>CM038682.1:245050491-246250491 GCA_021605205.1 Aegilops longissima | reverse complement strand
CCCAGTCAGAATGCCTGTAGGGTTAAGGAAGATGGCATAGGTTGTACTTATCGACGAAGAATTTCCGCCGCTTAAGTTTATTTGGTGTTCAGCCCTTGTGGCTTTATCTATGTAAGACTTGACCATAATGGTCATAATTTGTGTAAGACGGTATGTATGGATGTAAGACTCTTGTTATTCAGCTTCTGTGTGTTCAGTTAGCATTGATCTCTGGGATCACTGTACACGTGCATTCGGTGATCTCGACTTATGAGTCGGGGTGCCCATATGACCTCTCCAAATCCACTTTCATAAATATTATAAGATTCAACATCCTCCAAAATAGTGGGATCATTACTTCCTAAACTTGACACTCTTCCAAACCCACTTTCATCATTATAATCATCATAGGTAGAAGGCATGCTACCATCATAACAACTTTGCATATCAAAACTTGGAAGGCTAAAAATATCATCATTATTAAACATAGCATCCCCAAGCTTGGGACAAACATTAATTTCAGCAAATATATTCTCAAATATGTCATCCTCATCAAACATAGCTTCCCCAAGCTTGGGCCTTTTCATATCATAAGCATAATCACTATCATCATTAATAGTATGGATAGCACCAATAGTATAGCAAACTTTATTATCATATTCTTCCAAGCAAGTGCCAAAAAGATTTTCAAGATCATAAGAAGTATTATTATCTTCCCAATCATAATCATCACAACAAGCAATAGGCATAACGAGATCATCATCAAGTGCATCATCTTCCACAATTATTTTTGATTCATTTTCATGAGGCACAACAATAATAGGAGCAACATTATTTGGGAGAGATACCTTTCTACCTCTCTTCCTTTTTCTTTTCTTCTTCTTCACCACATCATGTGTGGGTTCATTCCTCTTTTTGGAGCTCCTTATTAATGAGATTGGTTGAATGTAAGGCTCCTCCTCGTTACCTGATTCATCATAAGAAATAATAGGAGGATATTGGGAAGTCTCTTCCCTTTCATTAGTATTCTCTTCATCCTCTATTTGTTTTCTTTTCTTTATGTAATTGGCAATATAAGGATTTTCAATGCAATTCACCGCACAATACATATAAATCTTTTCTAGATAAAAATCAAGAAATCTATCAAGATTAAACTTTGGAATACCCTCAGTTATACGTTTCATTTCTTCATAACCCAAAAGATGACTAAGCTCTTTATGATGCTCAAGAGTAATCAAGTTATCACAATTTTTGGACATGACTTGATCATGAAACAAATAGCATTGGAGCTTTAAATCACCATATTCATTGCAAAGTTCACAAGGGGTGCGATAAATATTGAATCTTTCAGTGCAATCATCAAGACTTTCTTGCAACAATTTAGTTTCTAAATACTTATGCCTCTTGCAATATCTATCTTCCCTATTTGGTGTGTACTTGCAAACCCAATGCACTCCACAAAAATTGACATGTTTATAGGAGGCATTTTCATCATAACTAGTGCAATCATCATTAGTGCTATGGATATTCAAGGAATTCATACTAACAACATTGCAATCATGCTCAATATTCAAAGATTCAGTGCCAAACATTTTAATGCATTCTTCCTCTAACACTTTGGCACAATTTTCTTTTCCATCATACTCACGAAAGATATTAAAAAGATGAAGCGTATGAGACAAACTCAATTCCAATTTTTTGTAGTTTTCTTTTATAAACTAAACTAGTGCTAAAATAAGAAACAAAAAGATTCGATTGCAAGATCTAAAGATATACCTTCAAGCACTCACCTCCCCGGCAACGGCGCCAGAAAAGAGCTTGATGTCTACTACACAACCTTCTTCTTGTAGACGTTGTTGGGCCTCCAACTGCAGAGGTTTGTAGGACAGTAGCAAATTTCCCTCAAGTGGATGACCTAAGGTTTATCAATCAGTGGGAGGCGTAGGATTAAGATGGTCTCTCTCAAGCAACCCTGCAACCAAATAACTAAGAGTCTCTTTTGTCCCCAACACACCCAATACAATGGTAAATTGTATAGGTGCACTAGTTCAGCGAAGAGATGGTGATACAAGTGCAATATGGATGGTAGATATAGGTTTTTGTAATCTGAAAATATAAAAACTGCAAGGTAACAAGTGGTAAAAGTGAGCGTAAACAGTATTGCAATGCTAGGAAACAAGGCCTAGGGTTCATACTTTCACTAGTGCAAGTTCTCTCAACAATAATAACATAATTGGATCATATAACTATCCCTCAACATGCAACAAATAGTCACCCCAAAGTCACTAATAGCGGAGAACAAACGAAGAGATTATGGTAGGGTACGAAACCACCTCAAAGTTATTCTTTCCAATCAATCCGTTGGGCTATTCCTATAAGTGTCACAAACAACCCTAGAGTTCGTACTAGAATAACACCTTAAGACACAAATAAACCAAAACCCTAATGTCACCTAGATACTCCAATGTCACCTCAAGTATCCGTGGGTATGATTATACGATATGCATCACACAATCTCAGATTCATCTATTCAATCAACACATAGAACCTCAAAGAGTGCCCCAAAGTTTCTACCGGAGAATCAAGACGAAAACGCGTGCCAACCCCTATGCATAGGTTCATGGGCGGAACCCGCAAGTTGATCACCAAAACATACATCAAGTGAATCACGTGATATCCCATTGTCACCACTGATACGCACGGCAAGACATACATCAAGTGTTCTCAAATCATTAAAGACTCAATCCAATAAGATTACTTCAAAGGGAAAACTCAATCCATTACAAGAGAGTAGAGGGGGGAGAAGCAACATAAGATCCAACAATAATAGCAAAGCTCGCGATACATCAAGATCGTGCCAAATCAAGAACATGAGAGAGAGAGAGAGATCAAACACATAGCTACTGGTACATACCCTCAGCACCGACGGTGAACTACTCCCTCCTCGTCATGGAGAGCGCCGGGATGATGAAGATGGCCACCGGTGAGGGATTCACCCTCCGGCAGGGTGCCGGAACAGGGTCCCGATTGGTTTTCGGTGGCTACAGAGGCTTGCGGCGGCGGAACTCCCGATCTA
Source organism: Aegilops longissima (assembly GCA_021605205.1). Lineage (NCBI taxonomy): Eukaryota > Viridiplantae > Streptophyta > Magnoliopsida > Poales > Poaceae > Aegilops > Aegilops longissima. The sequence goes on along the minus strand of CM038682.1, from coordinate 246,247,436 downwards.
TTCTGTTCCCTGAAGTTTTTAGGGCATATGGGTATATATAGGAGGAAGAAGTACGTCAGGGGAACCACGAGGGGCCCACAAGGGTGGAGGGCGCGCCTGGGGGGGGAGGGGCGCCCCTTGCCTCGTGGCTCCCTCGTTTCTTTCCTGACGTGCACTCCAAGTTTTTCCGGTAGCTTTCCTTCCAAAAACAACTTCTCCAGTTGGTTTCATTCCGTTTCGACTCCGTTTGATATTCCTTTTCTTCGAAACAATGAAACAAGGGAAAAACAGGAACTGGCACTGGGCTCTGGGTCAATAAGTTAGTCCCAAAAATAATATAAAAGTGGATAATAAAGCCCAATATTGTCCAAAAGAATAGATAATATAGCATGGAGCAATCAAAAATTATAGATACGTTGGAGACGTATCATTTCCTCTTTGGTGCTAAGGAGGCAAGCGCAGGCGAATAGTACCGAGGCATCAGGCAAAGGTTGCCATATTGGTGCAACAAGACCAAGACTAGGAGGACGGCCAGGCGGAGGTCATCATGGAGCCCAAGGCGGCGTCACCCCAGAGCTTTTCGCAGGCGAAGACCGCTTTTGTCAGGATAGCTTGTACTAGTTGTCCCCCTTCAAATTTGCCCGCTGTTGTTGGCTCCCTTCCCGCTCGATATTTGGGAAGAGGACCATGGCCTCTATAAATAGGACTAGCCACCACAGTAGAGGAGGGCAGTTCATCGAATCCTCTCACCACAAGTGCATACGCACAAGAACACCTCAACCTCAGGAGGTTGTTCTTCCCTTGTATTGTTCATCATCAGCCCGAGAGGCAATCCACCACCACCATACTGGAGTAGGGTATTACACCACCACGGTGGCCCAAACCAGTATAAACCCCGTGTCTTTCTGTGTTGTGAGTTCATCGAGTTCGTCCGCCAGATCTTAGCGAGCTAGAGCGTGGATCGGTAGGAGGAAAGACTTCGCGCGCACCCCAGTGTTCGAACCTTAAGGGTTAGCCGGAACCCCACATCCGACATTTGGCGCGCCAGGTAGGGGTGCGCCGGAGCTTCTTCTCCGCCAATCAGCTCTCCGACGTTCACCGGCTACGATGTCTGGCGACCCAAGGGCCATCTCCGACCACTGGGCAGCGTGGCCAGCCCGGTCAGCGCCGCCTGCCCATGAAGGTCTCGGCCCCGCACCCCGAGCGGCACGGGCGCCACCAAGCTCCGCCGGGCACGGACAGCGCGGCCAGGTGTCATCCACCCCCACCCCGCGGCAAGTCCGGGCCGCGGCGAGGGCAACGAGCCATGCCGCAGCAACAGCGCCGCACTCACGGCGAGAGCAAGCGAATATGCGAGCGGCACTCACGATGGCAAGGGAGCTGCTGCGATGCAGGCTGATGGGGAGCGGCCGGGACACGCTACTTGAGCGAGTTGCTGAGCTTCTGGACGCAGCGGCGTCGGGAGCACCACCCTTCTGCTATCAACTCCCCCCAGGCCACTACGGGGTCGCGCGGCGAGCCTCACCATGTCTGCGCGCCATCAACTACGCACGGGGGCTTCGTCAACATCAGCACGACCGGCGGTGTAGGGGGCTCCAGCCCCCCCATGCCGCCCTCGGCAAGCACGAGCGCAAGCGTCGCCCTCCACGGTCCCGGCCGGATGCCGTATTACCATCCCCAGGACGCCGTCATGGGCGGAGCAACGTGGAGCGTGGGGCACCACGACGAGGTGTTCGGGGTGATGGCCCCAGAAGCCTACGTGCCCCGCATGATGGACCAAGGGTACGCACCAGAGGACGACATTGGATCATTCGTTGGAGAAGAGTGGGGAGAAGGGGCGCTAGGAGCTGAAGCCTTCCAAGAGCCAACGGAGAACCACAACGATCACGCCAGCAGCGGCAATTGCAGGGTACCGCTAGTCTCTCAAGAACAGGCTTACGCTAACCATGGACTACAGGTGAACCAGGTTGCTACATCGGTCGATGAACCAGGCTCGGCGGCCCCCGTCCAACAAGGGATACGCGCTGGGGGCCACCGAGAGGGAGTCAGGAGCAAGGCCCCTCCCCACAGCGTACGACGCCTGACGACACCCGGAGGTAGGCCCTCTGCGGGGAGGCCTCGCCAACCCTTCCCCCGGCAGAGGACATGTGGTCGCCGAGGGAACCGCTGGCGTCCTCTTTCCCTCATCTATTTCTTCCTGGTGACCGGTCATCTCAGAGGAGGTCGATAGTGGCGCAAGGCAGGGCCCTCGTCTGGCGATATGAAGCAAGGCCGGTACCTGTGAAGAAGGCCCGGTGCCTGTGAAGCTCGCCGCCCGTGACACTCTCACGTAATAATGAGTTGGGGCTGTACACGCCCCGGAGTCTCAGGGGTGCATGCCTCAGGCCCTGGGGCTCCCTCCCACTCCTAGTGGCAGCACTTAGCTCCGCACTCGTGAGAAGACTTGAAGACCAGAAGACTAGACTAGGTGCCAGACGCGGCCTTTTGCTTTGGATCTCTCTCTTTCTGTAGCCTTGCCTTTTGGATTTGGATTTGAGTTGAAGCTGAGTTTTATTGATGCGCGCGGGGGGAGCCTTTTCTCATTTGAGCAATTCCTTCCCTTCTGGATCTTGTTTTTTCTAGGACTCATGTCCGCCGCCTTTCCCTCATGAGCTCCTCGCGAGTGGGACTGCGCAAAGCACGCGCGCGCCAAGCGCGCGCTAGCATTGCAACTGGCGCTCACCTCTCGTTGGGCCCCTTTCGACAGGGCAGCGAGTTCCGCAAGGTTCTTGGGAACTCGACGTATCGCAGCTCAGCGCAAAGCCGACGCTGGCTAAGGTAAACTGAGACAGAAAACTCGCATCAGGATTCGTAAGTTCATGAGGAAACAAACTCACATCGCATGGAAAAGTAAAAACTGCAATTTGCTTACATGAGGGGCTCCCCCTCTCAAAATGCTCTTACAAGTTTCCAAGGGGCACGCCCGAGTTTGTGCGCAGGAATAAATGACAGGAGAACAAGGAATCAGCCAGAAATGTCGCTCACTGCGTCGCCCGCAGACGCGTCACTCGCGTCGTCATCGTCTTCATTGAAATCATCGTCGCCATCGGCGACGCCCCTGTCGCCATCATCGACCACGTCGCCTTCATCTGCGACGACCACCACCGCGTCGTCCTCTGAAGCGAAGGCCCTGACCAACGCGTCCACATTGTACTCGACCCAGCGTGCTAGGTTGCCCCGGACAGCCGTGGGTACAGGGGCAATGGCGGTGTCAAAGTCAAAGTTGGGTGATACGTCTCCGTCGTATCTATAATTTTTGATTGTTCCATGCCAATATTCTACAACTTCCATATACTTTTGGCAACTTTTTATACTATTTTTGGGACTAACATATTGATCCAAAGGCTCCAAGTGCCGTTCATGTCTCATTGCATGTTTTTGGTTTCGCAGAATATCCATATCAAACGGAGTCCAAACGGGATAAAAATGGATGGAGCTTATTTTTGGAATATTTGGAAAATCTAGGAGAAAGATCAGCGCGAAACGGTGTCCGAGGTGGCCACGAGGCAAGGGCCCACGCCCATACCAGGAGGGCGTGCCCCCCACCCTTGTGGGCCACCCGTAAGGCGGTTGATGCCCTTCTTCGACCTCAAGAAAGCTAATTTTTGGAAAAAAATCACGGCGAAGGTTTCAGTCCAATTGCAGTTACGGATCTGTGGATATAAAAGAAACGGTGAAAGGGCAGCAGAACAGAATGCAGAAACAGAGAGAGACAGCGAGGCGGATCCAATCTCGGAGGGGCTCTCGCCCCTCCCACACCATGGAGACCATGGACCAGCGGGGAAACCCTTCTTCCATCTAGGGAGAAGGTCAAGGAAGAAGAAGAAGGAGGGGGGCTCTCTCCCCCTCGCTTCCGGTGGCGCCGGAGTGCCACCAGGGGCCATCATCATCATCGCGATCTACACCAACACCTCCGCCATCTTCACCAACATCCCCATCACCTTCCCCCCTCTATCTACAGCGGTCCACTCTCCTGCAATCCGCTGTACCCTCTACTTGAACATGGTGCTTTATGCTTCATATTATTATCCAATGATGTGTTGCCATCCTATGATGTCTGAGTAGATTTTCGTTGTCCTATCGGTGGTTGATGAATTGCTATGATTGATTTAATTTTCTTGTGGTTATGTTGCTCTCCTTTGGTGCCCATCATATGAGTGCGCGTGTGGATCACACCATATGGTTAGTTGTATGTTGATATGACTATGTATTGGAGGGCAAGAGTGACAGAGTCTTCAACCTAGCATAGAAATGGATGCATACGGGATTGAAGGGGGACCAATATATCTTAATGCTATGGTTGGGTTTTACCTTAATGAACGTTAGTAGTTGTGGATGCTTGCTAATAGTTCCAATCATAAGTGCATAGAATTCCAAGTAAGGGATGACATGCTAGCAGTGGCCTCTCCCACATAAAACTTGCTATCGGTCTAGTAAAGTAGTCAATTGCTTAGGGACAATTTCGCAACTCCTACCACCACTTTTCCACACTCGCCATATTTACTTTAGTTGTGTTTTTATCTTAGCAGCCCCTAATTTTATTTACGTGCTCTTTATTTTCTTGCAAGCCTATCCAAAAACACCTACAAAGTACTTCTAGTTTTATACTTGTTCTAGGTAAAGTAAACATTAAGCGTGTGTAGAGTTGTATCGGTGGTCGATAGAACTTGAGGGAATATTTGTTCTACCTTTAGCTCCTCATTGGGTTCGACACTGTTACTTATCGAAAACTGTTGCAATCCCCTATACTTGTGGGTTTTCAAGACCTTTTTCTGGCGCCGTTGCCGGGGAGCAATAGCATGGGGTGAATATTCTCGTGTGTGCTTGTTTGCTTTATCACTAAGTAATTTTTATTTGATGTTCTTAGTTGTTATCTATCTTTAGTTATGGATAGGAAATGCAAAATACCAAAAAAATTAGTTGTACCTTCTGAACCAATGGTTGAAGAACCACTCAAAATCTATCACACTCCTGAAGCTTTTTACTTGGATCATCTTCGATCCCTATGTGCTCGTGCTGAAACCCCAACTAGCTTAGTTGAGGGCAAATCTTTAGATGAGCATGCTTGTTATGTGCGACACCGTATATCTGAAAAAGGGAAAATTCTATTGATTCAAATTTATCGTTTGCAATGCTATGCTTGGAATTTATGTGAAATATATTATGTTACTTGTTGTTCTGAAAACCCTAAGAAACACCTTCCCTACCAATGTGAGCTTATTGATAATGGAATCTTATCTTCCTATGCTAAAGGTGTTTATAGTTTATATGATATTCAACAAATTGAAGAATATGTTGCTTTTAAGGGTGTGTATGAAATTGCTTCTTTGATTGAAACGTATGATGCTGCTTTTCACAAATCTGAAAATTTTGCCATACTTAAATATTGCTATGATAATTATGCTTCTAATCCCTATGTTGAACCATATATTGAGGACTACTCCGCTGTCCAAGAAGAGATTAATATTTTGCAAGAGTCTATGGAAGAAGAAAATACTGAAACTGTAAGCTCATTGGATGAAAAAGATGAGGAGGAGAGCGAAGAACAAAAGGAGGAAGAGCGGATTAGCTACCCGAACCCACCTTCTAATGAGAGTAACTCTTCAACTCATACATTGTTTAATTTCCCTTCGTGCTTACCGAAGGATGATTGCTATGATGACTATTACGATCCTATTGATTTTTTTGAAATATCCCTTTTTGATGATGCTTGCTATGCTTGTGGCCAAGATGCCAATATGAATTATGCCTATGGATATGAACTTGCTATAGTTCCTTATGTTAAACATGAAATTGTTGCTATTGGACCCACGCATGATAGTCCTATTATCTTTTTGAATTCTCCCAACTACACTATATCGGAGAAGTTTGCACTTATTAAGGATTATATTGATGGGTTGCCTTTTACCATTGCACATGATGATTTTGATAGATATAATATGCATGTGCTTGCTGCTCCTACTTTCAATTATTCTGAGAGAGGAACTATATCTCCACCTCTCTATGTTTCCAATACGATAAAATTGCAAGAAACTGTTTATACTAAGCATTGGCCTTTACTTTGTGTGCATGAATTGTTCTTTTATGACATGCCGATGCATAGGAAGAGAGTTAGACTTCGTCATTACATGATATATGTTACTTTGTGCTCACTACTAAATTACAAATCATTGCTAATTAAAATTGGCTTTGATATACCTTGGGATCCGGGTGGATTCATTGCTTGAGCACTATATGCCTAGCTTAATGGCTTTAAAGAAAGCGCTGCCAGGGAGACAACCCGGAAGTTTTAGAGAGTCATTTATTTCTATTGAGTGCTTTCTTATAGTCTAAAAACAATAAAAATAAAGAGGGGATCCCAAAACTTTTTCGAAAAGAAAAGCGAAAGTGAGAAAGACGAACATTGTTGAAGTGGGAGCTAGCCTTGAACTTTGTTCATGCTCACGGAAACTTTTTGAAACTTGATTACAGAAACTTTTCAACAAAAATAATTATCCCCTTGTACAATTTCACTGTATTATAAAAATAATGTGCCAAGGTTTGCCTTTAGGATGTTTACAATACTTGTTGGTTTGTGCGGTGCAGGACAGAAACTTTGGCTGTAGTGCATGATTTTTAATTTTTTTCTGGAACGTAAAATGGTTCTGATTCTTTTTGCACTGTCTTTCTGTACAAATTGTTTATGTTTCCTAATTTTGGCAGAATTTTTCAAGTATCAGAAGTATGGTGAATGTTCAGATTATTACAGACTGTTCTGTTTTAGACAGATTCTGTTTTGGATGCATAGTTTGCTTGTTTTGATGAAACTATCAACTTATATCAGTGGATTAAGCCATGAAAAAGGTATATTACAGTAGACACAATGCAAAAATAAAATATGAATTGGTTTGCAGCAGTACTTATAGTAGTGATTTGCTTTATTATACTAACGGATCTTACCGAGTTTTCTGTTGGAGTTTTGTGTGGATGAAGTGTTCGATGATCAAGAAGGTTTCGATGTGAGAAGAAGGAAGAGAGGCAAGAGCTCAAGCTTGGGGATTCCCAAGGCACCCCAAGTAAATATTCAAGGAGACTCAAGCGTCTAAGCTTGGGGATGCCCTGGAAGGCATCCCCTCTTTCTTCAACAAGTATCGGTATGTTTTCGGATTCGTTTCGTTCATGCGATATGTGCAAGTCTTGGAGCGTATTTTGCATTTAGGTTTTCATTTTTCTTTTATGCACCATGCTGGTATGAGATGGTCCTTGGTTGATTTATAGAATGCTCTTTGCACTTCACTTATATCTTTTGAGTATGGCTTTATAGAATGCTTCATGTGCTTCACTTATATCATTTGAAGTTTGGATTGCCTGTTTCTCTTTACTTAGACAACCGCCATTTGTAGAATGCTCTTTTTCTTCACTTATATTTGTTAGAGCGTGGGAATATCTTTTGTAGAAAGAATTAAACTCTCTTGCTTCACTTATATCTATTTAGAGAGATGACAGGAACTGGTCATTCACATGGTTAGTCATAAAATCCTACATAAAACTTGTAGATCACTGAATATGATGTGTTTGATTCCTTGCAATAGTTTTGAGATATAAAGGTGGTGATATTAGAGTCGTGCTAGTTGAGTAATTGTGAAATTGAGAAATACTTGTGTTGAGGTTTGCAAGATCCGTAGCATGCACGTATGGTGAACCATTATGTAACGAAGTCGGAGCATGAGGTGTTTATTGATTGTCTTCCTTATGAGTGGCGGTCGGGGACGAGCGATGGTCTTTTCCTACCAATCTATCCCCCTAGGAGCATGCGCGTAGTACCTTGTTTCGATAGCTAATAGACTTTTGCAATAAGTATGTGAGTTCTTTATGACTAATGTTGAGTCCATGGATTATACGCACTCTCGCCCTTCCATCATTGCTAGCCTCTTGATGCACTGCATTGCCCTTTCTCACCTCGAGAGTTGGTGCAAACTTCGCCGGTGCATCCAAACCCCGTGATACGATATGCTCTGTCACACATAAACCTCCTTATATCTTCCTCAAAACAGCCACCATACCTACCTATCATGGCATTTCCATAGCCATTCCGAGATATATTGCCATGCAACTTCCATCATCATCATATACATGACTTGAGCATTTATTGTCATATTGCTTTGCATGATCGTAAGATAGCTAGCATGATGTTTTCATGGCTTGTCTGTTTTTTGATGTCATTGCTACGCTAGATCATTGCACATCCCGGTACACCGCCGGAGGCATTCATATAGAGTCATGTCTTTGTTCTAGTATCGAGTTGTAATATTGAGTTGTAAGTAAATAAAAGTGTGATGATCATAATTATTAGATCATTGCCCGAGTGAGGAAAGGATGATGGAGACTATGATTCCCCCACAAGTCGGGATGAGACTCCGGACGAAAAAATATTTTATATATATATATATATATATATATATATATATATAGAAAGGCCAAAAAAAAGAAGGCCCAAAAAAAGAAAAAAGAGAAAACAAAAAAATGAGAGAAAAAGAGAGAAGGGGGAATGTTACTATACTTTTACCACACTTGTGCTTTAAAGTAGCACCATGTTAGAGAGTCTCTTGAGTTATCACTTTCATACACTAGTGGGAATTTTCATTATAGAACTTGGCTTGTATATTCCAACGATGGGCTTCCTCAAATGCCCTAGGTCTTCATGAGCAAGCAAGTTGGATGCACACCCACTTAGTTTCAGTTGAGCTTTCATATACTTATAGCTCTAGTGCATCCGTTGCATGGCAATCCCTACTCCTCACATTGACATCAATTCATGGGCATCTCCATAGCCCGTTGATTAGCCGCGTCGATGTGAGACTTTCTCCTTTTTTGTCTTCTCCACACAACCTCCACCATCATATTCTATTCCACCTATAGTGCTATGTCCATGGCTCACGCTCATGTATTGCGTGAAAGTTGAAAAGGTTTGAGAACGTCAAAAGTATGAAACAGTTGCTTGGCTTGTCATCGGGGTTGTGCATGATGTGAATATTTTGTGTGGTGAAGATGGAGCATAGCCAGACTATATGATTTTGTAGGGATGAGCTTTCTTTGGCTATGTTATTTCAGTAAGACATAATTGCTTGGTTGGTATGCTTGAAGTATTATTATTTTTATGTCAAAGGATAGACTATTTCTTTGAATCACTCGTGTCTTAATATTCATGCCATGATTAGACATATGATCAAGATTATGCTAGGTAGCATTCCACATCAAAAATTATCTTTTATCATTTACCTACCGAGGACGAGCAGGAATTAAGCTTGGGGATGTTGATACGTCTCCGTCAGATCTATAATTTTGATTGTTCCATGCCAATATTCTACAACTTCCATATACTTTTGGAAACTTTTATACTATTTTGGGACTAACATATTGATCCGAAGGCTCAGTGCAGTTCTCGTCATTGCATGTTTTGGTTTCGCAGAATATCCATATCAAACGGAGTCCAAATGGGATAAAAACAGACGGAGCTTATTTTTGGAATATTTGGAAAATCTGGGAGAAAGATCAGCGCGAAACGGTGTCCGAGGTGGCCACGAGGCAGGGGCCCACGCCAGACCAGAGGGCGCGCCCCACCTCGTGGGCCACCCGTAAGGCAGTTGATGCCCTTCTTCGGCCGCAAGAAAGCTAATTTTTGGAAAAAAAAATCACGGCGAAGGTTTCAGTCCAATCGGAGTTACGGATCTCTGGATATAAAAGAAACGGTGAAAGGGCAGCAGAAGAGAACGCAGAAACAGAGAGAGACAGAGAGACAGATCCAATCTCGGAGGGGCTCTTGCCCCTCCCACGCCATGGAGACCACGGACCAGAGGGGAAGCCCTTCTCCCATCTAGGGAGAAGGTCAAGGAAGAAGAAGAAGGAGGGGGGCTCTCTCCCCCTCGCTTCCGGTGGCGCCGGAGTGCCACCGGGGGCCATCATCATCACCGCGATCTACACCAACACCTCTGCCATCTTCACCAACATCTCCATCACCTTCCCCCCTCTATCTACAGCGGTCCACTCTCCCGCAACCCGTTGTACCCTCTACTTGAACATGGTGCTTTATGCTTCATATTATTATCCAATGATGTGTTGCCATCCTATGATGTCTGAGTAGATTTTCGTTGTCCTATAGGTGGTTGATGAATTGCTATGATTGATTTAATTTGCTTGTGGTTATGTTGCTGTCCTTTGGTGCCCATCATATGAGCACGCGTGTGGATCACACCATAGGGTTAGTTGTATGTTGATAGGACTATGTATTGGAGGGCAAGAGTGACAGAAGCTTCAACCTAGCATAGAAATTGATGCATACGGGATTGAAGGGGGACCAATATATCTTAATGCTATGGTTGGGTTTTACCTTAATGAACGTTAGTAGTTGCGGATGCTTGCTAATAGTTCCAATCATAAGTGCATATAATTCCAAGTAAGGGATGACATGCTAGCAGTGGCCTCTCCCACATAAAACTTGCTATCGGTCTAGTAAAGTAGTCAATTGCTTAGGGACAATTTCGCAACTCCTACCACCACTTTTCCACATTCGCCATATTTACTTTAGTTGTGTTTTTATCTTAGCAGCCCCTAGTTTTATTTACGTGCTCTTTATTTTCTTGCAATCCTATCCAAAAACACCTACAAAGTACTTCTAGTTTCATACTTATTCTAGGTAAAGTAAACGTTAAGCGTGCGTAGAGTTGTATCGGTGGTCGATAGAACTTGAGGGAATATTTGTTCTACCTTTAGCTCCTCGTTGGGTTCGACACTCTTACTTATCGAAAACTGCTGCGATCCCCTATACTTGTGGGTTATCATTGGGGTCGGCGTTCAGAAGGTGGCTGAAGACACGGGAGAAAGCGCGCTCGAGCAGGCCACGCCCCCTTTCCTCCACGAGCTGGCAAGCTCTGGCGGATCGAGCCTCCAGGCGCGTCACCACCTCGGTGAAGAAGGTCAGGTGGCTGGCCTAATCATTCGAGTGAGGAGTCGGCTCCTCCGCGTCGCAGATATGGCACAGGGCGATATTGGCCCTGTTCCGGAGATCCTGAAGCATGGGGCCATGCTCGTGCTCCAGCGTTCGGCGTTGGAGCACCTCCTCCGTGTTCCGCCTCGCGACGACCTCTGTGTCATCAACCCGCCTGCGGAGGGAACGCAGCTCGATGCAGGCGGAGGCCAAGTCCGCCTGCGCCGTGACCAAGACAGCGGCCGCGGCTTCCGCGCGCCTCTCAGCCTCGTCCAATCTGGGCCTGAGGGCAGCGGCCCTGCCCTCATCCTCCACGCCCGCGAGCTTCAGCTTCAGGTTGTACTTGCCCTCCAGGTCCGCGCGAACCTCAGCCACCCGGCGGTTCACCTCCTCCTCAACTCCAGCCTCGCGAGCCCCTACGGCGTCCTCTGCTAGGACAACTTGGCGCTCCCTCGTCTCCAGTTGCTCAAGCTCGCGGTTGCGCTCCATGGCCTCCAGGGCCAGTGCCTCCTCGCGCTTCCGGATCTCCTCTTCCTCTGCGGGCGTCCCCCTTAGCGACGCAAGAGCGGCCCTGCGCGCCTCCACCTGCTGCTCAAGAGACGCGCTCCAGGCCTGGAGCTCCCAAGCGTGCTTCTCCGCAGCCTCGCGAGCATCTTCCAAGGCTCATGAGAGGGCTTCGTAGGAAACCTTGAGAGATGCCTCAGCCTTCGCTTTCTCAAGGTCACGCTGATAGCGGCTGAGGTTGATGGCCGCCTTCAGCTTGCGCCGCTCCTCCGACAGCCAGAGACCTTCAGCTTCAAGACGCGAATCGACACTCGCGAGCTCTCCACCGAGCTGGTTCATCGCGTTCATCGCCTCCTAGAAGAGCTCATGGCGAACCACGCTCCGCCCGCGCTCGAGCTCGAACGCTCGGCCTTCTTCATCCTCCACCTCGGGGGCTGCGGGCGGGGCGTCAAGTGGCGCGTCACCCCTCGGCAGGGGGTTGGGGGCTGGCGCCACACTCGACACCAGCCCGTCCTCGCAAGAAGCCCAAGCCTGCTAGGGCTCGCTACTCGAAGAGGAGCCGAGGATCGAAGCCAACAAGTTGCAGTAAAAAATCAGCGGAGGAGTCTTGGGCACGCCTGCCAAGCTCCACGCCAGACCAAGGGGGAGGAGCGACGAGGCCGCATGATTAGCGCGCCAGGAAGGCAAGAGTGCCCCTTCAACCAACCCTTCCCCAGGGGCAACCGGCGAACTTGGAGCGCTCGAGGCAGACGGAAGAGTTAAGGAAGAAGGAGGCTATTTCTCAGGAGGCTCAGCAGCCTCAGTGTAAGGGGTCCTGAAAGACTGGCGTCAGAAGAAGAAAGCAGTACACGGAAAGCCACAGCTGTACGATACTCACACGTCAATGGCGATGTACTTCCTCCGCTTCAGCAGTCCGAAGTTGTTGCTGCCGCTGGGAGATCCTTTCCTCTTGCGTAGCTCCTCGAAGTCCACACAAAGACGGCCGAAACGCTGCACGTGACGGCTGGTGCACAGCGGGGCCGTAGAAGAACTCGAGAAAATATCTTCAGGGGTGCCCGGTTGCGGCGAACAGCCGGGCACCGTGTCACCACGACCTCCCGAGGCTCCCGGAGCCTTGGCCTCAGGAGCCGCATGCAACGTCTCCTCAGCAACCGACGCCCCAGGAGGGGGGCGGCAAGCTCCTGAGGATGACGCCCCAGGATCACCACTCGGCGCGTGCTCCTCAGCACTCGAGCCGCCGGTCTCTGCCTGAGCTCGCCCACCTGCATTATCACTTGGGACGAGCCCAGCGCAAGGGGCAAGGAAGGGAACCACGACGACGGGGTTCTCACGAGGCCCCTCCAAGCCGATTGGCCGCGGCCCCCATTCATCAAAGAGAGGCATGTCCTTTACAAATTCATCCTTATTCTTGCAGCGGTACAGCAGGCAGCTATCCCGGGCAGTTCGGCCGGCAGAAAGACACCCGTCAGGACCTTAAGCACTGTTCACCGCGTCCCAAGGAGGAGCCCAGACTCCTGAAACCTCATGTGGTCATGGCTGCTGAGCAAGGTCCACATTGGGCGAGAATGGCGCTGAAGCGGAGCAACCCGGCGTTGGACGAATTCCTTCACCACCATCGGTGCGATTCGCGCGATCCTTCAAAGAACCTCAACTCGAGCAGACGCGGCAAGGCCGGGGCTCATGAGCACTGATGGCCCCACCAAGGTTAGGAACAGCGGGCCCCGACGGAGCCTGAAGCAGAGGACTGAGCACACCGGCATCAACGAACACCCATCGTATCCGAAATTCGCTCATGGATGGAGGAAGCTCAAAATTGACCCCCTCGCCCGCCGTCGCAGCCACAACCTGGAAGCTCACGCACCCCGAGCATTGCTGAGGGTCGGCCAGATGCAACGAGAAGAAATGGCGGAGGAGAGCCCACCATGGCTTCGCACACGAAGGCGGAGACGGCAAGAAGAGTCACAGACTGAGGGTCGAGATGCAGCATGTGGATCTGATAATGCTCAAGCACAGCATTGAAGAAGGCGGAGAAGGGAGGACTCAGGCCAGCCGAGAGGGCATCTATGAAGATTGGGATCTCGGTGGCTGTCTGGGCCCTGCGAGTGCGAGACGCGGGCCAAGCCACCGTCTCCCCCCACTCATTGAAGCTGGAGGCAAGTGTCAGGCGCACCTTGTCCATGGCTTCGTCGTTAAGCACCCGAGACCGGCCAATCGCCGGCGCGAAGGACGGAGGCGCAACTAGAAGAGGCAGAGGACTCTTCCCCTTCTCAGCTTGCTTAGGCGCCATGGCTATGGAGCAGGCGGAGCGCGAGTCAGATTGGAGAAGAGAAGCGGAGCCGCAAGGAAGCAGGGGAATTGGGGAAGCAAGGCACAGGAGGCTAAGGAGTAACTGTGTAGGCCGCGGGGGCCGCACAGCCAGGCGGATTCAAAGGCAGCGTGGGGAAGCGGAGACGCCCACGTCCAATCAACCGCCACGCGTCGACTGAGGCCGCGGGCTTATGGGGCCCGTGGTGCTCCGAACTTGACCCTTGGCTTCGCCGCGAAGCCAAGCCCGAGCGCACCTTGGGCCCGGGCTCTTGTCGGCGTTACGGGAACGGGGTCCCAGACTTGCACGTGCGACCTGGCGTGGCCAAGCAGCAGCCAGACGCCCATCTTCGCCAACAAGGCACCCAAGACCCTCGCGAGGGCCCAAGCCTCGCGAGGCGGACGATGCAAGACCTCCTCTGGAGTTGCCTAGCTAGGCAGGCTCACGAGGAGCGGAGATATCAAGGCGGGGCAAACCTCACGAGGCTCTCGTGATGTGAGCCATGACGAATGGTGCCAGGCGGGTGCCAGGCGGGCGCCAGTGCACGCAGCATCCTTGTTTCCTCTTTGGTGCTAAGGAGGCAAGCGCAGGCGAAGAGTACCGAGGCATCAAGCAAAGGTTTCCATATTGGTGCAACAAGACCAAGACCAGGAGGACGGCCAGGCGGAGGTCATCGTGGAGCCCAAGACGGCGTCACCCTAGAGCTTTTCGCAGGCGAAGACCGCTTTTGTCAGGATAGCTTGTACTAGTTGTCCCCCTTCAAATTTGCCCGCCATTGTTGGCTCCCTTCCCGCTCGATATTTGGGAAGAGGACCAGGGCCTCTATGAATAGGACTAGCCACCATAGTAGAGGAGGAAAGTTCATCGAATCCTCTCACCACAAGTGCATACGCATAAGAACACCTCAACCTGAGGAGGCTGTTCTTCCCTTGTACTGTTCATCATCAGCCCGAGAGGCAATCCACCACCACCACACTGGAGTAGGGTATTACACCACAACGGTGGCCCGAACCAGTATAAACCCCGTGTCTTTCTGTGTTGTGAGTTCGTCGAGTTCGTCCGCCAGATCTTAGCGAGCTAGAGCATGGATCGGTAGGAGGAAAGACTTTGCGCGCACCCCAGTGTTCGAACCTTAAGGGTTAGCCGGAACCCCACATCCGACACCTGCAACAATCACTTACCCATAAGATACATTTAACTTGGGAGTGTGATGTAGGTTGCATCTTGCATTGTCTTCTACCTTGTACTGCTTCTAATTTCTTGAAATGGCACTTACGACGAGACACTTTTTACCTGATAGAGTGATATTGGTTGCATGTTCATATGGTGCCTAGCTTTCCTTTCTTCTAATTTTGTTGAAATGCCTTCTACTTACTGTTTTTCATACATATTCCATCCTCCTATCGTACATCTAAATATGCAATGCTGTCTTTTTTTGTATATATTCCATCCTCCTATCATGCGCTTGCCTTACATCAAAGTAGTGTTCGTCTGTATCATGCATCAACCAGTTATGCGAAGCTAATTTTATTCATCTTCTTTTGGTTTTGGCTTCATAAGGCAATGTCAGAAAATAGGAAGGAAAATAGTAAGTTAGGGGATGTTGGTGGTCCTCCGGACCGACGCAAACAGAGACTCTCGAGATTTGCCACTGCTACTGCTAATGAAGTTGAAGTCCCAAGTCTACATGATGAGTTCATCTCCCGTACTCCACCATCGCAGGTGCTTGCTCTAAGTTGACAGTGTGATAATTGGTTTCATGTTGCATATGTTGTCTATCTTGTATTTATTCTATTTTGATTAAATTACACCTGCTGAGTTTATACGTTATACATGTGCATATGACATGCCTTTCTGTGTCTAGAATACACTTCATCTATCAATCATACCATGTTCTTACATCAAAGTACTATTGTTGTGTATCCCGCATCAGTCGCTCATGATTGGACGCTTTTAACATGGCAGTTTGATAGTGGTTGCATATTGCATGATTTCTATGTTGTACTGCTTCTAATTTTTCAAAATGCCACTTATGACAAGACACTTTTAACTAGGCAGAGTGATATTGGTTGCATCTTTCATAGGTGTCTAGCTTGCATTACTTCTATTTTCTTAAAAACCCTTCTGCTTAGTTTGCACATCGTAGCTATGAATATGTCACGCCGTCCTGTTTTTCTTACATATTGCATCCTAATACGGTTGTCTTACATCAAAGTATTGCTTGTCTGTATCATGCATCGATGAGTTCTGAAGAGCGATTTTATTCTTTTGTGTTGTGGGTACGGCTTGACATGGCAAAGTCAAAAAAGAGCAAGGAAAAGAATATAGTAGGGAATGGTGTTACTCTTCGGGTGAAACGATAAAGGATCTGCCCTCGAGATTCTGCTGGTACTTATAGTGCAGTAGAAGGTCCAAGTCCACCGGCTAAATCTACAAACACAGTATTACCTGCTCCACCAGCTGCAACATCTGCTTCAATTGTACCAGCATCTCAACGAGTTACTCGTTCGTTTGCTCCGGTACTGGCCAGTTCCCAAGTTGCCTTCACACCTAACACTACTTCTGAAGCACTGCTGACACAACATGACTTGGCAAGATCAGATGAACCTCATGAGCATCAACACCAAGACGGTACCTGGCCGAGTCAAGTTGCAGTTGCATGCTCCTTTATATGTACTCTCATAGTTTGATGTGCACTAACACTTTCCATATTCATTGTTGAACTAGCACCATGGCGCAAGCGGAAACAGACATCAGAGATAATACTTGATAGATTAACAAAATCTAAAGGAGGAAGAATGGAGATCCATTTTGAGGCAGGTTTAAAAATTCCACGTGATGCTACAGAGTCGGCCAAGTTAGTATCAGAGGCAGCCATTGCCGTTAGGTGTCATGCACGTATCCTCCCAACATGGATCCAGTACAGGAATGAGAAAGACAATACCCAGTTTAACACCTTCATTGACCATTTATCCTTAAGTAATGTTATTCATCGCAATTTGTAATATTGTCTTGCTCAGTGCCTGATACGTCTCCAACGTATCTACTTTTTCTCACGCTTTTCCTCTTGTTTTGGACTCTAATTTGCATGATTTGAATGAAACTAACCCCGGACTGACGCTGTTTTCAGCACAACTACCATGGTGTTGTTTTTGTGCAGAAATAAAAGTTCTCGGAATGGAAAGAAACTTCATGAGGAATTTTTATATAATAAATGAGAATTTTGGAGCCAAGACCTACCGGAGAGGGGCCCCTAGGTGGGCACAACCCACCAGGGCACGCCCCCCTCTCTTGGCGTGCCTAGGTGGGTACCCACCTGGTGGCCCCGCATACCTCAACCCCGAGGATGTTAAAAATTTACCTCCTATATGCAAGAGGTAAAGAAATCTATGAAGGAAAAAGGTATTAAAGCTGAGGATGTTAAAAATTTACCTCCTATTGAAAAAAATCATGGGCTTAATACACCACCACTACCTAAGGTGGTAGAGGAAAATTCTCTAATGAAGTTCAATGATAATGATAATCCTCACAATATGCATCCTAGCCAATGCCTTTATGAGTTTGAAAACTATATTAGAAAACAATATCACTTTAAAACAAATGTTATGAAACAATTGAAATATAATTCAGACATGATTGCTCGCTTGAGTGACTTGTTATTTAGAATTTCAAATGACGTTAGAGGTGTTGGAAAACATGCTTCTATGGTTCAAACTCAGTTAGAACAAGTTGCTAAATCACAAAGAGAATTGCTTGATGAAATGAATCATAATATGCATGACTTTGCTGTTACAGTAGCAACTAGAGGAGGTAAAATGACTCAGGAACCACTTTATCCCGAGGGACACCCTAAAAGAATTGAACAAGATTCACAAAGAAATAACACTGATGCACCCAATCCTTCTCAAAAGAAAAGGAAGAAAAATGATAGGACTTTGCATACTTCTAGTGAACCTGAAATAGAAAAACCTCCTGATAATGATAATGAAACTTCTATCTCTGATGCTGAAACTCAGTCTGGTAATGAACACTCACCTACTGATAATGAAAAAGATAATGATGAGGTTCATGAAGACTCTCAACCAAACAATGAAAAAGAAACAGACAATGATGTTGAGATAGAACCACCTGTTGATCTTGATAACCCACAACATAAAAATAAAAGATATGACAAAAGAGACTTTGTTGCTAGAAAACACGATGAAGAAAGAGAACTGTGGGCTCAAAAACCTATACCTTTCCAACCAAGTAAACTAAAAAGAAAGATGATGAAGAATTTGAACGCTTTGCTGAAATGCTGAGGCCAGTCTTTTTGCGTACTCGCTTGACTGATATCCTTAAAATGCCTCCTTATGCAAAGTATATGAAAGACATAATCACAAATAAGAGAAAAATACCGGAAGATGAAATATCCACTATGCTTGCTAATTACACTTTTAAAGATGGAGCACCTAAAAAACTTGGAGATCCGGGAATACCAACTATACCTTGCTCTATCAAAAAGAATTATGTGAAAACTGCTTTGTGTGATTTAGGAGCTGGTGTTAGTGTTATGCCTTTCTCTTTATATAAAAGACTTGACTTGAATAAACTCACACCTACTGAGATATCTTTGCAAATGGTTGACAAATCAACTGCCATACCTATCGGTATCTGTGAGGATGTGCCTGTTGTTGTTGCTAATGTTACTATTTTGACTGACTTTGTTATACTTGAGATGCCCGAGGACGAAAACATGTCGATTATCCTTGGTAGACCCTTCTCGAATACTGCAGGGGCTGTTATTGATTGCAATAAAAGCAAGGTCACTTTTCATATTAATGGCAATGAGCATACAGTGCACTTTCCGAAGAAACAATTTGAATGGTATTAATGTTATTGAAAAATCTCCGACAATCACTATTGGAAGTTTTCAAATACCTCTACCTACTGTCAAAAATAAATATGAAATACTTATTGTTGGGGAAATGCATATCCCCATTGAGGTAACTTAGTGATTTACGAAAGTTCTTCGATTTCATGCTAATCGAAAGTGGTTGTTAATAAGACCTGATCAACCTTATTAGTGTATCATTTTTGAACGGTATAAGTTGATGAATTTAGTAAGCACTACCTTCTATCCTTACCTTTTGTTTTCTATTTTTATTAGTTAAATAAAATAAAATGCCATGTTTTGTGTGTTTTCTGAATTTCTAGTGCAATAAAAAAATGACCCAAAAATAAAAGTTCTCAGAATGCCCTCAAATTTTACACGGGTTTTTCTGAATATTTCTGAATTTCAAATGCAAATAATACCACAGGGAGATGCACCAGGTGGGCACAACCCACCTGGGCGCGCCAGGACCCCCAGGCGCGCCGTGGTGGGTTGTGGGCCCCCCTCACTTACCTCTTCATCCCACATCATCACTTACCTCCAGAAAAAAAATCCCCATTGCTCTCTCTCCCGTGTTCTTGAGCTCAAACCCGCGGATTTCAATCTCTTTGCTCGATGCTCCACTTCCAAAAATGTTTCGGGGGATCGTTGCTTGGTATGTGACTCCACCATTTGTCCAATTGGTTTTTGTTTTAGTGGTTTATATTTTGAATAATTAGTTACTCTTGGTGCTGATGTAGATGTGCTTGCATGTTGGATTCTTAGTGTTCTAAGTAGTTTGAATGCTTGATATGGCTTCTATGCATCCCTATGAGTAGTTGCTATAAATTTTATAAAGTTTTGTTGACAAATTTTTGTCACCCCAAAATTTTTATTTTCAGAAAATTGTGCGTGGACATGATGAACCTATTTGGAACGAGTAGACGATCCTCTGGGGCCTCTTCTAATGGCAATTCTGCTCGTCGTTCTTATGTTGAACCAAGTGAAAGTTCCACGCGAGATGCCGCCACCAAAACATGCTTATGAACTTGCGACGAGTATATGGTGCATGTGGGCATTAAGGAGGAATTTGAGCAATATGTTCACAATGTCGGTCTCGGTCCCTACCTTTCAGATAAGTCTGAACAATGCCAACTTCTCACTGAATCATTTGTTAAAGGATTTAAATATTTTCCAAGTGAGTCTAGGGTGTCGTTTATGCTTTATGATAATCCATTTACTATTCCACTAGAGAATTTTGCATACCATTGCAAACTTCCATTTTGGGGTTCGCTTGATGAGCCATCAACGGCTGAGTTTGACTCTTTCTTGACTAGCCTTTGTTACGGTGAAAATAGGGGAGTGAGATAAGGAAGAATAAAGAGCATTCACTTTCCCGCAATTCAGTACTTTGCATTATTTAACGGGAAATGCATAGTAGGCAAGCAAGACTGTAGCATACTTTGTGCGACAGACTTGATCCTCATTCACACTGCTCTCACTGGTGAAACAAATTATAACCTTGGAGCGATTGTTGCACGTAGACTTCGGCATAATGCTAATAGTGGCTGGTTCTATGGTGGAATTTATGCCACGCGTTTAGCACGAGGGCTGGGTGTTTCACCTTTGCCCTTTGATCCTATCCTACCCACGCAGTATTTAGATTTTGACACCTTAAAAGAGCATAAGATTCTCAAGGGAAAGGTTGATAACTTCACTTATAATCTTTTGTTTAACCAAACATCTATTGTGGACACATATTTGCCTGCGCCTGCTCTTTTTTATTATAACAGCAAGGGAAGATATTTTGTTCTTGAGAGCAAGGACCGAGCTCATAACGCAGCAGTGGTGGCGGGACGGCGTGCTGAGGCATCCGCGCCGAGAGCCTCTGTGAGCTACCACGCCGACTACTACCCTCTAGGTTACTGACTGATCACCAACTTAGGCCAAAAGCCTAAGCTTGGGGGAGTATGTGTTTCTCACCGACTTTACATCCATGTCCATTTATTCCATTTGTCGGTGTCCACACTTTTTCATTGTATCATCCATGCTTAGATTTATTTTCTTGCTTTCTTCGTGTGTGTGTTTTGAAAAACTTTAGAAAAACCAAAAAAATAGTTTTAGTTAATTTACTTTCTATGCATGCTTAGTAATAGTACTAAAAAGAAAATCCAAAAAGATTTCCTTGTTCTTCTTTTGCTTGTCGGGAGCCTTCCCGTGTAAATAGTTTTTCTTGTTTTTGCTTTTCTCTTTTAATTGCTTGTTCAAGAAAACCAAAAACTCCAAAAACATTTCAGTGTGTTTCTCTGAATTTCTTTCCTTTTTATTCGAGTTGTACCAAGGAGAAGACCACAATGAAAATGTTGAGTAGCTCTCATATGAATAACTGTTGAACTAATAAAGAGCCCATTTTACCTTGTCTTCTCCTCTTGAATAAAATATCTTGCAGATTCAAGCTTAGTCCACGGCACTCTTGCACTATTATTATTTTTATATCGTTCGGTCGTGCAAGTGAAAGGCAATAATGATGATATTCGATGAACTGGTCGTGGCAGAGAGAAACTGGTATGAACTCGACTTGTTCTGTCTGTGTAAATATGTTTAACCTAGTATCCATGCTTCAGCCCATTATGATTAAACATGTTTGCAATGACAGTTAGAGATTATAATTTCTCATGCCATGCACAAGTAGGTGGGAGTTAATAATGATTTATCTTGAATATGAACATTGAGTTAAGATGATTGTGATGTAGTATGATGATATGGTATCCTCCTCTGAATGTTCGAGTGGCTTGAATTGGCACATGTTCATACATGTAGTTGAATCAAAACCAACATAGCCTCTATGATATTTATGTTCATGGTGTTCATATCCTACTCATTCTAGTGTCCAATGTTACTTATGCATAATGCATGGTTATGATTGTTATTGCTCTCTAACTGGCCGCTTCTCAATCTAAATTGCTAGCCTTCGCCTGTACTAAGTGGGAATTCTACTTGTACATCAAAAACCTTGAACCCAAGTTATTCCAGATGAGTCCACCAAACCTACCTATATGTGGTATTACCCTGCCATCCTAAGTAAATTTGCATGTGCCACCTCTAAAAACTTCTAAAAATATATCCATTTTGTGTGCCTGGATCGTTCATGGAACGACAGGAGGTGGTCGGTATCTTCCATGCTAAGCGGGTTATTCTTAGGTCAAGTGTTTATTCACTCGCCATCGCACAAGAAAAGGGCGGTAATAGGGATGCCCAGTCCCAAACTGCAAACATGAAAAAGAGTTCATCTCTGAATTAATCAAACAAAAACTCCCAATGGAGTCAAAACCATTAATTTTATCACTTGGGAACCGCCACTAGCGTGCTTAGCATGGAAGACGTTGATAAATGATGGTCGTGAAGTGAATAAGAAGGGTGCATGTCCCAAAATAATCATTTATCTCAATTTTAAAAATCGAGCTCTGGCACCTCTCCAAATCACTTCTTCCCTCTGCGAAGGGACTATCTATTTACTTTTATGTTGTGTCACCACCTTCTAAAAACAAGCGCCAGAAACTGAGCAGAGCACATCTATCATGATTTATGCATTGTGTGTAGCTAATGTTGGGTGCATCATGACTGGATCTTTTCTACCATGAATTACAATGTTTAGTCGCCGCTTGAACTTTGGAGGTTCTCTCCATTTATGTTTTGCGGTCTCAGAAAGGGCTAGCGAGATACCACTATTGTCATATTATATCATGATTGTTTTGACAACTTGTTGCCGTTTGAGATATTTTATTATTGCTCGCTAGCTGATTATGTCATTGATATGAGTCATTATAATCTTTAAGAGTTATTGTCGACATGGTTAGTTATAATGCTGGCTGAAAACCTGGGTGCCGTTTAAGCTTATTTATGCAAACAAGAGCGAAAGAGTTCGTAAAAGTTTTTCTTTCTCACTTTCACTTTATCAACTGAATTGCTTGAGGACAATCAAAGTGAGGGAGTCCTGGATTAGGGGGTGTCCGGATAGCCGGACTATCGTCATCGGCCGGACTATCATCATCATCCGGACTCCAAGACTATGAAGATACAAGATTGAAGACTTCTCCCCGTGTCCTAAGGGACTTTCCTTGGCGTGGAAGGCAAGCTTGGCGTCGGATATGTAGATCTCCTACCATTGTAACCGACTCTATGTAACCCTAGCCCTCTCCGGTGTCTATATAAACCGGATGGCTCTAGTCCGTAGGACAACATCAACAACCCTTACAATCATACCATAGGCTAGCTTCTAGGGTTTAGCCTCCTTGATCTCGTGGTAGATCCACTCTTGTAAACATCCACAATATCAATATCAATCGAGCAGGACGTAGGGTTTTACCTCCATCAAGAGGGCCCAACCTGGGTAAAACATCGTGTCCCTTGTCTCCTGTTACCATCCGCCTAGACGCACAGCTTCGGGACCCCTACCCGAGATCCGCCGGTTTTGACACCGACATTGGTGCTTTCATTGAGAGTTCCTCCGTGCCGTCACCGATAGGAAGGATGCCTCCTCCGCCTTCAAGGACGGTATTTTCGCCAAAGGAGCCTCGGCCGCCGCCAAACAATCCGCTAGGTGATTTTCTTATGACCGCCGTCCGCCACCGCTTCTACAATGACCTCTCAAGTCGTCAAAAGCAATTTTCACGTCAGCTCGAATTCGCGAGCGGCTGGATCCAATAGAGCTCTCGTCCAGAACGAGCTCTTGGATCGCATCGCCGCCTCGGAGTCGCTTCAGACTACAAACAGATTGGGCTTAAAACCGATCCGAGAGAGATTAACTCTCCTGTGTCACCCACCACGCTGCAGTGGTAGAGGAACAATGCGGCGACGCTTCTCCAGTATTGAAAACTAGTCATGTCCGGCTTCCAACCCCCATGCCGGATTCCCGCGAGGGACGGACTTCGATCAAGCACTGAACTTACAATCGGGCATCGGACCGCACTCGTTGGACAACATCCAGAATCCAAGCTTCCAAATTGAAACTTCTCGGCCTTGAGCCTTGAGATGGGTAGGGTTCCGGACTTAATTCCACCCACCCGCCCGCATATATGCGATCTATCTCTAATCCGCAAGTGCCCGCTGAGACAAGACATCACTATTGGGCCGATTCTCCCGGTTATGGACAGGATAAAGCATCGCCGAGAGGAAAACGCAATCTCAATTTTTGCAATAATTGCACGGACGAGGGACTCTTGAACGCCGTCGGCCGTCGTGAAATTACACGCCGCCAACTCAAGCGCCCATAGTACGACAAGAATGTGCGATGGAGAGTTTCCGACAACCGAAAATAATTTTGGGACAATCCGCCCCAATACAACCCTAGTCCGCAACAAAAGGGTGCATTACACTCGTGCACCAGATACAAAAACCAAAGAGCAAAGACCCCATAAAGGGCACAGAACCGCATTAGAGGGATGGCTTAGCGGACCTGTAAAATTCACAAGATGTATACGCCGTCCCAACACATAACCTTCGAGCATGTTGGATATTACGGCAGGTGGCCAAAAGTGGAGAGGAGCTTCTAGCCCGGAAAACCACTCCAACAACATCGATGCGGTATCAACAGTCTTCGAGACTTTCGCATCAAATAATATGCGAAACGAATAATCCATGCTGCCTCACCAAGTCTACCAAGTAGCAACAACCAATCCATGGAGCGACACAGCCATCACCTTCAACGCCAGCGACGAACCTAAATTTCGGACAGCCCGAGCTCCACCAAGACCGGTACTTAGTCCAATAGTGGACGGCTTTGACTTACGTAAGTCCTCATGGATGGCGGCAGCGATTAAGCCTCATCTACGAGGAAACCCTTCAAAAATGGAAATAGACTGGAGCCGCATTGAGCGAAGCAGCACAACCTTTAGAGGAATAATCCCTAGCCGGAGGCGCGCCTGCACAGGAAAAATCACACTCGATGTGGTATTCGCTCACCGGACAATTACAGATCCGAAGAAGTCACGCCCAAGTGACCCCGCTCAATAGCGGATATCACGCTATACTAGGACGAGAGGCATTCACAATTTTTCAAGCCGCACTTCATTATGGGTACATGAAGCTCAAAATGCAGGCCCGCGGAATAATCACTCTTGTTAGTGATCCGGACATAGCACTCGCTACCGAAAACAAGACAGCCGCATTAGCCTTAGAGGCACTATCCGAAGCCCTAGCGGCAGAGGAACTCACCACGCTGCGCTCTACGGTGAATAGGGATGATGTGATACTCGATAAGAGATCCAAGTCCACCTCCTTTAAACCAGCAGATGAAATAGTAAAATTCCAGGTCCACCCAACGGACCCGACAAAGACGGCCTCCATCGGGCACAATTGAACCCGATGTAGACGCCAAGATCGCGAGAATTCCTTCGAAAATTGGGACATTTTCGCCGGCACCCTCGGACATGCCCGAATCCCACGCAGATTGGCGAACACAGCCTAAACATCCTAAAAGGATTCAAGCCACCAAATGCAGACTATTCGATGATTTTCCGAACCCAAAAGACAGGCAATGGGAGAAGAGCTAGCCAAACTATTAGAAGCCGGATTCATCAGAGACATCAAGCACCCAGATTGGCTAGCAAACCTGGTAATGGTACCAAAGAAGGACAAATCCTGGCGCCTATGTGTCGATTTCAAAGACCTAAATAAAGCATGCCCAAAGGATCCCTTCCCCTCAAGATCGACCAAATCATCGATGCCACCGCAGGCACGATTCATTGTGCTTCCCGGACGATACTCCGCTATCATCAAATCAAGATGGCGAAGCGGATCAAGCCGAACGGCATTCATTACTCCATACGGACCATTCTGCTTCAACACGATGCCCTTCGGACTTAAAAACGCCGCGCAACATATCAGCGCATGATTCGTACATGTCCGCTACCCAGATCGGCAAAACAGTAGAGGCATACGTAGACGACGTAGTCGTCAAAACTAAACATGTCGAAACTCTAGTAGATGACTTGAGGCTCACATTTGACAACCTCAGAGCATATGACATCAAGCTGAATCCGGAAAAATGCGTTTTCGGTGTACAGCTAGAAAGCTGTTGGGCTTCATCGTATCCGGTAGAGGAATTGAAACAAACCCAGCCAAAATCCGAGCTCTGTCACAGCTAGATATCCCAAAAGACCTCAAGCAAATACAAAAATTGATCGGATGCGTGGCGGCTCTAAGCCGCTTTATCTCCGCCTAGGAGAAAAGGCATTACCCTCTATCGCCTCCTTAGGCGCACCAACACTTCGAGTGGACGGATGCTGCCACCACCGGACTCAAGAAATAAAGGCCATATTGGCAACAACCGTCCGGTCTGGCTGCGCCAACCGGGCGAACCAATGTTGTTATACATCGCAGCTACGCATCAAGTTGTAAGCGCGTACTGCCGTCAAACGAGAAAGAGAAGGGCATAAATTCCTCTTCAAAACCAGATACTATGTATCCACCGTGTTAACCCCCGCAAGTCCTGCTACCGCACTATCGAGAAGATAGCATACGCGGTGTTCATGGCATCCCTAAGCTCCGACACTACTTTCAAGAGTGTTCGATAACAATGGCCTCTGAAGTACCACTTAACGACATTATAAACAACCGCGACGCGACGGGCAGGATTGCAAATGGGCCATTGAGCTCTTACCATTTGATATATCTTACAAACCTCGTGAGCTATAAAGTCACAAGTTTTGGCTGACTTTGTCGCTGAATGGACCGGGTCGAACTCCCTAAAGAATACGGCGCATACTCCAATTGGATTATGCACTTCGACGGCTCTAAAATGTTAGCGGATGACGGGGCTGGCATCGATTAACGTCCCCGACCGGGACACAGTCCAATACGCATTTCAGATAATGTACACGGACTCCAACAACGCAGCCGAATACGAGGCCCTTTTACATGGTCTCCGTATGGCAATCTCCATGGGCATCCAACGCCTAGAGGTGCGCGGGGATTCAAACCTCGCAATATCCCAAATAAATGGAGACATTGACGCCAAAGATCCGAAAATGGCAGCATATCGCAACGCTGTCCTAAAAATGTCAGCCCGGTTCGAAGGACTTGAATTCCATCACGTAGCCCGGGATAATAACCAAGCGGCCGACGTACTGGCACGCATTGGCGCAAAACGCGATGCTGTCCCTCCTAACATCTTCCTGGAACGGCTCTTCAAGCCATCCGTACTATGGGAAGAGGAGTCTGGAACTAACAAACCGAAACAAGCCGCACCAACCGGCGATTCAGCCGATGATATAACACCTTCCGCCCACGACATAATGGCAGTAATTGCCCGTGGACGTAACCATTCTCGCCTACTTGCTTAGGCAAGAGCTTCCAAGACCAAAATGAGGCCCGCTGCATTGTCCGCGATCTAAAGCCTACAAGGTCTATGAGGGAGAACTTTATAAGAAAAGTACAACCGAGTCCTTCAAAGGTGTATCTCCAAGAAGAAGGGCGAAACCTCCCGGCTGAAATTCATGCCGGACTAGGCGGACACCACGCCGCAGCTTGGGCCCTTGTAGGAAAGGCATTCCGTGCAGGATTCTATCGCCGACGGCCCGAGCAGATGCTCGTGACTTAGTCCAAAGATGCGCGGTTGTCGCCTCTTTGCTAATCGAGCCATATGCCACCCACCGCCTCAAAACTATACCCATTACCTGGTCGTTCGCGGTCCGGGGCTTGACATGGTTGGACCACTTAAAGGGGGAACCCACAAGCAAAGGTACCTATTGGTCATGGTGGATAAATTCACCAAATGGATAGAGGCCAAGCCGCTTAAAGCGGCAGAGTCCGGATCAGTGATAGACTTTATATCCGGGTAGTACACCGTTATGGTGTCCCCACAAAGCATCATCACCGATAACGGCACGAACTTCACCGCCGATGAGGTTAAATCGTGGTGCAAAAATATGGGCATCAAGCTCGATTACGCTCAGTCTATCATCCTCAAACCAACGGTCAAGTGGAACGAGCGAATGGTCTAATAATGAGTGGCATCAAACCCGCACTAGTGCGGTCCCTCACGAAATCGACACGACCGGGTAGAGGAGCTCGACTCAGACTGGGGCTGCGGACAACGCCTAACCGTACTACCGGATTCACACCATTTTTATGGTATACGGCGCAGAAGCAGTTTTGCCTGCGACATCATTCATGACTCACCTCGAAAAGCGCATGTACGAAGAAAGAGAAGCCGAGTTGGATCGGCGGGACAGCTTGGACACATTGAGGAAGAAGCGACGTCGCCAAGGCTCGCTCCGCATTCTATCAACAGCAGGCTCGAGGATATCAAAGCGAGAAGCACGGGCCAAGACTTACAACGCTGGCGAACTGGTTCTACGCTTTGCGGACAAGAAAAAGGACAAGCTCAAGCCCAAATGGGAAGGCCCTTCATCATCGATCAAGTCCTGACCGGCGGAGCGCATACCGTCTCTTAAATGCATCGAATAACCGACTCGAGCCGAACCCATGGAACGCAGCCCGCCTCGACGATTCTATGCCTAGCGCCGACTAAGAGTTCGTCCCTTTCCCCCATCCAATTTTTTTTACTTCAGCTGCCTTTTGTTTATCTTTTTCTTCCCAACCCTATTCATCCAAGCCTTAAAGGGCCTACTTGCGCAACGTTCGCAAGAATTGATGTGCTATCCGCACTCATTTTACACGGGGCTTCTTTAGCGAAGCTTAATTATACGGGCTTCATGCCCAGACATGTGTCAAGCCTCCACATGTACCTTTTATTCACCATTATATGCATCAATATGACTTAAGTTTTGGCCAAGCTGGGTTGCTCGGCTCCTGTGCTTACCCCTCGCTCCCGATTGTTCGGCTAGGAGGTAAAGGAGCACCTCTGCGATTATTCTGCGCGGTCAGCCGGATGTGTACCTCGGTGGGTGAAGCCGAAAGCTAGCGTTCTTAAGGGAATATTCGGTCGGTGACTTAAAAGATGATTTTTTATCCACTTATTATCTGCCCCTAGATGTTTTTCTGCTTTTTTCGCAGTCCGTACATGCACTTTAGGGCATGCCACCCCCAGAGGAAAGGAACCCTTAACGGAACTATTCTCCCTGGAAGATGTTTCTTACTACCCATGTAATATAACATAACTAGTTGGGCACTTGTCTGATAAAGCACTGATGACCCCTACGCCTGGTCTCCATGCATACCCCGGTTGTTTCATAACCGAGAAGGTATTCGGACACACTCCGGACTCTAGGGTCCCGAGGTGAAGCGAAAAGGTCGGCAAAGACAAACGATCTACAATCCGCTAGAAGGCATTTTGTATGTCATTTTATAATACATTGTCAAATCGACCGATTGTATTCTTCCTCAATCCCATCTAACAAAGTTGTCTAATTTATAGTCCTATTGGGAAAATTTAGCGCCAACTCCACTTGGTCGTATACTAAACTCACAGGATCTCCTTCCCATCGGGCCCCACAGTCCGACTTGACGCCATGTGGTTGGGATCCGCCTTCTTGTACCGCGTCTTTACCATGGCCCAGCCTCCACGGCACCTTGGCGGCAGGCGAAATCTTCCATATATGGAAGCGCTGCCGCCTCCTGCAGCTTCTCCATAAGCTCCCCAAGACCCTCGGGTATGGAGAAGGCTGGCCATAATGCCTGGATGACGCCGCTCATAGCCCGTCGAACTCGCTCGATCGGTTGCAACAATTGAAGTTGATCACCCGTTATTACGGCATCTCCTCCAGGCTTACACTGTGAGCATACCTGCATATATATTCATCAAATTGACTTCCTCGTCAAACTCTTCTTTTCAAAGGAGTTCGCTCAAGCACTTACTATATATGCCGCGACGAAGCTGCTGATTCTCCTTAACGGAGACCGACAGCTCGGCCCGAACGCCTTTCAGCTCTTCTCCAAGCTAGGCATGGGCATCCTGGAGCTTGTTCCTTTCATGCTGCACCTTATGCAGCACCCTCTCGCCGGCCTTTAGTTGGCGCCGAAGTTCTTGCCTGTCCGGATCTTGTCCGGCAGCACCTGCAATGTCGTTTTTTAGACTTGCGCAAAGGTCAAACGCTACTTATCTTTCTACAAATAATGCGTTACCAGGAGAGGTCCTTGCATTTCCTCCTGCGCCAGACAATGCGGCCTCAAGTTGGGCTTGCACTCTTGCAGCTCCTGAGACAGTTGGGTATTCTTCTTGGTAAGATCCTACGTTTCATATGATCCTTAAATCAGTTCAATATAACTACTTTAAGTCTCGGGGGCTACTGGCATATATAACTATTAAATTCTCTTACCCGTATGTCTTTTACATACTGCTCCGTGCCTCTGATAAAACTATCTTGAGCAGCACGAAGGTGGCGCGTCCCCGTGTTAAAGGCATTCAACGCCTCGGGAGAAGCACGTCACGAAATACTTGTCTGGCGGCGCTTGTGATTGAGGCACTCTCCACCTCGCACTTGGTGGCGGACAGTCTGTCGGCATCCTCCGTCGGAGGAACGTCCGGCTCGCGCTTTGCCGCCTCCCCTCTGACCAGGTGCGGGATCCCGCTGGTAGAGGTTGGATTGACAACTTCCACGCCCGCAGTCCGGCGGACGCTTTTTCCCTATAAAAGTCAGAGCACTCAAACGCTTCCTAAGAACGTTGCTCTAAATACTGAATTGTGAGCTACACCTTTGCGGCGACGTTTGAGTCCGCGCGCGCCTCTTCCGCCTCTTGGTCCGGTCGCCTTGTTGGTCAGCCACCGCGAGCTCGGCTTCGCGCCTAGGGCGCCTCCTGCACAAAGTGCCATCATATACGGTGGTCGAAATAAGCAAGGAAGGAATGACGGTGTCGTGGCTTCGCCGCAATCACACAGGAAGCCGGATATAGTCCGGGATAGTCGGCCGTGATGGCGACTAAAGCATTGTCCATGCTGAGCTGGTGGAAAACCCCGTCGATTAGCTCCACCTTTATGTCCGGATCCTCTTCGGAGGCCGGATCTCAGGATCTCTCTGGATCCTCGGGCTGCGGAGCCGGACTTAGCATGCCCTCCACGGTCCGGCGCAGTTCCTGCGTAGCAAGAAGAACACACTATAAGAAACTTAAGTTTTGAAAGGCACGGGTCGGACACGCTGATTGTTCGCTTACCCAAGGCCGGGGATTATTCATGGAAAACCCATTTAACGGGTTCTTCCGAAGGAAATCCTCCTTCTCCCCCTTATACAGGCCGGACAAGATCGTCACCAGATCTTCGGCCGAATCCGCCCTTTGCGGCCATGACGGGTGGCATCGCCCTCCCGCTGAAATTCCACATGGGTGGCCTCAGATTGTAGTGGCTGCACCCCACGTAATGCATGTTGCCATGATTCCAATCATGGTCAACCCGCATGGGCCAAGAACCTTTTTCACCCATCAAATAATGGACGCTCTTGTCTTCCTCCGGATGGGGCTCATGGACGCCAACCGAGGCGTTTCTTGAGGAGCATTGCTGAACTCCGGAGGCCGATCCGAACGGGTCCGCAGCGGAGTGTCTTCTATATAAACCATTCAAGGCCAGTCTTGGACGCTTTCTTAGGGGTTCCGATGGATATCCGGTCCGGCAATGCGCCATATTTCGGCGCCGCCCACTTGATATATGGACCCTCGTGAGAGCGGGGTACAAGGCGTAACAACCTCTTCCACGGCGCAAGTGGGGCTCGGCGCCCAGGAAAAGCTTGCAAAGAGCTACATAACCCGCAATATGCAGGATTGAGGCGGGCGTGAGGTGATGAAGCTGGAGTCCGAGAACTCCGAGCCCACCGAGGAATGGATGTACAGAAATCCGAGCCCCTTATCGGATAGGGGACGAAGCATACCCGCTCCCTTTGTTGGGATTTGGGGTAACCTCCGCTTGCTTCCCACCTTTGTAGGTGGCCAGCCAGCTCGAACCGGAACCATGAAGGCCGGAGGAGATATCCCCCATTTGGAGCTTCACCACTTCGTTGTGGAATGCAGCATCTCCTCCAAACTCCGGCAAAGGGCCGGGCGCGAGAAGAGGAGCCGTGTTGACGGTCCATGATGGAATGGATTCTTGGTCGAAAGCGCCTCGATGAGTATTTGCGAGAGGAAGATGGTGATTTGGATCTGGATTCTTGCCTCCCTTATAGGCAGATTGTTCGCACAACTAGGGGTAAAACATAAAAGACACCTCGGCTTTTCACATTCGCGCGACGCGTGGAAGAAGGCCATTATTGGGCGTGGAAGCCAAGACGCGCAACATTGATGAGGAAGCTGGACACTGCTCGCAGTACATAGAACTTGAAGGAGAACCTGCCTTGCAACGCCAAGACTACACACACGCTGGACTTATCGTCATTGAAGCCTGGTTCGGGGTTACTTGAGGAGTCTGGATTAGGGGTGTCCGGATAGCGGACTATCGCCATCGGCGGACTATCATCGGCGGACTATCATCATCATCCGGACTCCAAGACTATGAAGATACAAGATTGAAGACTTCTCCCGTGTCCGGAAGGGACTTTCCTTGGCGTGGAAGGCAAGCTTGGCGACACGGATATGTAGATCTCCTACCATTGTAACCGACTCTATGTAACCCTAGCCCTCTCCGGTGTCTATATAAACCGGATGGCTCTAGTCCGTAGGACAACATCAACAACCCTTACAATCATACCATAGGCTAGCTTCTAGGGTTTAGCCTCCTTGATCTCGTGGTAGATCCACTCTTGTAAACATCCACAATATCAATATCAATCGAGCAGGACGTAGGGTTTTACCTCCATCAAGAGGGCCCGAACCTGGGTAAAACATCGTGTCCCTTGTCTCCTGTTACCATCCGCCTAGACGCACAGTTCGGGACCCCCTACCCGAGATCCGCCGGTTTTGACACCGACACAAAGGTTTAAGCTTGGGGAGGTTGATACATCTGTAACGTATCTACTTTTTCTCATGCTTTTCCTCTTGTTTTGGACTCTAATTTGCATGATTTGAATGAAACTAACCCCGGACTGATGTTGCTTTCGGCAGAACTACCATGGTGTTGTTTTTGTGCAGAAATAAAAGTTCTCGGAATGGAACGAAACTTCACGAGGAATTTCTATATAATAAATGAGAATTTCTGAAGCCAAGACCTACCGGAGAGGGGCCCCTGGGTGGGCACAACCCACCAAGGCGCGCCCCCCTCTCCTAGTACGCCCAGGTGGGTTGTACCCACCTGGTGACCCCGCAGACCTCAACCCTGACACTATAAATTCCTATTTTCAGAGAAAAAAATCAGGGAGAAAGAATTATCGCGATCCACAAGACGGAGCCGCCGCCAAGCCCCGTTCTTCCTTGGGAGGGCAGATCTGGAGTCCGTTTGGGGCTCCGGAGAGGGGGATCTTCGTTCTTCGTCATCACCAACCCTTCTCCATCGCCAATTCCATGATGCTCCCCACCGGGAGTGAGTAATTCCTTCGTAGGCTCGCTGGTCGGTGAGGAGTTGGATGAAATTCATCATGTAAATCGAGTTAGTTTTGTTAGGGATTGATCCCTAGTATCCACTATGTTCTTAGATTGATGTTGATATGACTTTGCTATGCTTAATGCTTGTCACTTTGAGCCCGGGTGCCATGAACTTAGATTCGAACCGTTTATGAATTCATCATTATATCCATGTTATAGATCTGATCTTGCAAGTTATAGTCACCTACTACGTGTTATGATCCGACAACCCCGGAGTGACAACAACCGGGCCCACTTTCGGTGATGACCGTAGTTTGAGGAGTTCATGTATTCACTATGTGTTAATGCTTTGTTCCGGTTCTCTATTAAAAGGATGCCTTAATATCCCTTAGTTTCCAATATGGACCCCGCTGCCACGGGAGGGTAGGACAAAAGATGTCATGCAAGTTCTTTTAATAAAGCACGTATGACTATTTAAGAAATACATGCCTACATTTTATCGATGAGCTGGAGCTAGTGCCGTATCGCCCTAGGTTATAACTGTCACATGATGAATATCATCCAACAAGTCACCGATCCAATGCCTATGAACTTTTCAATATTGTTTCTGCTAAGTTACTACTGCTATCATCACTGTTACACTTGCTACAAAATTACTGCTATCACTGTTACTGTTACAATTGCTGCTATCACTATTATCAAAACTATCAAACTACTTTGCTACTGATCACTTTTCTGCAGATAATTAATCTCCAGGTGTGGTTGAATTGACAACGCAGCTCCTTTCAAATATTCTTTGGCCCCCCTTGTGTCGAATCTATAAATTTAGGTTGAATACTCTACCCTCGAAAACTGTTGCAATCCCCTATACTTGTGGGTTATCAGTGCCATACTTTCTAGCTTCCTCCTAATAAGACTCACATTCTTTTTTCAACAGATGAGGTTCAAGTTGGATCTGAAAGATGATGCAACTAAACAAGCATGCACTCATGTTTTTCAGTCTACTCTGGGACAGTATCGGTACCACCTTAGAAAATCTCACTTTGAAGGCAAAGCTAACAATCAAATCACCCAAACATCTCCAATGGAATATATTACAGATGAAGACTGGACAACCCTTCTTAAACACTGGTCTGATCCAAAGTATCAGGTAGGGTATATGTATTTGATCAGACCGCATATTGAACTTCTATTTATGTATGTGCCTTACAAGTGTATCTTCTTCTAGGCTACCTGTTTGAAGAATAAGACCAACCGTTCTAAAGTGAAATCCCAACAGACAACAGGATCTCGTAGCTATATTGCACACTGCGAGGCTCTTGTAAATAGCTGCTAGTTCCTTCTTTTTCTGTGCCATATTATCGTATCTATATTGACTTGTTCCAAATACAGAGGAAAACCCGTGCGGACCAAAAAGAACCTAAACCGAATGCAGTGCAAATCTTCAAGGATTGCCACACCAACAAGATGAAGGGCATGAGCACACCAGTTCAGGCCGCTGTTGTAAGTCCTTACTCCTCCTGCCTTTGAGCTGATTGGTACTGTTATGTGTTCATTTAACTACTTGGTTTGCAGGCAATGTCAGTTACTCTGTTCACTTTTATACATAGTTGTCTTAACGTATCATTTCACCTTACATGGTTTAAAAGAGATGAAGGATATTCTTTTGGTCTTGATCTGTAATCTAGTTGTGATGTTTTCTTGCACACACAATGATACAATATATAGCCTTTTTGTTTTATATCTGTTTGCCCATGATATGAATGATGTGATACTATGTTCATCCTACTTTAAACCATGTCTCTTTATCCTTAGATGTCAACGAATGTGAGGAAATAGACAATACATTAGGCATGCTACATGGACATATGTTCTGAAAGTGATTTTATTATGTAGTTGGCACTACAATACATGCTAATGTATTACAGTAGTTCACCAAAATAAGTTATGTATAAACATGAAACCTACTTTGTTTGTTTTTATCTCATTAGTAACTTATCTGGTACACTAATCTACAAGTTCAAACTTTCAGCAAGCTATGGAACAAATGATTGAACAAACACAACCACCTGATGGTGACGAGGCTACCACAGGCACAATGTCACCTCTTGCTGCAGTGCGTCGGTATCTCTCCACTAACAGTGCAAAAAGCACCTTCCTGCATAATTCTGGGTTGGTTGTCAAGGTAACCTCGCCCAAATCGCCATCGAACAAAATCTTACGGCTAGACAGTGATATATTCAGGCTCGGACACAAGTCCAATCCCTAATGGACGTTGTGTCGTAAACAAGAATAGTGGTTGACAAATGTTGTGAAGATATGAATGGTTTTGAAACCAGACTATCAGACATTTGCTTCATTGTTCAAGAGCAATGGCGGAAAAAGGGGAAGATCGTCCTGCTCCATCAGATTCTACAACCTGAAACATTAGCACTCAGGTCAAATGATCTGTGCTTCTATACATCTGATGGTGCTTTTATCTGCAAGGACTGTAAACTTTATGCCAACATGCCTTTTGTTGTATGGTTGGAATTTATTTTTTTGTGATACAACATTTATGATGCTGCTAAAGGCCGCAGTAATTACGACGCTATTTTTGTATAGTGTAGGTTTATCTTAGTAATGTATTCGGCCGAAAGCTTCTTAGGAGCCCAACGTGCCAACATTCGTCGGGCCCATTCCAATTGGGCTAAAAACGATTCTGGGCCAAAATTTGCATGTAGCCCACTAAAAATATCTGGGCCTAAATCGGCATAAGCTTTCATATTTTTATGGTAGGCCTGTGCGCATAGTGGGCCTTTAACAGGCCTAAACATAATTTGGGCCCTCAGTAATAATAGGCCGTTTACAGGTGAAAATATCTCGAGCCCATAAAAAACATGGGCCTTCAATAGGCCGAAAGTAAGATTGGGCCCTGATTGTGCCAAATAACCCACTGGTCTTAGCAGGCCGAAATGGTGGCCCATTTACAATGCGGATCGTCCACAAGCCGAAATTCAGACAGGTCGTAAATGCACTGACCTACTACATGGGCCTTTAACAGGCTGGAAGTTCGGTCAGGCTTGATTAGTGTCATTTTTATATGGGCCGTTAGTAGGCCCGATGTGGCGTTGGGCCACATATGGCCCATGGATTTCGTCGGACGTTAACAGGCCGAAAGTCACGGCAGGTTGAAAGTGGCCCAAATCTATAGTGGGCCTCTAACAGGCCGAATGTCAGACATGGCCGAATATGACCCATATCCTTCACGGTCATTTATGGGCCGGAAGTTTCAATGGCCTATAAATGGTCCCAAATGAAGTAGGACCTTTAACAGGCCGGAAACACACCGGGCCGTAATTCGGCCCAAATACTTAGCGGACTGTTAACGGGCCAGAAGTGACCATGGGCCGTGATGATGACAAGTTTAGGACGGGCAGTTGATGGGCCGATTTGACATTAGCCGTACGAGCCTTAACTGAGAATGTTGGGCCTTTAGCTGGGTCGGCCCATTATGGTCTGCAAAATCTTGTGGGCCTTTAGCTGGGCCGGCCCATTATGGTCCGCTAAATCTTGTGAGCCTTTAATTGGGCCGGCCCATTTAATCTTTATGGGCCACTTTTGGGCCGGTCCACGTGTCAACGTATCATAGGCGCATCTCGCCCATTGGATGAGTGACACCTATGCCAACGTGGAGCTGACACGTGGTTCCATCAGCCAATGAGAATTTTACACGTGGAAAATCGGCATTGGTCGTGGCTGTTAAGTGGTTATCGGATCCAAAACCAAACCGGATAGCTTAACGGCGACCCATTACGGTGGATGCCACGTGTCGGTCACCCTTGACGAAAGCACTTCTATGACGCGTGATTTATCTTCATGGAAGTGGACACTTTCGTGATGATAATTTTGGTAATGTCATGGAATACTTCTATGACAGCACGGGTATGACTATCTTGATCCAGTCATAAAATTGTCATGGATGTACATGCATAACAGAAAACGTGACCTACTGTGACAAACACGTATCATCACGGAAGTGTATTTTTTTTTGTAGTGATGAGGAGGAATGGTCGAACAAGGAGGAGGACGACGACGACAGCAACAACGGTGACGACAACGGCGGTGATGAAAAGCCAACCGTCAGTGGCAAGAAGCGTCCTCGCCAAGACAATGCCGCGGGGCCATCCAACAACAACAACAACAACAACAACAAGAAGGACTAAATTAAGCATACTGTACATATCTCTGTTTCCTTCGCTCATATTAATTTGTTATCTCTGTTTATCCTGTCAATCTCATCGCAGACGGTTAGTAATAAGTATTCGATAGAGATCTTCTACATTATCGCCCACAGGTTGGTTTTGTTGAACTGTGTGCCCTGACGAGCACACAATTCACACAAAAAGTCTGTATGGGCTGTCTATAATGATCGCACACAATTCTGATTACCGACCTGTTTGCCGGGTATCACACACATCTTGTTACGCCGAATCGTTTTTGTTCACCTCGATCATCCCAAACAGTTCATCGAGCAAACTGTATGTTGTATATCACACACACATTGATATGACTGCCTGTTTCTGTTGTTCTGTCTAATCGCAAATAGTTCGTATGGATCAACCGTATGCCCTTTATCGCACACGTAACTAAAATCTGAACCATGTTTGATGCATCCTCCATCGCAAACGGTTTGCACCTTTTTTGACGGTTATTTTACACCACCGTTTGCGATTATTGCATCACACAAAGTTTCGTCGAAGGGTCTCTGATCGTAGTGTCGCGTTAGCAGCATCCTGCAGCAGTGGTGACTGAAAATTTTGGGATTAAAAACAGTTCGGACTGCACCAAAATATGCAAAAATTCGTTGTATTTTTTAACCATGGCCAGAATATGGGCTGTAATGCTACAAAAAGAATATGGGCTCAAAAAATCCTTAAGAACTAGCAAATGGGTTGTAAAGTATTATAAAGTATGGGAAGAGGGATGTAAGTGGAGAGGCTGACTGTAGGGGCCCACATAGTCCATGGCCGCACGCAAACATGTGCCTCCTTATTACGCGAAAAAAAACGGTTGCACCTCCTGACAGCTGGGACCCACCAACTACATCTTCACATGTAAGGAAGTGCATCCTTATTACACGGGGAAAAAGTTTCCTCCACCTGACAGCTGAGACCCACCAGCTACATCTTCGCACGCAAGGAAGTGCCTCCTTATTACGCGTAAGAAAAATGATTCCTCTCACTGCTAGCTGGGACCCACCAGATTTGGTGGCTGACTTGTGGGCCTACTAAGTTGACATGTACGCAGGGCTTTGTCAACTTAGGCAACAAACGCTTCTAGTAGCAATGACGGTTGGATTAACATCCAATGGCTATGCTGCTTCTTCAACCTCTGATCTTCTTGCTCCAG
The DNA here is from genome assembly GCA_021605205.1 of Aegilops longissima. Classification (NCBI taxonomy): domain Eukaryota; kingdom Viridiplantae; phylum Streptophyta; class Magnoliopsida; order Poales; family Poaceae; genus Aegilops; species Aegilops longissima. The sequence goes on along the minus strand of CM038682.1, from coordinate 246,209,003 downwards.
CCACCCAAACCAGCGCCGGTGGGACCACCTGCTCCTGCCTCCCATGGTCAGTTGTGCTGCCACCACTGGCCATGCCATCCCTCTACTCACCCACGCCTCCTGTTGTTCTCCGGTGACGGCAGCCTCACACAGCAGCCGAACTAGTCAACCCTCCTACTCCCCTCCGCGTGGGCATCCACTGCCTCGTCTTCCCCGGCTCTACGTAGTTCCCTTCCTAGCCTCGCCGTTGCCCACGACCTTGGTGCTCTCGGCGTGGCGAGGTCAACGTGGTCAATGAATGACAGCCATCAGAAGACGACTATACGCAGTGACGCTGACAGCTGGACCCACTAGCTACATCTTCGAACGCAAGGAAGTGCCTCCATATTACACGCAAAAAAATGATTCCTCCCCTGGCAGCTGGGACCCACTAGCTATATCTTCGCACGCAAAGAAGTGCCTCCTTATCCTTCATCACAGTTGGGACCCACCCGGTTAAAGTGTACATAGCGTTGTCTGTCTGGTCGCAAAAGTGTATGTACATATTGGTCGATCGGTGTCTCTGCAAGGATAGACCATGGCCGAGCAAGCAGCGGCATGTTCATAGTATAGTCCAGCCCCTACGTAATAGTCCACATAGTCCCATCTAAATGGAGTACATGTATGTACATCCACACTGCAAAAACTACGGGCACGTACGTACATACCGCTGGGGTCTCCAACGCGTACTTGCACATACGTACGTCCAGGGCTCATGTACATGGATAGGCAATGGACAGCAACAATGGCCTCCTATTCATCGGCAGCCAATCGGCTGGGTCGGGACAGAGGAAATAGTGTTGTGTTCACCGGGAGCCAAGCGACTAGGTCGGAACGCGCCCTGTTCCGATGGAACAGCCAAAATGGGGTTTGGCATACCGCAAAACGGATGAAACGACCTTTTGTTTGACCGCGTATGGTCGAAAAAGGGTCATGTTCATCGAAAGGGGTCTGGCGTACCGCAAAATGGAGGAAATAGACTTCTGTTTGAGCGCTTATGGTCGACAAGGTCCTGTTCGTCGGGAGGGGTCTGGTGTACTGCAAAACGAAGGAAACAGACTTCTATTCGAGCGCCTAAGGTCGAAATGGGGTCTTGTTCATTGGGAGGGGTGTGGCATACCGCAAAATGGGACTCCATGGGCTACTGCTCATCCACTGTCTACGATCTCGCTCCAGCCTCCACAAACTACTGTTCATCCAGGGTTGACTTCCTTCAGCCTCCACCTACTACTGTTCATCCAGCCTCCATGGGGTCCTATTCATCCACCCCCAACCGGCAGGGGTGTGGCGGCCTCCTTGGGGTCTTGTTCATACAGCGACAACGGCCTACAACCATGGTGTCATGTTAATCCAACACCCACCGAGAACTATTCATCCACATCCAACTAACTGGCTCAACTCACCATGTCTCGAATCATTCTATGTATCGCGCGCACAGTAGCAACAGTCACTGTTCATCGAGAGGCAACCCAACATCGGTTGGCTACGTCTCGCATGGGGGTTCAATCGGCTTCAGTAAGTAGCAGCAGCTAGCGATTGATCGCTCGGGTTCAATTAGCAGCAGCTGCCAAGGAATCGCTCGGGTGGTTCAGTTGGCAGCAAAGGAATCGCTCGGGTTCAGTTAACAGCCAAGGGATCGATCACTCGAGTTTAGTAACGTAGCTAGCGCAATCACTCGGGTTCAGTAGGCGAATGCCTCGCTCGGGTTTAGTGAGCCAACGCCTCGCACACACGCGCGTACGAGAAAAACGCGCAAACCACAGTGCATCGCTCGACCCCGACCACCCACCGTAACCGGGAACTCCCTGATATTTTCCTTGCCCTTACTTCTACCCTGATTTTTTCCATCATGGACGGCCCAAAGAATGTCAAGCAGGTGCGTCTCTAGCCCACCCAGGAAGAAAAGCCCAATTTTTGTCATGATTTTTTTGTCATAGAAGTAGGAGCCCACCACATCTATGATGATACGTTTTTTATCACAATTATCGTCATAGAAGTGTCATAAGCATGACAAAAAAATTGTTCGGGCCAATGTCACGGATGTGTCTTTTTTTGTAGTGCTGACAAGCATTAAGCATAGCAAAGTCATAGCAACATCAATCTTAGAACATATTGGATAGTAGGGACCAAGCCCTAACAAATTGACTTGATTACATGACAAATCTCATCCAACCCATCACCGTCGAGCAAGCCTACGAAGGAATTACTCACTTCCGGTGGTGAGCATCATGAAATTGGTGATGAAGAAGGGTTGGTGATGATGATGGCGATGGATCCCCCTCTTTGGAGCCCCGAACGAACTCCAGATCAACCCTCCCGATGAACAACAGGAGGTGCGTCTCTAGGAACATCACTTACAAGCAATGGAGCGGGGTGGCTGAAGATCTGCCTGCTTGTTGTCACCATCAATCTCCATGCGTGAAGTTAATTGCTTTTGAATCTGTGGACAGTGGGAGGAACTTCCTGGCATGTGTAGAGAAGGTTAGCCCACTTTCGTTGTTACAAATCATTTGTTAGATGTGTTTCACATACTGTTACTGTGCTATGTTATTCTGGATGTGATTAAGACACTGTCACAGTTTCTACCTATTATCTAAAAATGTTGCCATCTCATCAACTGCGCCCTGAGAAATTATTTGGTGCCGCTTCAGCAGTTTGTGCAGCCAACTTTGCTCCACACATTTGAGCAGCCAAGCAGTAAAATACTAATACTTTGTGGCACGAAGGAACTGGGCATCAGAGCAACTAGGTGCTCCGGAGTCCGATTCCCTGAATTTTTCCTCCAGCATCAGCTCGACAGTGCAGGGCACCGGTGCAAAATGTAGCAACAGTTGTTTTGACACCGGTTTTGGACTACATAGTGGAGGGCCTTAGTGCTATTCATTGATGTGCTATTGCAGTTATATTTATCTTTTTCATAAAATGTTCAATTTGTTATTTATTGTACATGACTAAGAACTTGTATCATTGTTGCAGTTAATTATAGCTTGTGATGTTCCTGAATTTGGTTGTTGTCTCAATAGCAACTAATTTACTTGCACAGTGATATTTTTTAGAAGAAATGTCATAATTAACGTGTTTCTTCAGTTTTTCAAAGTATGTATGTGGTGATTTTGTATGTTGCTAGAAACCCAATTTCCCTATAATTATAACTGAATTAGTTTTAAATATTATAGGATGAACAGAAGTGTTCTTACCTGGAGTGGGTTGATCAAGAGTGGCCACAGTCTTTGAAGATGTGCCTAGCAAAGCTCTGGAGCATCTATGAGGAAGATAACAAAGATAGGCTTAGAGAAAATCTTGTCAACGCCGAAGAATATTTCAAGATACGGCAAAAAAAGAGGAAGATGGAGAATGAGCTCAGATTTTTCAAATTAGACTTTGCTAAGATGGTGTTTGCGGAGGAGGATGCACGTTCCCACTTGGTCAGTGCAAAACAGGTTCTTACTGAACTGAAAGCAGAGGTGGAGAAGAGGAATTTGGCTGATCATGCATCAATTGATTAGGGAATTGAATATATTGTTCTAATATTGTGCTAAACATACTTTGTGCTTATGAAGGTGAACTAGCTATATGTTGTACTGTGTTGTTTTCACATAGCTATCGTATTATGATGTTAAAATATATTTGTGTGCCTGATATGAAAGAGGCAAACAGTTGTTCAATATGAAATGTGAATTTGCTTAATACGGGAATTATTAATAGTAAACTAATAAACCTACTAAATGGGTCATGGAACTTTATAAACATTTCTAACAGTAAAAGCATGTGCGATGGATAGCCCAATGTCATACACTTTTCTTCATCGAATCGTGCGTGACATACTTGAATAACGCAAACGGTTAACAGAGGCAGAGCGTCTGTGATCGTTACACCTATCACAGACGAGGCTATACAGAAAACTGTGTGGGATAGCAAGAATGATCTTGTCACACCCTATTTTTTTACCACATCATTTAAGTTAATAAAGCATGAAAATTTGATCCAACAAAAACTTATGTGTTGAGTTGGCTTTGCTTTGATTTGGATTTATGTTTACTGTTTTAAAGTGCTCTTGTAAATCAAATAAATCCTCCAACGCTTATACATCTTCTCCTTGCTCTAAGACTTTGCCCAATGATCATGCCATGTGTATAGGACCGAAAAGTATTTTCTTACAAAAATTATTTGGCCAAAAAGTATTTTATAAATTAGGTTTTCCAAAAAACCCTGGCTTCAGGCTTGAACCACAAGTACCTAAGTTGGGCTATGAAAAATCTTTCATAAATTATATTTGAATCCTATTAGCCATAGGCCTCCCTAAAATCACAAAAAATATTATTTTAATAGTTATTTTGATATTTTATTTAAAGGTTTTTTCTTAAGGCCGGAAGGTCTTTAATAGGTTAATTTTTTCAATGTTTCAAAAATATTTGAGAAAAATTAGGGAGACTCAGTGGACATATATTGTCCATATATAAGAGTTTAAACACATGGTCATGTTCAAAATACTGTACAAAATCCCCAAAAACCTTTCGTGGATATTTCAAGCTTTTGAAATATTTACAAAGGAAATTTCCTCCATAAATTCAAAAAAAACCTATCATGAAAAAATTGCCCTATTTTATGATCTAGCCAAGTTTCATGTGAGGCAAAGCAAGGTAGATCCATCAAAGCATCTCAAAAGCCTTTATGTTCATTTCCGAGTTTGAATAACTTTGTGCTGTTAAGTTTCATCAAATGTGTTGCAATTTAGTGCGCTTGCTTATGTTGACCCCAAACAGATTCGTGTTAAGTTTCAAAGCCATTGGATACCTCTAGCTACCCAAGGCCATCATCAAACACCTTTTGCCACAATTTTGTGATCAATAATTGGAGCCCCAAATGGATTCTCCTTGAGCTCAAAGTTTAAGCAGAGCTCTCCCTAGTCACCCTCTACCTCCAGTAACTTTTGCAATGCCATGGCTCAGTAATTGGTGGGTGAAACCCCTCCATTTCCTTCTCTGGACAACCCTTCTCTCTCTCTCTCTCTCTCTCTCTCTCTCTCTCTCTCTCTCTCTCTCTTCTCAACCCCTGCTTTGCTCCAGGAGCTCTCCGGAGCATCCAAGGCCACACCTGCATTGTTTACATCCCCCGGACCCCATAGACACAAGTGGTCACGCCCGCAACGCTTAAAAAATGCCACGGCATGCCAAGCGCGTGCTCTGGAGCACGCCACAGTGCACTCTAGCACCGTAGCTTGCCCATTCCGAGGCATCTGACGACCTAGGGCGACGGGATCATGTCCCCCGAGGCCACCTCGGTGTCTGCAACACGCTAGCATGCCGGGGCCCTCTTTCCTCTCTCTCTCTCTCTCTATCTATCTATCTATCTCTCTCTCTCGATGAGCTGCACGTGCCTGATTACTTGTATCTGCGTTGGTATTTCCCTAAAGAGGAGAGGATGATGCAGCACAGCAATGGTAAGTATTTCCCTGAGTTATGAAACCAAGGTATCAATCCAGTAGGAGGATCCACCAAACTATGTAAGCAGTACCTTCACACAAATAACAAAAACTTGCAACCCAACGCGTAAGAGGGGTTGTCAATCCCTCCTCGGTATTGAGATAGATTAAATTGTATGAGATTGGATAAATAGATCTAACAGAAACACAAAATAAAATAAATAAAGAAAAAGTGCAGCAAGGTATTTTAGGATTTTTGGATTAATAGATCTGAAACATTATGATAGGAAATAGACCTGGGGGGCGTAGATTTCACTAGAGGCTTCTCTCGAGAAAATATCATACGGTGGGTAAACAAATTACTCTTGGGCAATTGATAGAAAAGCAAATAATTATGATGATATCCAAGGCGATGATCATGTACATAGGCATCACATCCAAGATTAGTAGACCGAGCCCTGCTTGCATCTACTACTATTACCCCACACATCGACCGCTATCCAGCATGCATCTATTGTGTTAAGTTCGTGAAGAAACGGAGTAATGCAATAAGAACGATGACATGATGTAGGCAAGATCTATTCATGCAGGAATAGACCCCATATTTTTGTCCTTATTGGCAATGGTACATGCATGTCATGTCTCTTTCTGTCACTGAGGTTGAGCACCGCAATATCAAACCCATCACAAAGCACCTCTTCCCATGGCAAGAAAAATCAATCTAGTTGTCCAAACCAAACCAAAGTTTCGGAGAAAAAATATGAGGCTATGACAATCATGCATATAAGAGTTCAACAAAGACTCAAATAATATTCATAGATAGATCTGATCATAAACTCATAATTCATCGGATCCCAACAAACACGCCGCAAAAAAGAGTTACATCAAATAGATCTCCAAGAACATCGAGGAGAACATTGTATTGAAGATCAAAAGGGGAGAAGAAGCCATCTAGCTACTGCCTATGGACCCATAGGTCAGTGGTAAACTACTCAAGCATCATCAGAGGGGCAAGGGTGATGATGAATAACCCCTCTGTGATCGTTGACCCCTCTGGCAAGGTGCCGGAAAAGGCCCCTAGATTGGATCTCGTGGTTCTGGAACTTGTGGCGGTGGAAACTCTGATCTCTCGACTCCCTTAGGGTTTTTGGGATTTTAGAGTATTTATAGAGCTGATAGTCGGTGAAGAGGCCACCCATGGGCCCCACTACCCCCCAGGGCGTGCCAGGGGCCTCTGGCGCGCCCTGGTGCCTTGTGGGCCCCACGGGCCTCCCCTCGTGCACTTCCTTGGCTCCCAAGGTGTCTTATGTCCAAAAAAAATCTTCAAAAAGTTTCGTGGTATTTGGACTTCCTTTCGTATTGATATTCTGCAAAGTAAAAAAAACAAGCAAAAAACAACAACTGGCACTGGGTACTATGTCAATAGGTTAGTCCCAAAAAATGATATAAAGTTCCTATAAAATGAATATAAAACATCCAAGACAGATAATATAACAACATGGAACAATAAAAAATTATAGATACGTTGGAGGCGTGTCAGTGCCCGAATGCCGCCCGACCTCCTCCACTCCCTGTGCTTGCAAGGGACCCGCCCCGAGCTCGCCCTGCTCCCTCTCTCCCTTCCTTGAACCATAAAACACCCCCAGAAACACCACAGAGTGCTCTAGGCCTCCTCCCTCAATCACCATGGCAATTCCCGCGGGCAGCCATGAGCCCCACCCACGGTGTGCCACAGCCTCGCCGTATAAAGCCTCCTCGAGCTCACTCTCGCACTCCGAGTCACTCATATCACTCACAGAGACCCCCCAGCTAAGCCATTCTAGCTCTTGAGCTCAGATCCTTCACCATGGCTGCCATGTCACCGCCTCGGCCTCTAACGAATTGGCACAGTCCTGACACCCTCCTCTCCCTAAAACCGCACCAGAGCATACCTGAGGGAGTCCCGGATTAGGGGGTGTCCGGATAGCCGGACTATACCTTTGGCCGGACTCCTGGACTATGAAGATACAAGATTGAAGACTTCGTCCCGTGTCCGGATGGGACTTTCCTTGGCGTGGAAGGCAAGCTTGGCGATACGGATATGTAGATCTCCTCCCATTGTAACCGACTCTGTGTAACCCTAGCCCTCTCCGGTGTCTATATAAACCGGAGGGTTTTAGTCCGTAGGACGAACAACAATCATACCATAGGATAGCTTCTAGGGTTTAGCCTCTTTGATCTCGTGGTAGATCTACTCTTGTACTACCCATATCATCAATATTAATCAAGCGGAGAAGGGTTTTACCTCCATCGAGAGGGCCCAACCTGGGTAAAACATCGTGTCCCTTGTCTCCTGTTACCATCCGCCTAGACGCACGCTCGGGACCCCCTACCCGAGATCCGCGGTTTGACACCGACATTGGTGCTTTCATTGAGAGTTCCGCCAGTCTTTGTTGCCATCGAATGCCTCATCCCGTCTTTAAAGACGGCATTTGTTGCTAAAGGAGCTTTGGCTATCGGCCAAACTCTCCGCTAAGCGGTTTTCTTATGACCGCTGCTCGTTAGCCCACCGACGATGACTTCTCGGGTCATCGAAAGCAATCTTCACGTCAACTCGGAACTCGCCGAGCAGTTAGATCCGATGGAGCTCTCTTCCTTAAACGAGCTCTTGGATCACATCGCCGCCCTGGGAGTCGCTACAGACTATGATCAGATTGGGCCTAAACCCGATCCGAGAGAGATTAACTCTCCCCAGGTCACCCACCACGTTGTAGTGGTGGAGGAACAATGCGGCAAGCCTTCATCTATCTTAAGGACTAGTTATGTCCAGATTCCCGATCCTCAAGCCGGATACCCGCGGAGGTAGGGCGTCACTCAAGCCCTGAACCTAAAGTCGCAGCGTGGGCTAGATTCATTGGACAACATACAAGAACCCAAGCTTCGAGTTCGAAACTCCTTGGCCCTGAGTCTCAGATTAGGCGAGGTTCGATTTAATTCCACCATACCCAAATATCGGTGATCTATCCCAAATTCGGCAAGAGCCCGCAGAAGCAGACACCATTCTTGGGCGATTCCTCCTGGTCATGAATGGATAAAGGATCGCCGCGAGGAGGATGCAATTTCATTCTTACGCAAAATTGCACGGACAACGGAATCCTCAACGCCATAAGTCGCCATGGAAATTACACGCTTCGCTGACTTGGCGTCCATAGTACGAAATACGTGCGATGGAAAGCGCCTGGAAAACCAAAATAAAATTTTGGGACAATCCGGCCCTGAATACAACCTCAGTCCGAAATAAAAGGGTGCATTATCGCGAGGCACCTGGGTTAAACACCAAAAAGCAAAAACCCTCTATAGGGCATGGAACCATACTGGAGGGATGGCTCAATGGACCTTGTAAAATTCATAGTGCAGAGGGCGCCACACCAACTCATAGCCTTAGAGCATGTTGGATACTCCGGCAGGTGGCCAGAAGTGGCGAAGAGCTTCTAACTCCAGAATCCACAGAGCACCAGCCCAGGGATACCAATACGGTATTAACAGTCTTCGAGACTTTCGCATCAAATAATATGCGGAAACGAACACTACGCAGCCTTACCGAAGTCTACCAAGTAGCAACAATAAACCCATGGAGTGACACGGCTATTACCTTTAATGCCAGTGATGAACCTAAATTCCGAACAGCCCGAGCACCAGCCGCATTGGTCCTCAGTCCAATAGTGGACGGCTTTCGCCTTACCAAGGTACTCATGGACGATGGCAGCGGATTGAACCTCATTTATGAGGGAACCCTTCGAAAAATGGAAATAGACTTGAGCCGCATTGAGCGAAGCAGCACAACCTTTAGAGGAATAATCCCCAGTCGGGAAGCGTGTTGTACAGGAAAAATCACACTGGATGTGGTGTTCGGCATGCCGGATAATTACAGGTCCGAGGAGGTCACGTTCCTAGTGGCCCCGTTCAGCAGCGGATACCATGCTCTATTAGGGCGAGAGGCATTCACAATTTTTCAAGCTATACCCCATTACGGGTACATGAAGCTCAAAATGCCCGGACCCAACGGAATCATCACTCTTGCTAGTGACCCGGACATAGCACTCCGCACCGAAAATAAGACAGCCGCACTGGCCCTTGAGGCACTATCCGAAGCCCTAGCGATCGAGGAACTGACTGCGTTGTGCTCCACGGTGAACAGGGACGACGTGATACTCGATAAAAGATCCAAATCCACCTCCTTTAAACCGGCAGACGAAATAGTCAAATTCCAAGTCCATCCAACGGACCCTACAAAAACGGCCTCCATCGGGGCGTAATTAAACCCTGATGTAGACGCTGCACTACGAGAATTCCTACGCGAAAATTGGGACATTTTTTCCTGGCACCCTTCAGACATGCCAGGAATCCCACACCGGCTGGTCGAGCACAGCCTAAACATCCTAAAAGGATTCAAGCCTGTCAAGCAGGCTCTTCGGCGTTTCTCCGAACCTAAGAGACAAGCCATGGGAGAGGAGCTAGCCAAACTATCGGAGGCCGGATTCATCAGAGATATAAAACATCCGGACTGGCTAGCAAACCTGGTGATGGTACCAAAGAAGGACAAATCCTGGCGCTTATGCGTCGATTTCAAGGACCTCAACAAGGCTTGCCCAAAGGATCCCTTCCCCCTCCCCCGCATCGATCAAATTATCGACGCTACCGCAGGACACGATTCATTGTGTTTCCTCGACGCATACTCCGGCTACCATCAAATTAATATGGCAGAGCCAGACCAAGCCGCAATGGCATTCATCACCCCATACGGCCCATTCTGCTTCAACACAATGCCCTTCGGGCTCAAAAACACCGGCGCAACATATCAGCGCATGATTCAGACATGTCTGGCAAACCAGATCGGCAAAACAATGGAGGCATACGTAGATGATGTGGTCGTCAAAACCAAGCATGTCGAAACTCTAGTAGACGACTTGAGGCTCACATTCGACAACCTCCGAACATATGACATCAAACTTAACCCGGAAAAATGCATTTTCGGCGTACCAGCCGTAAAGCTCTTGGGCTTCATTGTATCCGGTAGAGGAATTGAAGCAAACCCAGCCAAGATCCGAGCTCTGTCACAATTGGATATCCCAAAGGACCTCAAACAAATACAAAATTGACGGATGCGTGGCGGCTCTAAGCGCTTTATCTCCGCTTGGGAGAAAAGGCATTACCCTTTATCGCCTCCTCCGGCGACCGAACACTTCGAGTGGGCGGATGCCGCCTCGGCGGACTCGAAGAAATAAAAGCCATATTGGCAACAAACCCGGTCTGGCGCGCCTAACATCGATTTAACCAATGCTATTATACATCGCGCAACTCATCACGTTGTAAGCGCGGTGCTCGTCGTCGAGCGAAAACGGACGGACACAAATTCCCCTTCAAAAGCCAGTTTACTACGTGTCCACTGTCCTCACTCCATGCAAGTCGCGGTACCCGCATTATCAAAAGATAGCGTACGCGGTATTTATGGCATCTCGGAAGCTGCGACACTACTTTCAAGAGTGTTTGATAACAGTAGCCTCTGAAGTACCTCTTAACAATATTATAAACAATCGCGACGCGACGGGCCGGATTGCCAAATGGGCCATTGAGCTCCTCCCGTTCGACATAACCTATAAGCCACGGCGAGCTATTAAGTCGCAAGTTTGGGCCGACTTCGTCACCGAATGGACTGAAGCCGAACTCCCTAAAGAGTACGACACATATTCCAACTGGATCATGCACTTCAACGGCTCCAAAATGTTGGCTGGTCTGGGGGCTGGCGTCGTTCTGACGGCCCCAACAGAGATCTGATTCAATCGTACTCGAGATAATGTATACGGACTCCAACAACGCAGCCGAATACGAGGCCCTTCTACATGGTCTCCGGATGGCAGTCTCCATGGGCATTCAACGCCTAGAGGTGCGTGGGGATTCGAACCTCGCGATATCCCAAACAAATGGAGACTTTAATGCCAAGGATCCAAAAATGGTAGCTTATCGCAACGCCGTCCTAAAAATGTCAGCTCGGTTCGAAGGGCTCGAATTTCACCATATAGCTCGGGAAAACAATCAGGCAGCAGACGTCTTGGCACGCATTGGCGCAAAGCGCGATGCTGTCCCCCCCCCCCCCAATATCTTCTTGGAGAGGTTGTTCAAGCCATTCGTATTATGGGAAGGGGACCGCACGGCCCGACACCAAACATTCTGACATAACAGGAGGCTCTCCCAACAAAGTAACATCCTCAGCCCACATAATAATGGCAGTCATTGCCCCGTGGACAGAACCATTCCTAGCCTACCTAACCAGGCAGGAACTTCCCGAGGACAAAAACAAGGCACGTTGCATAGTGCGGCGATCTAAAGCCTATAAAGTCCATGAGGGAGAGCTTTATAAGAAAAGCACCACCGGAGTCCTTCAAAGGTGTATCTCTGAAGTGGAAGGGCGGAATCTTATGGCTGAAATTCATGCCGGACTCGGCGGGCACCACGCCGCAGCCCGGGCCCTTGTAAGCAAGGCCTTCCATACAGGATTTTATTGGCCGACGGCCCGGCGGATCTCAGACTTAGTCCAACGATCGTCGGTTGCCGCTCTTTGCTAACCAAAGCCATATGCCACCCACCGCCCTCAAACTATACCCATCACCTGGCCCTTGGCGTTACGGGGGCTTGACATGGTTGGACCCCTTAAAGGAGGAACCCACAAGCAAAAATACCTATTGGTCATGGTGGATAAATTCACCAAATGGATAGAGGCCAAGCTGTTAAGGCGGCGAATACGGACCGATGATAGACTTCATATCGGGGATCGTACACCGTTACGGTGTCCCCACAAAGATCATCACCGATAGCGGCACGAACTTTACGGCCGACGAGGTCAAACTCTGTGCAAAAACATGGGCATCAAACTCGACTATGCTTCAGTCTATCACCCACAAACTAACGGTCAAGTCGGCGAGCAAATGGTCTAATCATGGCGGCATCAAACCCAGATTAGTGCGGTCCCTCAAGGAATCTAACACGCCTTTGGGTAGAGGAGCTCGACTCCGTACTGGGGTGGCGGACCACGCCGAATCGCACCACCGGATACACACCATTCTTTATGGTATACGGCGCAGAGGCAGTTCGGCCCTGCGACATAATTCATGACTCACCTCGCGTGTGCATGTACGAAGAAAGAGAAGCCGAACTCGATCGGCGGGACAGTTTGGACGCCTTGGAGGAGGAGCATGATGTGGCAAAAGCCCGTCCGCATTCTATCAACAGCAGGCTCGAAGATACCAAAGCAGAGAAGTACGGGCCAAAACTTACAATGTTGGCGAGTTAGCTCTACGCCTTCCGGACAAGAAAAAGGACAAACTCAATCCCAAATGGGAAGGTCCCTTTATTATTGACCAAGTCCTGACCGGTGGAGCATACCGTCTGCGAGATGCATCGGATGACCGACTCGAGTCGAACCCATGGAACGCAGCCCGTCTCCGAAGATTCTACGCCTAGCCCCGGACTCTGTGTTCGTCTCCTTCCTCTGTCTAGTTTTTACACATTAGTTGTCTTATATTTCTCTCCTTCTCCCTCCCTTTCTCTTACAGCCTTTAAGGGCTCGTTTGTGCCTTGTTCACACACAATTGACGCGCTATTCGCGCTCATTATACCTGGGGGCTTCTTTAACAGAAGCTTATTTATACGGGCTTCATGCCCAACACATGTGTCACACTTCCGCATGTACCTTTTATTCACCATTATATGCATCGATATGACTTAAGTTTTGGCCAAGCTGGGTTGCTCGGCTCTGTGCTTACCCCTATGTTCCCGATTGTTCGCTAGGCGGTAAAGGAGCACCTCTCGATTATTCTTGTCGGGTCAGCGGATGTGTACCTCGGTGGGTGAAGCCGAAAGCTAGCATTCTTAAGGGAATATTCGGTCGGTGAACTAAAGATGATTTCTCACTTGTTTATTTATCCGCCCCGGATGCTTTTACGCCTTTTTGCAGTCCCGACATGCACTTGAGGCATGCCTCCCGAGAAAGGAACCCCTAACGGAACTATTCTCCTGGAAGATGTTTCTTACTAACCATGTAATATAACATAACTAGTTGGGCACTTATGCATTCAAGCACTAATGACCCCTCGCTGGTCTCCACGCATGCCCGGTTCTTACATAACCGAGAGGGTATTCGGACACACTCCGGACTACGGGTCCCGAGGTTGAAGCGAAAAGGTCCGCCATGACAAGCGATCTACAATCCGGCTAGAAGGCATTTTACATGTCATCTTAAATTACATAGTCAATTTGACTGGGTATATTCCTATTCAATACCATCCAACAGGCTGTCTAGTTTACAGTCCTGTTGGGAATATTAATGACCAACTCTACCTGGCCGTACACTAAGCTCACAGGGATCTCCTTCCCATCGAGCCCCATAGGTCCGACCTCGGCCATGTGGTTTGGGTCAGCCTTCGTGTACCGCGTCTTCACCATGGCCCAGGCCTCCCTGGCGCCTTGACGGCAGGCCGATATCTTCCATAATCGGAGCGCCGCCGCCTCCTTCAGCTTCTCTGCAAGCTCTCCAAGGCCTTCGGGCATGGAGACGGATAGCCACAAGGCACAGGCGGCGCTTGCATCACCTGCCGAACTTCGTTCGTGCGGTTGTGAGCTTCGGGAAGAAGGTCACCCGTAGAACCGGGCATTTCCTCTGTAGGCCGACCTGTTAGCATACCTACAGACATAACTCTGTCAATCGACTTCCTCGCCGAACTCTTTTTTGAAAGTTCGTTCAAGCACTTACTAAAAATGCCGCGTCGAAGCCGCCGATTCTCCTTCATGGAGTCCGACAGCTGGGCACGAACATCCTTTAGTTCTTCGCCCAGCTAGGTGTTGGCATCTTGGAGATTATTCTTCTCCTGCCTCACCTCCATAAGCACGCTCTCGCCGTCCTTTAACCGGCACAAGAGTTGTTGCTTGTCCGGACCTACTCCGGCGCCATCTGCAATGTTATGGTCAGATTTGCACACACGCCGCACTTCACAACATACTTATCTTTCGAAGCATATATTACGGAGGGGTCTCCTTGGCCTCCCCGCTGCTAGTCTTGACCTCAAGTTGGGCTTTGCACTCTTCCGGCTCACAGGACAGTTGGGTATTCTTTTACGTAAGATCCTGCATAACAAATTATCCTTAAATCAGTTATTCTAACTGTTTCAAGTCTCGAGACTCTTGACATATATAACCATCAAATTTTCTCACCCGTATGTCTTTCACATCTTTGCTCGTGGTTCAGCTAGACCATTTTGAGCGGCACGGAGGTACGCATCTCCCGAATTGAATGCATCCAATGCCTCTTGGGAGAAACAAGCGTCACGAAGAACTGTCCGGCGACACCTGTGGTTCATGGCACTCTCCACCTCGGAATTGGTGGCAGACAGCTCGTCCGCATTCTTTGTCGGAGGAGCGTCCGGTGCGCGCCTCGTGTTCGCCTCCGCTTCGGATCCGGCCTTGGAGCCTGGCTGGTGGAGGCGCGATTGGCAACCTCTCCGGATATAGTCCGGCGAGCGCTCTTTTTCCTGAAGAGAGCACGAGCGTTAGTATGCCTTGAGGGACTAAAACCTGGGAATAAGATGGCACGCCATACCGCTGCGCTGGCGTCTCAATCCGGACCGCACTTCTTTTCAGCCTGCTGGGCCTTGCTGCCCCTTGTTGGCTAGCCACCGCAGGCTCGGCCTTCCGCATCAAGGACTTCCCCTGCAAAAACACCGTTGGTATACGGTGATCAAATAAGCACGGATTGATCATTTTAAAAGTACTGGGACTTCGGTCTCGGTTACTTGTGAGGCTGGAAGCAGTTCGGGATAATCAGCCGTAATGGCCACCAAGGCGTTGTCCTTGCTCAATTGATGAAACACCCCATCGATCAGCTCCACTGATAAGTCTGGGTCCTCTTGGGAGACAGATACGTCTCCTTCGTATCTATAATTTTTGATTGTTCCATGCCAATATTATTCACTTTCATATACTTTTTGGCAACTTTTTATATTATTTTTGGGACTAACATATTGATCCAATGCCCGTGCAGTTCACATGCATTGCATGTTTTATGTTTCACATAATATCCATATCAAACGGAGTCCAAACGGGATAAAAATGGACGGAGCTTATTTTTGGAAAATATGGAAAATTCCGAAAGAAAAATCCATGCGAGACGGTGCCCGGGGTGGTCACGAGGCAGGGGGCGCGCCCCCTACCCTCGTGAGCCCACCGTAATGCGGTTGATGCTCTTCTTTTGCCGCAAGAAAGCTAATATTCGGAAGAAAAAAAATCGGCGAAGGTTTTAGGCCAATCGGAGTTACGGATCTCCATATATACGTGAAACGGTGAAACAGAGCCAACAATGAACGCAGAAACAGAGAGAGACAGAGAGATAGATCCAATCTCGGAGGGGCTCTTGCCCCTCCCATGCCATGGGAGCCAAGGACCAGAGGGGAAACCCTTCTCCCATCTAGGGAGGAGGTCAAGGAAGAAGAAGAAGAAGTGGGCCCTCTCCCCCTTGCTTCCGGTGGCGCCGGAGCGCTGCCGGGGCCATTATCATCACCGCCATCTTCACCAACAACTTCACCGCCATCATCACCAACTCTCCCCCCCTCTATGCAGCGGTGTAACCTCTCTCTTACCCGCTGTAATCTCTACTTAAACATGGTGCTCAACACTATATATTATTTCCCAATGATGTATGGTTATCCTATGATGTTTGAGTAGATCCGTTTTTTCCTAATGGCTATTTGATGATCTAGATTGGTTTGAGTTGCATGTTTTATTATTGGTGTTGTCCTATGGTGCTCTCCGTGTCGCGCAAGCGTGAGGGATCTCCGTTGTAGGGTTTGCAATATGTTTATGATTTGCTTATAGTGGGTTGCGTGAGTGACTGAAACACAAACCCGAGTAAGTAGGTTGTTTACGTATGGGATAAAGGGGACTTGATACTTTAATGCTATGGTTGGGTTTTACCTTAAATCTTTAGTAGTTGCGGATGCTTGCTAGAGTTCCAATCATAAGTGCATATGATCCAAGTTGAGAAAGTATGTTAGCTTATGCCTCTCCCTCAAATAAAACTGCAATAATGATTACCAGTCTAGTTATCGATTGCCTAGGGACAAATAACTTTCTCGTGACAACAAGCTCTTTACTAAAACTAATTTAGTTGTGTCTTCATCTAAACAGCCCCTAGTTTTATTTACGTGATCTTTATTTTCTTGCTAACCTATCCCGGCACACCTACAAAGTACTTCTAGTTTCATACTTGTTCTAGGTAAAGCGAACGTCAAGCGTGCGTAGAGTTGTATCGGTGGTCGATAGAACTTGAGGGAATATTTGTTCTACCTTTAGCTCCTCGTTGGGTTCGACACTCTTACTTATCGAAAGAGGCTACAATTGATCCCCTATACTTGTGGATTATCAGAGACCGGGTCGAAGGACCGTTCCGGGTCCTCGGGTTGTGGAGGAGGGTTGTTTATCTCCTTTACAGCCTGGCGTAGCTCCTGCGTTGAAATTGCTAGACTGAATACTTAACTATGGGAATATGAAACGGATGGGCGAGTAAAAGTGTCCGCTTACCCAGCTTGGAGGATTGTACATAGAAAATCCACCCCGTGGGTTGACACGAAGAAATTCCTCCTCTTCTCCCTTGTACAAAGCGGACAAGATCTTTATTAGAGCGGCAACCGAGTCCGGCCCCTTACGGCCGCACCGGGTGGCGTCGTCCTCCCCGTTCAAGTCCCACATGGGGTGGCCTCTATACTGAAGCGGTTGCACCCCCCCCCCCCCGCATAATGCATGTGGCCATGACCTCGATCATGGTCAGTCCGGAATGAGCTAACAACCTTATCCGGCTCATCAGGTAAAGGACGTTCTAGTCATTTTCCTTCTGAGCGCTTCGTGGATGCCAGCTTAGGCGCTTCTTCAAAGGAGCATTATCAAACTCAGGGAGGCCGATCCGAACAGGGTCCGACAGGGGGACATCTTCTATATAAAACCATTCTGAAGGCCAGTCTTCGGATGCCTTCTTTGGGGTTCCGGATAGATATCATGTCCCGGCGATGCGCCATAGTTCGGCTCTGCCCACTTGATATATCGACCCCTCCTGAGAACGGGGCACAAGGCAGAACAGCTTCTTCCACAGCGTGAAATGGGCCTCGATGCCCAAAAACAGCTCGCAAAGGGCTACGAAGCCCGCAATATGCAATATGGAGGCATGCGTAAGGTTGTGCAACTGGAAGCCGTAGAACTCCAGGAGCTCCCAGAGAAACAGATAAATTGGAAATCTGAGCCCTCTTATCAAATAAGGGACAAGGCATACCCGCTCTCCTTTGGAGGGATTGGGGATGCTCTCCGCTTGCTCTCCACCATTATAGGTGGCAAGCCCGGCTCGAACCGGGACCATGTAGGCTGGGGGGAGAAACCCCTTGGCTTGGAGCGTCACTAGCTCATTGTCTGGGGACGGACATCTCTCCCAATCTCGGTGAGGGCTGGGAGGGCGAGAGGAGGAGCTGCATCGACTGGCCATGATGGAATGGATCTCTGTCGGGTGCGCTCCGATGAATGCTCGCGAAGGGAAGATGGTGTGATTCGAATCTAAATCCTCGTCTCTTTTATAGGCAGCTCATTTGCGCAGCTAGGGGGGTAAATGAAAAAACACCCTGGCTTTTTGCATTCGTTTGACACGTGGAAGATGGCCATTATTGGGCGTGGAAGCCAAGGAGCGCAACATTCACCAGAAGCCGGACACTATTCAACAGGTATATGGAATTTGGAGAAGAACCCGCCTTGCAATGTTTAAGACAAATCTACGCGCCGGACTCATCGTCATTGAAGCCTGGTTCAGGGGCTACTGAGGGAGTCCCGGATTAGGGGGTGTCCGGATAGCCGGACTATACCTTTGGCCGGACTCCTGGACTATGAAGATACAAGATTGAAGACTTCGGCCCGTGTCCGGATGGGACTTTCCTTGGCGTGGAAGGCAAGCTTGGTGATACGGATATGTAGATCTCCTCCCATTGTAACCGACGCTGTGTAACCCTAGCCCTCTCCGGTGTCTATATAAACCGGAGGGTTTTAGTCCGTAGGACGAACAACAATCATACCATAGGCTAGCTTCTAGGGTTTAGCCTCTTTGATCTCGTGGTAGATCTAATCTTGTACTACCCATATCATCAATATTAATCAAGAAGGAGTAGGGTTTTACCTCCATCGAGAGGGCCCGAACCTGGGTAAAAACATCGTGTCCCTTGTCTCCTGTTACCATCCGCCTAGACGCACAGTTCGGGACCCCCTACCCGAGATCCGCCGGTTTTGACACCAACAATACCCACCACCACCCTGGATCACTTGGGTGCTCCATTTCTTCCTCTCCGCAGCTGCAACACCGTGCCCCATCCTCACCATCGTCACTGTCGTCACCGTCCACTGCGGGTGATGAGCAACTCGCGTCTATCCTCCCATGCATCTGTGGTGTACCTCAATGAACGCGGCGTCCTCCCTCGAGCACCCCAGTACATCGGGCTTCCCCGAAGACCGCCTGGGTCACCGGCACGGACGGCGACCGAGTTCCCCTGCCTTTCCTCTACTCGAGCAGGAGGAAGGAGAAGGCCCTATCAAGCGGGGCCCACCTGTAAGCGGTGGCGGCAACTGACTAGGCCCTGCCTGTCAGGTTAAGTGGACATGGCTTCCACATGATACACTTTCCTGCGGCGGAAGCGCCTTCCAGCAACCCACCTTCGACGTCGACGGCTCCCTCCGCGGGGCTGAGCTGTTGAATCGGAGCCTGGCCATTTTGGCCCGACTGGTATAGCCCCCTTTATTTTTATTTTTTTCTGGTAGATTCAAACATTTCCATAGCACTCATTTCAAATCCAAATGAGATGGTTCAAATACCTATATTCTTCATAAATCATTCTCTATTTAGCAAAGCTATAGTGAACATTTTTACTATGCCTAGTTTTCACTAGATCCATTGAATAGGTCATTTATTCACACAAGTCAAGTTAGGAAATATCTTGAATATTCATTTGGGATCCAAATCCAGTGAACCAATATCTAAATGTTTCTAAAATCATACCCGATTTAATGAGTGATTTCACTCATTTTATAAAAAGGCATTCTGTAAACTTCTTGCAGAGTCATTATTCCCTTGATTCCACCGAATTGAAATGCTCAAAAATCCTCATTAATCCAAATCCAACAGAACCACTTTGGTTATTTTTCATATAACTAGATATGTCCTAGAAAAGTGCCATTCCTATTTTTAGAGCACTTTATTTTCTGCCTTGTTGTGTTGCTTATTGCGACTGCTTTCGACGTTAGTTGACGAGTAGATGGAGTGCTTGGAAAAGGACCAGAAGAGTTGAAGACTTTGCTGAGCCGGGAAAGCTACCCTTTGTCCATGATGAAAACTACTTTCCATGTCATTATAGCACTTACTTTTTGCACCGTAAGCATGGTATCTTGATGGTGACAAACTTTCTTGCCTCTGTTTGCATATTTCCGTTGATACTTGCATTTCTCATAAATCTATCCTTGCTCAGAGTTGTGTTGGTGGGAAGTAGATAGATGCTTGGCTATGCAAACTGGGGTAGGGTTATGCATTGAAAGGAACAAGTGTGGTTTAACAAATACTTCTGAAAACTCCAACGGGTGCCACTAATATGCCGTTGGGAGATGTTGAGCTAGGTCACTACTTGACAAATAAGTGGTGTACCGAGGCAAGTCGAGTGTGTTGTTTTTGAAAATGGATTAGATTTAAGATTTGATGACCGTCGCAACCAAACATGCGCAACCACACTATCCTAGTTATGGATAGGGCATTATTGATTACCTAGTTCATGCTAGCATGGAGCCCGCATTACTAGTGGCGGGAGTGGTGTGGTCACTCTCGAGACGGGGTCGTGCTTGGATGGGCGGCCATGACTCTTTTACAGGGCACCGGACACACTGTTGGTACCCCCGTGCATTGTGGCACGGGGGATGGTACCAATCGAGTGGACTCTATGTTAGTCGCATCTAGGTAAAGGTAGTGATAGCCGTGTCCACGATCAAGGATAGCTGGGGTGGTGCTTCTTAAACTACGTCTAGTACACAAAAATTGGGTTGAGACCACTGTTGATGTGATTCATGAGGAAGTCACGATAAGCTTGAGACTGAGTCGTTTATAACTCTTTCTCGATGTTGATGTCTGTAACCTCTTAATACTTGTTGCGGGCGCATTCTAAAAAGTATTGATCATACTTGCATGAGAAAAACTAGTTTTACACAAAAATTCCAACTTAGTAATAGAGTCGTGCATATTCATTCTACTATCATTTATGGGTTGCTTGCGAGTACATTCAAAAGTACTCATTGGCTTGTCCTTGGCTATTAACGCGGATAGGCATGGAAGAGCGGGAGTTTGAAGAAGAGTTCTTCGGTGATGAACATGCGAACAAGGACGCTTTCCCAGTCAGAATGCATGTAGGGTTAAGGCAGATGGCATGGGTCTAAGTGAAGGAAATATGCCCTAGAGGCAATAATAAAGTTGTTATTTTATATTTCCTTATATCATGATAAATGTTTATTATTGATATGTCTCCAACGTATGTATAATTTTTTATTGTTCCATGCTATTATATTATCTGTTTTGGATATTTTATATGCATTAATATGCTATTTTATATGATTTTGGGACTAACCTATTAACCTAGAGCCCAGTGCCAGTTCTTGTTTTTTCCTTGTTTTTGAGTTTCGCACAAAAGGAATACCAAACGTAGTCCAAACAGAATAAAACTTTCACGGTGAATTTTCTTGGATGAGAAGACACCCAGGAGACTTGGAATGCAAGTCAGAAGAGCCACGAGGGGGCCATGAGGGTGGAGGGCGCGCCCCCCGACCTTGTGGGCTCCTGGGTGACCCCCTGACCTAGATCTTCCTCCTATATATTCTCAAATACCCACAAAACTTCCAGGGGAGCCACAAAACCACTTTATCACCGCCGTAACCTTCTGTACCCGTGAGATCCCATCTTGGGGCCTTTTTCGGCATCCTGCCAGAGGGGTATTCGATCACGGAGGGCTTCTACATCAACACCATTGCTTCTCTAATGAAGCGTGAGTAGTTTACCATAGACCTGCGGGTCCATAGCTAGTAGCTAGATGGCTTCTTCTCTCTCTTTGATTCTCAATACAAAGTTCTCCTCGATGTTCTTGGAGATCTATTTGATGTAATACTCTTTTGCGGTGTGTTTGCCGAGATCCGATGAATTATGGATTTATGATCAGCTTATCTATGAATATTATTTGAATCTTCTCTGAATTCTTATATGCATGATTTGATATCTTTGCAAGTCTCTTCAAACTATCGATTTGGTTTGGCCAACTAGATTGGTTTTTATTGCAATGGGAGATGTGCTTAGCTTTGGGTTCAATCTTGCGGTGCCCAATCCTAGTGACAGAAGGGGAATCGACATGTATTGTATTGTTGCCATCGAGGATAAAAAGATGGGGGTTTTATCATAATGCTTGAGTTAATTCCTCTACATCATGTCATCTTGCTCAAGGCGTTACTCCATTCTTTATGAACTTAATACTCTAGATGCATGCTGGATAGCGGTCAATGTGTGGAGTAATAGTAGTAGATGCAGGGAGGAGTCGGTCTACTTGACACGGACGTGATGCCTATGTTAGTGATCATTGCCTTAGATATCATCATAACTTTGCGCTTTTCTATCAATTGCTCGGCAGTAATTTGTTCACCCACTGTAATAATTTCTATCTTGAGATAAGCCTCTAGTGAAACCTATGGCCCCGGGTCTATTTTCCATCATATAAGTTTCCTACAATTTTAGTTTCCTATTTACTATCTTTGCAACCTTTTACTTTCTGTTCCATAAACCAGAAATACCAAAAATATTACTTTACCTTTTATCCATCTCTATCAAATCTCACGTTGCAAATAACCGTGAAGGGATTAGCATCCCCTTTATCGCGTTGGGTGCAAGTTGGTGTTTGTTTGTGCAGGTATTCGGTGGCTTGCGCGTTGTCTCCTACTGGATTGATACCTTGGTTCTCAAAACTGAGGGAAATACTTACTCTAATTTGCTGCATCACCCTTTCCTCTTCAAGGGAAAAACCAACGCAAGCTCAAGAGGTAGCAATTATTCATGCTAGAATTGTATTAACCGGAAACTTGATACACGTGTGGATACATAGACAAAACATCATGTCCCTAGTAAGCCTCTACTAGACTAGCTCGTTTATCACAAATGGTTAAGTTTCCTAACCAAAGACATGTGTTGTCATTTGATGAACGGGATCACATCATTAGGAGAATGATGTGATGGACAAGACCCATCTTTTAGCTTAGCATATTGATCGTTTAGTTTTATTGTTATTGCTTTCTTCATGTCAAATATACTTTCCTTCGACTATGAGATTATGCAACTCCCGGATACCGGAGGAATACCTTGTGTGCTATCAAACGTCACAATGTAACCGGGTGATTATAAAGATGCTCTACAGGTATCTCCGATGGTGTTTGTTGGGTTGGCATAGATCGAGATTAGGATTTGTCACTCCGAGTATCATAGAGGTATCTCAGGGCCCTCTCGGTAATGCACATCATAAGAAGCCTTGCAAGCAAAGTGACTAATGAGTTAGTTATAAGATGATGTATTACAGAATGAGTAAAGAGACTTTCCGGTAATGAGATTGAACTAGGTATGAAGATACCGACGATCGAATCTCGGGCAAGTAACATACGATGGACAAAGGGAATAACGTATGTTGTCATAACAGTTCGACCGATAAAGATCTTCGTAGAATATGTAGGAGCCAATATGAGCATCTAGGTTCCGCTATTGGTTATTGACCAGAGAGGTGTCTCGGTCATGTCTACATAGTTCTCGAACCCGTAGGGTTCGCACGCTTAACGTTCGATGATGATTTTGTATTATATGAGTTATGTGATTTGGTAACCAAATGTTGTTCGGAGTCCCGGATAAGATCACAGACATGACGAGGAGTCTCGAAATGGTCGAGAGGTCAAAAATTGATATATAGGACGATAGTATTCGGACACCGGAAGTGTTCCAGAGGGTACCGGGTACATATCGGGTCACTGGAAGGGGTTCCGGGCACCCCCGGCAAAAGATATGGGCCTAATGGGCCAAGAGGGGAAACGCAGCACCCAGCAGGGGCTGCTGGGCCCCCCATATGGGCCTCACCAGAGGAGAAGGAAAGAGGGGAAGAGAGAAGGAAGGGGAGGGATTCGGCCTCCCCCTTCCCTCCCTCCTCCCTCCTCCTTCCTTCCCCCTCCGGAACTTATGGAAGGGGGGAGGCCGAATTGGGGAGGCGCCCAAGTAGGATTCCTCCTACTTGGGGCGGCCCCTTTCTGCTCCCCTCCCTCTCCACCTATATATACATGGGGAGGGGGCGCCTAAAACACACAACAACATCTGTTAGCCGTGTGTGGCGCCCCCCTCCACAGTTTACGCCTCCAGTCATATCTTCGTAGTGCTTAGGCGAAGCCCTGCGCAGATCACTTCACCATCACTGTCACCACACCGTCATGCTGACGGAACTCATCTACCTTGATACTTTGCTAGATCAAGAGTTTGAGGGACGTCATCGAGCTAAACTGTGCAAAACTCGGAGGTGCTGTACGTTCGGTGCTTGATCGGTCGGAACGAGAAGAAGTTTCACTACATCAACCGTGTTGTCAAATGCTTCCGCTTTTGGTCTACGAGGGTACATAGACACACTCTCCCCCTCTCGTTGTTATGCATCTCCTAGATAGATCTTGCGTGAGCGTAGGAGATTTTTTGAAATTGCATGCTACGTTACCCAACACTAAGTTATCGACGAAGATTTCCGTTGCGATGTTTTGTTTGATGGTTTAGCCCTTGAGGCTTTATCTATGTAATACTTGACCATAATGGTCCTATTTGTGTAAGATGCTATGTAATGGATGTAACTCTTGGTATTCAGTTCATTGTGTACAATGAGCATTGATCCTTGGGATCACTATGCACGCACAATCGGTGGCTTCGACTATGTAAGTCAGGGTCCCCACATATCTCCCACGGCTTGTTCTACGATAGCATCTGTGTTATCTCCCCCGATCGCACATGAATGGAAAATTGTGTGTGATATACATACGAACGGAAACGTTTGCCTGGGATTCACTATGTGGGATGTACATGCTAATAGAAACGTTTGTCTGGGATGTACATACGAACGGATCCGATTGGGCCTGTATAATTGTATGCGATGGCTCGCTCGATTGCACACGAGCTCATTTTGCCCCACATGTGTGGCCGGAGGACCTATCGTCGATGGTTTCTCCATCTTGTGGGAAGCCCCCCCCCCTGTATTGCACACATAGGCAAGGTGATAGTTAAAAATCCGTCGCGGAAAGGGGGTGAAAACCGTTTGTATAACACGTTGATGCACCAATGTTAGTTTCCATTCAACATGACCAATTTGGAGGCTCTGCTTCTGAGGATGCCGGTATGCACTTACACAATTTCACTAAATTGTGCAACATGATACGCATAAAGGATTATGACCCTCACGCTCTTAAGTTGCATATATTCCCTTTCTCCTTGAGAGGTAAAGTTAAGGAATGGCTTCTTGCTCTACCTAAGGGGAGTATTACTTCTTGGGCTGATTATTGTAGTAAATTTTTATCTAAGTAATGTCCACCTGCAAAAACTATGCAATCACGTTCTCATATTACAGTTTTCAAGCAACAGGAACATGACCCACTAGCGCTTGTATGGGATAGAATGAAAGAAGCTATAAGAAATGGTCCCAATCACGGAATGGAGGAATGATTAATCCTTCACATGTTTTATAATGGCTTAAATCATATGTCAAAAACGATGCTTGATACAGCTGTAGGAGGACCAATCATGGGAAAGCCCATTGGAGATGTCAAGAAACTACTAGATGATATGCAAGAAAACCATGCCCAATGGCATGTGGAAAGAATCACCACCAAGAGAGTGAATGCCATTGAAGAAAATAGCACAGAGTTGACAACCAAGCTTGATGAACTTATCTCCATGATAAAAGGTAAAGAAGATGTAAACGTAAATGCCATCACTAACGAAGAAACTAGTGATGTGAATTTTATTGCTCGTAATAGCTACAATCCTAATTGGAAATATAATGGCTATGCTCCTAGACTTCCTTACCCTAGTAATGGAGGAGCATCAAACAATTTAATGGAGCTAATGGTAGCACAATAGAAATACTCTTGAAGAAACTCTTAAAAGTTTTATTGCTAGTCAGACTGATCATAGAAAACTTCAAGAATACCTTGAAGAACCATGATAACTTACTTGGTCAATTGACCAGTGAGGTTGTTGGACTAACAAATGATGTGCAAGTACTTGAAGGAAGATCCAAGAATATGTAAGCACAAGTGGCTAAAATAGCAGAGAGCCAAACACTAATCTTGGCTAAGTTTGCAGGTAAACCAAAGCCTAACCCAGTTGAAGAAGTTAAAGTGGTAAGCAACAACGAAGAGAAAGCTAAAGGGCTTGACACAAGACATGTGCTGGAGTACACTTATACCATTACAGATTTTGTGAAAATGAATTCCATGAAGTATCCACTACCGGAGGTAAATAATAACGAAGCATATAATGTCTTTGTTGAACAAGTTGCAGCCAACATACATGAACTTGATGATGAAAGGAAGAAGCTCTACAGTAAGTTACCAGCTAAGCAAGAGGATGATTTTGAACCCACTATAGAGATTGAGATAGGATCGAATAAATTTAGTGCTTTATGTGATCTGGGGGCAAGTGTTTCCACTATCCCCAAATCTATTTATGATAGTCTCAATCTTGGTCCTTATGTTAATACCGATATCATTTTGAATATGGCTAACTCTACTTTTACTCAGGTATTAGGCATTAAGCATGGTATTATAGTTCAAATTCATGATTGCCCTGTCATGATTGATCTTGTGATAGTAGATATGCCTAAGGATCCAATTGCTCCTATAATTCTCGGTAGACCTTTTCTAAGGACTATCAAAGCTGTGATAAACGTATTTAAGGGGAATGTGAGATTTGATTTACCAGCTAAAGATCCTATTGTAAGACATTTCCCCAGGAAAAAGAAAATGAAGAACTATGCAGGAGAAGGCATCATCATGAATGCCAGAAGCTATAGTCCCAGTGTGTTTGCACCACCTTGATCATCACTATGGTCGAGCTAACCGACCAAAAATAAGCGCTTCGCGGGAGGCAACCCACGCAAATAAAGTAGACAAGTGAGTTTTTATTTTTGTTTCAATAAAATAGGGCCCAACAACCCCATTCGTTGACCGATCGATCTCCTCCAGTGCTCGTGCTTGATGATGTCACCGTGAAGCTCCCACACGAGCGGGAAACCCCCGAATTTTGGAGGCTCTCGTACATAGTGAGGTCGATCCAGCCAGTTTCACGAAGCTCGACCTTGCATCGGCAGGTCCATCTCATCTCTTGCTGCATCGGATAGGACAGGAGGACTGTAGCAATGAGAGAGAAGAGAGAAGAGGAAGGCGACCGGGCAAGCCAACTGTGCGTGTTTTCCCGCTCAACGGATGGTAAGAGCGTAGGTCTGATTTGCCACAACCGTTTTTTTTCTTTCAGCTTTGTTTTGTTGTTGGTTTCGTATTGGGGGGGGGGCGTAAGATGAGAATGAAAGCGGGGATGTGGTTTTATTTATTTGAGGGCTTATCGTTGCACATAACTAGGAATTGAATCAGAAATTTCAATTTTTGTTGTAATTCGGTAAGTAGTGAGACGAAAGAATTTTGTTGTAATTTGGTAAGATAAGAAAAGATATGAGATATTTGTTATATTAGGAAAGTTGTGATTGTGATTTAATAGTAGAGATAATGACATAGTGTGTAGATTAAGATTTGTTATTGTGGAATTCTAATTTTGTTTCGGAAGGTTATTGAAAAAAAATCTTCTGCCAGTCTTTTAGGAAGATGATCTCACACATATGATGCGGTTTCTGGATTTTTAATTACCTAATACTTACGTGATTGAATTTAATTGACACCTACCAAAGCAAGCACGGAAAGATGAATAAGGAGGGTTGGGCAAATTGATTCGGTTTTAGTGGGAAGGAGAAAAAACCAGCGCCGAGGGGGATGGTGGGAGGCGGGGCGAAACTAAGTTGGTGATGCGAGACTACTAACTTACTTTAACAATGAAGAGGTTATCATAGGTTTTAAAAGTAGATCAAAAGTTATCACGTTATGCAGGCCGGCGGGATCCGCATTTGCATCCCTACACGCAATGCAGCCCGTCTAAGAGCATGGTTAATAATACAGCCAACAATCGGCTATAAGGAGTTTTTTTTACCGCAATCGGCTATAAGGAGTTGCCATGTCTTCTAGAGCTAACCTAATAGCCGACATATACAATAGTAAGTTTTAGATGTGTACTACTTTATTAGTAGTTGGTCCACCTTACAACTTCACAAAGCATCTTGGGTCTCGTGCTGCAGCTGGCTACTCACCAAGAGCCCGCTTATCTTCTCTCTCATCTTCTTTTTCCTCCAACTAAGTAAGGATATAATATCTTAGTTCTTATAGCCTGCTTATTTCGGAAAAATTGACAATTTTGATCTGTGGACGCAATGAATTCACAAAATGAACTGCCCACAAAACTATTTCACATGGCTAACCTTTTTGAGTGGCGCCCGACACACAGGCGTCACACCCTACGGTGCAGCGTCTAGCTCTTGGGCATTGCACGTCTGTCCATCATGGTGGCCACTGGGCCCGCATCTAGTAGTGTGGCGCCTCCGAGCTAGGTGCCACACATGTAATGTGCAGCGCCTAGCCCTTAGGCGCTGCACTGTGACTTAGATGCAGCCGCCGCGGCCCTCTCCTCCCCACCCACCCATTGCACCAGTTACAGAAGAAGCAGCGGCGGCGGCCCTCTCCTCTCCCCCTCTCAATCCCCTCTCCCAAATCCTTCAGATCTGATGATTTGGTCCGTAGATTTCTTCACCAATCCATCCTAGAAGGTACTCTCCTCCGATCCCCTTCTTTCTATCCATAGAATGTATGCTATTTTGAAGATTTGGGGAACCCTTGTTTGATTAGATTAGATTAGAATGTTGCATGTATTAGATACCTAATCTTGCAACCCTAGTTTAGTTTATTTTATTGAAAAGATATAGTTTGGATACATAGGTTGACATGTTATTTGTATGGAAAAGATCTTTGTATTGAATCTTGCATGAAGTAGGCCTAGTTTAGTTTATTTGTATTTAAATTAATTCATATTGACAAGAATGCTTTGGATACATATGCTTTGAATCTTGCATATAGTAGGCCTACTTTAGTTTATTTGTATTGAAAAGATAATCGTGTTGACAAGAATGCTTTGTTTGAAATTGTTAGGATGGTTTGGCTTCTCGATGATCACTGGGACCATCAACACCGGTCATACGCTATGTCGGTGGAGCAGCGGGTAATAATGAAAGTGGCCGGTATTATGAATTTCGTGTTTATTTCAAACACAAATGCCCCATATGTAATTTTCTGATTAGCTTGTTTGTAGGAGCTTCAACCTCTGAAGATTCGGTCTCACGGGGTCAACCTTGGGGGGATTGATATGTCTCCAACGTATCTATAATTTTTTATTGTTCCATGCTATTATATTATCTATTTTGGATGTTTAATGGGCTTTATTATACACTTTTATATTATTTTTTGGGACTAACCTACTAACCGAAGGCCAAGTGCAAATTGCTATTTTTTTGCCTATTTCAGTGTTCCGCAGAAAAGGAATATCAAACGGAATCCAAACGGAATGAAACCTTCGGGAGAGTTATTTTTGGAACAAACGCAATCCAAGAGACTTGGAGTGGACGTCAAGCAAGCAACGAGGAAGCCACGAGGTAGGCGCCCCCCTCGTGGGCCCCTCGTGGCTCAACCGACCTACTTCTTTCGCCTATATATACTCATGTACCCTGAAAACATCCAGAGCACCACGAAACCCTATTTCCACCGTCGCAACCTTCTGTACCAGTGAGATCCCATCTTGGGGCCTTTTCCGGCGCTCCGCCGGAGCGGGAATCGATCACGGAGGGCTTCTACATCAACACCATAGCCTCTTCGATGATGTGTGAGTAGTTTACCACAGACCTTCGGGTCCATAGTTATTAGCTAGATGGCTTCTTCTCTCTCTTTGGATCTCAATACAAAGGTCTCCTTGATTCTCTTGGAGATCTATTCGATGTAATTCTTTTTGCGGTGTGTTTCTCTGCATTCTTATATGTATGATTTGTTATCTTTGCAAGTCTCTTCGAATTATCAGTTTGGTTTGGCCTACTAGATTGATCTTTCTTGCCATGGGAGAAGTGCTTAGCTTTGGGTTCAATCTTGCGGTGTCCTTTCCCGGTGGATGAGGGGGCAGCAAGGCACGTATTGTATTGTTGCCATCGAGGATAAAAGATGGGGTTTATATCATATTGCTTGAGTTTATCCTCTACATCATGTCATCTTGCCTAATCGTTACTCTGTTCTTATGAACTTAATACTCTAGATGCATCTTTGGATAGCGGTCGATGTGTGGAGTAATAGTAGTAGATGCAGAATCATTTTGGTCTACTTGTCACGGACATGATGCCTATATACATGATCATGCCTAGATATTCTCATAACTATGCGCTTTTCTATCAATTGCTCGACAGTAATTTGTTCACCCACCGTAAATTATGCTATCTTGAGAGAAACCACTAGTGAAACCTATGCCCCCCGGGTCTATCTTCCATCATATTATTTTCCTATCAATTTACTATTTCTTCTGTTATTTATTTTGCAATCTTTACTTTCCAATATGTATCATAAAAGTACCAAAAATATTTATATTATTATGTCTATCAGATCTCACTTTTGCAAGTGGCCGTGAAGGGATTGACAACCCCTTTATCGCGTTGGTTGCAAGGTTCTTATTTGTTTGTGTAGGTATGAGGCGACTTGCGTGTAACGTCCTACTAGATTGATACCTTGGTTCTCAAAAACTGAGGGAAATACTTACGCTACTTTGCTGCATCACCCTTTCCTCTTCAAGGGAAAACCAACGCATGCTCAAGAGGTAGCAAGAAGGATTTTTGGCGTCGTTGTCGGGGAGATATACGCTCAAGTCAAGACATACCAAGTACCCATTACAAACTCTTATCCCTCGCATTACATTATTTGCCATTTGCCTCTCGTTTTCCTCTCCCCCACTTCACCTTTGCCATTTTATTCGCCCTCTTTTTTCGTTCGCCACTTTTTCGCTTGCTTCTTGTGTGCTTGTGTGTTGGATTGTTTGTCATGATGGCTCAAGACAATACTAAATTGTGTGATTTTTCCAATACCAACAACAATGTTTTTCTTAGCACTCTGATTGCTCCCATTACCGATGCTGAATCTTGTGAAATTAATGCTGCTTTGCTGAATCTTGTCATGAAAGATCAATTCTCTGGCCTTCCTAGTGAAGATGCCGCTACACATCTAAACAACTTTGTTGGTTTGTGTGATATGCAAAAGAAGAAAGATGTGGATAATGATATTGTTAAATTGAAGCTATTCCCGTTTTCGCTTAGAGATCATGCTAAAACTTGGTTTTCGTCTTTGCCTAAAAATAGTATTGATTCATGGAATAAGTGCAAAGATGCTTTTATCTCTAAGTTTTTTCCTCCCGCTAAGATCAACTCTCTTAGAAACGATATTATGAATTTTAAGCAACTTGATCATGAGCATGTTGCACAAGCTTGGGAGAGGATGAAATTAATGATACGTAATTGCCCTACACATGGTTTGAATTTATGGATGATTATACAAAAAATTTATGCCGGATTGAATTTTACTTCTAGAAATCTTTTAGATTCGGCCGCGGGAGGCACTTTTATGGAAATCACTTTAGGAGAAGCTACTAAACTCCTAGATAATATTATGGTTAATTATTCTCAATGGCACACCGAAAGATCTACTAGTAAAAAGGTTCATGCGATAGAAGAGATAAATGTTTTGAGTGGAAAGATGGATGAACTTATGAAATTGTTTGCTAATAAGAGTGTTTCTTCTGATCCTAATGATATGCCTTTGTCTGCCTTGATAGAGAATAATAATGAATCTATGGATGTGAATTTTGTTGGTAGGAACAATTTTGGTAACAACGCTTATAGAGGAAACTTTAATCCTAGGTCGTTTCCTAGTAATTCCTCTAATAATTATGGTAATTCCTACAACAACCCTTATGGAAATTTTAATAAGATGCCCTCTGATTTTGAGACTAGTGTTAAAGAATTTATGATTTCGTAAAAGAATTTCAATGCCTTGCTTGAAGAAAAATTGCCTAAGATTGATGAGTTGGCTAGGAACGTGGATAGAATTTCTCTTGATGTTGATTTTTTGAAACTTAGATCTATTCCACCTAAGCATGATATCAATGAGTCTCTCAATGTGGGGACCCCGACTCATAAGTCGTGATCACCGAATGCACATGTACAGTGATCCCAGAGATCAATGCTCACTGAACACACAGAAGCTGAATAACAAGAGTCTTACATCCATACATACCGTTTTACACAAGTAGGACCATTATGGTCAAGTATTGAGTATGTCATCGCAGCGGAAATCTTCGTCGATAACTTGGACCCATGCCATCTGCCTTAACCCTACAGGCATTCTGACTGGGAAGCGTACTAGCTCGCATGTTAAATCACAAGTATTCTTCATCATATCCTATTCTTTCATGCACGCCAATAAAATAACCAGTGGCAAGTCAATGATTACTTTGAATGTACTATTAAGCAACCCATGTTTTGGTTCGAGATACAACAATGCATTTTATAGGTAAATTTTTGCGAAAGCTAGTTTTGAGTGCAATGACATGTTCAACAACTTGTAAGACATGCATCATGAGAATTCAAGTAACCATGAGGACAGGTTACAGATATCAACATAAATAGAGTGGGCACCAACCCAACTCAATCATGTCAAGTCCTTTGACTTGACCCAAGTAGTTTTATCAACTCACACACGGTTGTAAACTCGGGCGTAGTTTAAGCAGCACCGCCTAACTGTCCTTGACCGTGGACACGGCTATTCGAATAGTTTTACACTCTGCGGAGGTTGCACACTTTACCCACAAGATCCGGGAACTTCCGTGTCATCCACGACCGTGATACCTCAAGTACCGGGGTAAGCACCGATCACTACCTTTCCCTAGACGACACTAACAAGGAGTCCACTCGTTGTTCCGTATTCTCGGGATGTACATCATACGAGACTCACTCGAGATCGTAACATCCGAGAGGGACACAACGGTGTATCCGTGCCACAATGAAAAGACATGGCCGCCCTACAGCACGACCCGTCCCGAGAGAGAGCACCAACTCTCCCCCGTCACTAGTAATGCGGGCTCCAAGCTAGTATCAACCTAGGTAATCAATAATGCCCTTTCCCATATAAGGGTAGAGTGGTTGCGCATGTAAGGTTGGAACAGTCGACAAATCTTAAATCTAATCCGTTTTCGAAAACAACACACACTTGCCTCGGTACACCACTTCGTCATCAAGTGGTTACCCATTCCATCATCTCCCTCGGGCATAAGTGGCACCCGACGAGGTTTTTGAAAAAGTCTTTTGAAAAACTTTGCCTCCTTCATCATGCATATACCCGTCCCCTTTTGCGTAGCACTACCTTAGGATCCTATCTACTCCCACCGGCATAACCCTCATAAGAAGGTATGGTCATGCACAATGCAAGTATCAACGAGGAAGTACGGTGGCAACCATCGAAGTGGTTATCACCCCATCATGATTCCGTTGCAACAACGATAAGGTACTATATGACATGCATAAAAAGGTTTCATAGACATGGTCAAAGGGCTGCTTGCCTGGTTCATCAGAGTCTTCAATCCTTCTGGTCCATCTCCGAGTATTTCGTCTACTTCGTCAACTAACGTCGGAAACAATCATAGTAAGCAACGCAACAAGGTAGAAAATAAAAGTGCTCTAAAAATGTGAGTTGGACTTTTCTAGGATACCTCTGGTCATATGAGGAATGACCAAGGTGATTTCATTGGAAGTGGATCAATGGATATTTCTAAACATTTCAATATGATGGAATCAATGGATTTGATGGATCCACAAGTTGTACACATAATGCCATTTTATAAAAATGAGTAAAAGTACCCATTAATTCAGGCATGATTTTAGAAACATTTATAAATTGGTTTCACTGGATTTGGAGTTGAAATGAATATAATATGGATTTTTGAAGTGGCCTTATGTGGATAAATGACTTTTTAAAAGGTTCAGTGAAAACCAAGGACAACAAAAATGTCCACTGGGTCCTATCAAATAGGACTTGATTTATGGAGTCTCTGGAAATTTGAATCATCAAATTTGGACTTGAAGTGAGGTCTCTGGAAAAGTTTGAATCTTGCTGAAAAAAAGAAAAAGGAAAAAGGGGGGCTTACCCTTATCATGCATGCAAGGCGAGAGATAAGCAGCGGGCCGACCCAACTGCACGGCCGCGCGCAGGCTGTCGACGCAGGAGGCGTATTCGTGGGAATACGTCTTCCCTCGGCGAAGGCGACAGTTGACGAAGACCGTCTCCACTTAAACGGGGCGGGGCCCGCTGGCAGGTCAGCGACTGCAGGATCCACCAGCAGGTCGTCTCCTCCTCCCGCTCGAGCAGAGCGGTAGAGTGACCCCGCCGGGATTGCGGGGTTCTGGGCGTCCCGGCGACGCTCCGCCCACCGGCGCACTCAGGAGGTGATGCCGCGCCCATCCATGGGTGACACGACCGCCGAGGAGCTCAGGGTCGAGCACGGTGTTGGCCGCGACGGAGGAGGTCGGCGGCGGCGGTGGTTACGGCGCTACGGCCACCGGGAGGAGAGGGAGAAGCACGGGAGGGGCTCGCGGTGATGGTGTTGATGCTCTAGTGCGGTCCAGAGGGAAGGAGGAGGAGAGGTGGGCACGAATTTAGGCGGAGTCCGTGGCTCGGCTCCGCCATGGGGAGCGATGGAGGCTCGAGGAGGAGTGGGTTGGTCCAGGGATGCGGGAGGAGAGAGAGCCAAAGGAGCGAGAGGGGGGCTCGGGCGGCCTCAAATAGGAGGGGCGAGGTGCACAGTGGGCCGTCTTGGCGAGTCGTAGCCATCATTGGAGGCCACGGAGTGCAGCTTCGAGTCGGGGTCTTCTGGGCGTGGCCTAGACCGAGGCGAAAGGATAGAGGTGCGGGGGGGGTCGGGGGCAGCGCGTGGCGCAGCCCATTGGGCCTTCGGGTGGCCATGGTGCAGCGTCTTGCAGGGCGGAGAGAGAGAGGAAGAAGGGGCCGACAGCGTGCCGTGTCTTGGACGTCGAGGCGACCTCGGGGACACGAGGGAGGCCCTAGGTGGTCCGGTGGCTCGGGCAGAGAGCGGCTACTGATGTTAGGCGCCTTTGTGGCGCTCTAGAGCACGATATGGCTGGCATTAGCATCTTCTGGCGCCAGGGCGTGGCCACTAGTGTCTAGGGGTGCAGGGAGGAGTAAACAAAGGGGTGGTGGCCTTGGATGCCTGGTGAGCCAGATGGGAGAGGAGAGAGGTAGAAGAAGAGGAGAGGGGATGTCCAGGAGGTAATTGGGGTTTTACCCTCCAATAATTGAGCTATGGATTTGCCATTGCTCTTTGAGGTGCAAGGGGACTAGGAGGGATGTGGTAAAAGATAGGGTCATGGAGAAGAGTGGAAGTGGTCAAAATGATGATTTTGGAGAAATGGCAGAAGGTGTTTGTTGTTGGTCTGGGCAAGAAATTTAATTCCACTTGCCATGAGAATTAACAGGATGGAATGGCACATAGAAGTAGGGTGTTCCACCAAGTTTGAGCTCATTTGGGCAAAGTAGCCAATGTAACTTTGGTAAACCCTAGAAATCAGCAGAAATGGCTTTGCCAAGATTTAGTCATGCAAATCTATTCTCCTTGATGCACCACTTGGTGTAGTGTCATCATTTGAGGTTATGAGCATGTCCACAAAAGTTGAGATCAAAAGGAGAAAGTTGCCAATGTAGAGTTGTTCAAATTTGGTTCTGGACAGGAAGGGTTTTGGGGCACTTTGATCAAGTTAACTTGTTCTCCAACTTGTGCCACTTGGTCTAGATGCATTATTAGACCATTTGAGCATGTTCACAAGGTTTGAGAACATTTGGACATGTTTGGCAGTGCAAAGTTGTTCAAACTTCAAAAAGGACAGAAGTTGTTTTGGGAGGGTTTCATGGGGTTATACTGTTCTCCATGACATGGTACTTGGCAAAATCATCAAAAATGTCATATTTGAATTGTTAGAATTTTCTTGGATTTGTATGAAAATATTTCCTGTATAAATATTTCAAATCCTTGAAATGAGCAGAAATGGTTTTGGGAGGTTTTGTCCAATATTTTGATCATGACCATGTGTTGAAACTCATATATATGGAAAATATATGTCCATTGAGTCTCCTAATTTTTTATCAAATATTTTTAAAGCTTTAAAATAATTTTGACCTATTAAAGACCCTTTCGGCCTTAAGAAAAAGCCTTTAGATAAAATAGAAAAATAACTTTTAAAATTATATTTTTGTGGTTTCGGGTATCCTATATCTAATAGGAGACAAATATATTTTGGAAAGATTTTTACTGCCCTTAATTAAGTACTGCAGTGCAAACCTCAATTCAGGGGTTTTTGAAAAACTAATTTTTGAAAATACTATTTGG
Organism: Aegilops longissima; assembly: GCA_021605205.1. Lineage (NCBI taxonomy): Eukaryota > Viridiplantae > Streptophyta > Magnoliopsida > Poales > Poaceae > Aegilops > Aegilops longissima. The sequence continues at coordinate 246,172,803 of CM038682.1, read as the reverse complement.
CCAAATTATTTTTGTAAGAAATTATTTTTATGTCCTATACACATGGCATGATCATTGGGAAAGGTTTTAGGATCAAGGAGAAGGAGTATAAGAGTTGGAGTATTTATTTGATTTTTAGAGCACTTTCAAACGGCAGTCAAACATTCAATCAAAGCAAAGACAAAACACTCAAAAGTTTTTGTCAAACCACATTTTAGCATGATTTAATTCTTCAAGTGTTGTGCCATGAAAATCAGGGTGTGACAGTGACCTACCCCCCTTACAAGAATCTCGTCCCCGAGATTCCCAAGCTAGGCGTGGAAAGGAATATGAAATCTAGATCCGGGGTAGTCTTCAAGTCCTCATGTTGCTTCTGCTTCCGTGTAGTGCTCCATTGAGCTTGAAGTACTTGATGGTGTGGCTTCGTGTATGACACTCTTCTTGATCCAGGTTGCTAATGGGTAGCTCGCGGTAGGTTAGATTGGGCTAGGGGTCGTTGGCTCGGTGGTTAATGCCCTCGTAGAGATCGGGCAAGTTAGGAAGTTGGAAACACTTCCGGGGTTGTGATGCATGGAAAGCATTGTGCACATTAGGTAATTCAGGTGGCAACTCTAGCTGGTAATTGTCTTCTCTTCATCTTGAAGTGATCTCGGAGGGGGTTGTTAAATCTTGGAGTGATCTCGAAGGGGGCCGATGAATCTTGGTGTGGGTCTCCTTGTCATGGAAATGCTTGGTTCCTTAGAGAGGAGTGGCTTGCAGATACACATGGTCTTTGACACGGAAGTATACTTATTGAAGATGGTGGTTGGTGTAGTCCTTCCTCCTAGACATGACAATCTTCAGATGCTCCTTGACCAGCTCAACGATTCTTCTTCCGTCTTCGGGTAGACAAGTATGTCACCAAAGAAAGATGTCAACTAACTTGTCCAAGCACTCCATGAAGTCTATGGGGTACGTAAAGTGGGCTGAGGCATTGGTGGTGGTCACGGTTGAGTATCGGCCAAGGTCTTATCGATCTAGAGCCAAAGCCCAAGGTCGGGATCCGCCATGTTGTGGCTTGGTAGGGCTCAAGGGTTTCAAGGATTCTAGGTGCGAGTGAGCGTTTATCATATTATCCTTGAGCACAGTTTACGAGATGCCAATTATCCTATCTAGTCCTTTAAAAAATCACATCATATCACCGATAGCATCATTACGTATAGGTCAACTCCAACCATCACTCATGCTATTCATATCATCATGACTCTGAGAGGAGGTCTAGCAAAGTCATATATGTCTCGATCCCCAAAGTCATATGTATGGCTACCCTAAAATCCATGGGTATACAAGCTTCCAAGATGGAGTTAAACATGACAATCCAAGTGCTCACCCTATTCTTCCAAGATCTAAGATAAAGCACCTCTATCCTAAGGAAACATGTCGTAAGCCACTCCAAGATCTTGTTTCCTTCCTATGAATCAACCAACAGCCCATTAACTTCCATCAATCACTACATAATCCATTTAATCCTACAAATCCAATGTTTATGATGTTCCACATGATCTCCTAAAGTCCATATAATCCCCAAACACTTGAAAGGGCTGTCTCTACTATAGTAAGTCCACCAATTCCATTATCAATGGTCAATAAACTCCAAGGTCAAGCTTATATCAACTCCGACAATTAATCCAATCTCCTAGTTTATTGTCCACCGAGAAACGTGGTATCACGATCAAGATTATCAATCTGAATCCAATTTACTCTGAACCATGTAGACTTACTCAACATCTATACTCAACTAGGATCAACTTTTTAAATCCAAATCTTGTGCCCAACGAGAATTTCTACACTTTCCCCCAAGTTATTTACGTAATAAGTATCTCCTATCATTATCCCTGGCTAAGTCAAATCCTTATACTTCCAAGAACTTTTAGCTTGCGATCATAATTGTCCCATTAATTCCAATTTATCCAAGGGTAATGAAAGCTATGCTACTCTATATTAATGATCCCACCAAGTTCATCTGCCAGTATGAAAGCCTCATAATCCACCAAATAGTCTCAGATGATCCCTCAAAGTCATTGATATAAAACTCATCAAGTCATTTGTCCTCTATTCCTATATCCTCAAACTGGTCTTCCCTATGCCATCGTCAGTCCTGGTGCTATATTAGGATGATAATGTGCTTGTTCACTATGTCCACTAGTTCCATAATGAACCCAGTGTTGTGCGAGGTTTACAGAGGCTTAACTGGTTCTCTTGCAATTCTGTGGGTTAAGCACATGGTTAAGGACTGGAGTATCTCATGAAGTCTCGAAGGGTCTAGGAATGGGTTTCTAGTCTGGAGTGTTAAACATAACTCTCTGGGTTTCACTTGGTCGAGGAGGCTGCAACAAAAGTCTTGATGCTAGTTGGTCGCCAAGCAGATTCCTTGGTGCATCTTGTCTTGCTGGTCTTGAGTTGAGGAGAGAGATGAGAGGATAAGTAGCATAAAGGGGATGCCTAAAGGGGTTCTATAGTGCAGTGCAAACAAACAAGTGCCAAAAGGCCAAACACAAACAACAAAATAAGGCAGGTGATATAGTTGCGTACTTGTTGCCTAGGGCAAAAAGGCGTGATATCAAAACACAAACAAATAAAAGCAAGCAACACACAATCATGGTTCAATTGAACCATCATACTGATTCATTGCAAGATAGGGGTACACGACTCATCCTACCCTAGGGTTCTCGGATTCATGAGTCGTGCTTTGCTCCGTGCCTCGTGCGATCTCTGGGTTTCCTCGGTGTTGCTACGTCTCTTGTAGTTGTTCGATGAAACAATCCGGGTTGGCTGAAGAATCTTCAACAATCTCTCACCGATGAGTGACGGGTGGAGGTGGCTTCTCGTAGCGAGCATTGACTTGGTCTTCTGTTGTCTTCTTAATCATGACAATCCCTTTTTGTCTTCTAAGGCATCGATGGTACCAGGTTTGCAATCTTTTATGCAAGGACATTAACAAGGCATAGTAGAGGTCCAACATGTCGGTTATGTTGATGACAACATCGACACCAAGAGCGGGGGATGAAGAGAACCGTTTTCCTGCTCACTATAGTGAGGCGGACCAAATGGCGAGGTTCTCATCCACCGGTGGTTGTCGATACAACAACGGTAAGGACATGGTTGCTCTATTAGCGATGTCTATCATGGTCTTGCATATCTTACACCCTGATCGTCATAGGACAAGGTTGCATCATCCTGGGGCAAATTCAAAGGTGTCACCATCGTCTGGGTCTTCATGTCCTCATTCTTTAAAGGCGTATCTTCTGTTGGCATCGTCTTGTTGTGGTGTCGCGAATCTTGGGTTCAGAAGAGGTGGGTGAGTGTTTGGCAAGGTGTACTCCTTCTAGGCTATCCACGAGGATTACAAGGAATCCCGTGGTCAGGGGCTTGAGGGTGCTAGCGACCGTTTGCAATAGTTTTGAAGGGAAGAGATCGATGGGGAAAGTATAACTTAGTTTTTGAAAAACTGAGAAGGGAAGAGAAGTATAGATAGTTTTGAAAACTTGTAATAGTTTTGGAAATAGTTTTACCCTAACTAACGACCATGCTAACTAAGGCTTCCTACAATCAGGATGGCTCTGATACAAGCTCGTGGGGACCCCGACTCATAAGTCGTGATCACCGAATGCACGTGTCTGATGATCCCGAGATCAATGCTCACCGAACACACAAGCTGAATAACAAGAGTCTTACATCCATACATACCGTTTTACACAAGTAGGACCATTATGGTCAAGTCTTGACTATGTCATCGCAGCGAAATCTTCGTCGATAACTTGGACCCATGCCATCTGCCTTAACCCTACAGGCATTACGACCGGAAGCGTCCTAGCTCGCATGTTGGTCACGGAAGTATTCTTCATCATATCCTGTTTTTCATGCCCGCCAATAAAATAACCAGTGGCAAGCCAATGAGTACTTTGAATGTACTACTAAGCAACCCATGTTTTGGTTCGAGATACAACAATGCATGATATAGGTAAATTTTTGCAGAAAGCTAGTTTTGAGTGCAATGACATGTTCAACAACTTGTAAGACATGCATCATGAGAATTCGAGTAACCATGAGGACAGGTTACAGATATCAACATAAATAGAGTGGGCACCAACCCAACTCAATCATGTCAAGTCCTTTGACTTGACCCAAGTAGTTTTATCAACTCACACACACGGTTGTAAACTCTGGACGTAGTTTAAGCAGCACCGCCCAACTGTCCTTGACCGTGGACACGGCTATTCGAATAGTTTTACACTCTGCAGAGGTTGCACACTTTACCCACAAGATCCGGGGAACTTCCGTGTCATCCACGACCCGCGATACCCCAAGTACCCGGGGTAAGCACCCGATCACTACCTTTCCCTAGACGACACTAACAAGGAGTCCACTCGTTGTTACGTATCCTCATGATGTACATCATACGAGACTCACTCGAGATCGTAACATCCGAGAGGGGACACAACGGTGTATCCGGTGCCCTGTGAAAACAGTCATGGCCGCCCTACCTGGCATGACCCCGTCCCGAGAGAGAGCACCAACTCTCCCCCGTCACTAGTAATGTGGGCTCCAAGCTAGTATCAACCTAGGTAATCAATAATGCCCTTTCCCATATAAGGGTAGAGTGGTTGCGCATGTAAGGTTGGAACAGTCGACAAATCTTAAATCTAATCCGTTTTCGAAAACAACACACACTTGCCTCGATACACCACTTCGTCATCAAGTGGTTACCCATTCCATCATCTCCCTCGGGCATAAGTGGCACCCGACGGGGTTTTTGAAAAGGTCTTTTGAAAAACTTTGCCTCCTTCACCATGCATATACCCGTCCCTTTTTGCGTAGCACTACCTTAGCATCCTATCTACTCCCACCGGCATAACCCTCATAAGAAGGTATGGTCATGCACAATGCAAGTATCAACGAGGAAGTACGGTGGCAACCATCGAAGTGGTTATCACCCCATCATGATTCCGTTGCAACAACGATAAGGTACTATATGACATGCATAAAAAGGTTTCATAGACATGGTCAAAGGGCTGCTTGCCTGGTTCATCAGAGTCTTCAATCCTTCTGGTCCATCTCCGAGTATTTCGTCTACTTCGTCAACTAACGTCGGAAACAATCATAGTAAGCAACGCAACAAGGCAGAAAATAAAAGTGCTCTAAAAATGTGAGTTGGACTTTTCTAGGATACCTTTGGTCATATGAGGAATGACCAAGGTGATTTCATTGGAAGTGGATCAATGGATATTTCTAAACATTTCAATATGGTGGAATCAATGGATTTGATGGATCCACAAATTGTACACAGAATGCCATTTTATAAAAATGAGTAAAAGTACCCATTAATTCAGGCATGATTTTAGAAACATTTAGAAATTGGTTTCACTGGATTTGGAGTTGAAATGAATATAATATGGATTTTTGAAGTGGACTTATGTGGATAAATGACTTTTTTAAAGGTTCAGTGAAAACCAAGGACAAAAAAATGTCCACTGGGTCCTATCAAATAGGACTTGATTTATGGAGTCCCTAGAAATTTGAATCATCAAATTTGGACTTGAAGTGAGGTCTCTGGAAAAGTTTGAATCTTGCTGAAAAAAAGAAAAAGGAAAAAGGGGGGCTTACCCTTATCATGCATGCAAGGCGAGAGATAAGCAGCAGGCCGGCCCAACTGCACGGCGGCCACAGCAGCAGCTGTCGACGCAGGAGGCGATTCAGCGGAATATGTCTTCCCTCGGCGAAGGCGACAGTTAGCGGAGACCGTCTCCACTTAAGCAGGCGGGGCCACTGGCGAGAGTCACCGACTGCAGGATCCACCCAGGTCGTCTTGCTCCTCCCGCTCGAGCAGAGCAGGGTAGGGTGACCCCGCCGGGATTGCCGGGTTCTGGGCGTCCTCGGCGACGCTCCACCGGCGCGCGACTCGGGAGGTGATGCGCGCCCATCCATGGGTGACACGACCGCCGAGGAGCTCAGGGTCGAGCACGGTGTTGGCCGCGACGGAGGAGGTCGGCGGCGGCGGTGGTTACGGTGCTACGGCCACCGGGAGGAGAGGGAGAAGCACGGGAGGGGCTCGCGGTGATGGTGTTGATGCTCTAGTGCGGTCCAGAGGGAAGGAGGAGGAGAGGTGGGCACGAATTTAGGCGGAGTCCGGCGGCTCGGCTCCAGCCATGGGGAGCGATGGAGGGCTTGAGGAGGGGAGTGGGTTGGTCCAGGGGATGCGCGGGAGGGAGAGAGAGCCAAAGGAGCAGAGAGGGGGCTCGGGGCAGCCTCAAATAGGAGGCGAGGTGCACAGCGGGGCCGTGCGCCGGCGAGGTCGTAGCCATCGCTGGAGCCACGGGAGTGCCTGACTTCGAGTCGGGGGTCTTCCTAGGCGTGGCCTAGGCCGAGGGGAAAGGATAGACGTGCAGGGAGGGGTCAGGGACGCGCGCGTGTGGCGCAGCCCATTGGAGCGCTCGGGTGGCCATGGTGCGCGTGCGAGCAGGAGCAGGAGAGAGAGAGGAAGAAGGGGCCGACAGCGTGCGTGTGTCTTTGGACGTCGAGGCGACCTCGGGGACACGAGGGGAGGCCCTAGGTGGTCCGGTGGCTCAGGCAGAGGCGGCTCTGATGCTAGGGCCTTGAAGGCGCTCAGCTGCACGATATGGCTGGCATTGGCATCTTTCTGGCGCCCAGGGCGTGGCCACTAGTGTCTAGGGGTCTGGGGAGGAGTAAACAAAGGGGTGGTGGCCTTGGATGCCCTGGTGAGCCAGTAGGAGAGGAGAGAGGTAGAAGAAGAGGGAGAGAGGGGCTGTCCAGGGAGGTAAATTGGGGTTTTACCCCTCCAATAATTGAGCTATGGATTTGCCATTGCTACTGGAGGTGCAAGGGGACTAGGAGGGGATGTGGTAAAAAGATAGGGTCATGGAGAAGAGTGGAAGTGGTCAAAATGATGATTTTGGAGAAATGGCAGAAGGTGTTTGTTGTTGGTCTGGGCAAGAAAATTAATTCCACTTGCCATGAGAATTAACAGGATGGAATGGCACATAGAAGTAGGGTGTTCCACCAAGTTTGAGCTCATTTGGGCAAAGTAGCCAATGTAACTTTGGTAAACCCTAGAAATCAGCAGAAATGGCTTTGCCAAGATTTAGTCATGCAAATCTATTCTTCTTGATGCACCACTTGGTGTAGTGTCATCATTTGAGGTTATGAGCATTTCCACAAAATTTGAGATCAAAAGGAGAAAGTTGCCAATGTAGAGTTGTTCAAATTTGGTTCTGGACAGGAAGGGTTTTGGGGCACTTTGATCAAGTTAACTTGTTCTCCAACTTGTGCCACTTGGTCTAGATGCATTATTAGACCATTTGAGCATGTTCACAAGGTTTGAGAACATTTGGACATGTTTGGCAGTGCAAAGTTGTTCAAACTTTAAAAAGGACAGAAGTGGTTTTGGGAGGGTTTCATGGGGTTATACTGTTCTCCATGACATGGTACTTGGCAAAATCATCAAAAATGTCATATGTGAATTGTTAGAATTTTCTTGGATTTGTATGGAAATATTTCCTGTATAAATATTTCAAATCCTTGAAATGAGCAGAAATGGTTTTGGGAGGTTTTGTCCAATATTTTGATCATGACCATGTGTTGAAACTCATATATATGAAAAATATATGTCCATTGAGTCTCCCTAATTTTTTATCAAATATTTCTAAAGCTTTAAAATAATTTTGACCTATTAAAGGCCCTTTCTGGCCTTAAGAAAAAGCCTTTAAATAAAATAGAAAAATAACTTTTAAAATTATATTTTTGTAGTTTCTGGGTATCCTATATCTAATAGGAGTCAAATATATTTTTGGAAAGATTTTTACTGCCCTTAATTAAGTACTTGCAGTGCAAACCTCAATTCAGGGGTTTTTGAAAAACTAATTTTTGAAAATACTATTTGGCCAAATTATTTTTGTAAGAAATTATTTTTATGTCCTATACACATGGCATGATCATTGGGAAAGGTTTTAGGATCAAGGAGAATGAGTATAAGAGTTGGAGGATTTATTTGATTTTTAGAGCACTTTCAAACGGCAGTCAAACATTCAATCAAAGCAAAGACAAAACACTCAAAAGTTTTTGTCAAACCACATTTTAGCATGATTTAATTCTTTAAGTGTTGTGCCATGAAAATCAGGGTGTGACACTCAAAGCCATGAGAATTTCCATTGATGAGTACAAAGAAAGAACCGCTAGGATGCGTGCTAAAAAAGATTGCTCTATGAAAGGGTGTTCTTCTAGTTCTCATGATAATAATGATGAAGATCTAAAAGTGATTGATGTGTCTCCTATTAAATCTTTGTTTTCCAGTATGAATCTTGATAATGATGGGACTGGAGATGAGTCAACTTTCGTTAAGAGGCGTCCCAATGATTCGGAGTTTTTAGATCTTGATGCAAAAATTGGTAAAAGTGGGATTGAAGAGGTCAAAATTTTACATTGCAATGGACCCACTATTTTGGATTTCAAGGATTTAATTATGATCATTGTTCTTTAATAGATTGTATTTCCTTGTTGCAATCCGTGTTAAATTCTCCTCATGCTTATAATCAAAATAAAGCTTTTACTAAACATATCGTTGATGCTTTAATGCAATCTTATCAAGAAAAGCTTGAATTGGAAGTCTCTATCGCTAGAAAACTTTATGATGAGTGGGACCTACTATTAAAATTAAGATTAAAGATCACGAATGCTATGCTTTGTGTGATTTGGGTGCTAGTGTTTCCACGATTCTGAAAACTTTGTGTGATGTGTTAGGTTTCCGTGAATTTGATGATTGTTCTTTAAACATGCACCTTGCGGATTCCACCATTAAGAAACCTATGGGAAGGATTAATGATGTTCTTTTTGTTTCAAATAGGAATTATGTGCCCGTAGATTTTATTGTTCTTGATATAGATTGCAATCCTACATGCCCTATTATTCTTGGTAGACCTTTCCTTAGAACGGTTGGTGCAATTATTGATATGAAAGAAGGAAATATTAGATTCCAATTTCCGTGAAGGAAAGGCATGGAACACTTTCCTAGAAATAAAATGAAATTACCTTATGAATCTATTATGAGAGCCACTTATGGATTGCATACCAAAGATGATAATACATAGATCTATTCTTACCTTTATGCCTAGCTAGGGGCGTTAAACGGTAGCGCTTGTTGGGAGGCAACCCAATTTTATTTTTGTTTCTTTATTTTTGTTTCTTTTTAGTAATAAATAATTCATCTAGGTTCTGTTTAGATGTGGTTTTATGTTTTAATTATTGTTTGTGCCAAGTAGAACCTTTGGGAAGACTTGGATGAAGTCTTTATGATCTTGCTGTAAAAAACAGAAACTTTAGCGCTCACGAGATTAGCTGCCATTTTTTTCTAGAGAGTGGTTTTAGGTTGATTATTTTCATAGATTATTATTAGACAAATTCCTCACGTCCACCAATTTATTTCAGAATTTTTGGAGTTACAGAAGTACACGTTTGATACAGATTACTAAAGACTGTTCCATTTTTGACAGATTCTATTTTTCGTGTGTTGTTTGCTTATTTTGATGAATCTATGGCTAGTATCGGGGGGTATGAACCATAGAGAAGTTGGAATACAGTAGGTTTAACACCAATATAAATAAAGAATGAGTTCATTACAGTACCTTAAAGTGGTGATTTGTTTTCTTATACTAACGGAGCTCATGAGATTTTCTGTTGAGTTTTGTGTTGTGAAGTTTTCAAGTTTTGGGTAAAGATTTGATGGATTATGGAATAAGGAGTGGCAAGAGCCTAAGCTTGGGGATTCCCAAGGCACCCCAAGGTAAAATTCAAGGACAACCAAAAGCCTAAGCTTGGGGATGCCCCGCAAGGCATCCCCTCTTTCATCTTTATCTATCGGTAACTTTACTTGAGGCTATATTTTTATTCACCACATGATATGTGTTTTGCTTGGAGCGTCTTGTATGATTTGAGTATTTGCATTTTAGTTTACCACAATCACTCCTTGATGTACACACCTTTTGGAGAGACACACATGAATCAGAATTTATTAGAATACTCTATGTGCTTCACTTATATCTTTTGAGCTAGATAATTTTGCTATAGTGCTTCACTTATATCTTTTAGAGCACGGTGGTGGTTTTATTTTATAGAAATTATTGATCTCTCATTCTTCACTTATATTATTTTGAGAGTCTTTTAGAACAGCATGGTAATTTGCTTTGGCTATAAAATTAGTCCTAATATGATAGGCATCCAAGATTGGTATAATAAAAACTTTCATAAGAAGTGCATTGAATACTATGAGAAGTTTGATATTTGATGATTGTTTTGAGATATGAAGATGGTAATATTAGAGGCGTGCTAGTTGAGTAGTTGTGAATTTGATAAAAATATTTGTGTTGAAGTTTGCAAGTCCCGTAGCATACACGTATGGTAACCGTTGTGTGACAAATTTGAAACATGAGGTGTTCTTTGATTGTCATCCTTATGAGTGGCGGTCGGGGACGAGCGATGGTCTTTTCCTACCAATCTATCCCCCTAGGAGCATGCGCATAATGCTTGGTTTTGATGATTTGTAGATTTTTGCAATAAGTATGTGAGTTTTTATGACTAATGTTGAGTCCATGGATTATCGCACTCTCACCTTTCCATCATTGCTAGCCTCTTGATGCTGTGCATTGCCCTTTCTCACCTTGAGAGTTGGTGCAAACTTCGCCGGTGCATCCAAACGCCGTGATACGATACGCTATATCACACATAAACCTCCTTATATCTTCCTCAAAACAGCCACCATACCTACCTATTATGGCATTTCCATAGCCATTCCGAGATATATTGCCATGCAACTTTCCACCATTTCATTTATTATGACACGCTTCATCATTGTCATATTGCTTTGCATGATCATGTAGTTGACATCGTATTTGTGGCAAATCCACCGTGCATAATTTTTCATACATGTCACTCTTGATTCATTGCTCATCCTGGTACATCGCCGGGGGCATTCATATAGAGTCATATTTTGTTCTAGTATTGAGTTGTAAATAAATAGAAGTGTGATGATAATCATTAATAGAGTATTGTCCCAAATAAAAAAAAGAAGAAAGGCCAAATAAAAAAAGGAAGGCCCAAAAAAATAAAAAAAATAAAAGGGACAATGCTACTATCCTTTTTTCCACACTTGTGCTTCAAAGTAACACCATGATCTTTATGATAGAGAGTCTCTTGCTTTGTAACTTTCATATACTAGTGGGAATTTTTCATTATAGAACTTGGCTTGTATATTCCAACAATGGGCTTCCTCGAATGCCCTAGGTCTTCGTGAGCAAGCAAGTTGGATGCACACCCACTTAGTTTATTTTGTTGAGCTTTCATGCATTTATAGCTCTAGTGCATCCGTTGCATGGCAATCCCTACTCCTTGCATTGACATCAATTCATGGGCATCTCCCTAGCCCGTTGATTAGCCGCGTCAATGTGAGACTTTCTATTTTTTGTCTTCTCCACACAACCCCCATCATTATACTCTATTCCACCCATAGTATGTCCATGGCTCACGCTCAAGTATTGCGTGAAAGTTGAATTTTTTTGTTGAGATTACTAAAGTATGAAACAATTGCTTGGCTTGTCATCGGGGTTGTGGATGATGAGAGCATTTTTGTGTGACGAAAATGAAGCATAGCCAAACTATATGATTTTGTAGGGATAAGCTTTCTTTGGCCATGTTATTTTGAGAAGACATAATTGCTTAGTTAGTATGCTTGAAGTATTATTATTTTTATGTCAATATTAAACTTTTGTCTTGAATCTTTCGGATCTGAACATTCATGCCACAATAAAGAGAATTACTTAGAAAATTATGTTAGGTAGCATTCCACATCAAATATTCTGTTTTTATAGTTTACCTACTCGAGGACGAGCAGGAATTAAGCTTGGGGATGCTTGATACGTCTCCAACGTATCTACAATTTTTTATTGTTCCATGCTATTATATTATCTGTTTTGGATGTTTAATGGGCTTTATTATACACTTTTATATTATTTTTGGGACTAACCTACTAACCGAAGGCCCAAAGCAAATTGCTGTTTTTTTGCCTATTTCAGTGTTTCGTAGAAAAGGAATATCAAACGGAATCCAAACGGAATGAAACCCTCGGGAGAGTTATTTTTGGAACAAACGCAATCCAGGAGACTTGGAGTGGACGTCAAGCAAGCAACGAGGAAGCCACGAGGCAGGGAGGCGCGCACAGGGGGTAGGCGCGCCCCCACCCTCGTGGGGCCCTCGTGGCTCAACCGACCTACTTCTTTCACCTATATATACTCATGTACCCTGAAAACATCCGAGAACACCACGAAACCCTATTTCCACCGCCACAACCTTCTGTACCCATGAGATCCCATCTTGGGGCCTTTTTTGGCGCTCCGCCGGAGGGGGAATCGATCACGGAGGGCTTCTACATCAACACCATAGCCTCTCCGATGATGTGTGAGTAGTTTACCATAGACCTTCGGGTCCATAGTATTAGCTAGATGGCTTCTTCTCTCTCTTTGGATCTCAATACAAAGTTCTCCTCGATTCTCTTGGAGATCTATTCGATGTAATTCTTTTTGCAGTGTGTTTGTTGAGATCCGATGAATTGTGTGTTTATGATCAAGATTATCTATGAACAATATTTGGTTCTTCTCCGAATTCTTATATGTATGATTTGTTATATTTGCAAGTCTCTTCGAATTATCAGTTTGGTTTGGCCTACTAGATTGATCTTTCTTGCCATGGGAGAAGTGCTTAGCTTTGGTTTCAATCTTGCGGTGTCGTTTCCCAGTGACAGCAGGGGCAGAAAGGCACGTATTGTATTGTTGCCATCGAGGATAAAAAGATGGGGTTTATATCATATTGCTTGAGTTTATCCCTCTACATCATGTCATCTTGCCTAATGCGTTACTCTGTTCTTATGAACTTAATACTCTAGATGCATGCTGGATAGCGGTCGATGTGTGGAGTAATATTAGTAGATGCAGAATCGTTTTGGTCTACTTGTCATGGACGTGATGCCTATATACATGATCATGCCTAGATATTCTCATAACTATGCACTTTTCTATCAATTGCTCGACACTAATTTGTTCACCCACCGTAAATTATGCTATCTTGAGAGAAGCCACTAGTGAAACCTATGGCCCCCGGGTCTATCTTCCATCATATTATTGTCCTATCAATTTACTATTTCTTACGTTATTTATTTTGCAATCTTTACTTTCCAATCTATATCATAAAAATACCAAAAAAAATTATCTTATTATCTCTATCAGATCTCACTTTTGCAAGTGGCCGTGAAGGGATTCACAACCCTTTATTGCGTTGGTTGCAAGATTCTTATTTGTTTGTGTAGGTATGAGGCAACTTGCGTGTAACCTCCTACTGGATTGATACCTTGGTTCTCAAAAACTGAGGGAAATACTTACGCTACTTTGCTGCATCACCCTTTCCTCTTCAAGGGAAAACCAACGCATGCTCTAGAGGTAGCAGGGATGCACTATGATGAGTGATACACACCGTATGTAAGGGAGACATGACTCCTCCCTTTCATTAGTTGGTCAGCCGGTCGATGCCACCCCTCAATGCTGCAGCAATCACCGCGCTTGTTGATCGTTGGAGTCCGGAGACACACAACTTCCATCTTCGGACCGGGGAGATGACCGTGACGCTCCAGGATATTGCTATGATCGCCGGTCTTCCTATCGAGGGGAATCCTCTATGAATGAGCACCGATTCTGATGGGTGGCGCGAGAAGATGCATGCCCTTATCGGTATGGTTCCTCCGGAGCCTCCGGAACCAGAAGCAGAAGACAAGAAGAAGGAAAGAGTCACAGCTGGTGCTCCTTTCAATTTGGATTGCATGGAAATTTGGTACTTGCCCCAAGGAAGCTAATGAGGATGAGGTCAAGACATATGCTCGTGTCTACATGTGGTACATTATATCCAGGACTATGTTTGCTGATGGCACAGGCAAGAATGCTCCATGGATGTGGCTGAAGGCGTTGACCGTCTTCGATAGCAAATGGAGTTGGGGTTCAGCGACACTGGCTTACTTGTATAGACAGGTACAAAGTTGTTTCTTTTTCACTTCATTGCTACATTATCAATGCGATCTTCCTGTAAATTCAACCATGTTCTCTTTTATGTGCACTTGGATGACGCCTGTTGTAGGAAATCTGGAGGTATTGGTGGTTGTATGCTCGCACTTTCTATATGGAGTTGGAAGCGTTTGCCGGTTGGACGACCGAAGACCGTGAAGTACGAGGATTGGGACGACAAAGACGACCCACTACGGCTCCCCACTTGGGCTTACAAGTGGGATGTGCTAAATGAGACGACAGATGATCCCTCGGTCATGTACAAGTTAGTAATGACAATAAGAACAAATGGAAGAACATGTACATTGCAACATATTAGTGAATAAGGACAACAAGAACATATGAAAAACAAGAACATATGAAACATTATAGTTAGTGAGCAACATACGGAAATGGTCCATCGAGGTATCCAAATATTCCTCTATAACAACCTTGCCCTTGACCACCACCACGGCCAAGTCCACCACCAAGGCCAAGACCATCATCAAGGCCAAGACCACCACCACGACCAAGACCACCACCACGGCCTAGACCACCACCACGTTTTATACCACCACCACGGCCTCTTGTAAGTCCTAGTTGCCTCCCTCTTTGTTGCCTAGATCATCTTTGGCTACCACTTGGTTGGCTTCGCACTTGTTGGCTACCACTTGGTTGGCTACCTTGTGTAGATCCTTGTTGCCTTGTGCTTGCATCATTTTTCTTGGACCTTTTCCTTGGTTTCGTACATTTTCTTTTGTTGTGGCCATGACCTTTGCATTCCCCACAACGGGAGCTCTCACGAGGCTCTTGGAATTGGTCGTTGCCCGCTTCGCGGCGGCCACCATGTCCCCATCCGTCCATGTCGCCTCTAAGACGCTTTGTCTTATGTCTACCCCGTTTAACAACCTTCAACTCCGGATACAGCCATAGTTGAACTCCATGGTACTCCGGCCATTGTGATCGGTCAAAGTATGGGTGAAAGCGGGGAGCCCATGTTTTCTTGACCATCATGATTGAGAACTCCGACTCCCTCACGGTGGGGGGGGGGGTGATTGACGTCCACATTCCTAACGTGACCGGTGGTATACAAGTGTGAGCATGGGAGATGAAGCAACAATGGCCTCCCGCAAGAGCAATCACACTGTGTTAACAAGACCTTGGAAGCCCGACCTCCATGTTGGCGGCCATCGTTTGTGGTTCCTCCTGGCTCTTTCACTTCGTACTTCCACTCTTCGTTATCATATAGTATAGCTTCTTGTGAGTGCACCTTCCGTGATTGAAATTCCAACCATTCACCAACCTTGGGTGGGAATTTGTACTTCTACTTGCGCTTGTTCTCACCCGCTATCTGTGCATCCGTTTCCATCGAGTACTTAGAAAGTATGCATTCATCATGTCAAATGTGTATTAACTATTGCCGTCACGGGTAATCCACGTGCACTTTTGAGCATCCTATTGAAGCATTCGGCCATATTGCTTGTCATTTGACCGTATCTCCGGCCATCTTCATCAAAAGCACGTGCCCACTTGTTCCGGTATTCAATGTGCCTATTGAGAAAGTCTTGACCCCCGGGATCAAGTTTTTTGTGTGCGAGCAACTTGTTGTACAAAGTGGTGAACCGCTTGTCGGAGAAAGCGAGACAACAATCTTGAAGATCATTGGCCAACTCCTTAAGGCCACATGCCCTATAGAAGTTCGAACAAAAGTGCCTCATGCACCATCAATGGTGCAACGGAGCATGCCCGGGAATGTCAATCACCACCGCATTAAGAATTCCTGGATGCCGATCCGATATGGCACAAATTTCCCTCTGAGCGGGTACCACCTTCGTCCTCAAAATACGCAAAAACCACTCCCGGTTGTCCTTGTTCTCCACCTCAACCAAAGCAAATGCCAATGGCAACACCCAGTTATTAGCATCACTTGCTATCGCAACCAACAAGGTGTCCTTGTATTGTTCGGTCAAGAACGTGCCATCAATGGCGATGACCGGCCTACAGTGTTCGAAATCCCTCACGCATTGCTCGAACGCCCAAAATGCACGGCCAAATACTCGGACTTTCTTTCCGTCATGATCCGTTGTTTTTTCCCCATGAGGCTCAACCACATGAACCATGCCCTGGTTTGTGGCGGCCATGGCTAACAACAACCTAGGGATTCGGTTGTATGCTTCCTCCCAACTACCATACAATATCTTAAATGCGGCTTGCTTCGCCTTCCATGCCTTGTCGTACTTCACCTTGTAATGAAAGATGGCTTTCACAAGGTCAATGACATGTTGGATGCTCATTGTTGGAAGTGTGGATATTGAGTCGGAGAGCCTGTAAGCGATGAACTCAGACATGAGTTGTCTGTGGTCTTGGGACACAACCTTGCCATCCACCCTTTTGCCTCGGCACATGTGAGTTGGCACACAACTCACTATGTGCCGAGTGGGACCTCCTTTCCATGGTCTTGCACGCACAATCCACGGACATATTTCATCTTCACATGCACATGCAACCGTGTAGTGCACATTGAGTTCGAGTTCACCACCTTGTGTGGACGATAATGCGTAACCGAGTAGTTGTCGAGCCACATCCTCAATTCCAAGAAGGTTTCAAACTTAGACCCTTTAGCAATCTCGTTCTTGCCGTCATCCAAATCACGGTGAGATCTTGGCCTAATCCCAAGAGATATACCTTGGCCACCATCTACCACGGCTTCATCCGTGAGACTAACATCCTTGAACAATGTAGTCCGATGATTCCGACCGAATACCTTCTCGAAAGCTTCCGCCTCCTTCACCGTGAACCCCTCCTCATCAACTTATTCATCAGGACCTTCGTCATCCGAATCCAATGCATAGCCACGGGAATAAGGGATGGAGTGGTCCATTGTCTCTTGCAAATGATATGTGTCGAGATCACCTACATTGTTGTCATGGAGATCAACTTCATTGTCATCGTCCGCATACTCATCATTCTCCTCTTGCAAAGCTTCATTTTGGTTGTTTGGAAACGGGCTCAATGTTGGCCTAACTTCTTGGGTCAAAAGAGGTTCAACAATTTCATCTCAGTTCAAGGGTGGGGGGCTACTAGCAACCAAAGGGGAGGGGTTCCGGTTCAAGTCCAAATGCAAACTTGAATCAACCTTCTTCGTTGCAAATAACTCAAGAGCCTTTCTAGTGATTCGGCCACCATCTCCTTGTATGCAACCCAACGTTGCTCCGAGTTGACATGCATTGTCTTCCAACAGATGTGCATTCCAAAACCAACATTATGCCTTCCCTCCAACTCAACGATATCACTAGGGTCCATCCAATTCAAATCTTTCCTCACTTGTTGCAAGAGCTCCGCATAGCTAGGACTACTGTCAAACACCATGTCAAGCTCATCCGGGTCCGGTTCAATATTGTCTTTCAAGAAGGCGTATTTGTCCCCATGATGAACAAACACACATGTTCTTCCCATCCTATAAGCATTCAAATAACACAACGTAACATTTCTTCCATGAGTACTAATCCAAGGATTAAAAAAGAATACAAACCCTAACATATATATGAAACAACAACCCTAACCCTAACCCTAGCACCAACATATGAACACCCATAAGAATAACCCTAACATACTAACAAGCCTAATCATAGGAAATTGGCAAACAAACATCTCACATAACTAGGGTTTCCCCAAACTAGCAACAAATGAGAAATTTGTTCACATTACTTGGATCAAAACAAGGGGATCGGAGAAGATTACCTTGAGGGAGGGTTTGACTTCGAAATCCACGGACAAAATCTTCAAATTTGGAAGATTTGGGGAAGGATTTGAGAGGGGGAGAGGGGGCAAATCTCGGGTCGGATGCTATGGAGGTTGGGGTGTGTGTGGGGGGAGTGTGGGAGGGGGGCAACCAACTAGTAACAGACAGTGCAACGCCTAAGGGCTAGGCGCTGCACATTACATGTGTGGCGCCTAGCTCGAGGCGCCAGACTTCTGGAGTCTTGAGCCTGGGGCTGCCACGGTGGACAGAGGTGTAACGCCCCAGAGCTAGCGCTGCACCGTAGGGTGTGGCGCCTACGTGTTGGGCGCCACTCAAAAAGGTCAGCTACGTGAAATAGTTTTGCGGGCAGTTATTTGCGTTCACAGGTCAAAATTGTCAAATTTGCCGCTTATTTCACCTTATTGTACTTGCTCTAAATTCGGTCCGAGAAGGTGCAGCCGGTCTCCGTGCATCTCTACTCCTAATGGAGAAGTTGGTAGTCTCGCTTCCAGGTTTTTTTTTGTCTCACCTCCCATGGTTTTTTTGTACCTCCTCCCACCTTCGCTGGTTTTTTTCGTAGATTTTTTTTTGTCCCCTCCCCCACTTTATCGGTTTATTTTCGCGTCACCCTCTCACACAACGAAAGAAATCTGAACATATCAGTACTGGCGCAAGTTATTTAGTAATGTAGAATCAATCATGAACAATCTCTAAAGATCAAATCTGAATTAATTAACCTTACCTTAAATCACTCAATCATACTAATTAGAACTCTACTCCTAATGAAGCAGTTGGTAGTCTCGCTTCCAGGTTTTTTTCGTCCCACCTTCCATGGTTTTTTTGGTACCTCCTCCCACCTTCGCTGATTTTTTTCATAGATTTTTTTCGCCCCCTCCCCCCACTTCATCGGTTTATTTTCGCGTCACCCTCTCACACAACGAAAGAAATCTGAACAGATCAGAACTTCCCATACTGGCGCAAGTTATTTAGTAGTGTAGAATCAATCACGAACAATCTCTAAAGATCAAATCTAAATTAGTTAACCTTACCTTAAATCACTCAATTACATTAATTAGAAAACAAATAATTAATTTTCAGAAAAATCGCTCAATCACATTAACCTTACCTTAACTCACGGATGGTAATTAATCTCCAAACAAAAGAAACAATACATCGAGGGAGCAGTAAATAAACTCCCTTTCTTATGACATGTATATGATCTTCCTTCCTCTCCGTTGTCGAGCATTCTTGATTCTCGAGGCCGATGCTTGGGTCACGTCACATCGGTCGCGACGGTTGTTTGAGGACGAGGACGGCGAGGTCGGTGCCCATGGCACCGCGTTGGCCGCTGGCGGTGAAGGGGCGAAGAAGGCGGCTTCCACAGCCTGGCCGTGGTCAGGCCCCGGAGTTGGTGTGGTGGAAGCGGCACTTGAAGGACCCGTGGGTGGCCGGCCACTGAGACGATTTGAAGCGGGCAGTGGCCCTGGACGGACGGCGCCGACATCGACCGGCCACCTCCTCCGCGTATTCTTGGAGTTGTGGTGGCGATGTACATGAAATTAATTCCCTCAGTTGTGGTGGCAAATATAATACACATAACTCATATTGTTATGCACTAGTGTGTGTGTGTGAAATAGATGGGTTATGGTCATGTACCCAATAAGATGGATATGTGTGTGTGTTAGAGAAAGGGAAAGAGGGGGAGAGAGAGTGAGGAAGAGGGGGAGAGTGTGTGTGATGATTTGATGGTAAAAAAGTTCGCCAATGTCACCTGATATATATGTGAACGAAATATGTATGTGCCAACCGTGTGGCAGATTGCAAAAACTACCTAACGCATCCAGCACCGTTAGATCTGATCGCGCGCACCCGCCTTCCCCACCGGATCTGTCGACGCGAGCGGTGGAAGAGTGGTCAACGCAGCGATGCGGGCGCGCGTCTCCTCTGAACGAGGATGCAGGCGACGGCGCTGGCGACTTCCAGTGGGGAAGGCTTGGGTCTGGACGGCGTCGCGGGGCCGGCTGGATTTGGTCGAGGACAGGCAGAGATAATCGTCGGCGGTAGATGGCGGCGCAAGGGCTCTGTCTCGGTGCTAAGGTCGACCAGGGCGGTCCATGCGAGTAAGAGACGAGGGAGAGAAGAAAAAAACAGAGAGGAATGGCTGGGAATAGAAGGGAGGAGGGGGACGGCTGGGTTTCTGACCTGCTTCGGCGGCAGGTGGTTACCGGTGGCGTGGAGGCTCGTCGTCTCCTCGTTGGACAGCGCCGCGACAAATTTGGCAGCGGCATGGCTCATCCGCGACGCCGGCGGTCGCCATCTCGTGACTTGCCGCTGAAAAATACAGTAGCTGTTGTGCACATCATCGATGGATGAGACCTATGCGCAAGCGCCACTCCCACTCCGGTCGGATGTGAAACAGCCAGCAAACGGCAGACCCGGCTATGTCATCTCTGTTTCTTGATCCAGAATTTCTACTATCCGCTTGTGTACGAAAACGGCGCAGTGAAACTGCTGCTAATTTGCTTAGATGTCAGTTGTTTGAATTCCTGTACTAGTAGTAGGTATTAAATAAGTAAAAGTTGTTGTTGCACGGTGCTTGATAGATTAATCAGCCTGTTTACAATGCTACAAGGTTGCTTGAAGTTTAGTTGGTTGAAATTCAGATAGGAAACTTAGGTTCAGTCATATCAATTCATATTCACATAGAAGATGTTGGTTTCTATATGATTTAGGCAGTTGAAATTAAGAGATAAAATTCAGCGCTATACGAAAATTAGTTTCTCCACATTACACTACTTTCCTGGTTCTGAACATCATCTATCTTGTTGGATCTTGTTAACCATCATCGTGGTAATTTTGACCCGATGATAAAAAACTTGTTGAAAAACATAATCTCAATAAATTTTTGTGTACATAGCATTGGTAATATGTGCACTACAAACTACATAACTTACATACAAACACCACGATAACTTTGAGTTGGAGGAAAACAATATTGAAAACATACCTCCAGTGACTTCTATGTAAATAGCACGGTAATATGTGCCCCGAAGACCTGATAACTTAGGTGCAAACACCGTTGTATTCTGGACCCAAGAAAAAAGTTGCTGAAAACATACCCACAATAAATTATGTGTAAGTAGCATGGTAATATATGCACCACAGACATTATAACTTAGGTGAAAACACCATGGTAACTTTGACAATGGCGTAGAAAATTGTTAAAAAGATCCCTGGTAATTTCTATGTAAATAGCATGGTGGCATACACACCGCATGCCTGATAACTTAGGTACAAACACCACGGTAATTTTGACCATCGGATTTTATTTTTAAAAAATATGCCCTCGGTGACTTCTGTGTAACTAGTATGGTAATATATGCACTGCATACCTAATAACTTAGGTGAACACATCATGGTAATTTGGATCCGAGATTTTTTTTTTTGAAACATACCCTTGATAAATTTTGTATAAATAGCATGGGATATACCCATCACAGACATGATAACTTATGTCCAAAACATCATGTTAACTTTGTAACCAGTGTGAAAAAAGTTGATGAAACATCCCCAGGTAACTGTGTAAATAACATGATATTTTAAGCATCGCGGACTCAAACTTACGTACAAACACCACGATAACTTTGACTCGGGAGAAAAGTTGTTGAAAAACATACCCTCGATAACTTATGTGAAAATAGCACCGTCCAACTCGATAACTTACATACAAACAACACGGTAACTTTGACCAATGTGGTAAAAATTTGTTGAAAATACCCTCCCCGCCCCTGATAACTTATGTGAAAATATCTCAATAATATACGAACCGCATACCCCGATAATTAACGCACAAACACCGCGGTATATTTGACCAACGATTAAAAAAAAGTTGTTGAAAACTGTACCCCGGGTAATTTATGTGAAAATAGCACGATAAAATACGAATTGCATATCCGATAATAAACGCACAAACACCGCGGTAACTTTGACCAATGATAATTCACGATTCACAGACATGATAACTTACATCCAACGCCATAATAAGTTCTTAAAAATATACCCTTGATAATTTCTACATAAACATCATGGTAATTCATGGTCCACGGACATGATATCTTACATACAACACCATGGTAAGTTTTATCTAGGAAAAAATATGTTGAAAACATACTTCTGATAATTTCTGTGTAAATAACACGATAATTTACTCACTGCGAATCTGATAACTTGCGTATGAACACCATGCTAACTTTGTCCCAGGGAAAACAATTGCTGAAAACATAGGAATTTTTCGTTGTTGAACACACACCCGGTAAATAGAATGGTAACATACGCACCACATACCTGCTAATTTACCTACAAACACCGCGGTAACTTTTACCCGGTTAGAGAAAAGTTGTTGAAACACATCCCGGTAGTTTTTTGTGTAAATATCATGGTATTTTTTATGCACTGTAGACCTTATAACATCCGCACAAACACCATATAACTTTGATGGGGGGCGGTGTTGTTTTTCTAAACACAACCCATCATTTTTTCTGTAAATAGCATGGTAATATATGTACTACAGTAGACCTGATAAATTACGTACAAACATCATGATAATTTTCACCATGATAATTTTGACCAAATGTGAAAAAGGTTGTTGAAACACAACCCACTAACTATTTTTTGTGAATAACATGTTAATACACAGCAACTAGACCTAATAGCTCACGCCAGTCTCATCTCTCTTCGCCTTTTTTAAAGTAGATAGATTACTCGTTCAAACTCAAAAAAAAAAAAATACGACACATACACACCTGAACATACTTTATAAAGCCACTTGTCCTACGGTACCTGGAAAACAAAATTTACAGAGAAGTTCCTTCATAAATTTTATACATAAAGTGCGGCATCAATGATGCACAATTTTCTTAGGGAAATCACTTTTTTATGTACTAAGACAGTAGTGCAAGGGTTTAATACGTTGATTCCCATTCACCTAATAACAACGTGTGCTTGCCGTGTTGGTTATTAGGTTCGGTATTAGTGCTTGGAGTATCTATATGATCGAGGTTCAAGCCCCGTGAAAAGCTATATTTTTTGTACCGAAAAATAACACACGAGAATCGAGCGAGGTATGTCGTGCGCTCGTTCGAGTTGTTTTTTTTTTTAACCCGAGGGCTCGCTCGAATTGTTCGACAGGAAAGACGAATTGGGATCGAACGCATGCTCAGAGGCCTCCTTAAAGCATTACTAATAGTACCCCTAAACCCTCAAACCTTTAAAAATAACCGCTTTTTTACGGGTTGAGACGAAAAAATCGTAAAGAATAGAACCCCTTAACCTTTAAACCCTTAAATTTTTTTTAGAGGCTCAACCCCTATTCTCCTTCCCAGCCTGTAGAAACAGGGGTTGGCAGCCCAACCCCTCCCCGACCCGGTTCTCTCGTCAATTTCGCGTGGGAGGGAGTTTTCAGCTCCCCTCCCCAGATCCGGCCACCCCGCCCACGCCCACCTCGCCGGCCCTCCGTCAGGCCACCCCGTCCAAGACCGCCTCGGCCGCCCTCCGCCTCCCCCCGTCACGCCCGCCTCCGCCTCCCGTCCCGCCCGCCTCCTCCTCCCCGCCTGTCCCTCCTCCTCCCTTGCCCGCCATGCTGCCGCCTCTCGCATCCCTCCCGCCTCCCTCCCGCCTGCCCTCCCGGCCGCCCTCAAGGAGCCGCGCCCGTCGCCAGCGGTCCAAGCCGAGCCGCCCCCTGCCCTCCTGCCGCCGGCTCCCCGCCTGCCTGTTGCCCTCCGCCGTCAAGCCGCCCCGGCCGCCCTCCCGCTGCTGGCCACGCGCCTCGTCCGAGAGGTGAGGTATGTGCTTTTTTCATTTTGTTTCATTTTCTTTTTGTTTCATTTTTTAGCACTAATTAGTGATTGTCCTTTGCAGATGGAGATGAACAATGAGGAGATTGTCATGTCCGATTCGTCGGATTGGTCGACATCCGACGATTCCGACATTGATGAGTTGTTGCAAGATGACGACGTCGAGATGATGAGCCTCCTCATCGACGTGCAATCATTTGAAAACCGCGTGAAGCTGATGGATCAGAGGAGAGGGTCGAAGATGGGGCGAGTCACCATCTACCGGAACCGCGCTCTCGGACACGAACATTTGATGGAAGACTACTTCTCCGAGGTACCTACATACCCTCCTCGTCTCTTCCGCAGAAGGTACCGTATGTGGCGTAGTTTGTTTGTGAAGATTGTCACCGATTGTGAGGCCGCCTCATATTACTTTAAACGTCGTAGATCCGCCGCCGGTATCATGGGGTTTAGTGCATATCAAAAGATATCGGCGGCAATGCGGGTACTCGCTTATGGCATACCCGCGGATTATACCGACGAGTATCTTCGCATTGGGCAAGATACAACCACGGAGTCAGTCCGTAGGTTTGCCAAGTTGGTCATCCGGTTGTACGGTGAGCAGTATCTTCGGCCACCAAACGAGGAAGATACAAAGAGATTAATGGAAATGAATGAAAAAAGGGGATGGCCGGGGATGCTAGGTAGTCTTGATTGCATGCATTGGAGGTGGAAAAATTGCCCAAAGGCATGGCACGGAATGTATTGCGGTAAAAGCCGTGATGCTACCATTGTGCTTGAGGCCGTAGCATCTCAGGACACATGGATTTGGCATGCGTTCTTTGGGTTGCCGGGAACACTCAATGATATCAATATCCTCAATAGATCTCCTTTGTTTAAAATATTAATTTTTGGGGATGCTCCAGCTTGCAACTACAAAATCATGGACAATGAGTACTCAATGGGATACTATCTCACCGATGGCATCTATCCCGAATGGGCAACTCTTGTGAAGTCCATCAAGGAGAAAAATGGGATGCCCTTAACAAGAAAAGAGGCTCATTTCAGCAAGGCACAAGAGGCAGCCCGCAAGGATATTGAGAGAGCTTTCGGTGTTTTGCAAGCAAGGTTTGCCATAGTTCGTGGTCCAGCTCGGTTTTGGGACAAAAAAACCTTGATGAACATCATGAAATGTTGTGTGATTCTACACAACATGATCCTAGAGGATGAGAGAGGATTAAACCTCCCTTGTTTCTATGACAATGTTGGTACCCGTGTGCAACCGGAAAGAAACCCTTCTCGCATACACGCTTTTCTTCAAGCACATCGTCAGATTGAGGATGCAACCACTCATGGTCGGCTCCGGGATGATCTAGTAGAGCACCACTGGCAGTTGGATGGGCGGCGCATTGGCCCATGATGTATCTTTGTTTTACTTTTCTATGTCCTATTTGATTCGAACAATTAGTGTTATTTGCTCAAATATTGTTGTAATAATTTGAATGATTATTGTTTTATTCGGTGTTGTAATAATAACTAGAATGATTATTGTTTTATGTCAAATGTGATGGAATTTGTGATATGTCATATGATGAAATGTGATGAAATGTGTGATATATGAAATGACAGTTTTAAAGGTTGGGGTTGAGGCAAAGACTAGAACCCTCAAATCCAACCCTTAAAGCAGTTTACGGGTTGGGTTTGAGGGTTCTAGTCTTTGCCCCTGTTTTTCAACCCTTAAAAGTGTCAAAAATTGGCACTTCTCAACCCTTAAAACTGCTATAAGGGTTTGAGGGTTTGAGGGCTCTACTAGTAATGCTCCAGTAGAGCCCTCAAACCCCTAAAAATAACTGTTTTTTTACTATTTTCACGAAAAAAACGTCGTAGACTAAAATCTCTAAACCCTCAAACCCGTAAAAAATTTAGAGGTCCAACCCTCAAACCAGTTTGCAATCCGTAGAAGTAGGAGTTGAGAGGAAAATCGCCCCCCCAACCCGCACTCCTCCTCCTCGCTCGCTCCTCGCTCGCATGGGAGCCAACTGCTCCTCCTCCCGGCCTCCTCCTCCCGCCGCCTCCTGCCGTGCCGGCCATGGAGAGCCGCCGCCACCGCCTCGCCTGGCCCTCGCTTCCTCCCTTCGCGCCGCCTAACTAACGCCCGCCCGCCCCGCCCGCCATGGTGGCGGCGACCACGCCGAGGCCAGCGGCGGCGGGCGGGCCTCAGCAGCCTCCTCCCGCCTCCTGGCGCCCGCCTGCCCCGTCCCCCCCCGCCACCACCGCCGCCGCGCCCAAGAAGAGCCGGCCGAAGGCGGCCGACCGTGGGCCTCGTGGGGCTTCCTCCAAGGTCGTCGGCTCGTCCCCGGCTGTGAAGAAGCCATGGAAGAAGCCCGCCGCCGCAGCCGCGGCCCCGCCCGCCACCGTCGCCGAACCTCCTCCCGCCGCGCACAAGGTGTTCGAGGAAATGGCAACCCCATCCTCGTTCATGGACCTCCTCCAAAACGCGGAGGTGGACCTCGTAGCTCCGCCTCTAGACCCCTTTAGGGTTGGTGACGACTTGGAGGAAAAGGAGGAAGATGAGGAGGATGAAGGGGATGCCGAGGAGGAGGTGGCCGAGATAGGGGTGGAGGCATTCACCGCCGCTTCCCGCCCACACGCGCGATCGACAAACTACACCGAGGCGGAAGATGTCCTCTTGGTTCGTGCTTGGGCATCTGCGGGAATGGATGCAACCACCGACACCGATCAAACCGGTAAACTGTATTGGCAAAGAATCGAGGACGTTTATTGTAGGATCAAGCCGAAGAATAGTGGGTTCATCCATCGCTCTTTCCGGTCGCTTCAAGGCCGGTGGGAGTTGATCAAGCCCGCTTGTTCTCGTTGGAGTGCGGCCATGGACCAAGTGAGGGATGCACCACCTAGTGGAACCGTGGAGAGTGACTATGTGAGTACATATTTCTTCACTATTTTGATTATGTGTGTGCACTATGCTATTGGTGGGTTCTTATGTGATTTATGTGTGGTTGATAGGAGACAATTGCCGGCTTGAGGTACAAGGAGATGGCCGCTTCTAAGGGCAAGCCATTCCCATTTAAGCATGTTTGGTCAATTCTTCAAACCTTTGACAAGTGAAAGTTGAGGGATCAAGAGACCGCACCCAAGAAGTTGGCAATGCTAAGGATGGACGATGGTGAAGATGAGGAGGAGAGGAACTTGGGCAAGCCCGAGGGAAACAAGAAGGGCAAGCTAAGGGTGAAGATGGAAGAAGAGGCGTCAAGCCTAAGGGAGAAGATGGACCACATGATGAAGGCAAGAGTGGAATTGACAACGAAGACATTGGAGATGAAGCTTCTTATCACCGAGAAGAAGAAAGAGGTCAAGCTTGCACGAGTTGAAGCAAAGCGTGAAAAAGCAAAGCGCAAGGCCGAGTTGGAGGAGAGAATGATCAAGCTCAAAGAGGCAAAGGTATGAAAAGAACTCATGGTGGAAGAGAAAGAGCACATGATGATGTCCAAGAAGGACATGGATTAAGACCAATTGCAATGGTGGAAGGACTACAAGGAGGACATCACGGAGAGGAAGAGGATGTTCCGTGTTGCGTCCTCTACTTTTCGAGGTGACACTCCGATGAGTAGTTGTGGTGATGGTGGTGTGTACGACTCCACCGGTGTCGATGGAGATGCTTGATGGAGCCCGCTTGTGGTCTAGAAGATGGCGCCGAGGTGCAACTTTTGGTGATGGTGCCGATGAGAGGAGGAAGATGATGATTTTGTGATGTAAACTAACCATGCATCAATGATTGTCATTTGGTAGTTTGTTTGGAAGTTGATTGTGTTTTTGTTGTCATAAATTGTGATATGTGAAATGACATTTTTAAAGGTTAGGGTTGAGGCAAAGACTAGAACCCTCAAATCCAACCCTTAAAGCAGTTTAAGGGTTGAGTTTGAGGGTTCTACTATTTGCCCCTGTTTTTCAACCCTTAAAAATGTGAAAAAGTGGCACATCTCAACCCTTAAAACTGCTTTAAGGATATGAGAGTTTTACTAGTCGTGCGGACGTTTTGCTAACTGGCACACTGTTGCCTGTTATCACAGTTCATATATGAATATTAATATTGAACTAAGTTAATGTAACGTTCTTCTAGTAACGTACAGTGCACCACTTCGCTTCGCTCCCTTCCGTTTCCCACGTGCGACTTGCCCAGTCGAGTCGCGCCGCCGAGAAGAACAGGCAGGCAGGAGGAGTAGCCGAGTGGCCAACGACTCCCTCCTCCTCCACCTCCCCCCTTCGCACCACCGGCCTCCACCGAGACCAAGCACGCGCCATTCCCCTCCTCTCCCCCGAGCTCCGAGAGATCCCCAGACCCTACGCGCGAGTTCCCATGGCAGCGGCCCAGCTCCGCGGATCGGCGGTGCCGGGGACGGCGAGGAGGTGGCCGGCTCCCTCCGGCGCCATCCTCCGCTTCGCGCCGCTCGCCACGTCCAGGCTCCCGGCAGCGTCGCTTCGTCGGAGGGGAGCCTTCAGTGGCCTTTCCGCTAGTGTCACCAGGGAGGTGGGTCCTCGCTCTTCTCCCGTGTTTGGCCCTGCCGCTCCCTGGATCTAGATTCTAGAATTTTCGGTGCTTCGATGGTCGTGATATATACTGTAAAAATTAGGAGAGTGGCTGCAGGCTGCTTTTCCAGAGCGTATCATATGTTTTCTTGGCGGAACTAAATGGAAACTGTTCTTGTCTAAGCAATGCTTTAGGGAGTGGAAAGACATCTTGCTGGCTTTTTCAAAAATGGGATGCTCGAAATTGGCACTTAAAGAAGAGCATATTATACCACGGCAATTATTTCTACATGAATTTCAGAAAATCACAAATGTGAGTGTTCCTGGATGGATGGGCAAACTGGGTTTTGCTGGCATTCTTTATCGGCATACTCAAGCGGGTTTAATTATGAAAGTGGGGGTACATGCTGGCCAACCACCCTTAGAAGTTACATCAGGGCAGAGACATTAGATGGACTTGCCTTCGAAAAGTAGTACCAATTGATCTTGAGCTTTCAGCATCACTTAATTAAGGGTTGGGTGGCAGAAAATGTTGGTGGATAATGTTTAGCCACAAGACATTAACTTATAGGAGTTAACTCTAAAAGGGGCTCTAAAAGGGGTGTAGTTATGGAACAGTTCAGTATGTATCTGAAGTATAAACCGCTGACCTTAAGTTGATGTATCTTGCTGGATTCCTATATATATTCTCTGGTTCCACCCAGTCAAATGTCATTTTGGTTGAGATCAAAGCTTTAGAAAATATCACCTCTCTCCTTGCTAAGATAGCTGTGAAATGTTTTGCATGACATTGCCATGTTACTTATGGTCTTTGAGGAGCATATTGCTAATCAAAACAAGCTTAAGTTTCACCCTGTGAATTGTATTTCAGTTCTCCTATTCAAGTAACTTAACATTACTCCTTTCTAGACATGCTCTGGCACATTTTGCCGACTAGTATTTATTTTCGTCCAAATTCGAACTAATCTCTGTGGAGACCTTTTCCTCATTTGACAGTGTAGCTTATCGCCTTGCAGTCATTGACTACAATGTGCATGAAGTCAAAATGTACTAGCACTCCCATTGATCATGCCACTGCTCCTGAGCATACAGAAGATGAAGTTCCCGAGCCAACCGCTGTGGTGACTGCTAGTGAAGAGAAAAATATAGACCAGGAAGTTGCTCCGCCGCATAAGAGTGCCATAATACATGATTTCTGCCTAGGGATCCCTTTTGGTAATGATACCAACTTCCTTTTTAGCCAAGTTTGATGTGATTTGCATTTTTTTTAATAAAGTGATTTGCAGCTCAGATGACATGTTAGTCTACTTGAGTGTTAAAGTAACTCGGTTATTTTGGTTAGCCCTTCCAAGCACTCGGTAGAATGGCTCGAACTGTTGTAAAATACTAATATATCATGTTTTGTGAAAGCTGCTAAATTCTCTTGTGTTATGTTATCCTCATCTGACACCTCATTGGACTGATCTTTGCGCATCTGGATTTGCTTGAGTACTGATTACAATTTCCCTATTTCAGGTGGATTATTATTTTCCATGGGCCTTGTTGGATTTCTATTTTGGAGGAGTCCTGTAAGTCTTACTTTTGGTGTTGCACCTGGTCTTGCTATATTGGGACTTGCCGTGCTTAGTCTTAAGGGTTGGAGGAGTGGAAAGTCCAGCTTGCCATTTATACTGGCACAAGCAGGTATTTTGATTCCCTTACCTACATCCCAATAACCTCGGATTAACAATGACATGCATGTCTGAACAGTCAATATCGGTATTTATATAAATATTTGATCCTGGACCCTGGTAATCTACCACTATACCAAATTGAAGTGCCACATTGTGGGGAAACCCCCCGCGGTAATTAACCTCCTCTGTTCATTATTTGCAGCTGTTGCTGCTGCTGTAGCATGGAAGCACTGCCAGGCGTATGCCACAGTAAGTGACTGTCACTTTGCTGTAAAAATTTGGCGAGTCCGAATCTTATTCTGATCAATTGACTCTGTTTGCACAGACAAAGAAGCTGCTTCCCTGGGGCTTTTATACTGCGCTCAGGTAGTTCTCGATTGTCTCTTTATCGTGTTTCAGCTGCTCATTGCACACTACTGTCCTCCTTACCACTTCCCTTGTCGCCAGTGCCTTGATGATCTGCTTCTACTTGTACGTGTTGCTTGCCGGGGGGAATCCACCACCAAAGAAGAAGCCAGCAGCTGCTATATAAGTTGAGCCTTTAAGTCCTATTGTTGTTGAAGTTGTGCTCTGGTAAATGTTACTGATGATAGGGGTTGCGTTTTATTACTTTTAATTGTAGAACACTGAAAAATAATAAAGTTGTGTTCTTGCGTACAGTTTATTTGGGTATCTTTGTTACTTAATGGAAGAGTCAGAGCAGATACGATTTGCTCTGGTTCTACATGAACTTTTGTTCCTGAACATCGCACTTATACCTTAATAAAATGTAGCTTTGTTGATCCTGAAAAGATACTGATCAGATTGTGTGCGCATAAGCTGTTTGGTTAGTGATCGCTGTGAACCAAACAATTTTTTTGTTTACTTGCAACATTTGGTAGTACTACACATAAGATCAATGTAGCAGCCAACATTTGGCCTAAGTTCCAGTAGGAAGGTCTGGTTGTTCCAAACAATTTTGCTAGCGCGAGTGCTGACAATGTTGGAGGTTATCAGGGCCTCAAACCAAACAACTATACTCATTTGATTATTTTGTTGACATGTTTTGAGATAACTTACCGCTCGTGCTCTGCGGCTACTCATTTGATTATTTGAGAGGGAATGTTACTCAACAAATCCTGTCCCAACATTGCGAAAATGCTATTACCTCTATCCGGAAATAAGTGACGTTGTTCAAATTAATTCAATTTTGAACTAAAACAGCGCTCAAATTGAACTAAAACTTGTTTTCGAATTTGAACTAAAATAGTGTCACTTATTTCTGAACGGAGGGAGTAGAATCTTGCTCCAGTAAGGGTGCACCTACAACTAAGCACACACCTATTCGTTGTTTGAGATCTTTTTTTTTTCTTCTGAAATTTCGTTCATCAAGATCTTGATTCTAGCTCGTGTACGACATTGGCTAGATTTCTTTTCCAAAAGTAATTTTAGCGAGGGAAGTTAACAACTATGATAAGAAGAATTAGTCGGATGCGGATCAAGTAAAGGAAGACAATCCCGACCAATTGTTCCTTCTTGAGTTGTTGGTATTGAATCCACTTCCTTTTGTTCCATGGTAGCCAACCCTGGCCTTTGAAGCGCACTATTGTTCTAGTTTCTGCTTGTGAGCTGAAATGCTCCTTCATGAACAATAAAATGAAAAAAATAGTAAAAGATGTTAAAAATCTGAATTATTTTGGCAACAAACATTGATAAATTGTCTACATATGTATTCTTTTGTGAAGAAAAAAAATCCTAAATGCTCTAAGTAAAACAAATCGATGCTCCAATATATATATATATTCGAAAGCATTTTGGAGCATTTATTTTTTTTCCTGAACATTAGGGATGTTTTCTATTCACAAAAATTTGCATGTACATAGACAGTTCATCAATGTTTGTTGAAAAAAAAAACAGTTTTTCAAAATTTTGTTTGCTATAATTTTCTGGTTTTACTGTTCATCATTGGTGCATTTGAACTAACGAGCAAACAGAGCAAACGAACACTTTCACACAATATTGATCTTTCTTATGGTAGTTCAAATTACCAAACGAAGTTCTCACAAATAAGAAAACATACACACAAGTCTTAATATTTGCAACATTCTGGGGTGATGCAACAACCAGGGACAACGCTCGAAACCAAGTTGTCACTTCTTGATCTAGGTAGGACTGTTTTTCTTGATTAATGGGCGTCATATGTCACATTGTTCAACCTTCATTTATGGTGGGTAATCGTGATTCTACGCAATTTTAGAAACAAACTAAAAATGTAAATTAAAATTATATTTCTTTTTGGAAAATAATCTATTATCTGGGGTGAGTATTCTACACAATTTTGGAAACGAAATAAAAAATGTGAACTCAAACATATATTTCATTTTGAAAATTAATCTGTTATCTCGGATGGGTTTATTTAGGAGAAAGTCAAATATTTGCCACTTTGAATTTGTGGCTTGTCAAAATTGTCACTTCAACGAGGATTAACTAAATTGCCACCCAACCCATTTGCCCCTTTATTACCGGGTCATTTTTCATAGGCACCAGAAAAAAGACCAATTTTACATTTCTAAGATTGTCCGGCTACTAAAAT
The DNA here is from genome assembly GCA_021605205.1 of Aegilops longissima. Lineage (NCBI taxonomy): Eukaryota > Viridiplantae > Streptophyta > Magnoliopsida > Poales > Poaceae > Aegilops > Aegilops longissima. The sequence goes on along the minus strand of CM038682.1, from coordinate 246,140,335 downwards.
GCTAAACTTATGAAAATAATATATGAATCTTTTCGCCACTACCCCCCCCCCCTCCTCCTCCTCAAATTTTTTCACCGTCTTCAATAAGAATACTTGTTTGTGTTGCCAACCCGATTGTTGTCGCTGATCGCACCACTCGATCAAGGCTCGCTCACTCGCTGACCGCCATCATCGCCACTTGCCCGCCTACCCACGCGCCAATACCACTCAACTCCGCTTCTTGATGCCAAGACACACGCATGTACCTGACCGCCGTTGCCACTTGCCCCAGATACCCACGCGCCAGCGCCACGCGAAACCGCCCCTTGGGCACACACACATGTGTACTTGACCGCCATCACCAATTGCCCCACCTACCCACGCGTCAGTGCCATCCAACCCGTCCCCTGGGCACGCACACACGCGTGTATCTGACCCTGTCGCCAGTTATCCTACCTACCCCAAGCGCCGGCAGCACTCAACCCGCCTCTTAGGCGCGCACACACGCGCGCACCCGACCCCCATCACCCCCATAGCCAGTTGTCCTACCTACCCCACGCTCCAGCGCCACTCAACCCGCCCCTTGGGCGCGCATACACACGCGTACCTAAACTGCTATCGTCATTTTCCCCACCTACCCACGCGCCAACGCCACTCAACCCGCCCCTTTTGGCGCGTGCATACACATGCGTACCGATTAAGTCCATCTATTCTCAAATGCCGATCTTAAAAAGAGTATAAAATGAGATCAGAAGACCAACCACCATCGTCGGCCACCGCAAGGCTGTGCCGATGACTTCCTGATGCCATCTACAGATCTACTTCTCAGATGATTGCAGTGATCCTTCACCATGTCTGCTCTGCTCCAAGCAGGCAAGCTTCGTCACCTTCTTCTCCGATGACCAGGGCAATCAGATCTACTTCTCGGATGATTGCAACGGTTCTTCGCCATGTCTGCTCCAGGCAGGCAAGGGTCGTCACGTTCGTCTCCGATGACCAAGGCAATCAAGGTATTCTTACGTTTTAGCCAATTACCTAGATGTTCTAGCAGATGATTAGGATGTTGTAACGTTTTTTAAGCCCTAAACTTTAGATTGTTCATTTTGATGAGCCTTGTTTGAGGAATTCATGGAACTCTTAACGTCGGCAATTTTGAGAAGCCAAATATTCAAAGTGGGAAATATTTGATTTTCTCCTTTATACACATGACGCTAATTTACCCTGCCACATTATTTGGGCAAGTATAGAGGTTCATGTCTGGACGCAGAGTTTCTGCACCCGAGCTCAAATGAGCTCGGGTGAACAGTAAAATCAAAACAAATAAAAAAAACACAAAAAATTCCAATTTTTTTAAGAAACATTGACAAAAGTTTTAAATGCTTGCAAAATTTCATCTTGAAATCACATTTCTAGAAGGCGTGAAAAAAAAAAAACAAAATCGATACTCTGAAAATGCTACTTTCAAAAGCATTTCGGAGCATTGAATTTGTTTTTTCTTTTGCCACGCCTTAGAGGAATGTGATTTCTTGACAAATTTTTGCAAGCTCTTAGAACTTTTGTCAATGTTTCTTCCAAAAGAATTTAAAATTTTTAAATTTATTTGATTTTACTGTTCACCGAGCTCAAATGAGCACGGGAGCAAAAATGCACTTTCGTTCATGTCTCATTTCTTCCCTTGGAGTGTCTGCCCGTCCCTAGTGACCGAAGATTGAACCCCTCAAAAACGAAAAAAGAAATTAAAAAGAAAAACAAGAACGAAGATGACACGTCTTTTCTACACGTGGATGCCGCCCATTGGCCAGCGACACGCCACCGCCGTGCTGGCACGATGACGCATGTCCACCGGCGCACCTCCCTCGCAGCCGGCGTGCAGACGCCCCCTTCTCTCCGAGCGAACACGCCCCCTCTTCCTCCCCACATCCAATTCGCTCACATGGTCCTCGCAGGTGGAATACCTTGATGCTATCTCCCCTCCCACAGCCTAGAGTTTCTCCCAATCCAACCAATCACAAGGGTACGAAATCCGGATAGGGGCGCCGCCGCATCCCTGGACGAGATTTCACTCCGGCACCGCCCCCCAGCCTCGCATCGGTAAGCCACCACGAGCACACTACTGCACTCCGACGCAGCCTGCTCGCCTAGGGCATGGATTCGCGCGCCACGTCTCTTCGATCCACCTCCCAATCTGCGCGAAATTCGAGAGGAAACTTTTGCGGATCGGGCCGCTGATAATATTCGCTTTCTGCTCTAGGTGATCCACTGGTGGCGTGCCTAGGGTTTCCGGCGGAATTCGCGAGGGGATTCGCTGTGGTTGTCGGCCGAGATGATCCGGTTGCAGACGTACGCCGTGTTCAGCCTGCTGGCGACGATAACGTCGGTGTACTATGCGTTCAGCAGCAGGGAGCAGTTCTACCCGGCCATGGTCTACCTCTCCACGTCCAAGATATGCTTCGTGCTGCTCCTCAATACGGGCCTCGTCGCCATGTGCGTCGCCTGGCAGCTCGTGAAGCGCGTCTTCCTGGGGACGCTCCGCGAGGCCGAGGTCGAGCGGCTCAACGAGCAGTCGTGGCGGGAGGTCGTGGAGATCCTCTTCGCGGTCACCATCTTCCGCCAGGATTTCTCCGTCTCTTTCCTCGCCATGGTCGCCGCCCTGCTCCTTGTCAAGGCTCTGCACTGGCTTGCGCAGAAGAGGGTCGAGTACATTGAGACCACGCCCTCCGTGCCAATGCTGTCGCACATAAGGATAGTGTCCTTCATGCTATTCCTTCTTGTCGTCGACTGCCTCTTCCTGGCGAACTCGCTGGGGTCACTGATACAGAAGCGGGAGGCATCTGTTGCAATCTTCTTTTCCTTTGAGTAAGTTTTCATAAATCATCCTTTACTTGCTTGCAATATAGTAGCATCCTTATTATGCCACATGACCTTTCAAATAGTTTCTGTCTGATCAAATCGAAAAATAGCATCAACTGTTTGATCTCAAAAATATGGAGGGCATGCTTTGGTTATATACCTAAGGGTGGAAGTTTGTGAAAAATGCGAACTGTTCCTGGAAAGCCCCTCTTTCATGATATGACAGATTAATGTAACGTGTGTGAATGTGAAGTGGATATTTTTATAAACATGCAGCACAGTACAGATAAACACCAGAATTTCTTGTTATATATATGCTTGAAGACGCAATAGTAGGATGACATGTATCTTGTTACTCATTCTTAAGTAATGTTTGCCATCGATTTTATCTAGCAACTTCTGCATCAGGGCTAACGCTATGGCACTCAACTGTTAATCATTTCATTTGGCGCATCTACTAGACCATGAATAGTTTTTCTTGTATGTTATGATTGTCACTAGCAAAAGGGCCCGTGCGTTGCAACGGGAGCAAAGAATACGGCACACTCTTAATTTACAAAAAATGGTGTATAATCTGAGTATTTGTAGCTACGGTCCAAACAAAGATGGTCTTTGCCTACAAAAGCACAAGTTCAAGATTCCACATGTTTTTTATTTAAACATGGCTTGCATGTAAATTGAATAAGTACAAAGAAACGGGCAAGTGATCTTCAATTTCGTCTTCAATCCTGATTTTGTTGAGATGTTCATCCACTGTTGATTAAGATTGCACCCTAGATATTTTTTTTTAAATGATTAACGGCTAAAATTACATCATAATCAAATTCTATATGTTTTTCTAATCAAATTCCATATATAACATGTTTAATTTGGAGTTACGGTTTAGAAGATATAAGTATTTAAAAATATAATTAATATTGATATGTACTGCGGGTTTAATGTCAGAAATATTAGGGGGTTTTCTATAAAATAGCATGACGGACTAAGAATACCTATTTCTTTTATTAGTAGGTATAGATTTGTCAAAATCCAAGTCCAGAAACTTGTTGAATTATTCTTCTAAGTTTAAGCAATACATTTAAGTGAAAGCAGTGCAAATCATTTGATCAGTTGTCTAAACTGCGGTAAATCTCACCAGTTATGGAATTTCTTTGTTGATTATTGCTTTTTAAAGCACGAGACATGCCTTTCAGGCAAGGTAACTACCATATTGAGTTATACCCCGAGAAAGCTCCTATATTGAGCTGATGATTAATCTTGCGTTATTTACTTCAGGTTATAATTCTATTATTCTTGATATCTGCAGATGATTACTGATGTATTATTTCTAGATATTGAGATTCATAGTAGCTCACACATATGCGACTCATGTTTTAGGTATATGATACTGGCAACATCGACAGTATCGACATTCGTGAAGTATGTATTCTATGTCAGCGACATGCTAGCGGAAGGTCAATGGGAGAATAAAGCAGTGTATACATTTTATTTGGAGCTTATCAGTGACCTTGTGCACTTGTCTTTATATATGCTATTCTTCATAGCGATCTTCCTGTAAGTTCTTTTATAAAATGTTCTTTCCCCTTAGGATATTGTAGTTTGAACTTCTAAGGCTGATCTATTATTTTGATATCAGGAACTATGGTGTCCCACTGCACTTGATTCGTGAGCTGTATGAGACCTTCCGCAACTTCAGAATTCGCATTTCAGATTATATACGCTACAGAAAGGTGACTTCCAACATGAATGAACGCTTTCCAGATGCCACACCAAATGAGCTCGATGCGTGAGTACATTTAGTTTCATTGGTACTGTTTTGGTTGATTGACTGATTCAGCAATTGAACTTGTTTATGATTTAGATTCTTTATATATTCAGGAGTGATGTCACATGTATTATTTGCCGTGAAGAGATGACCACAGCAAAGAAGCTGCTTTGTGGGCACTTGTTCCATGTACATTGTTTGAGGTCATGGCTACAGCGCCAACATACTTGCCCAACATGTAGAGCTCCAATTATCCCCCCAGATAATGGACGTGCAGCATCAGCACAACAGCATGGAGCTCAACCTGGAGTTCAGCCTGGTGAGATTCTCTTCATTGGTCGGAGTTTTTGAATCGTACTTTCCCATTTAACCATTTTTATCAGTCAGTAGTACAATATGCAACCAGTTTTGTATGTCAATCCTAATTCAATGTAAGGAAAATCGGTGCAGGCACTGGTACTCCAAGTTCAGGAGGAGCACCAACTGAGAACGTGAACATGCGTCAAGCAAAACTTGAGGCTGCTGCTTCAGCTGCTTCCTTATATGGGAGATCATTTGCTTATCCTCCAGTGAACACTTTGAATAGGTATGTTTTTCTGGAATAGGTTACACTTTAAATGTGAAGCTCTTTATGATTATGCTAGCGATCCATTAGTTATGATAATAAATGACGGCTCTTTTTTTCCATAGATTGCATTTGCAACTTCCATAGTTCTTAGATCTCTCAGTTGCAAGCTATACCACTTTTGACTTGGAATATATCTGCAAACTTTGCCAGTTTAGTTAATAATTTTTTAATTTGCCTGTGCCATGTTGATGGTGGTTTAATATAGTGGATAACAATTGGTAGAATTTGTTCTTTTTTTCCGTGATAAGTATACGCACTTTGGAGCAATTTTCTTTTTGCCACTAATCCTTTGCATTTGGTTGTGCCATTTTTATGTTTCTGCACTGTGGTCGTCTCATTGAAGTGGTTGACCCAAAGAGTGCACAACAGCAAAAAATGAGATGAATGCATGGCGTGGGAAAACACTAACATTGCCCTCTAAGTGGGAACACATTATAACTTAATTGTTATTGCATTAGATTAAGTTAACATGCTTTTAGTCAGTTCTGGCCTTCTGGGTTTTGACCTTTTGTACAGCAAATTAGTACTGCATGTGACCAACTTTCTTCATACTTAGCTACCTGAGATTGGGTTAGTCACTCTCTATGTCAGTTCCACTATTGCACTGATGGACTATTGAAACAACGGTATTTACTTTGTCAAATACTCCCTATGTACTAAGTCCACGACACTTATTTTGGGATGGAGGGAGTACTTTTTAATGCGATGAATTGAAGTGCCCTTTATCAATCATCAGGAACTCAGGACCTCTGCACGCTACACCAAGTACTTCACAACCAGGAGAAGCAAGTACTTCCACCAGCCATCCATTAGAACCTCAGCCTTCTTATTCACGTGGTCCAGTTAGTTCAACAACTGGTAGCGGGGACCCTGGAAATTCACTACAGAAGGCATATGAAAAGGCTATAAGGAGCCAGATAGAGGTAAGAACTTTCTTCTTAATGCAATCTGCTTAACCATGGTATTTGTAGATTACTAGCGATTGTGTATGAAAAGGCTGTAATAACCAGATAGATAACTTTCTGAATAACACATATACTATTTTTTTAATGAGGGATGACATCTACGATTAACTAATGAATCTAGACCATGCAACTAGCATCCAACTACTCATGCGAGTTTGCATGATTTCACACATAAGTGAATTTATTGCACTCTATATGCCCTTGACATTGTTTTTTTTTGTGTGTGTGGAGAAAACCCCCTTGTATTGTTGCAGACATATATAGTTCAAATATATTAAACACTCAAATGAATGTGAAAAAGTTAGTTTTGTGAGAGCACACTATATCAACCATTGTACCCCTTCAAAATTTCCAGTAAAAAATCCACATTAGTTAAGAAAGACATAAAGGATATATTTTTTTTTACTTTTCTTTCATTATTTTCCATTTTCTTTTAGAACCTCAATACAAACTGAATTGAATTTGAAATTTTACATGGTACTCCCTCCGTAAACAAATATAAGAGCGTTAAGATCACTAGTTTAGTAATCAAAACGCTCTTATATTTCTTTAGAGGGAGTATATTACATTAATCCACCACCTTGACATTTGTTTGGTGACTTTTAATATGATTTAATATTGAAGCCAAAGTGGTTTGCATGATTGCATCTAATTGATGATGTGCACCGGATATAATCCCAATTCTTATGTTTATTGCTCACTTAACACATTTATATAGGTCACTAGCAGTTGTACCTTGTAACTGCGCGTACCATGTTGTGAGAGTTGACAGCCATGCCAATAAGTTTGTTTCTCCTGCTATTTTAGTTACTCAGTTTCATTACCATCTTGACAAACCTTTGATTCTTAAAGAACAGTATGCAGCATTCAAGTATATGTTATAACATTCTGGATGGGAAACTATAATGATCAAATAGACAGTAAACATAGTTCATCAGCTTCCAAGGATAGTCTTTTTCATAGCTGCACGATTATAATATGCAACATTGCTCAAAGATATAAATGTTCGTCTGGTAACTAGCAGCGACCAGTGAGATGAAGTAACTGATGATATGGCATGCTTGTCGGCAATAAAGATGATGTCGTGTGATAGTTATCTTTTCATTAAGGCTGTCTATTGCAAACGTAATTCATATGCAACTTGTTCCAGGTGTTGCAAATCCAATTGCAAATGATGCAGCAAGGGGCCACCGCATCGACAACTAGCAATGAGAACGCTGAGCAAGCCGGAAAATAAGTGAAGTAGTTAATAGGCAAAGATGATGGGGTCTGGATAAACATATGTTATATATGGAGGTTGTGCAATACTTGGCATAAACAAACGACATAGATGGAGATTGTGCAATATATGAGGCGGAACTCTGACGTGATGCTTGTTGATGTTGGTAGGCTTGGTTATGAACATCAGATGATCGTTTGTTTTGTCTGGTAATTTGCTTGGTTTATACTCCCCCGCCCCAAAATATCAGTCGCGACTCGCGAATGATATTTTGGCCAAAATGTTCTTGACCTTTTTTGTATTCAACCTGCACTCCGCTACTCCTAGCCACGCAGCTGCACTCTCACTCTCTGCACTCCCTCCACCCTGCTTCCTCCACTTTAGGCCATGTATAATGGTTGATAAGATGGTCTTATCTTAAGCCTTGCATTTATTTTCTCCGTCTCAAAATTGTTGTTTTTGATTAGCCAAGATACGGATGTATTTAATACTTAAACGTGACTTGATACATCTATATTTAGAATCCAAGACAAGAATTTTGGGATAGGGGGAGTATTTTAGAGATGACAAGAAAAAAATGTCTAGAATGAATCATTTCTTAGCCTTATCTTCAATAACTAGCTATTACTCGAAACGTGATGAGACATATTGTGCTAAAAATTCATCTTTTGTCTTTTCTTAAATAAGAGAAGAAAAGCTTTTTCTCACAAGTTCTTTCTTCTCCGTCTCATCATATGTCCTATGTGACTTATAAGATAGTACCATTGTACATGCCCTTACCTCGGCTTGCAGCGCTCCCCTTCACCAAAAATGTTCTGTTTTTTTGGTTCCTAGTCGGCGGTGAGTCACCGAATCAGTGGCTGTTAGTCGGAACGCGTAGGATTCGGTGGCTGTGAGGCTAGACGCAAGGAGGCTGTGATGGTGGTCCTCTCGGTGCTGCAGCTTATTCCTCGCCGTGTAGGGACAACGGTGAGAGGCTGTGCTACTGCCTTGGCTACAACCTCCTAGGTGAGCTCCTCCTATTATCTGTGGTGCCTGTGGATCTGGTGCTATACTTTGTTCAATGGCGCGATCTACTCACCGTGTTGCTCATAGGTTTAGAAATGACTCATTGTTGCTCCTGTTGACCTAATTCATGTGTTTGGACTAGCTAATGTGCTATTGGGAACCGGTTATAGTCTATGTGCAATTGTGGTCGTACTCCTAATTTGGGATTTCCCTCAAATTTCTAGGGTTCTAGCTATTGCTTAGGTTCATATACTATATCTAGCACAGAAATACATCTACATACATCTGTTTAAGATAGTTATTTTTGTACAAGGGAATACATCTATGTTTTGGATGAAGCGAGAGGATACTTCAATGTGCGATTATAGAATAGAATTGTGTCTCTGCCATTTTTATGTGCTGCTCAAAATAAAAAATGAGCCTCCCTATCTGCGAAAGTTGTTGTGGCTGCGGGCTGCGGCGACGACTTAAACCTTTGGCTCCACGACCCATGCCTCCCCTTCGTGTCTATGTCTCGTCCCTGGCATCGGTGGGTCGTTGGCTCCAATGGTGATAAGTTGCATACTCCCTCCGTTTTTATTTACTTGCATATTAGAGTTGATTGAAGTCAAACTTCGTAAAATTTGACCAAGTTTATAAAAAACAATATATACATTTATCATAATAAATCTATACGATGTGAAAGTACATTCAATAATAAATCTAATATTGTTGATTTGTTATTGTATATCTTAATATTTTTGTTTATAAACTTGGTCAAAGTTTGTAAAGCTTGACTTTGACCAAAGCTAATATGTGAACTAAATAAAAACGGAGGGAGTACAACCACCCCCGCCGTTAAATCGTAAGGTAGTGTGTAGGAGTGATTTTGTCATTATTTACCGCAACATAGATTTCACTAGGATGAACACATGGCTGGTAATTCAGGCAACAACACAACTTTGATTCAGGCAGGGTTCATGTTGGTCCACAAGAGAGCGGTTCATTGTAATAAAAGCATGTGATCCTTATGGTTCAGGGTTAGCCCTGGACATGGAGAGGATATCCAGTTAACAACAACAACGATGTAGAGGTTGTGAAAATGCTTCTGATGGGAAGAGCACTTTGCTTATGGCCACGTTTAGGGAGGGGGTTGTTACAAGATAGCATCCACACCTCCGTGAAAGTGCAAGTAGCATTGTTCCTTTCCGTAGTGGGTCATAACTAGAGATTTAAACTATTTCACAACAATTTTAGGAGATCAGTAGACAACTTTCAGATATTTTAAGCAAGTCTGGTATGCGATTGTGAAGCTGAGAGGAGCAATGATCAAGGCACCAAGTAGGCAAACTCCTTTCAAGATTCGCAAGAGCCCGAGATGATATGCATATTTCAAGGTGAGCAGTCATTACATGACATGCTTGTATTGTTTTGAGCGAGGCATAAAAGTTTTTTCATGCTGACTGCTAGAGTGCTGAGGTCACATGCTGCAGTACACATGGGTGGAAAGCACTACACAAGCCAAAATGTGCTTGCTGGTGTCGATTTCGATCTGAAGTTCACATATATATATGTGTTAACTGGCTAGGAAGGATCAGCCTGCAATGCTAACATTCTTGCTGACAACATGTCCCGACCTGATGGGATAAATATCTCCGATGGTAAGTTTTACCTAGGTGATGCTGATGCATGTTGGATTCATGTTCTTCCACCCTTCAGGAAAATCAGGTACCATCTGAACGAGTTCTCTCCTCGAAACTATTCTAGTACCACCGTCGAATTGTTCAACCTCAGACACTCGAACCTTAAGAGTTACAATTAAGAGGGCACTTGATGATTTGAATAATAGATTTAAGATCCTGGATCAGAAGACATTTCACCCTTTCTCCATCCAAGTTAGATTTGTTATTGCATGTTGCATTCACTATAACTTGATCTTAGAATGGGGTTATGATGAGTTTGTGTTGAAGGAGAAAAATATTACGACCGATGATGTTGATGACTCCAACCATGCCGTGGAGGCCCATGACAATGAGCTTGGAAGCGCAAAAAATTGAAGTGGCCTGAGGTAACGTGGGCCAACAAAGGTAACATAAGGATCTGAAAAAGAAGAAGAAAAAACAGTGGCAGAAGAAGAAGCAACAGCGGCAGAAGAAAACGAGGACGAAGAACTTCTACCTAGTTTGTCATTGATGAACTTTCCCCATTGGGCCTTATGAATACTCCCTCTGTCTCAAAATTCTTGTCTTAAATTTGTCTAAATACAGATGTATTCAGCTACGTTTTAGTGTTACATACATCTGTATCTAGACAAATATAAGACACAAACTTTGGGACAAAGAGATTATTAATTTGTACAACCTTTGTTAGTAATTAAGACAAGCTGTCATTTGTTTAGTATTTAGGACTAAAACAATGTTAATTTGATACTATCCATGAACTGTAATGTACGGTAAGGTCAACACTAGTGAGAAGGAGTGACCCTGATATTAGGCCATACATGGCATGTTCGCACCTTCACAACCATAATCCTCAACTGCTGTCAGCCAAACGACATAGATCAAACGACCTCATGATGCAATGCAAGCAACAAAACCATACGCATAACATGGTTTATAGTTTGTATTTAGGCCCACCTGTCACTGACCCAACAGCAGGTACCGTACGTCAGAGGAGCTTCCTCCACCTAAAGACTAATTGAGTTTGCAGTTTAAGGAGTTTAACATTTTAAAGCTTAAAGCTCTTAAAGTAGTAGTCTTGATGACATCAATTTTCTCTTCTTATCCATATGCATATGCATGCAATTTTAAACCTTTGCTAATTTTGCTTGCGAGGGAACAACATATACAGAAGTGTATATGTTGAGGTTTGTTCCGGTTGCACAAAGGTGGTTGCGATCTCGAACATAATTAACACGAATTAATACAGCTAGGTCGGCCAGCTTACGCCGATGAGAGAGAGAAATGCTCGCCCCAGATTAAACATGTGCCTTTCCACCAAGAAGCCGACAGACGAAGAAGGCCGGCCAGTCTATCTCGACGGCCATGGCGGTCTTGTAGTCACGGAGGCCACGGAGGTGGTCCGTCACCTCCTCCATGGCGCCACTTTCGAGATGTAAAATGTACATGCACCGGCACCGGTCAGTGATCAACAGCGTGCCGCTCCTGTCTCCAGCGCACATGCACCGTGGCCTGTCGACGATCTGATTCTGCTCGGGTGTGATCTCGACCACCCTATCCCGGCGCCAGTCTCCGCCGCGATCCTCGTCGCTCCCTTTGCCGCCGTCCCGCCGCGTCCAGATCTCCACCTGGGGGTCTTGGCTCGACAGACAGAGCGACGACAGCGTCGCCGCCTTGTTTGGTGCGACGCTCAGATGCGGCGACTCGTACAGGGGAAGGTCGCCCGCCGGCGGCGGGGTCTGTAGCTCCTGCAAGGAGGCGTGGCGAGTGGCGGCGTTCACGTCGAGGACGTGGAACTTCACCAGGTCCCAGAGGACCCAGTGCGCCGTCCCGTGGCTCACGACGGCGCTGCGCCGCTTGAACGGCCCGAAGATGCCGCGCTCTACCGGGTCGAAGCACTCGCTGGGCGCGCTCCAGCCCGGCTCACCGGACGAGAACGTGCGGAGAACGTAGTGCCGCCGGTCGTCGCTGACGCCGACGACCAGCACCTTGAAGGAAGCCGGGTCTGGTGCTTGCCGCTGGCCGTCGTCGGGGCAACAGTCCGCGCCGGTGAGGACGGCGTGGGCGCTCGTGCCAAAGTAGTCGAAGAACCAGTCGCAGCGCAGCGGGGGGAGCACGTGGCACGCGCCCGAGAGCAGGTTGCACACGGCGAGGCGGTCGACGCCGGGCTCTGGCTCCGCTTCCGTCTCCGTCTCGGCGCCGGCGCCGAAGCGCACGAGGAGCACGCCGCGGTGCGAGGCGAGCGGCACGACGCGGTCGTCGAGGAGTCCGGCGGCGCCCGGGACGAAGGAGCCGAACAGGGGACGGCCGGGGCCGAGCACCGACCCCGGCGCGCGGACGAAGCTGGAGCTCTGCGGCCCTGCTCCGCCGCGGCACCGCTCCCGGCCGAGGAAGCCGACGAGGGAGGAGCAGTGGCACGCTCCCTCCGGCCAGCGGCGTCGCAGGAAGGACGGCTCGGTGACGAGGTCGCGCCAGCGCTTGCGCGCGGCCGCGCAGCGGAAGAGGTCGTCGACGCCGGGCACGCGCGCGAGGATCTCCAGCACGACGTGCTCTGGCAGCCTCACCAGCGAGGGCGCTTCCGGATCCCTCATCTCGATCTCCTCCCGCGACGCGATGGCCGCAGCCCCATTATTGTACTACTAGTACTACAAAGTTTGCGTAGATGCGCCGCGCCCGGACATTCCGCCGAGGGAAAAGGCGGAGTATTTTATTAGCAGCAATGCTACATTCACGGGCGCAATACGGGGCTTTTACGGAGTGAGTCTGAGTTGGCAGAGCCTGATTGGATTAAGGAGAGAGATTGGGCCCCACTCACCTGAAAATCAGGGAAGGGCAGGTTTAGTTAGATGGAAGCAGCCCGTAAAAGCCAGTAAACAGCCCGTGTGTTTAGCATTTTTGTTTTATTAGAGGGTTGGGCTATATCTCAGTGAGACTTAACAAAAATAACAAAGTAAAAAAGGAAAAGAAAATTTTGTACGAATGTCCATGCAGGATCTCACGAACATCGATGAGAATTCTCTAAGTCTCAGTCGTCTAAATTAGAACCTACAGCCGGACTTTCCAAATTGATCAAGAACACATAACCACTAACTCAATCGGACTCCTCAAAGCTTTTCTATACGTTTCAGCTGTCGGGCACTCCTCACGCTTAATCTATACATGAGGCAATATATCGCAAAAGAATGAGGCAATATGAGATGTGTCCGATCAATTGCCACGTAGAATTTGGTCCATTGCGGACTATAATCGCATATATATGATCAGAAAATATAGAAAAAAAGACAGTTGCGTGCATGAAGAAATGCGGACACAAAATAGACACATACTACTAATGTCCATGAATGGGTTGAGGGGCCAAATTTACGAAGTTCGGCTAGACACATACTACTAATGTCCATGAATGTTCCCGCAAAGATGCTATTGCCACTTGCCAGCCACGGCGCATCATTGCTTACGCCAGCACGCCAAGATGGTGCATATTTTACGATTTTAAAGCTTAAGCTGGAACATCTTTAGAGATTCCGAACAGAGTAGGGACTCTCGGAAGAGGCAGCGGAATTCACCCTCGGACTTGCGGGGTAGATCTCGGAAAGAATGGTGGCAGAGCCGAAACCAGAAATGAAGTCGACACATGAACGTGGCTAGCAATGGATCGCTCTGGCATCAGAGAGTCCGTCAGTGTGACAGGGCCGTAAGAGCAATTCAAATAGGACGACTCATTTTGTCCGTCCGCGTTCGTTTGAGTCGGTACGGATAAAAATGATGGCCCAATCCGTCGACCCAAACGGATGTACGTCAGTTTTCTATCCGCGGGCAACCCATTTCAGGCCCAATTTTGAGTCGGATTTGCGTCAGCGTGGACACGAGATAGACGCGCGCGCGTCTACTCTTCTCCCCGGGCCTGCCGGTCGGTGGCAGCCACCAATATTCCCCATTTTCCTAAAACGCCTCGCCAAAGCCCCCCCCGCCTCAACCAGCCATGGAGGACGCCACCCTCGCCTTCCTCGCCTCGTCCGTGCCGCCGCGCCTCCGGAAAGGCAAGCCTCGTGCCTCGCAAGACGCCATGGCGACCAAGTCAAGAAGGCGCCGACGCCCGAACAATGGCAAGGGAGTCGGCAAGAGGAAGGGTCGAGGCCCGCCGTGGATGCGAGATGAGGCCGCCAAGCGCCGCCGCCGCCGCCGCCAAGCAGCAGAGAGTTCACTAACGCCTGCGTCGCCAAGCGGCAACACTCTACATGCTAGGGGTAAACCCTAGCCAAGACAAATCCCTCCAAGCCGCCGCCGCCGCGCCAAGACCGGCTTCGGCGTTTCTTCGGATGGCGCCGCTTTGACTCACCTCAAGGTCTGCTTGCAACCCGGTCCCGGGCTTCCACGTCTACCCGCAGGCCTCCCGCCTCTCCGGGGAGTGCTCACCCGACGTGAGCGTGGTCGCGCCTTCCATGGAGATCCAAAGAAGGAGGCTTGATCTTGACGCCGAGAAGCAAGCCAAGATGTTCGAACTCAAGGCGGAGAAGCAAGCCAAGATGCTAGAGATCGAGGCTGCCAACGCCAAAACAAAGGCGAAAGAAGTGGCTCTTGCAAGCATGATGACCGGGGTGGAGATCATGAAGGTGAATCTCAACGCCTTGTCGCCAAGGAAGAGGTCGTGGTTCGAGAAGATGCAGGCCGACATGCTCAAGTTCGAGGACGAGTGATCTATGGCGTCGAGGGCCATCTTTTTGTGTGCCGGCATGACCACGGGAGCCGCGATGGCGTGGTCGAACTCAAGTCCCACCATTTTTTGTGTGCTGGCATGTGTGCCGGCATGAAAGTACGCCAAAGATGAACTGTGGTATTTTCTGAAGCCGGCATTGTATGCCGGCGCTGGCATGATGACGGCATGAGACATGGCCGCTGGCATGATCGGCCGCGGGCCTTTTTTATTTAAAAGTGAATGCGGACATGAAATGGGTCGATGTGTTGAGCGCATTATCGAAAATTGAACGGACGCCGGGCGGGCAGTCGATCCAAACGGATAAAAAACGGACAAATGCGCCGTCCGTTTAAATCGCCTCATTGGAGTTGCTCTAACACCATTGTTTGCTTACTTGGAATGTACAACCTCGTATGGTAGTGATACTATATGGCTGTCGATCTGAAGGAGAAAATATCTCAAGCCACATCCACTTGCTCAGTCTGCTTTGTCCAATAGGGTAAAAGAGAGTACGGCCGCACGTTCTACAAAAAGGAATATCACAGAAGCACCTACCCGAGTTAGCGCCGGAGCAGCTGCGCAGTGCACTGGACTTCGAGCGCGTCCTCGCCCGGCCTGGACCAGTCCGGCCTTTCGGTGGCTCTAGCAGCCGAGAGAAATGAACAGCTTTCGGCGCCACTGTACCAATAGCCTTCGTATGATCCATAATTGTCAATACAAAATATTTTTAGTCTAACATTACACTCTCAGACCGTCGTACAAGTTTGCTTAAAAACGAACTCGACTATATTTGGAGGCCGTTCGTTCGGAGCTCGCTTCAAATACAACCGCCAGCCCTGGGATTTGAAGCAGTGTGCCTCCTACGCGTATGGATATACTAGTGGTTGGGGTGATGCAACTGCTAACCACCCACCCTTTAATGGCGCCGTCGCTTCCTCGGGTTCGGGGGGCGGCCGTTCGGATGCTCGTCAGGCGGCATCATACCCTATAAAAGTTTGATGGGGACACATCCCGTTCACTACAACCCTAGCCGCCACCCCCTTCTTAGATTCATCCTCCCCTTCCCAGAATGACGCCGCGTTGGAGGCACGCGGTCTATTGGCTCAACTGCTTGTCCCAATCACGATGCACCGACGGTGCGAGCTCTCCCTAGGGTACCCAACACTTCTTCTTCCCATGTCGATGCTTCCCCATACCGCGAACTCCCGTGACAACGACCGCGAGTGATGTGTCGGCTCCCATGGGGCTAGTGGCGCCGATCTCGCACCTCGGGCGCCATCGTAGCCGTCATCAAGGACGATGGCCCCGTCGCCCTCGAGCTGGAGGGGTGCCGCCGCGACAAGGAGCACATTCACCGGAGGATCTGCCATGCTACCACCGCCAAGAAGGAGCAGCGGCAGCTCAAGGTTGTTGTTCTGAGTCCGATCACTATGCCTTCTTCAAAGATCTCTGGGGGAGTACAATGACGACATCAGCTGTTCCATGGGTCTAGAGTAGTACATAACAATGTTGAATAACGACATTGTGCAAATTTTGATAATGTCACTTAATGACGTTTGAAGTTGCAAAAAATGTATTGTGGCGACTTTTGGCCACCAATATAAGTATGTCGCGTTTGTTAATGATTTGAAGTGGTTTGGTTCAATTAAATATACCTTGAATTGAGCATACAAAGAAGAAAAAAAAAATGAAGGCCACATTATGGCGACTTTGTGTTTGCGTATAGTCGCCGCAACCTCCAAAATCACGCTCTTATGAACATGTACATATGAAAGCACACACACCATTCATTCTGCCCTAAGAAACATTCATTCACTGAAGGAGTGAAACACATCATAAGTATTGAAACTATTGAAGGTATACCCAGTTCGTTTTGAAGATAATTATACAAAACCACTACATTTAGGCCATGGTAACAGAAAACTAGCACAATTGGTCAAAACCCCAAATAGGCACAACTTTTAAGGCATACAAATAAGAGATGCCACGGATTTTTGAATTAGCTCATGATAATAACCAAACAAGCCAGTAGATCTAACCTATCGAGTTGGTGTGGAGACACGCCAGGTTGTTTCACTTGTTGGTTAAAATGGACGGGACGCAACCGTTTAACTCTTATGCCCACAGTCGTCTTCACTTCGCAACTCCCCCTCCCCCTATCGCTCTCCCTCCAACCCTCGTCAACTTACCGTCCCGGCGCCATTGTTGCTCCATGGTCTCTTGGGATGAGTAAGACACCTCCTCCCAGTCTGACGATTCCTCACCAGCGAAGTAAGCACTCTCTCACACGCCTAGGATTAGGATTTGAGTGATTTTGAGGATTTCCTATTGGAGGTCGATTCAGTGGAATGTTGTGTTGTTTTAGTTCCCCGGCACCGTCAACTACAAGAAATCGAGTTGCCGAGCCCGTGATATCCAAGCTCACTACCAACACTAAGCTCTTTTCGAGAAATGAATGCGATTTGAATCAGTCGTCACCGGGAGGAAATTTCTTGGACATGTAGACATGTGAGTGCCTTGTTCCCTAATGAGTTGTCTTCTTAAGTAATGGAAGTGGTTTGTTCATTAATTAGTTATGTCAAGTGAGTATAGCAAGTGGTTTGTGAAAAAACATGGTAAGGTCTTTACTAATTAGATAAATTGATATGAGTTGTTAGTTATGTAAATCATTTCGTTAAACTCATGTATGGTGGTTCATGTTGAGGTGGACTGTATGCATGTTGAGAGAATTGCTTGTAGTTGGGATGAACTTTTTAAGAGTGTAGGATGTAGGATGCGCTTGTTGATGTCACTAGTAAGCTTTTTGCAGAGACTAATTTCCTTCTGAAGGTGGTCTCTGAGCAACAAAAAGAAATATTAGGGATGAAATATCGCTTATAGTGTATTGTTCTTGCATGCACCATGAAGAAGCATGAGGAGAAGAAGGAGGATGCACCCATTGAGCTAGAGAAAAACTAGGTATTAGGATCCCGCCGCCCTCATTGTAAGCCTGGGGAGATCCGAGGATACCTTCTATCTTTGCTTTTTGCAGCTTCTTTATCTTCGTTTCGTGAAAACGAGACGAGCTTGTCTTAGTTCGTGAAATAAAAATTGAGTTATCAAGTCACTTAGGAGCAAGGGAGGAGTCTTTATTCCAATAACGAAAGTTTTATTGCATCCTCAAAATAATTATATTAGATGCAAGATTCAATTTGGGTGCTACTACATTTCTACCTAGAGATAATCGTAAGTCTTCCACATATTAAGAAACTATTGATTAGTGAAAGTTAGCAACTGTATGAAATAGCTCATCTTTGTTTCAGTTGTCTCATTGAGAATGAGCAAAAATAAATAATAGTTCTTTGAGACATGTTCCCAAATAAAAAAATTTAGCAAGATCAAGAAGCGAGAAGGGTTGAACTCTCAAATGTTAAGTATGATCATTATAATTTGAGAGGCTGTTTTTTTCATTCATATTGCTAAGCATTCTTAGCTTATGTGACACAAATTAAACATTATATGATTGTGACATGAGCAAATAAGCCTGCTACCCAGGAGAAGGTGAAAAATAAAAGCACATGATTTAGAAGAACAAGCATATAAACTCTGCTTGAAAGAAATGAGAGCCCCTCACAACTTTCTCAACTGAAGCACGGATGACTTATTGCATAGAAGTTGTTAAACTTCTGCTAATGAATTGATCACTAAAGGTCTAGAAGCCTTCATAATTATAATCGTGGTAAAGATGCACCAACGTTCATCATGATTATGTATCTAGTGTGGATATTCATTTAATGCAGTAGAATCTTTTGTTTACATTTACCCGCACCTCATGAACTTGACGACCTTGTTCTTCAAGCTGCGGGATTTGCTCAGGGACGAACAAAACTCCAAGCTTGGGGGACTTGATGAGTCCAAAATATATCATTTTTATCTTTAGATTTTGTTCTGTAGTCGTAGGATTTTCAAAATTTTACCATGTTCATGCACCCTTTTGTTTGATTTCATTAGAATTTTAACCAAGGAGGAGATCTAGAGCATTAAAGAAGACAGCACAAGTATATGGGTGAAATCCACGTTTATTGACGTGATGGGAACCTACTATAAGAAGCAGCGATTGCTTCCTCTCAACTAGGAAGGTGTTGGGCCCCCAAGTGCAAGAGTTTATAACAAGCAATAATTTTTCCTCAAAGTGGATGACCTAAAGGTTTATAGAACCAGTAGAAGTTTGCTAAGCAGCCCATGATAAGTAGCTGCACACACAAATACAAAACTGCCTTTAGCCCCCAATGAGACTGGCAAGATTTTCAGTCTTACTAGCCTTACTAGTTACATGGATTAAGCGAAAGTGTGTATGGAAGATTTATTGCAAAGAAAAAGTAAAAGCAAAGAATCGTAAAGAGCATTGATCAAGGTTGCAGGATATAGGAAGAATAATGGACCGGGATCCATAGGTTCACTAGTGTTTTATCTCCAAACGATAGCATGGTGTGGTGAACAAATTACAGATGCGCATCGATTAAATTGCAGCTTTTACGACTATGATGATACATTACATAACTACATATGAGAATCACGTCGAAACATCTGTAGACCGTTATCCAATTGCATCTATAGCTAATACTCCAGCGAAGACCACTGTCGGCATGCATATTAGTGAAGGAAATATGCCCTAGAGGCAATAATAAAGTTGTTATATTATATTTCCTTGTATCATGATAAATGTTTATTATTCATGCTAGAATTGGATTACCGGAAACTTGATACATGTGTGGATACATAGACAAAACACTGTGTCGCTAGTAAGCCTCTACTATACTAGCTCGTCAATCAAAGATGGTTAAGTTTCCTAACCATAGACATGTGTTGTCATTTGATGAATGGGATCACATAATTAGGAGAATGATGTGATGGACAAGACCCATCCGTTAGCTTAGCATTATGATCGTTTAGTTTTACTGCTATTGCTTTCTTGATGACTTATACATATTCCTTGTATCGGAGAGTATCTACGAAGGTGTTTGTTGGGTTGGCATAGATCAAGATTAGGATTTGTCACTCCGTGTATCGGAGAGGTATCTCTGGGCCCTCGCGGTAATGCACATCACGATAAGCCTTGCAAGCAATGTGACTAATGAGTTAGTTACGGGATGATTCATTACGGAACGAGTAAAGAGACTTGCCAGTAACGAGATTGAACTAGGTACGATGATACCGACGATCGAATCTTGGGCAAGTAACATACCGATGACAAAGGGAATGATGTATGTTGTTATGCGGTTTGACCGATAAAGATCTTCGTAGAATATGTAGGAGCCAATATGAGCATACAGGTTCCTCTATTGGTTATTGACCAGAGATGTGTCTCGGTCATGTCTACATAGTTCTCGAACCCGTAGGGTCCGCACGCTTAACGTTCGATGACGATTTGTATTATGAGCTATGTGTTTTGGTGACTGAAGTTTGTTCGGAGTCCCGGATGAGATCACGAACATGACGAGGAGTCTCGAAAACTTTTCCATTCACAGGTACATCACACACAATTTTTTCCATTTAAATCGTTTGTGATAGCATTGCCATTGCATACGATATTAACAATTTTATCGTTTGCGTCATCGAATGCATCACACACGGTGCATAGAAGAAACCGTGTGGCAAAGGCTGTCCATCACACATAGTTTTTATGTGGTAAACATTTGCGCAAGGTGGCCTAACGCAAAAAAAATTCAAGAGGATGTCGTGTGTGCAGTGGAGATTGATCGCACACGTACTTGATCCTAGAAACATTTATGATCTCCACGTCTATCGCAGACGTTTCACTTTCGTAAACCGTGTGCAGTGTAATTCCTAATTAATCCCTAATTTAAAAATCACATGTTTTGAATTTGAAAGTAGGCAATCACTTATTTCACATCCAATCATGTTTTACAAATATCGGTTCAACCACGAATGCATAATTCGATGCACAGGTACATATACTGAAGAACTATAGAAACACCAAGTAAAGAATGATGAACCATAGTTGTACTAAAGACTGTAAAGAGAGAGGCGAAAGACATTCTGGTTGCTAGAGAAGGTGAAGCGGAATGCCCATATTGTGGCCTCCTCCATGCGTAATGCGTGCGCGACTCTAGGCCAACCCCTTGTGTTGGCCGCCCGTCCATCCTTCACTGTCTTCATTACGACTTATCGATGCTCATTATAGTCTGGATGAAATACTTTAACCTTCATTGCGTGTCCACCAATCATGTACTTTGCGAGGTAATCTTGAGTGATTAGCTTCGGGAACCACTGGAAACGGCGAGGCGCCTTCACGGGCGGTGCGAGAGAGAGGGAGGGAGAGGACGAGAAGCTTCGAGGAAGTGGGGAGGGATCTGCTGCGGGGAGAGCGAGAAAAATGTGTTTTTAGTGGTCCCGAGAAGAACTAACCCAAATAAGCACCTCTTGAGTGGGTTAGATTTTTTGGATGGGTTAGATGCATCTAACCCAAACTAACCCTCCTGTTTGGATATTTTACGTTAGTTGAGTCCAAACTAACCCAAACTAACTCTAACCCATGGATCCAAACAAGGCCTTTGTTTGGATCCCTGAGTTAGAGCTAGTTTGGGTTGAAATAGCCTCAAATTATCCAAACAGGAGGGGTTAGTTTGAGCTAGTTTGCTCTAACCCAGCTAAAAAAACTAGCCCGGTGGAGAGGTTCTAATTGGGTTAGTTCTCCTCGGGCCCACTAAAAGAGAACTAAAAAGATCTCCCCTGCCCGCACCAGATCGCTCCCTCCGCCCCCCTCGCATGACTCCTCTCTGTTCCCCATCGGGCCGCCTGCCCAAGTGCCGCTCAGCCGCTCGCCCTCTCTCTACTATGGTCGCCCTCTCCCTCCGGCCTCCGTCGCCCTCCTCCGGCCGCCCTCTCCCTCCGGCCTTCGAAGCTCGCCCCGCTCCCCCTTCACCGGTCGTTTTTCTCCCTCTGTCGTGCGCGGCGGCGGCACATCTACCAGGGAGGTCGCGAGAAGGGTGAGTTTGTTCGTTCCTTCTCTGTCTCACAGCCATATCATTGATCTTGCTCACTCTAGCGCTAATTCTGATTTGGAAAAGTAGATCCTGATTAAACTTGGTATAGATTTGTGGTGCACGCATGGAATTGTTTGATGCTGCTTGAGGAGGTAATAAATCTTTCTAGAGGCCCAAAGATTCAGTTCACCTTTCTAGGTATTTCAGTTTCAGGCTTGCATTATTTCTAGAGGCCCAAAGAATCAGTTCACCCTTCTAGGTATTTCAGTTCCAGGCTTGCATTATTTCTAGAGGCCCAAAGATTCAATTCACCTTTCTAGGTATTTCAATTTCAGTCTTGCATTATTTCTAGAGGCACAAAGACTCAGTTCACCTTTCTAGGTATTTCAGTTTCAGGCTTGCATTATTTCTAGAAGCCCAAAGATTCGGTTCGCAGTCGTCGGCAAGTGGCCCTGCTACCCATGCCAGTGTCGACCTCAACTCGCAAGCGCAGGCGTCAGAGGGGTTCCCGGGGCTTGGGCTCTACAGAGCCTTCCTCCAGAGCGACGATGACGAGCTCCTCCCTGGGTGCGTGAGGGGCTCCGGTCTCCCTCCCTATCGTGAATGACTTCCGTGATGAGTCAGCTCATGCTTTGTTTCATGGAGTGTATTTTTTTGTGAAGCTTGATTGAGGACTTGTATGTTTAAGTGGGACATCTCAATTGTATGGACAAAGTAAAATTTATCATGTTTTGCATGCTTGATTTGTAAAGATGGTTCGTCTATGTCAATTGTGAGCGGGAGGAGGCCACACAAGGGCCGGCCACACCAAACCCAGCAGGAAATAGGGTCCAAAGTACTCAAATGATTGAGAAAGAACATTTATTGTCAATCTAACCCTGCCATCCATACACCTCTTTGGTTTAGAGTTAGTTCAGGGTTATAATCTAACTCTAACCTCTAAGTGAGTTAGAGTTCTCCTCGTCTCGGTTCACCGCCATCATACTTTCCCCATTTCTGTGTTTTCAGTATCCTGCGAATCAAAGATGCCCTTAGACTAGTTTAGGTCCGGTAGTTTTTTATAAACGTGTTATGTCCAAAATTTAATGAACGTGCTCCGGTTTCTATGAAAATAATCCGGTTTCATGTAGTAATCCATTCATTTATTTATTCTTCTGCGGGGGGTTTGCATGTAATTCGTGAGGTCTGAAATGTAAAGTACCCCAACATATGCTCCGAGTCGTGCATGCACTACGACCCAGATGCTCTATGTCCCACATGTCGGCGAAAGAGAGCACGTGGAAATAGCCTAGGAGTACATATATGAGGATAAATGTGTGAAAAAATATGTACGGTGAAACGTAGCTGCAGTTCGAAAAGGAGACTTAAAGTGATGACACGTATAGGTCGCACGCACCCAACTAGTGGTAGTACTAGACATATGACTACTTTTTCCCTAAAAAAGAGGTACGAGTGCTCAGTACTCCTATTCTATCAACGCGAGTCCCATCTGACAACAGCGTCCGTGCTATAGCTAGCTATTCTCCCTCGTTTCTCTCTTCTAATTCTAAACTCAGCCGACGCCCGGTGGGCAGGGTGGGGATTTGTCGATGGTCGGTTTGCTCAACTACGGCCCCACCTCACAGTGAAAATGTTACCACTGGAATAAAAATGCCATATAATCCTATACTGATAAAACATTAAGGCCATGAGGCGATGTAGTGCTAGTTACAAGAGGCAAGAATAAGAGATGCATCCATCGATGATGACCACCTCCTCGACTCAGGGCGCCGGCCCACCGAACGACGGGTAAGTAGCAGCGGCTTTTGTGGCCAGGTCGACGTGCTTCTGAACAATGGTGTCCAAAGATTCCAGCCACTGGAAGAAGGCCAACGTCTTTCTGTCCTCGCTGGCCTTGTAGTGGCCTATGTAGACGATTTCCTCGTAGACGTGGATGTGCAGGTCGGCGGATTCTTGCATGGCGAGGCGCTGCGCGGCGAGCGCGGCCTCGAGGTGCACATTCTTCGTCACGACCTCCGGCACCTGCATGGCCACCAGGGCTTGAAAGAGTTCGTCACCATGGAGGCCGATGAGGGTGGCAGGCAATGAGGAGCCTGGGCGCGCGGGTTGGAGCAGTACGGCAAGGTCGTCCGCACGCTTCTTAATGGCGGTGAACTTGCGGATGGAGTTCACCATCATGTCGTCCATGCGAGAGGCGAAGCCGGCGTCGGTGAGGGCTACGACGCCGGCGGTTGCCAGCACCGTCCGGAAACACTGCTCGACGCGGGGCCGCAGGCCGGCGCCTTGGATGATTTGGCACATCCGACCGCCGCTCGCATGCATCACCTCCATAGGTGCTTCTGGCTTATGGTCACTTGGTCTTGGATTGGAGTGAGCAGTGTTGCGCAGAGACTAGGAGTAGATGGATTGGAGTGGTGGGGCACCTTTATATGAGAATCCAAACTCTGTTGCATTCACATCATGCTGGCTCTATTCTGCTTCTCCAATTAATTCCCTCTGCATGTAATTTGAGGGTGCATCATTGACTGTTCAACGTCTCGGGAACCGCTACCCTCTCCCTCCTTGGCATTCAAGCACCTATGGAGGTGAATGCCGCTCGCGTCTATCGCGTGTCAGGAGACATTCCCGTCGACGACGAGGTGCCTATGGTGACTTCATAAATTTCAAGATGATAGTACTAGTATACTCAATATTGTGCACCACGACCAAGGTGGAGAGGAAAATGAGAGAACTACGTATTTATTTATGGTGTAGATTCACTCATTTTTCTCCATATGTACTCCTTCTCGGTGTAGTCTAGTCACTTGTTGAAATCTCTAGAATGGCAAATACTCCTTTATGGTTTATAGGGCTATACTAGCAAGTAATCATGGGCTCACATAGCAATTTTGTCTCATGCAAGAGCCTGGCTATATGCGTGCTCCAAGGTTCGCAACTACCACGTTCGGGTCGTGCTTGGCTCTTCGCATCTTTGAGAAGACTAACAATGATGTTACTACTACTGCTTCTAAAGTATCGAATCCACTGCTGCATGTCCGTCCACCACGAGCGAGAGGGATAACTTGTTGTAGTACTATAAGCAAAAGCATGTCCTTGTCTGCGAGCCACCGCACACATGGGCGAGGGAGAAGGTGTGTAGTAGTAAAATGAAGCTTCTCCTTGTTGTACGAGTTGACGCGACACATCATAGCACTGGCCCCACATGGTTGCCTCTAAACTTGGCTGAAAGACCCGCAGTGTACAATACTCCATTTGCTGCAACCTCTAACATTTACCCCACCACAAATTAAAATATATATTCCTGTCTTGACCAGATGAGCGTGCAAACAACAATCACCAGGATGACAGGTACGACCTGAATATTATTTTAATCAAAAAAAATCATGGAGCCGACCCCAATGATTTTAAGCTTACAGGCACGGTACACGCTATCCTAGACTACTCTACACATGAAACTGCCACACGGGCGTCCGGGCTGCGCTTGGCTCTTCGCCTCTTTGGGAAGTCAAACAATGATGGAGTACTACTGCAGTGTAGGAGTATTACAGTATGCTTCTGGCCATCTGACACCGATTGAACTGCTGCATGTCCACCGCGTGCGGGAGGGAGAGCATGTAGCGAACGAAAGCTTCTCCTAGTCCTGCCAGCCACCACGCTCATGGACGAGGGAGGGACGCAGCTTCATTGACTTACTGCTCCTGCCTTTGCGTGTATGACAAGTGGGCCCAACAGGTGGGTGGCCCACCTGTCATGCAGCCAAAGGCAGGTGCGGTTAAGGCGAGAGGCCGTTGTAGTAATCAAAATTCTCGGTCTTGTACGAGTTGACGCGAAACATCAAAGCACAACACTCGATGTATTTCAATAATTCGCGTTTACTGATGCATTAATTACAACGCATGCATGTATGCCGTGACTCTCCTTTTGATACTTGCATGTGTTGATTTAATGCACCTTGAAGTAGTATGAATATGTGACGGTAAAGCTTTATAATGCCCCGGCCCTAATAAAGCGAGAGATGGAGAGGAGGGCGAGATCATGCAGACGGAACAAGACCCGACGATGGAGCTCTTATGGTCTCGATGGACCTCACCTTGCTCCACTGCCCCTTGTGCCTCCACCCCTTGAAGCCTCCAGTGTATGAGGTTCGAATACACCTTATCCATTCGGCTGATCGAGCAAGGTGCAGGTTTCTTGATTGATGTGCTGTTTGATTGATTTGAGTAGTGCAAGGGAGGGCACCTGGCCTGCGTGGACTACCGCGTCGAGCGCCCCAGGAACCAGCGGCAGTGCCAGAAGTGCGAGCGCGGCGGTGGCTTCGACGTGCGGAACATGACGGTGGACGCCGTCCTCTCCCCGGTGAGGGTGGAGTGCCCGCATGAAGGCTGTGGGCTCTACGTCACTTACCACAAGCTCGCCGATCACCAGAGCATGTGTCCGCTCGCACCCTGCAAATGCCCCATGCCCGTCTGCAGCTACGAAGGCCCGCCACCGGTGCTCTCCCACCACATCAGCACCGTGCATCCCATGCCCATGCACAGGATCCAGTATGGCAAGGTGGTCCAGCTGCAAGTGCCACTGTCAGAGCCACAGCTCTTGTTGTAACGCCCCAGATACGATGCGCCAGGTGTCTGCCAGTTATTCGCCGTCGTTGCCATGTCATTTGCTTGCGTGTTGCATTTTATCATGTCATCATGTGCATCTCATTTTGCATACGTGTTCGTCTCATGCATCCGAGCATTTTCCCCGTTGTCCATTTTGCAATCAGGCACTCCTATGTCCTCCTGCGTCCCCCTTTTGACTCTTGTTGTTAGCGGGTGTTAAACTTTCTTGGAATGGACCGAGGTTTGCCAAGCGGCCTTGGTATAGCACCGGTAGACCGCCTGTCAAGTTTCGTGCCATTTGGAGTCCGTTTGATGCTCCAACGGTTAACCGGGTAACCGCAAAAGCCTCCTTCTCTTTGCAGCCCAACACTCGTTAGAAAGTGGCCCAAAACCCATCCAAACCCCCTCCATGCTCTCGGTCGTTCGATCACGATCGTGTGGGCGAAAACCGCTCCTCATTTGGACTCTCCTAGCTCCCTCTATCTATAAATAGGTGCCTCCCCCCTCCATTTTCGCGGATGAAACCCTAGCCCCGCTCCTCTCGCCCGCCGGACATGTCCGATCTGGGCCGGACATGTCCAGCACCGCCGCCCGTCCAATCTGCCCGCGCCACGTGTCCTCGCCGCCGGCGTTCCCACCACGCGCCCGGCCCCCGAGGTTCGAGGCCGCCCGCCGAGCCAGATCTGGCCGCCGCCGAGCCCCAAGCCCGCTTCGCGGAGCTCTGGCAGCGCCGCGCTGCTCTCGCCGCCAGCCAGCGCGCCCGCAGGCCCGGCCTCTCGCCGTCCGCCGCCGCCGCCGCCTCCCGGCTCCGCGAGAGCTGCGCCACCGCGCCGGGCGCCCGCCTCCAGCCGGCTGCGGTCGCCGCCTCCTCGCCGGCGTCGTCGACCCGCCCTCCTCCTCCGCCAGCGCCCGCCCGCCGCGCCCGTCCGGCCGGATCCGGCGCCCTCGTCGCCCCGCGCCCCGGATCCGGCCGGCCCCATCTCCGGTGCCCTCTTCTTCCTCTCCGGCCGCCTTCTACCGCAACTCCGGCAAGAGCCCCTGCCATCCTCGGATTCCGTGCAACCAGAGGTTGACCCCAATTTCGCCCAAGTCCCCGATTATTTTGGCATTATCATGCCATTTTCATCGCATCATATCTCTGCATCCGTAGCTCCGTTTTGTGCGTGTAATATGTCAAAATGTTCGACATGAGATGCTCTTCATTTCGTTCCATTGCATCATGTTCATTTGGGTCCATATTGATGCCTGAATCATCGTTGCAAGAGTGCTATATGATGTTAATCTGCTGAAACTGTTATAACATGTTCATTTGTCATTTTTGCCATGTTTGATGTGTGCATCCTATGAGATTGATGTCTACATGAGTTTTGAACTATGCTATGCCATCTTTACAGTGGTGCCATCCTTGTATTTTTGTGAGTTGTGTAGTGAGTGCATCAAGCTTGTTAAGTAGGGTACTTGCTGTTGCTGTTTTGCTAGGCTGATTCTGTTATATTATGATGCTATGTAAACCTGCTGCTACAAGTCATTCTATGCATAATCTGGAGATGTTCACTAAGGATGTTTTGTTATAGATGTCATGCTCTATCCATCCATGCCCTGGTTGCATTTATAGCCTGCTGTAGCTTGTTGTTATCTTGCTCCAAAGTTGCTAAATAATGTTGTTGTCAGCCTGTTAACATTAAGTTCAATTGTTGCCATGATTGTTGTTAGTCATCCATGCACCCTATGAACTTGCTCTTACCATGCTTAGCTTCTTAAACATGTTTCCTTACTGTTGGTTGCCTTGCCATGCCATGTATTGCTCTGTGGTGAGTGTTACATGCTCATCTACATGCCTACTTATCGTTGTTCCTGCCATGTATGAATCTGTATTACAACTTGCCATGTTTACATGGGTGCCATCATATTTTCCGTGCCCTTTTGGCTCATGGTCAGTAAAGGACTTTTGTTCTATGCATTTAGTAGAGTCATTCCATGCCTTTGGTTGCCATGATAAGTTCCTGTAGCATGTTGTTTGATAGCTCTAAACTTTGCAACCTGATGTTATTTCTGCTAATCCTGAAACTGTTATTATTTGCAATCTTGCCATGTCTTTTTGAGCATGTTCTAGTGATTTTTAGAGATAGTTCAGTGTTCATATTTTGTCATGCTTTACCTGTACATCACGTCCGTGCCTTTTGTTTTTATATTGAGGTCTTGTAGCATGTTGTTTTGGTGTTTGCAATATGCCTAGTTGCTGTTTTGGACAGATTGTTGCTATAACTTGTAGAGTGTATGTGTTGAACCGTTGCTCCGTTTTGAGTGTGCTCTATATGAAACTTGCTTGATTTTGCATGTAGTTTCATATTATCATGTTGCATCCTTGTTTTGAGGTGTTTGTTTGATGTTTGAATGCATTTTGCATCAATGCCATGTTTAACTTGTTTTGCTCATATCTTCTAGACCGTAGCTCCGAATCTAATGAACTTTATATGTAACTTGACTAGAATTTCGTGTAGAGCATCTTTGTGCATCTTAACTTGCTGTTTAACAACTTGAACATAAGGTTTATTCAGATCTGGACCAATTTCGAAATTTGCATATGAGGACTTACCGGAATTGTGATATGTCGTTTCCGGCCTCATTTAAACTTGCTTTGATGTGTTGCTCTTGTTTGCATAATCTCTTGCCATGAGTAGCTTCATGTAGCCTTGTCATGCATCATACTTGGTTGAGCATCATGTCTTGTTCATGTGTGGTGTGTTTACCATGTTGTGTGCTTCTTCTCGATAGTTCCCGTTTCGTTGCGATCGTGAGGATTCGTTCGTCTACGCTTGGTTCGTCTTCGTGGCTTCATCTTCTTCATGGACTCGTTCTTCTTCCTTGCGGGATTTCAGGCAAGATGACCGTCACCTTGGATCTCACTACTATCATTGCTATGCTAGTTGCTTCGTTTTATCGCTATGCTGCGCTACCTATCTTTTGCTCTTCAAGCCTCCTAAATTGCCATGAACCTCTAACCTTTGACACCCTTCCTAGCAAACCATTGTTTGGCTATGTTACCGCTTTGCTCAGCCCTCTTATAGCGTTGCTAGTTGCAGGTGAAGTTGAAGTTTGCTCCATGGTGAACAGGATTATGTTGGGATATCACAATATCTCTTATATTATTAATGCATCTATATACTTGGTAAAGGGTGGAAGGCTCGGCCTTATGCCTGGTGTTTTGTTCCACTCTTGCCGCCCTAGTTTCCGTCATATCGGTATTATGTTCCCGGATTTTGCGTCCCTAACGCGGTTGGGTGATTTATGGGACCCCTTGACAGTTCGCTTTGAATAAGACTCCTCCAAAGAAGGCCCAACCTTGGTTTTACCATTTGACTCACCTAGCCCTTTTTCCCTTGGGTTTCGGAGCCCAAGGGTCATCTTTATTTTAGCCCCCGGGCGGTGCTCCTTCGAGTGTTGGTCCAAACAGGCAGATCATGGGCCACCACGGGCAACTCGAGGCTGGTTTTACTCGTGGGCTGACCTATCCGGTGTGCCACGAGAACGAGATATGTGCAGCTCCTATCGGGATTTGTCGGCACATCGGGCGGCTTTGCTGGTCTTGTTTTATTCTTGTCGAAATGTCTTGTAGCCGGATTCGAGACCGACCGGTCTTCCGGGAGAAGGAATATCCTTCGTTGATCGCGAGAGCTTATCATGGGCTAAGTTGGGACACCCTGCAGGTATAAACTTTCGAGAGCCGTGCCCACGGTTATGTGGCAGATGGGAATTTGTTAATATCCGGTTGTAGTAAACTTGAAGTAAACTCTTCTAAAATACACCAACCGTAATGCGTAACTGGGTGTCTCATTTCGGGTTGATCGAGAGGAGAACACGGTTTTACGGGTTATGTCGGCGTAAGTAGGAGTTCAGGATCACTTCTAGATCATTACTAGTTGACAACCGTTCCTTTGTTTCTCTTCTCGCTCTCATTTGCGTATGTTAGCCACCATATATGCTTAGTCGCTGCTGCAACCTCACCACTTCACCCCTTCCTTTCCCATTAAGCTTTGCTAGTCTTGATACCCATGGTAATGGGATTGCTGAGTCCTCGTGGCTCACAGATTACTACACCAACAGTTGCAGGTACAGGTTATGCGATGACCATGACGCGAGAGCGATGTGTGTTTGTTTTGGAGTTCTTCTTCTGCTTCTTCGATCAGGGGATAGGTTCCAGGTCGGCAGCCTGGGCTAGCAGGGTGGATGTCGTTTGAGTTTCTGTTTGTGTTCCATCCGTAGTCGGATGTTGATCTCTTGTAAGATGATGTTGTATTCGTGTGGCATTGTATGCCTATGTATGTAATCCTACCTATTATGTAATGTTGATGTAATGATATCCACCTTGCAAAAGCGTTTCAATATGCGGGTCTATCCTTGGTGGGACCTTCGAGTTTCTTTTGGACAGGGTCGCATATTGGGCGTGACAAGTTGGTATCAGAGCCTCGACCGACCCTAGGAGCCCCTTTGATTGATCGTGTAGTTTGGCCGTTGTTGAGTCTAGAAGAAAACTGATTTCTGAGTCTAGTTATATCAGAGAGTAGGAATTATTTTTACTCCTCTGCCCCTTCGTCGCTCTGGTAAGGAAACTTGACGTAGGTGTTTTGAACTACTCCTCTTCCCCTTCAAATTTTTCTTTAGGATCACGTGGTTAGTTTTTCGTTCGTTGGGTCTCAGCTCTTTTTGTCCGGTGCATTTCTCGTCAAGTTGACTCGAGCCTCTTCATCGTTGTCATGTTCAATCCTCAGTTGTTTTCTTTTGCCACCCACCCACCCTTTTTCTTGTCGGAACCGGAGTTCGTAATCGAGTATCCATTCTACTCGTGCGAAGTCTTTGCTTTCTTTCCTCAATGATTTCAACCGATGTTTCCTCTTGAAGTCATTCGTCGGTTCCCCTTCCAAGTTGCCTTTGTTTTCCCGCCTCCACCCTCTTATTCCGGAGACTTAGTCTCTTTCGACCATCAATTTCATTCGTATGGAGCCTCTTCAGGCTTCCCTCAATTATTTCAACCGGTGAATTCTCGTCTCATTCGTCATTCTTCATCCTTTTTCTTTTTCCGGTGGATCCAATGCAAGTTTTTCGTTGCCGATCGTATTCTTTCCTCAGCTCAAATATTTCCCTTTGCTCGTTCGCCTCTCGCCAGCTTTATCCTTCCGGAGTCTCAAGACATCTCGGAGATTAAATGCGTGTTTGAATTAATCCGAGGTTGTCACCTCATGCAAATATCTCAATTGTTCGATTGCATCATCTATCTGCTCATCAACCCTTTCCAACGGTGTTTTCTTTTAGTGGGCCCTAACCCACAGGTCTTTTCGAGGATCTTACGACTCTTCTAATTATTCGGAGCTATTCTCTAATTCTTTTGGAGTTTGGCGTAAGTATGAATTTCATCAGTCAGATGCCATCTCCAAGATAGTTTTCAAATTCTTTTCATTGTTGGCTCAACCTCTTCGCTTTTCATTCTCCGGAGTGCCTCAACAAATTTTGGTGGTGTTTCTCGTCATTTGAAGACCAAGAAGAGTTTTTTCCTCTAAATCTTGTCTGTTCTCTCGAAGGTTCGCGGTTCTAGTTTCTTGTTATCCTCTTCTAATTACTCCATGTGCGAGATATTCTTTTCTTACCCATCCGGAGTATGTCAGAAGTTGTTTTTCCATTTCTTTTCACCGGAGGCCATCGTTCCAGAAGAATTCTTCGTCCTCACATTTTAGCTACCGTTATCCAATTATTCCGGTGCATCGTTCAAATATCCTCTAATC
The DNA here is from genome assembly GCA_021605205.1 of Aegilops longissima. Lineage (NCBI taxonomy): Eukaryota > Viridiplantae > Streptophyta > Magnoliopsida > Poales > Poaceae > Aegilops > Aegilops longissima. Next base: position 246,108,206 of record CM038682.1, on the reverse strand, counting down.
AGTTCATGATCTCTTCATTCTCTTCTATCTAAATTCCCTCAAGTATCTTTGGGCTTTTCTAATTTTTCCCGACGATTCATTCTCTTTCGTCAGTCATTTCCGAATGCTAATGGTGGTTCGTTCAAGATTCTTTTTCTTTGATTATCATATTAATTCCTTCGTTCCTTCCAATCCTACCGGTGGTACAAGAAGACTTTCTCAAGTTTTGTGCTATAACCCCCCTTAATCCTTTTCAAGAAGAATAAGTAGTATGCAAAAATCCATTGCTTGTCATCAATTTAATTTGACGAAGGATAAGCATACAATAAATCTTATTCTTATTTCATCATCGTCAAGTAATCCCTTTTCTTTGAAATTTGTTCTTAATGAATAAATTCTAGTTCCTAGTGTTTTCATCTTTTCTTTTTTGGAGTTCAAATTTCCTCGGCCATTTCGTCAGAACCTCCATCTAAGTAATCGCAAGCTTTAATCTTATTCTTTCATCCTTCATTCTACCTCATCATCCTTTTGTCAATGGAGTTCTTCATGGTGGTTCTTCATGATTTAATTCTTTCTTCAAGTGCTCATCGAGATTCTTATCGAAGGAGCTCAAGTATCTTTCTTCTCGCGTCTCGGAGTGCAATTAAATCTCTGTATTATTTTGAAGTGGAGTTTTGCATTTCTTCGTTCTTCTTAGCTATTCAATCTTTTCCGTTTGTGGCCGGTTATCACCTTATGATCTTGAGATTACCTATAAGACCACAACAAGCTATTTCTTTTCGTTGTTGATTTTCTCAACAACTCCGTTCAATCCTTCCTTCTAAGTTTCTTTTCATTCAATTCTTTCAATTCTTCCGGAGGCATTGCATTGTTCATCTCGTCAAGTGCCATCTCATTGGGTGAAGCTCGTGTTCTATTCCTCCATGTTTCAGCCGGAGTGCTGCCTAAATCCTTTCAGTCTTAGTCGTTTCTTATCTCGTTCTAACCGGAGTGGTTTCATAGTCTATCTGATTCTGTGAGCTTTCGATTCTCGTCATTCTCGTCGTTCCTCTCTTCTTCTCGAGTGCTCTCGATTCTTTGCTTCTTATCTTGAGTTCTTGTTTCACCTCATCCCTTTTCCCTTCCGACTCGGTCCTAAGATCTCGGGACGAGATCTCTTGTTAGTGGAGGAGTGTTGTAACGCCACAGATTTGATGCGCCAGGTGTCTGCCAGTTATTCGCCGTCGTTTCCATGTCATTTGCTTGCGTGTTGCATTTTATCATGTCATCATTTGGATCTCATTTTGCATACGTGTTCGTCTCATGCATCCGAGCATTTTCCCCGTTGTCCGTTTTGCAATCCGGCACTCCTATGTCCTCCGGCGTCCCCCTTTTGACTCTTGTTGTTAGCGGGTGTTAAACTTTCTCGGAATGGACCGAGGTTTGCCAAGCGGCCTTGGTATAGCACCGATAGACCGCCTGTCAAGTTTCGTGCCATTTGGAGTCCGTTTGATGCTCCAACGGTTAACCGGGTAACCGCAAAAGCCTCCTTCTCTTTGCAGCCCAACACTACTTCCAAAGTGGCCTAAAACCCATCCAAACCCCCTCCATGCTCTTGGTCGTTCGATCACGATCCTGTGGGCGAAAACCGCTCCTCATTTGGACTCTCCTAGCTCCCTCTATCTATAAATAGGTGCCTCCCCCTCCATTTTCGCGGATGAAACCCTAGCCCGCTCCTCTACTTTCTTTGACACGTCCGATCTGGGCGGACATGTCCAGCGCCGCCCGCCGTCAATCTGCCCGCGCCCGTGTCCTCGCCGCCGCCCGTTCCCACACAGCGCCGCCCGCTCAGAGGCGAGGCAGGCCGCCCGCCCGGGCCAGATCTGGGCCGCCGCCCGAAGCCCGCGCCCGCTGCGAGAGCTCTGGCAGCGCCGCCGCCGCTCTCGTCGCCGCCCGCGCCTGGCCCCGCTGAGCCCCGCCTCTGCGCCGTCCGCCGCCCGCCCGCCTCCCGGCTCCCGCGAAACTGCGCCGCCCGCCCAGCGCCCGCCTCCCTCAGCGCCAGCCAGGATCGCCCGCCTCGCCACGGCCGTCGACCCGCCGTCCTCCTCCGGCGGCCGCGCCGCCAGCGCCGTCCGACCGGATCCGGCGCCCATCGTCGCCCAGCGCCCGGATCCGCCGGCCCCATCTCCGGCGCCCTCTTCTTCCTCTCCGGCCGCCTTCTACCGCAACTCCGGCAAGAGCCCCGGCCATCCTCGGATTCCGTGCAACCAGAGGTTGACCCCGATTTCGCCCGTCCCCGATTATTTCTGCATTACCATGCCATTTTCATCGCATCATATCTCTGCATCCGTAGCTCCGTTTTGTGCGTGTAATATGTCAAAATGTTCGACATGAGATACTCTTCATTTAGTTCCATTGCATCATGTTCATTTGGGTCCATCTTGATGCCTGAATCATCATTGCAAGAGTGCTATATGATGTTAATTTGCTGAAACTGTTATAACATGTTCATTTGTCATTTTTGCCATGTTTGATGTGTGCATCCTATGAGATTGATGTATACATGAGTTTTGAACTATGCCATGCCATCTTTACAGTGGTGCCATCCTTGTATTTTTGTGAGTTGTGTAGTGAGTGCATCGAGCTTGTTAAGTAGGGTACTTGCTGTTGCTGTTTTGCTAGGCTGATTCTGTTATATTATGATGCTATGTAAACCTGCTGCTACAAGTCATTCTGTGCATAATCTGGAGATGTTCACTACGGATGTTTTGTTATACATGTCATGCTCTATCCATCCATGCCCTGGTTGCATTTATAGCCTGCTGTAGCATGTTGTTTTGGCGTTTGCAATATACCTAGTTGCTGTTTTGGACAGATTGTTGCTATAACTTGTGGAGTGTATGTGTTGAACCGTCGCTCCGTTTTGAGTGTGCTCTATATGAAACTTGCTTGATTTTGCATGTAGTTTCATATTATCATGTTGCATCCTTGTTTTGAGGTGTTTGTATGATGTTTGAATGCATTTTGCATCAATGCCATGTTTAACTTGTTTTGCTCATATCTTCTAGACCGTAGCTCCGAATCTAATGAACTTTATATGTAACTTGACTAGAATTTCGTGTAGAGCATCTTTGTGCATCTTAACTTGCTGTTTAACAACTTTAACATAAGGTTTATTCAGATCTGGATAAATTTCGAAATTTCCATATGAGGACTTACCGGAATTGTGATATGTCGTTTCCGGCCTCATTTAAACTTGCTTTGATGTGTTGCTCTCTTTTGCATCATCTCTTGCCATGAGTAGCTTCATGTAGCCTTGTCATGCATCATACTTGGTTGAGCATCATGTCTTGTTCATGTGTGGTGTGTTTACCATGTTGTCTGCTTCTTCTCGATAGTTCCCGTTTCGTTGCGATCGTGAGGATTCGTTCGTCTACGCTTGGTTCGTCTTCGTGGCTTCATCTTCTTCATGGACTCGTTCTTCTTCCTTGCGGGATTTCAGGCAAGATGACCGTCACCTTGGATCTCACTACTATCATTGCTATGCTAGTTGCTTCGTTCTATCGCTATGCTGCGCTACCTATCTTTTGCTCCTCAAGCCTCCTAAATTGCCATGAACCTCTAACCTTTGACACCCTTCCTAGCAAACCATTGTTTGGCTATGTTACCGCTTTGCTCAGCCCTCTTATAGCGTTGCTAGTTGCAGGTGAAGTTGAAGTTTGCTCCATGGTGAACATGATTATGTTGGGATATCACAATATCTCTTATATTATTAATGCATCTATATACTTGGTAAAGGGTGGAAGGCTCGGCCTTATGCAGTGTTTTGTTCCACTCTTGCCGCCCTAGTTTCCGTCATATCGGTATTATGTTCCCGGATTTTGCGTCCCTAACGCGGTTGGGTGATTTATGGGACCCCTTGACAGTTCGCTTTGAATAAGACTCCTCCAAAGAAGGCCCAACCTTGGTTTTACCATTTGCCTCACCTAGCCCTTTTTCCCTTGGGTTTCGGAGCCCAAGGGTCATCTTTATTTTAGCCCCCGGCCGGTGCTCCTTCGAGTGTTGGTCCGAAATGGGCGAACTCGGGTTCACCACGGGCAACTCGAGGCTGGTTTTACTCGTGGGATGACCTATCCGGTGTGCCACGAGAACGAGATATGTGCAGCTCCTATCGGGATTTGTCGGCACATCGGGCGGCTTTGCTGGTCTTGTTTTATTCTTTGTCGAAATGTCTTGTAGCCGGATTCGAGACTGACCGTGTCTTCCGGGAGAAGGAATATCCTTCGTTGATCGCGAGAGCTTATCATGGGCTAAGTTGGGACACCCTGCGCAGGTATAAACTTTCGAGAGCCGTGCCCGCGGTTATGTGGCAGATGGGAATTTGTTAATATCCAGTTGTAGTAAACTTGAAGTAAACTCTTCTAAAATACACCAACCGTGTGCGTAACTGTGGGTGTCTCTTTCCGGGGTTGATCGAGAGGAGAACACGGTTTCTGGGTTATGTCTGACGTAAGTAGGAGTTCAGGATCACTTCTTGATCATTACTAGTTGACGACCGTTCCTTTGTTTCTCTTCTCGCTCTCATTTGCGTATGTTAGCCACCATAAATGCTTAGTCGCTGCTGCAACCTCACCACTTCACCCCTTCCTTTCCCATTAAGCTTTGCTAGTCTTGATACCCATGGTAATGGGATTGCCGAGTCCTCGTGGCTCACAGATTACTACACCAACAGTTGCAGGTACAGGTTATGCGATGACCATGACGCGAGAGCGATGTGTGCTTGTTTTGGAGTTCTTCTTACGCTTCTTGATCGGGGATAGTTTCGGTCGGCAGCCTGGCTAGCAGGGGTGGATGTCGTTTGAGTTTCTGTTTGTGTTCCATCCGTAGTCGGATGTTGATCTCTTGTAAGATGATGTTGTATTCGTGTGGCATTGTATGCCTTATGTATGTATCCCTACCTATTATGTAATGTTGATGTAATGATATCCACCTTGCAAAAGCGTTTCAATATGCGGGTCTATCCTTGGTGGGACCTTCGAGTTTCTTTTGGATAGGGTCGCATATTGGGCGTGAAAAGTTGGTATCAGAGCCTCGACCGACCCTAGGAGCCCCTTTGATTGATCGTGTAGTTTGGCCGTTGTTGAGTCTAGAAGAAAACTGATTTACGAGTCTAGTTATATCGGAGTAGGAATTCTTTTACTCCTCGCCCTTCGTCGCTCTGGTAAGGAATCTTGACGTAGGTGTTTTGAACTACTCCTCTTCCCCTTCAAATTTTTCTTTAGGATCACGTGGTTAGTTTTTCGTTCGTTGGGTCTCAGCTCTTTTTGTCCGGTGCATTTCTCGTCAAGTTGACTCGAGCCTCTTCATCGTTGTCAAGTTCAATCCTCGGTTGTTTTCTTTTCCCACCCACCCACCCTTTTTCTTGTCGGAACCGGAGTTCGTAATCGAGTATCCATTCTACTCGTGCGAAGTCTTTGCTTTCTTTCCTCAATGATTTCAACGGTGTTTCCTCTTGAAGTCATTCGTCGGTTCCCCTCCAAGTTGCCTTTGTTTTCCGCCCTCCCACCCTCTTATTCCCGGAGACTGAGTCTCTTTCGACCATCAATTTCATTCGTATGGAGCCTCTTCAGGCTTCCCTCAATTATTTCAACCGGTGAATTCTCGTCTCGTTCGTCATTCTTCATCCTTTTTCTTTTTCCGGTGGATCCAATGCAAGTTTTTCGTTGCCGATCGTATTCTTTCCCTCAGCTCAAATATTTCCCTTTGCTCGTTCGCCTCTCGCCAGTTTATCCTTCCGGAGTGCTGAAGACATCTCAGGAGATTCGTCTGTGTTTGAATTAATCCGAGGTTGTCACCTCATGCAAATATCTCAATTGTTCCGGTGCATCATCTATCTGTTCATCAACCCTTTCCAACGGTGTTTTCTTTTAGTGGGCCCTAACCCACAGGTCTTTTCCCAGGATCTTACCTGACTCTTCTAATTATTCCGGAGCTATTCTCTAATTCTTTTCGGAGTTTGACGTAAGTATGAATTTCATCAGTTAGATGCCATCTCCAAGATAGTTTTCAAATTCTTTTCATTGTTGGCTCAACCTCTTCGCTTTTCATTCTCCCGGAGTGCCTCAACAAATTTTGGTGGTGTTTCTCGTCGTTATTTGAAGACCGAAGAAGAGTTTTTTCCTCTAAATCTTGTCTGTTCTCTCGAAGGTTCGCGGTTCTAGTTTCTTGTTATCCTCTTCTAATTACTCCATGTGCGAGATATTCTTTTCTTACCCATCCGGAGTATGTCAGAAGTTGTTTTTCCATTTCTTTTCACCGGAGGCCATCGTTCCAGAAGAATTCTTCGTCCTCACATTTTAGCTACCGTTATCCAATTATTCCGGTGCATCGTTCAAATGTCCTCTAATCAGTTCATGATCTCTTCATACTCTTGTATCTAAATTCCCTCAAGTATCTTTGGGCTTTTCTAATTTTTCCCGACGATTCATTCTCTTTCGTCAGTCATTTCCGAATGCTAACGGTGGTTCGTTCAAGATTCTTTTTCTTTGATTATCATATTAATTCATTCGTTCCGTCCAATCCTACCGGTGGTTCATGAAGACTTTCTCAAGTTTTGTGCTATAACCCCCCTTAATCCTTTTCAAGAAGAATAAGTAGTATGCAAAAATCCATTGCTTGTCATCAATTTAATTTGACGAAGGATAAGCATACAATAAATCTTATTCTTATTTCATCATCGTCAAGTAATCCCTTTTCTTCGGAATTTGTTCTTGATGAATAAATTCTAGTTCCTAGTGTTTTCATCTTTTCTTTTCCGGAGTTCAAATTTCCTCGGCCATTTCGTCGGAACCTCCATCTAAGTCATCGCAAGCTATAATCTTATTCTTTCATCCTTCATTCTATCTCATCATCCTTTTGTCAATGGAGTTCTTCATGGTGGTTCTTCATGATTTAATTCTTTCTTCAAGTGCTCATCAAGATTCTTATCGAAGGAGCTCAAGTATCTTTCTTCTCGCGTCTCGGAGTGCAATTAAATCTCCGTATTCTTTTGAAGTGGAGTTTTGCATTTCTTCGTTCTTCTCAACTATTCAATCTTTTCCGTTTGTGGCCGGTTATCACCTTATGATCTTGAGATTACCTATAAGATCACAACAAGCTATTTCTTTTCGTTGTTGATTTTCTCAACAACTCCGTTCAATCCTTCCTTCTAAGTTTCTTTTCATTCAATTCTTTCAATTCTTCCAGAGGCATTGCATTGTTCATCTCGTCAAGTGCCATCTCATTGGGTGAAGCTCGTGTTCTATTCCTCCATGTTTCAGCCGGAGTGCTGCCTAAATCCTTTAAGTCTTAGTCGTTTCTTATCTCGTTCTAACCGGAGTGGTTTCATAGTCTATCTGATTCTGTGAGCTTTCGATTCTCGTCATTCTCGTCGTTCCTCTCTTCTTCTCGAGTGCTCTCGATTCTTTGCTTCTTATCTTGAGTTCTTGTTTCACCTCATCCCTTTTCCCTTCCGACTCGGTCCTAAGATCTCGGGACGAGATCTCTTGTTAGTGGAGGAGTGTTGTAACGCCCCAGATTTGATGCGCCAGGTGTCTGCCAGTTATTCGCCGTCGTTGCCATGTCATTTGCTTGCGTGTTGAATTTTATCATGTCATCATGTGCATCTCATTTTGCATACGTGTTCGTCTCATGCATCCGAGCATTTTCCCCGTTGTCCGTTTTGCAATCCGGCACTCCTATGTCCTCCGGCGTCCCCCTTTTGACTCTTGTTGTTAGCGGGTGTTAAACTTTCTCGGAATGGACCGAGGTTTGCCAAGCGGCCTTGGTATAGCACCGGTAGACCGCCTGTCAAGTTTCGTGCCATTTGGAGTCCGTTTGATGCTCCAACGGTTAACCGGGTAACCGCAAAAGCCTCCTTCTCTTTGCAGCCCAACACTCCTTCCAAAGTGGCCCAAAACCCATCCAAACCCCCTCCATGCTCTCGGTCGTTCGATCACGATCGCGTGGGCAAAAACCGCTCCTCATTTGGACTCTCCTAGCTCCCTCTATCTATAAATAGGTGCCTCCCCCCTCCATTTTCGCGGATGAAACCCTAGCCCCGCTCCTCTCGCCCGCCGGACACGTCCGATCTGGGCGGACATGTCCAGCGCCGCCGCCCGTCCAATCTGCCCGCGCCCGTGTCCTCGCCGCCGCCCGTTCCTACACACGCGCCGCCCTGAGGTTCGAGGCCGCCCGCCTGGCCTGATCTGGCCGCCGCCCGAAGCCTCAAGCCGCTTTGCTCGCCGGAGCTCTGGCAGCGCCGCCGCCGCTCGTCGCCGGCCACAAGCGCCCGCGCCCAGGCCCCGACCTCTGCGCCATCCGCCGCCTCCCGGCTCCGCGAGCTGCGCCGCCCGCGCCGAGGCGCCCGCCTCCCAGCGCTGCGGTCGCCGCCTCCTCTCGCCGGCCGTCGACCCGCCGTCCTCCTCCGGCGCGCGCCACGGCGCCCGTCCGGCCGGATCTGGCGCCCTCGTCGCCCAGCGCCCCGGATCCGGCCGGCCCCATCTCCGGCGCCCTCTTCTTCCTCTCCGGCCGCCTTCTACCGCAACTCCGGCAAGAGCCCCGGCCATCGTCGGATTCCGTGCAACCAGAGGTTGACCCCAATTTCGCCCAAGTCCCCGATTATTTTGGCATTATCATGCCATTTTCATCGCATCATATCTCTGTATCCGTAGCTCCGTTTTGTGCGTGTAATATGTCAAAATGTTCGACATGAGATTCTCTTCATTTCGTTCCATTGCATCATGTTCATTTGGGTCCATCTTGATGCCTGAATCATCGTTGCAAGAGTGCTATATGATGTTAATCTGCTGAAACTGTTATAACATGTTCATTTGTCATTTTTGCCATGTTTGATGTGTGCATCCTATGAGATTGATGTCTACATGAGTTTTGAACTATGCCATGCCATCTTTACAGTGGTGCCATCCTTGTATTTTTGTGAGTTGTGTAGTGAGTGCATCAAGCTTGTTAAGTAGGGTACTTGCTGTTGCTGTTTCGCTAGGCTGACTGTTATATTATGATGCTATGTAAACCTGCTGCTACAAGTCATTCTATGCATAATCTGGAGATGTTCATTAAGGATGTTTTGTTATACATGTCATGCTCTATCCATCCATGTCCTGGTTGCATTTATATCCTGCTGTAGCTTGTTGTTATCTTGCTCCAAAGTTGCTAAATAATGTTGTTGTCAGCCTGTTAACATTAAGTTCAATTGTTGCCATGATTGTTGTTAGTCATCCATGCACCCTATGAACTTGCTCTTACCATGCTTAGCTTCTTAAACATGTTTCCTTACTGTTGGTTGCCTTGCCATGCCATGTATTGCTCTGTGGTGAGTGTTACAAGCTCATCTACATGCCTACTTATCGTTGTTCCTGCCATGTATGAATCTGTATTACAACTTGCCATGTTTACATGGGTGCCATCATATTTTCCGTGCCCTTTTGGCTCATGGTCAGTAAAGGACTTTTGTTCTATGCATTTAGTAGAGTCATTCCATGCCTTTGGTTGCCATGATAAGTTCCTGTAGCATGTTGTTTGATAGCTCTAAACTTTGCAACCTGATGTTATTTCTGCTAATCCTGAAACTGTTATTATTTGCAATCTTGCCATGTCTTTTTGAGCATGTTCTAGTGATTTTTAGAGATAGTTAAGTGCTCATGTTTTGTCATGCTTTACCTGTACATCACGTCCATGCCTTCTGTTTTTATATTGAGGTGCTGTAGCATGTTGTTTTGGTGTTTGCAATATGCCTAGTTGCTGTTTTGGACAGATTGTTGCTATAACTTGTAGAGTGTATGTGTTGAACCGTTGCTCCGTTTTGAGTGTGCTCTATATGAAACTTGCTTGATTTTGCATGTAGTTTCATATTATCATGTTGCATCCTTGTTTTGAGGTGTTTGTTTGATGTTTGAATGCATTTTGCATCAATGCCATGTTTAACTTGTTTTGCTCATATCTTCTAGACCGTAGCTCCGAATCTAATGAACTTTATATGTAACTTGACTAGAATTTCGTGTAGAGCATCTTTGTGCATCTTAACTTGCTGTTTAACAACTTGAACATAAGGTTTATTCAGATCTGGACCAATTTCGAAATTTGCATATGAGGACTTACCGGAATTGTGATATGTCGTTTCCGGCCTCATTTAAACTTGCTTTGATGTGTTGCTCTTGTTTGCATCATATCTTGCCATGAGTAGCTTCATGTAGCCTTGTCATGCATCATACTTGGTTGAGCATCATGTCTTGTTCATGTGTGGTGTGTTTACCATGTTGTGTGCTTCTTCTCGATAGTTCCCGTTACGTTGCGATCGTGAGGATTCGTTCGTCTACGCTTGGTTCGTCTTCGTGGCTTCATCTTCTTCATGGACTCGTTCTTCTTCCTTGCGGGATTTCAGGCAAGATGACCGTCACCTTGGATCTCACTACTATCATTGCTATGCTAGTTGCTTCGTTCTATCGCTATGTTGCGCTACCTATCTTTTGCTCCTCAAGCCTCCTAAATTGCCATGAACCTCTAACCTTTGACACCCTTCCTAGCAAACCATTGTTTGTCTATGTTACCGCTTTGCTCAGCCCTCTTATAGCGTTGCTAGTTGCAGGTGAAGTTGAAGATTGCTCCATGGTGAACAGGATTATGTAGGGATATCACAATATCTCTTATATTATTAATGCATCTATATACTTGGTAAAGGGTGGAAGGCTCGGCCTTATGCCTGGTGTTTTGTTCCACTCTTGCCGCCCTAGTTTCCGTCATATCGGTATTATGTTCCCGGATTTTGCGTCCTAACGCGGTTGGGTGATTTATGAGACCCCCTTGACAGTTCGCTTTGAATAAGACTCCTCCAGCAAGGCCCAACCTTGGTTTTACCATTTGCCTCACCTAGCCCTTTTTCCCTTGGGTTTCCGGAGCCCAAGGGTCATCTTTATTTTAGCCCCCGGGCGGTGCTCCTTCAGTGTTGGTCCAAGCGGCAGGCTGCGGGCCACCACGGGCAACTCGAGGGCTGGTTTTACTCGTGGGCTGACCTATCCGGTGTGCCACGAGCGAGATATGTGCAGCTCCTATCGGGATTTGTCGGCACATCGGGCGGCTTTGCTGGTCTTATTTTATTACTGTCAAAATGTCTTGTAGCCGGGATTCCGAGACTGATCGGGTCTTCCCGGGGAGAAGGAATATCCTTCGTTGATTGCGAGAGCTTATCATGGGCTAAGTTGGGACACCCTGCAGGTATAAACTTTCGAGAGCCGTGCCGCGGTTTTGTGGCAGATGGGAATTTGTTAATATCCGGTTGTAGTAAACTTGAAGTAAACTCTTCTAAAATACACCAACCGTGTGCGTAACGTGAGTGTCTCTTTTGGGGTTGATCGAGAGGATAACACGGTTTCGGGTTATGTCGGCGTAAGTAGGAGTTCAGGATCACTTCTTGATCATTACTAGTTGACGACCGTTCCTTTGTTTCTCTTCTCGCTCTCATTTGCGTATGTTAGCCACCATATATGCTTAGTCGCTGCTGCAACCTCACCACTTCACCCCTTCCTTTCCCATTAAGCTTTGCTAGTCTTGATACCCATGGTAATGGGATTGCTGAGTCCTCGTGGCTCACAGATTACTACACCAACAGTTGCAGGTACAGGTTGTGCGATGACCATGGCGCGAGAGCGATGTGTGCTTGTTTTGGAGTTCTTCTTACGCTTCTTGATCGGGGATAGGTTCGGTCGGCAGCCCGGCTAGCAGGTGGATGTCGTTTGAGTTTGTTTGTGTTCCATCCGTAGTCGGATGTTGATCTATTGTAAGATGATGTTGTATTCGTGTGGCATTGTATGCCTTATGTATGTATCCCTACCTATTATGTAATGTTGATGTGATGATATCCACCTTGCAAAAGCGTTTCAATATGCGGGTCTATCCTTGGTGGGACGTTCGAGTTTCTTTTGGATAGGGTCGCATATTGGGCGTGACATATTCGCGGAGGAGGACGGTTGCGTGTTTTTCTTGGTCGGCGTCGTGCTTGACATCGGCGCACCTATCGCCGTGTCGGTCGTCTGCATCAGAGCGGGGTCGTCCCCACTACCGTACTACGTGGCCAAGCTTTGGGCAAACGGCCCGCCGGGGGAGCCCAAAGGCAGGACCGACGCCGTCAAGGTGGAAATGGAGGTGACAAGCAGCAAGGATCCCGGCGACGTCGCCGTGCACGAGCTGACCTTCTCCATAGTTTTGCCCAAGCTGCTGGCCGGGGCTAAGCTGGTGTCCCTCCACATTCAGATTGACAAGCTCACGTCCTAAATGATTCTAGAGTGCCTTTTGTTTATCTTAGTAACATGCTTATAGGGGTTAGCTCGGTCTACTTTAGCTTAAGAGATGGTGGGCTTTGGTGGCGATGCAACAATTACTTCAACATCAGATCAACAGTTAAAGTAATTTCCAACAGTCGAACAGATATTTTGTGTCTGTTGGATATAATGATCCTTTGGGTAAGAAGTATAACAACTTATAAGAAGTAAGTATAACAGCTTATATGCTTGTTTGTTCAGGAAGTGTTGCATACTTGTGCGAGTTGACGCGACACATCAAAGTAGTACTACTACTAGTAGTACTCCCTCCGATCCTAATTTCTCTGCGCATAAGGCTGGTTATAGTGGGAGTAACATAGGTAGTAACATAGATGCCACATAAGCAAAAATTATGAGGTGGCAAGTAATTAATGAGGAGAGAGGCAAATAGAGTAACATAATATGTTACCATCACATAGCGCTTTCCAATGCAAAATGAGTCTACAAAGTAATAAATGAAGACATCTAGTACTATCTCAAGGCCAAGGAGCAACATGAAACCTATGACAGAGCCAATCGGATGGTTGAGAACACTACAATTCGTAGCTACAGATGCATGTGTGAGAGAGGACGAGTGCGTGCGTACACCTCTTCTCTTCCTGTATAACGTACTAAACTCAGAGTACAAGTGTATGTGGGTGGCATTGACCTAGGGAGCTAGAGATGGTGGGTGCGAGAAGTCCCGAGAGATAGGTGTAATGCGTCTGAAAAAAGACTAGTCTATAGCTCGCCACGAGGCTATTCCTGTTGAACGCCCCAATAAGCGTAAGATATGTATCCGACGGTGCCACTTATTGCACGTACACAATAGTAGAAAAAGAACTAGTACCATGGCATATGCTACACCACGGCCGAGAACACGTGCCCACATTATGCCATCCGGGAATAGTGCCGCACTTCGAAACTAAACCGTCAATAAATTTTGAGCGCATCTCGTCACATTCCAAATTACTACTACTACCACACTATATTTAATTGCAAACCTGTTCACACCGATCACAACCTACTCCCTCCGTCGTCACCGTGACCAAGGAGGAGGGGAAAACAAGAGAACTTAATGTTTATTTGCTAATTAATAGCATTGCATGCAATGAACGAACCACTGCATATCGTGTTTGGTAGTCTCAAGTCATTAAAAGCATGCACACCCACATCTCTTATTGGTTGATATGTCAAGAAACAAGAAACGAGGTAGAATTTAATGCACCGCGCCTAAGTGTTTTGGGATTATTTGGTTTTCGTAAGATGACTTACACACCTAGACAGAGGGAGTAAATGGTTTCCCACTTAGGAGCGTATTAGTACTCGGTTATAAACACTACTATGCCAAGATGACTGCACATTCCTCCTCAACTCCTCATCCACAAAAACAAACAAGTCATTCAGCATCCTTCCCTTGCGTTTGCCATGGCCAGCGTGAGTTCTGGGTCAAGAGATTACCACCAGGGAGAGGCGAGCATGGAAGCGGAAGAACGAGAGATGTCTCGCCTCGCCTCGGAAGCAGCCGACATGTCCCGCCGCGCGGAAGTAGTAGCACAGAGGTCCTGCCCCGCCGCCGAAGCAGCATGGAGGTCCCGCCGCACCGTCGATGCAGCAAACTGCTCCGGCCGCGCCGCGAATGCTGCAGAGATGTCCTGCCGCGCCGCGACGGCCTAGGAAAATGTCTCGCAGGCAGGCGATGACTCTTACAGGCGCATGAATGCGATCGTCCATAGCCAGATGGATCAGATCTCCGGCTAGGCGAGGTTGCAGGACGACATGAAAGCCTCGTTTGAACAGTCTACCGGCATCATTCGACAACTAAGGAGGGCAATGAGAGGCTCCGGGCCGAGCGCGACCTGCTGAGGGCGAAGATCATCCAAAGTGCAGAGCAGCAGGAGGAGATAAGTGCGTTGTTGAAGAGGACTGGCATCATCGTCAAGAAACTTATGGACGAGAATGACACGCTCCGCATCGAGCACCAAAGGCTGGTGGAGGAATCCGTGGATGATCTCAAGCAGCGTCTTGAGGACACGACAAAGCTCATCGCCGCTCGCCGCGGAGATAGTTCCCGCAGCCTGCGGCAACGCATCAAGAAAGTAGAGATCAGCGAGCCATATCGTTGTCTTCCTTCTTCTTTTGCCCTTCGGGCGTAGCCGCATGTGGCTTTTTTAATTATCTTCCTAATTATGTAAGACAATTATTATCCACTGTCGTCGTCCTTATATGTTCATCAGTCTTGCTATAAGTCGCAGTAGATGCTATATAGGTCCGTCGGATCTTACATCAAGATCCGTGCAAAAATTTCTTTTCAGATTTTCTTTTTTTCTCTCTTAAATCTCAGTCGAGGGAGACATAGCCACGCCATTAAAAAGAGGCTCGTGCGCCATTAATGGAGACCTTGGGAGAGAGGTGGACGGTAGATGGAGGTCAAAGGGCTCTCCTCCCAATAAGCACGCGCAGGGGTCTGATCGCACGCCTCCCGTACTCAAATAGCTACCCTGCACGACGCCTCCTAGCTAATAAAAAAAGGGGATGTCGTGGTAACGATTCCGACAATAGAAAGGGGGTAGGGTAAATGAGCATGATCTATCGAGATGCATATGGGTGACACGGTGGTTTTAGCGAGTTCGGGCCTCTCACGATGGAGATAACAACCCTACATCTCGTGCTCCGGAGAGGCTTTGTTTTATCTTAGTATGTATCCGGAGATTACAATGTGTGTGTGTGTGAGAGAGAGGAACGGATCCCCATGCCTGAGCTAAGTCCGGAGACTAGAGAGGGAGAGAAAGAGGTGGCCGAAAAAGCCCCAAGTCTAGTGGTGGGGGTGGCTTATATAGAGTGCGCCACCCCCTCACCTCCTATGTTACAAAGTGGAACATCAATGCCATAATGCCTGCCCACAACAAAACCGTCATGCTGACTATTGGTCTTCGCATATCCGAGTGAGTTACATGGCCGAGTGGAATGAGCTCGTCGAGTGGAGTGCCATGCTCCGAGTGGTTGTTGCCGCCCGAGTGACTTTCAAGTTGCGGTACATCTGGACGGCGATCTGGCCCAGGGTGAAGGAAATATGCCCTAGAGGCAATAATAAAGTTATTATTTATTTCCTCATATCATGATAAATGTTTATTATTCATGCTAGAATTGTATTAACCGGAAACATAATACATGTGTGAATACATAGACAAACATATAGTCACTAGTATGCCTCTACTTGACTAGCTCATTAATCAAAGATGGTTATGTTTCCTAACCATAGACATGTGTTGTTATTTGATTAATGGGATCACATCATTAGGAGAATGATGTGATTGACATGACCCATTCCGTTAGCCTAGCACTTGATCGTTTAGTATATTGCTATTGCTTTCTTCATGACTTATACATGTTCCTGTAACTATGAGATTATGCAACTCCGTTTACGGAGGAACACTTTGGTGCTACCAAACGTCCACAACGTAATCGGGTGATTATAAAGGAGTACTACAGGTGTCTCCAAAGGTACATGTTGGGTTGGCGTATTTGAGATTAGGTTTTGTCACTTGATTGTCGGAGAGGTATCTCTAGGCCTTCTCGGTAATACACATCACATAAGCCTTGCAAGCATTGCAACTAATAAGTTAGTTACGAGATGGTGTATTACGGAACGAGTAAAGAGACTTGTCGGTAACGAGATTGAACTAGGTATTGGATACCGACGATCGAATCTCGGGCAAGTAACATGTCGATGACAAAGGGAACAACGTATGTCGTTATGCGGTTTGACCGATAAAGATCTTCGTAGAATATGTAGGAACCAATATGGGCATCCAGTTTCCGCTATTGGTTATTGACCGAGAATGGTTCTAGGTCATGTCTACATAGTTCTCGAACCCGTAGGGTCCGCACGCTTAACGTTACGATGACAGTTTTATTATGAGTTTACAAGTTTTGATGTACGAAGTTTGTTGAGTCCGGATGTGATCACGGACATGACGAGGAGTCTCGAAATGGTTGAGACATAAAGATTGATATATTGGAAGCCTATATTTGGATATCGGAATGGTTCGGGTGAAATCGGGATTTTACTGAACACCGGGGTTACGGAACCCACCCGGGGATGTTGGGCCTTAGTGGGCCATGAGGGAGAAGAGGAGGGCGGCCGGGGCAGGCAGCGCCACCTCCCCCCCTAGTCCGAATAGGACAAGGAGAGGGGGCGGCGCCCCTTCCTCTTTCCCTCCCCTTTCCTTCTCCAACAAGGCAGAGGGGAGTCCTACTCGGTGGGAGTAGGACTCCTCGGCAGCGAACCCTATGAGGGCCGGCCGCACCTTCCCTCCCTCCTTTATATCTGAGGCGGGGGCACCCCATAACACACAAGTTGATCTACGGATCGTTCCTTAGCCGTGTGCGGTGCCCCCTCCACCATATTCCACTTCGGTCATATCGTCGCGGAGCTTAGGCGAAGCCCTGCGCCGTGGAGCATCATCATCGTCCTGCACGCCGTCGTCTTGTGGAACTCATCCCCGACGCTTTCTGGATCGGGCCGGGGATCGTCATCGAGCTGAGCGTGTGCTGAACTTCGGAGGTGCCGTGCGTTCGGTACTTGGATCGGTCGGATCGTGAAGATGTCGACTACATCAACCGCGTTGTCATAACGCTTCGCTTCGGTCTCACGAGGGCGTGGACAATACTCTCCCCTCTCGTTGCTATGCCATCACCATGATCTTGCGTGTGCGTGGAAATTTTTGAAATTACTCGTTCCCCACAAAGGCATCCGAGACAGGTTTTATGCGTTGATGTCATATGCATGAGTAGAACACAAGTGAGTTGTGGGCGATATAAGTCATCTTGCTTACCAGCATGTCATACTTTGGTTCAGCGGTATTGTGAGATGAAGCGGCCGGACCGACATTACGCGTGACGCTTACGCGAGACTGGTTTCACCGCTTGAGCACTCGTGGCTTAAAGGTGACCGGCGGTGTCTCATCTCTCTCACTTTAGTTGAACCGAGTGTGGCTACTCCGGTCCTTGCGAAGGTTAAAACAGCACCAACTTGACAAACTATCGTTGTGGTTTTGATGCGTAGGTAAGAACGGTTCTTGCTCAGCCCGTAGCAGCCACGTAAAACTTGCAACAACAAAGTAGAGGACGTCTAACTTGTTTTTGCAGGGCATGTTGTGATGTGATATGGTCAAGGCGTGATGCTATATTTTATTGTATGAGATGATCATGTTTTGTAACGAGTTATCGGCAATCGGCGAGCCATATGGTTGTCGCTTTATTGTATGAAATGCAAATGCCATGTAATTGCTTTACTTTATCACTAAGCGGTAGCGATAGTCGTAGAAGCAATAGTTGGCGAGGCGACAACGATGCTACGATGGAGATCAAGGTGTCGCGCGGTGACAATGGTGATCACGACGGTGCTTGGAGATGGAATCACAAGCACAAGATGATGATGGCCATATCATATCACTTATATTGATTGCATGTGATGTTTATCCTTTATGCATCTTATCTTGCTTTGATTGGCGGTAGCATTTTAAGATGATCTCTCACCAAAAATTATCAAGGCGTGTTCTCCTTGAGTATGCACCGTTGCCAAAGTTAAATCGTGCCCGGACACCGCGTGATGATCGGGTGCGATAAGCTCTCGTCCATCTACAGCGGGTGCAAGCCAGTTTTGCACACGCAGAATACTCAGTTAAACTTGACGAGCCTAGCATATGCAGATATGGCCTCGGAAAACAGAGACCGAAAGGTCGGCGTGAATCATATAGTAGATATGATCAACATAGTGATGTTCACCATTGAAAACTACTCCATCTCACGTGATGATCGGTTATGGTTTAGTTGATTTGGATCACGTAATCACTTAGATGACTAGAGATGTCTGTCTAAGTGGGAGTTTTTAAGTAGTATGATTAATTGAACTTAAATTTATCATGAACTTAGTACTTGATAGTATTTTGCTTGTCTATGTTTCTTTGTAGATAGATGGCTCGTGCTATTGTTCCGTTGAATTTTAATCGTTCCTTGAAAGCAAAGTTGAAAGATGATGGTAGCAATTACACGGACTGGGTCCGTAACGAGGATTATCCTCATTGCTGCCTGTAAGAATTACGTCCTGGAAGCACCGCTGGGTGCGAACTGCTTTGCGAGAACAACGCCGAAGTTGTGAGCGTCTGGCGAGCAAAGTGATGACCACTCTATAGTTCGATGTGCCATGCTTTACGGCTTAGAACCGGGTCTTCAACGGCGTTTTGAGCGTCATGGAGCATATGAGATGTTCCAAGAGTTGAAGTTAATATTTCAAGCAAATGCCGGATTGAGAGATATGAAGTCTCCAATAAGTTCTATAGCTGCAAGATGGAGGAGAATAGTTACATCGGTGAACATATACTCAAAATGTCCGGTATAATAATCACTTGATTCAACTGGGAGTTAATCTTCCGGATGATAGTGTCATTGACAAATTCTCCAATCATTGCCACCAAGCTACAAGAGCTTCGTGATGAACTATAATATGCAAGGGATGACCAAGACAATTCCCGAGCTCTTCGCAATGCTAAAAGCTGCGGAGGTAGAAATCAAGAAAGAGCATCAAGTGTTGATGGTCAACAAGACCACTAGTTTCAAGAAAAAGGTCAAAGGGAAGAAGAAGGGGAACTTCAAAAAGAACAGCAAGAAAGTTGCTACTCAAGAGAAGAAATCCAAGTGTGGACCTAAGCCTGAAACTGAGTGTTTCTACTGCAAGCAAACTGGTCACTGGAAACGGAACTGCCCCAAGTATTTGGCGGATAAGAAGGATGGCAAGGTGAACAAAGGTATATGTGATATACATGTTATTGATGTGTACCTTACTAGAGCTCGTAGTAGCACCTGGGTATTTGATCTTGGTTACATTGCTAATATTTGCAACTCAAAACAGGGACTACGGAATAAGCGAGCACCGGCAAAGGACGAGGTGACGATGCGCTGTGGGAAGCGGTTCCAAAGTCGATGTGATCGCGATCGGCACGCTACCTCTACATCTACCTTAGGGATTAGTTTTAGACCTTAATAATTGTTATTTGGTGCCGCGTTGAGCATGAACATTATATCTGGATCTTGTTTAATGCGAGACGGTTATTCATTTAAATCGAGAGAATAATGGTTGTTCTATTTATATGAGTAATATCTTTTATGGTCATGCACCCTTGAAGAATGGTCTATTTTATTAAATCTCGATAGTAGTAATACACATATTCATAATGTCGAAGCCAAAAGATGCAAAGTTAATAATGATAGTGCAACTTATTTGTGGCCTTGCCGTTTAGGTCATATCGGTGTAAAGCGCATGAAGAAACTCCATACTGATGGACTTTTGGAATCACTTGATTATGAATCACTTGGTACTTGCGAACCGTGCCTCATAGGCAAGATGACTAAAACACCGTTTGTAACGCCCCGGATCCGATGCGCCAGGTGTCCTTCAGTTATTCGCCATCGTTGCCATGTCATTTGCTTGCGTGTTCCACTTTGCCATGTCATCATCTGCATTTTTATCATGTCATCATGTGCATCTCATTTTGCATACGTGTTCGTCTCATGCATCCGAGCTTTTTCCCCGTTGTCCGTTTTGCAATCCGGCACTCCTATGTCTCCCGGCGCCCCCTTTTACCTCTTTTCGTGTGCGGGTGTTTAACGGTCTCCGAATGGACCGAGGTTTGTCAAGCGGACTTGGTATAGAACCGGTAGACTGCCTGTCAAGTTTCGGATCATTTGGAGGTCGTTTGATACTCCAACGGTTTACCGGGTAACCGCAAAAGCCTCTTTTGTGTTGCAGCCCAACACCCCTTCCAAAGTGGCCCAAAACCCAACAAACTCCCCTCCATGCTCTAGGTCATTCGATCATGATCGCGTGGCCGAAAACCGCTCCTCATTTGGACTCTCCTAACTCCCTCTATCTATAAATTAGCCTCCCCCTCCGAAATCCCGGGTCTTCTTCCTCCCGAAACCCTAAAATTTCCCCCTCTCCGCGCCGGACACGTCCGCCCCCGGCCGGACATGTCCGACCGGCGCGCGACACCTGTCCTGCCGCCGTCCCACCGCCGCTGCCCTCGAGGCCCATCTCGGACCCGCCCGGGCCGAGGCATCCGCCGCCCTTGAGCCAGCGAACCAGTCGCCCGCCCAGCCTGCATATGAGCAGGCCCGGCCAGCCCCTTGCCCAGCCAGCCCGCCGCCTCGCCTCCAGCGGCCGGATCCGCCGCCGACCGCCGCCTTGCCGGCGCCCGTCCCGCCCGCCGGCGCCCTGCGCCGCCGCCGCCGGCCCACGCCGCCGCGTTCGCCGCCCGCCCGCCGCGCCGCCGCCCGCCTCGCTCCCCCAACCACCTCGCCCAGCGCCCGCCCGTCCAGCGCGCGCGCGCGAGCAAAACCGCCGCCCGCTGCGCCCAGCGCTCCGGCAGCTCCTCCTCCGCCCGCCGCCTCCTCCCTCCTCGCCGGCCGCCGCCGCCGGCCGCCTCGTCGCCGGATCCGGCGGTTGGGATGAGATCCACCCGCCCGGCCATCCAAACGCGGCGTCCCGCGCCCCGGATCCCTCCGTCCCGGGATCTCCTCGTCTCGTTGACTTTTCCCGGAGGGTATGAAAATCCCCCAAGTCTTTTGCTGTCAGTAATTTTGTTGCATTTTCATCGCATCATAACTCTCTGCATATAGCTCCGTTTCGTGCGTGTAATATGTCAAAATGTTCGCCTCGATGAGTACATCATTTCATCTCATTGCATCATTTTCATTTGAGCTCATCTTGATGCCCGAAATGCTGTTAGGAGAGGGCTATGTGATGTTAGTTTCAGATTCTTATCAGAACATGCACTATTTTTATTTTTGCCATGATTGATGCGTGCACCCTCTGAACTTAAGTCCTACATGTGTTTTGTAATATGCCATGCCATCTTTCCAGGGGTGTATGCCATGTATTTTTGTGATCTCTGTGGTGACTGTCACAAGCATGCAAACTAGGCTTCATGATGTTACTGATTTCAGCTCTGCTCTGCTGTTATTTTTATGCCATGTTAACCTGATGCTACAGAGAGATCCATGCATATTTTGAGATACTTCAGTAAGGATGTTTTGAACATATGGTTATTCGCTATCCATCCATGCCCTTGTTTGCAATTATGGAGTGCCATAGCTTGAGTCAATCGAGCTCTACTTTTGCTATAAAATGTTTCCTGGCAGGTTGTTTACATGTTATTCAATTTTGCCAAGGTTGTTGTAGTTGATCCGTGTATGCTATGATGTTGTTCTTGCCATGTATAGCTTTTATGCCATGTCTTCTTAATGTTTGTTGCCTTGCCATGCCATGTATTGCTCGGTGGTGAGTGGTTCAAGCTCAGCAACATGTCTACTTATCGTTATTCCTGCCATGTATGAATCTGTAATATAACTTTCCATGTTTACATGGGTGCCATCATATTTTCTGTGCCCTTTTGGCTCATGGTCAGTAAGGGCCTTTTGTTCTATGCATTTAGTAGTATCATTCCATACCTTTGTTTGCCATGATAAGTTCCTGTAGCACGTTGTTTGATAGCTCTAAACATTGCAACCTGATGTTATTTCCTGATAAGTCTGAAACTGTTATTATTTGCAATCTTGTCATGTGTGTTTGAGCATGTTCTAGTGATTTCTGGAGATAGCTCAGTGTTCATGTTTTGTAATGCTTTACCTGTACATCATGCCCATGCCTTTTGTTAATATGTTAAGATGCTGTAGCATGTTGTGTTGATGCTTGCAATATGCCTAGTTGCTGTTTTGGACAGATTGTTGCTATATCTTGTATTGTGTGTATGTGTTGAACCGTTGCTCCGTTTTAAGTGTGCTCTATATGAAACTTGCTTGATTTTGCATGTAGCTTCATATTATCATGTTGCATCCTTGTTTTGAGGTGTTTGCTTGATGTTTGCATGCATTTTGCATCAATGCCATGCTTAACTTGTTTTGCTCATATCTTCTAGGCCGTAGCTCCGAATTAAATGAACTTTATATGTAACTTGACTAGAATTTCGTGTAGATCATCATGGTGAATCTTAACTTGCTGTTTAACAACTTGAACATAAGGTTTATTCAGATCTGGACCAATTTTGAAATTTGCATATGAGGACTTACCGGAATTGTTATATGTTTTTTCTGGCCTCATTTAAACTTGCCTTGATGTGTTGCTCTTGCTTGCATCATCTCTTGCCATGAGTAGCCTCATCTAGATTTTTCATGCATCATGCTTGTTGTGCATCATGCCATGTTCATGTGTGGTGTGTTTACTATGTTGTGTGCTTCTTCTTGTTAGTTCCTGTTTCGTTGCGATCGTGAGGATTCGTTCGTCTATGCTTGGTTCGGCTTCATCCGTTCGTCTTCTTCATGGACTCGTTCTTCTTCCTAGCGGGATTTCAGGCAAGATGACCGCTACCCTGGATCTCACTACTATCATTGCTATGCTAGTTGCTTCGTTCTTTCGCTATGCTGCGCTACCTATCACTTGCTGCTCAAGCCTACCTAATTGCCATGTCAGCCTCTAACCTTTGTCACCCTTCCTAGCAAACCGTTGTTTGGCTATGTTACCGCTTTGCTCAGCCCTCTTATAGCGTTGTTAGTTGTTTGGTGAAGATGAAGTTTGTTCCTTGTTGGAACATGGAGATGTTGTTCCTTGTTGGAACATGTTTACTTGTTGGGATATCACAATATATCTTATTTAATTAATGCATCTATATACTTGGTAAAGGGTGGAAGGCTCGGCCTTATGCCTGGTGTTTTGTTCCACTCTTGCCGCCCTAGTTTCCGTCATATCGGTATTATGTTCCCGGATTTTGCGTCCCTAACGCGGTCGGGTGATTTATGGGACCCCTTGACAGTTCGCTTTGAATAAGACTTTTCGGCAAGGCCCAACCTTGGTTTTACATTTGCCTCACCTAGCCCTTTTTCCCTTGGGAGTCGCGCTCTCAAGGGTCATCTTTATTTTACCCCCGACCGGTGCTTCTCCAAGTGCTGGCCCAAACCGAGTGATGTCCGCGCCCCGGGCAATCGAGTCTATGCCAACCCGACGTCTTGCTCATCCGGTGTGCCTGAGACCGAGATATGTGCAGCTCCTATCAGGATTTGTCGGCACATCCGGGCGGCTTTGCTGGTCTTGTTTTATTCTTTGTCGAAATGTCTTGTGGCCGGATTCTAAGACTGATCGGGTCTTCCGGGAGAAGGAATATCCTTCGTTGATCGCGAGAGCTTATCATGGGCTAAGTTGGGACACCCTTGCGGTATAAACTTTCGAGAGCCGTGCCGTGGTTATGTGGCGATGGGAATTTGTTAATATCCGGTTGTAGTAAACTTGAAGCAAACTCTTCTAAAATACACCAACCGTAATGCGTAACCGTGAGTGTCTCTTTTCGGGTTGATCGAGAGGAGAACACGGTTTCTTGGGTTATGTCGGCGTAAGTAGGAGTTCAGGATCATTTCTTGATCATTACTAGTTGACGACCGTTCCTTTGTTTCTCTTCTCGCTCTCATTTGCGTTGGTTAGCCACCATATATGCTTAGCCGCTGCTGCAACCTCACCACTTTATCCCTTCCTTTCCCATTAAGCTTTGCTAGTCTTGATACC
Organism: Aegilops longissima; assembly: GCA_021605205.1. Classification (NCBI taxonomy): domain Eukaryota; kingdom Viridiplantae; phylum Streptophyta; class Magnoliopsida; order Poales; family Poaceae; genus Aegilops; species Aegilops longissima. Next base: position 246,084,287 of record CM038682.1, on the reverse strand, counting down.
CATGGTAATGGGATTCTTTGAGTCCTTGTGGCTCACAGATTACTACACCACCGATTCTGAGTACAGGTTATGCGATGATCATGGCGTGAGGCGATGTTTGCTTGTGTTGGAGTTCTTCCGCTTCTTCTTGATCGGGGATAGGTTCGGTCGGCAGCTGGGCTAGCGAGGTGGATGTCGTTTGAGTTTCTGTTTATGTTTCATCCGTAGTCGGATGTTGATCTCTTGTATATGATGTTGATGTATTCTTGTGGCATTTGTGCCTTATGTATGTATCCCCATCTATTATGTAATGTTGATGTAATGATATCCACCTTGCAAAAGCGTTTCAATATGCGGGTCTATCCTTGGTGGGACCGTCGAGTTCCTTTTGGATAGGGTCGCATATTGGGCGTGACACCGTTCTCCGGTTCTATGGAGAGAGCAACAGATTTGTTAGAAATCATACATACAGATGTATGTGGTCCGATGAATGTTGAAGCTCGTGGCGGATATCGTAATTTTCTCACCTTCACAGATGATTTAAGCAGATATGGGTATATATTCTTAATGAAGCATAAATCTGAAACATTTGAAAAGTTCAAAGAATTTCAGAGTGAAGTTGAAAATCATCGTAACAAGAAAATAAAATTTCTACGATCTGATCGTGGAGGAGAATATTTGAGTTCGAGTTTGGTCTACATTTGAAAAATTGCGGAATAGTTTAGCAACTAACGCCACCGAACACCACAACGTAATGGTGTGTCGAGCGTCATAATCGTACTTTACTAGATATGGTGCGATCTATGATGTCTCTTACCGATTACCGCTATCGTTTTGGGGTTATGCTTTAGAGGCGGCGCATTCACGTTAAATAGGGCACCATCAAAATCCGTTAAGGCGACTCCTTATGAACTATGGTTTGGCAAGAAACCAAAGTTGTCGTTTCTGAAAGTTTGGGGCTGCGATGCTTATGTGAAAAAACTTCAACCTGATAAGCTTGAACCCAAATCGAAAAAATGTGTCTTCATAGGATACCCAAAGGAAACAGTTGGGTACACCTTCTATCACAGATCCGAAGGCAAGACATTCGTTGCTAAGAATAGATCCTTTCTAGAGAAGGAGTTTCTCTCGAAAGAAGTGAGTGGGAGAAAAGTAGAACTTGATGAGGTAACAGTACCATCTCCCTTATTGGAAAATGGTTCATCACAGAAATCGTGTCCTGTGACACCTACACCAATTAGTGAGGAGGTTAATGATGATGATCATGAAACTTCAGATCAAGTTTCTAATGAACTACGTAGGTCAACTAGAGTAAGATCCGCACCAGAGTGGTACGGTAATCCTATTCTGGAAGTCATGTTACTTGACCATGGTGAACCTACAAACTATGAAGAAGCGATGGTGAGCCCAGATTCCATAAAATGGTGGAAGCCATGAAATCTGAGATGGGATCCATGTATGAGAACAAAGTATGGACTTTGGTTGACTTGCCGATGATCGGCAAGCCATTGAGAATAAATGGATCTTTAAGAAGAAGACCGACACGATGGTAATGTAACTATCTATAAAGCACGACTTGTTGCAAAAGGTTTTCGACAAGTTCAAGGGGTTGACTACGATGAGACTTTCTCACCAAGAGCGATGCTTAAGTCTGTCGAATCATGTTAGCAATTGCTGCATTTTATGATTATGAAATTTGGCAAATGGATGTAAAACTGCATTCTTGAATGGGTTTCTAGAAGAAGAGTTGTATATGATGCAACCAGAAGGTTTTGTTGATCCAAAAGGTGCTAACAAAGTGTGCAAGCTCCAATGATCAATTTATGGTGCAGTGCAAGCCTCTCGGAGTTGGAATAAGCGCTTTGATAGTGTGATCAAAGCATATGGTTTTATGAGACTTTTGGAGAAGCTTTGTATTTACAAGAAAGTGAGTGGGAGCTTTGTAGCATTTACGATATTATATGTGGACGAAATATTATTAATTGGAAATGATATAGAATTTCTGGATAGCATAAAAGGATACTTGAATAAAAGTTTTTCAATGAAAGACCTCGGTGAAGCTGCTTACATATTGGGCATCAAGATCTATAGAGATAGATCAAGGCGCTTAATTGGACTTTCACAAAGCACATACCTTGATAAAGTTTTGAAAAATTCAAAATGGATCGAGCAAAGAAAGGTTTTTACCAGACACAAGGTGTGAAATTGAGTCGGACTCAATGCCCGACCACAGCAGAAGATAGAGAAAATGAAAGATGTTCCTATGCTTCAGCCATAGGCTCTATCATGTATGCAATGCTGTGTACCACACGGACGTATGCTTAGCAATAAGCTTGAAAGGAAGGTACCAAAGTAATCGAGAGTGGATCATCGGACAGCGGTCAAGAACATCCTGAAATACACGAAAAGGACTAAGGATATGTTTCTCGTATATGGAGGTGACAAAGAGCTAGTCGTAAATGGTTACGTCGATGCAAGCTTTGACACTGATCCGGATGATTCTAAATCGCAAACCGGATCGTGTTTTTATTAAGCGGTGGGCTGTCGGTTGGTGCAGTTCTAAACAAAGCGTCGTGGCGGGATCTACATGTGAAGCGGAGTACATAGCTGCTTGAAAGCAGCAATTGAAGGAGTCGGATGAAAGAGTTCATTTCGATCTAGGTGTCATACCTAGTGCATCGGAACCAATGAAGATCTTCTGTGACAATCTTGGTGCAATTGCCTTGGCAAAGGAATCCAAATTTCACAAGAGGACCAAGCATATCAAGAGGCGCTTCAATTCCATTTGGGACCAAGTCCAAGTGGGAGACATAGAGATTTGCAAGATACATACGGATCTGAATATTGCAGACCGTTGACTAAGCCTCTTCCTCGAGCAAAACATGATCAGCACCAAGACTCCATGGGTGTTAGAATCATTCTTGTGTAATCTAGATTATTGACTCTAGTGCAAGTGGGAGATGAAGGAAATACGCCCTAGAGGCAATAATAAAGTTATTATTTATTTCCTCATATCATGATAAATGTTTATTATTCATGCTAGAATTGTATTAACCGGAAACATAATACATGTGTGAATACATAGACAAACATATAGTCACTAGTATGCCTCTACTTGACTAGCTCATTAATCAAAGATGGTTATGTTTCCTAACCATAGACATGTGTTGTTATTTGATTAATGGGATCACATCATTAGGAGAATGATGTGATTGACATGACCCATTCCGTTAGCCTAGCACTTGATCGTTTAGTATATTGCTATTGCTTTCTTCATGACTTATACATGTTCCTGTAACTATGAGATTATGCAACTCCGTTTACGGAGGAACACTTTGGGTGCTACCAAGCGTCACAACGTAATCGGGTGATTATAAAGGAGTACTACAGGTGTCTCCAAAGGTACATGTTGGGTTGGCGTATTTGAGATTAGGTTTTGTCACTTGATTGTCGGAGAGGTATCTCTAGGCCTTCTCGGTAATACACATCACATAAGCCTTGCAAGCATTGCAACTAATAAGTTAGTTACGAGATGGTGTATTACGGAACGAGTAAAGAGACTTGCCGGTAATGAGATTGAACTAGGTATTGGATACCGACGATCGAATCTCGGGCAAGTAACATGCCGATGACAAAGGGAACAACGTATGTCGTTATGCGGTTTGACCGATAAAGATCTTCGTAGAATATGTAGGAACCAATATGGGCATCCAGGTTCCGCTATTGGTTATTGACCGAGAATGGTTCTAGGTCATGTCTACATAGTTCTTGAACCCGTAGGGTCCGCACGCTTAACGTTACGATGACAGTTTTATTATGAGTTTACAAGTTTTGATGTACTGAAGTTTGTTCGGAGTCCCGGATGTGATCACGGACATGACGAGGACTCTCGAAATGGTCGAGACATAAAGATTGATATATTGGAAGAATATATTTGGATATCGGAATGGTTCCGGTGAAATCGGATTTTACCGAACACCGGGGTTACCGGAACCCTCCTGGGGATGTTGGGCCTTAGTGGGCCATGAGGGAGAAGAGGAGGGCGGCCGGGGCAGGCCGCCCCCCCCTAGTCCGAATAGGACAAGGAGAGGAGGCGCGCGCCCTTCCTCTTTCCCTCCCCTTTCCTTCTCCAACAAGGCAAGGGGAGTCCTACTCCCGGTGGGAGTAGGACTCCTCGGCGCACCCTATGAGGGCCGGCCGCACCTTCCCTCCCTCCTTTATATCACAGGCAGGGGCACCCCATAACACACAAGTTGATCTACGGATCGTTCCTTAGCCGTGTCGGTGCCCCCTCCACCATATTCCACTTCGGTCATATCGTCGCGGGCTTAAGCGAAGCCCTGCGCCGTGGAGCATCATCATCGTCCTGCCCGTCGTCTTGTGGAACTCATCCCCGCGCTTTGCTGGATCGGGCCGGGGATCGTCATCGAGCTGAGCGTGTCTGAACTTCGGAGGTGCCGTGCGTTCGGTACTTGGATCGGTCGGATCGTGAAGGCGTCGACTACATCAACAGCGTTGTCATAACGCTTCGCTTCACGGTCTCACGAGGGTACATGGACAATACTCTCCCCTCTCGTTGATATGCCATCACCATGATCTTGCGTGTGCGTAGGAATTTTTTTGAAATTACTACGTTCCCCAACACAGGGGCCCAGTATAAAGTGTACGGTGTCTATGGGTAGGGTCTTTAGGTCAGGCCTATTACCCTACCCCTAATACATGTCCTCGTCATTAGCCCCCGAATCGGTCGAGGTTGAGCGGGTCGAGCCGAGGTGTATTCCCAGATGAGTCGAGTGCTACGGAGGCACTTATGAGCTTCCTCTGGTCACCCGACGGTCTTATCTCCGCGTGTTGCCTTGACAGATTCCAGACTGCATGGTGTCCGAGTGAAATAAGCTCAAACGGGTCCGCGGAGGAGCGTTGAACTCACCTTATAGCAATTTTTTTGGAGTGATTTGGAGTTGGTCCTGCATCGAGTAACTGATTACTCGGAATTTCTTCACGCCTGGAACGTGTCTTTTTTTGTTGTTTGGCCGTCACTCGGACCGGGCGGACCGTTCTGAGTGGATACCATTCCAGTGGGGGCACGCTGAGTGCACCCACCGGTATAATCCTCGAGACTACCGTCATTGCGGGCGATCGGCGGGAGTCTTAAACTGTCTTTTTTGTTGTTGTTCATCACTCGGACCGGTCAGGCCATTCCGAGTGGAGATTACTCCAGTGGGGGCACACTTAGTGCACCCACTGGGTGTAGTCCCCGAGACCGCCATCGACTGCGGGTAGTCGGCGGGGGTCTGAGAGAACTAAAACTCTTTTTAGCTGGTACTGATCGAACTTGTTCTTCTCTCGGATTGGTTCTTGTTTGCTTGATACAGCTTCTGAAGAGGAATCAGCAGTCGACTAGTTGGACGATTCTTGAGCAACATTGATCAGCTCATCAGCAAGGCCCTCAGCAATGGTCTTGATGTTCCCTCCTCAGCTCACCAGCAAGGCACTCAGCAAATGTCTTGACGTTCCTGTCAGCCGTCTGCTTTCGGTCGCAGTCGACCCGTACCATTCGACGGGGCCGGTCAACTCATCAACGAGGTATTCAGTAATGGTCTTGACGTTGCTGAGTGTGGCTTGCCTTGGCGGCACGCTCAATCTCGTCCTTCTTCTTGATGGTACATCTCTGAGGTGGTGGTCGTGGCCGACCCGCACTTTGCTAAGCCCTCGAGTGGGAGGATTGCTCACCACTCGGTAAGATTTTTCAAACTTAGGCGAGTACTGGACTGCAGCTAAGCCTCCGAGTGTGAGGATCGCTCACCACTCGGTGGGATTTTTAAACTTAGGCGAGCTTGGACTGCTGCTAAGCCCAGTGGGAGGATTGCTCACCACTCGGTAGGATTTTTCAAACTTAGGCGAGTACTGGACTGCAACTAAGCCCCCAAGTGGGAGGATTGCTCACCACTCGGTAGGATTTTTTATTACTTAGGCGAGTACTGGACTGCAACTAAGCCCCCGAGTGGGAGGATTGCTCACCACTCGGTAGGTTTTTTATTACTTAGGCGAGTACTGGACTGCAGCTAAGCCCCAGTGAGAGGGACTCACCACTCGGTGGGATTTTTTATTACTTAGGCGAGTCTTGGACTGCAACTAAGCCCCAGTGAGAGGCATACTCACCACTCGGTGGGATTTTTATTACTTAGGCGAGTCTTGGACTGCAGCTAAGCCCCGAGTGAGAGGCGGACTCACCACTCGGTGGGATTTTCTATTACTTAGGCGAGTCTTGGACTGCGGCTAAGCCCAGTGAGGCGGACTCACCACTCGGTGGGATTTTTATTACTTATCAGAGTCTTGGACTACAGCTAAGCCCCCGAGTGAGAGGCAGACTCACCACTCGGTAGGATTTTTCTTCGACTTAGGCGAAACGGATTCGCAGCTAAGACACCCACTGGGGGATTTTAGAACATGTAAAAAATGAACAACAATCATTCGGAAGACTGTAAAATCATGTCTTTTGATAATCAAACTAAAGGGTACTTCTTATATTGACCGTTAGATTTTGTGTGAAAGGGGTATTTGCAAGAGTATATTGTATCCGTAGAGGAGCTTCATTTTCACCCTTTTTCATGAAAGGGGTATTTGTCCGAGTGGACATGCTTCCCGACTGATCGGGGTATGTTGACTGCAAGGAAAAACTTGGTGGCACTCGTATGTCTCCCGGAGGAGATAGACTAGTGGTTTGACATGGACGTGCTATGAAACCTGATAGGCGAGGCTAGTGTGTGGGCTTACTTTTCGAAGAGAGGTCACTCATTATCCCGGGGGACCACTAGCACATGCCATCTCTGAGTCCAAGTTTGGGAAACTGACGCCTTGGAGCCTAGGATTAGGGTCAAGTGTATCCGTAGAGGAGCATTGTTTTCACTCTTTTGTAGTCCTGAAGATGACTTTAGGTAATGATTTGGGCGATCGTCCGAGTGGACAGTACTACCCATATAGATTTTCGGCAGACCGAGCATGTATGGTCAGAAAGATATTCCTGATGTGATCAATGGGTTGATTGAATGGGTGTAAACCCTGAGGGCAGCATGGCCAACGGCTGTGCGTAGCCCCCGAGTGATGCTCGAAAGAGGTAAGCTTGCGACAGAGTGCGATATGAGGTTTGATCATATGAGTAACTTAGTCGTTCCCATGTTTGGGGTGTAGAGGTAAAGACATGTCCAAGTGATGGTGAAGCGCGAGGCGGCCGAGGGGCGATGATGTGTACAACCGAGAGGCGACGCGCGGAGCGGCCAAGCGGTGAAGACGTGCACAACCGAGTGGCGACGTGCAGAACGGTCGAGTGAAAGATGTGCGAGGTGGCCGAGTGAAGGACTACGTGTCTAGCTGAGTCGTGACGCATGGAGCGGACATGTGGTGAAGGCATGCACAACCGAGAGGCGACGCGTGGAGCGGCCAAGTGGTGAAGACGTGCACAACCGAGAGGCGACGCGCGGAGCGGCCAAGTGGTGAAGACGTGCACAACCGAGTGGCAACGTGCGGGATGGCCGAGTGAGGATGCGCGAGGTGGCCAAGTGAAGGATTACGTGTCCAGCCAAGTGGTGACGCGCGGGGCGGCCGTGTGGTGAAGGCATGCACAACCGAGAGGCGACGCGCGGAGCGGCCAAGCGGTGAAGGTGTGCACAACCGAGTGGCGATGTGCAGGAAGGTCGAGTGAAAGATTGCATGTCCAGCCAAGTGGCTGAAATTGTCTTCGAAGGAGTTAGCCAGATGTTTTCGAAGCTAATGTAGCGACGAGGTCGGTGTAGTGTGGTTGGAACGCAACAAGACCGGCGTGACAATTGAGTCTGAGTAGGAATGAAGATGGCGTGCAGAGCGTCTGGGTGATTATAAAACTTGTCAAAGTGGCGGATCAAATGCATTTGTTGAAGTGAAGGATCTGACAGGTGATGAAGTACTTGACCACTCAGGAGAGTGTCATTCCAAATGAGATGCAGCTCCCGAGTGCGGCGTAGCCCCCGAGCGTACTACAGGCTTCGACAACGAACATGTCGGAATACGAGAAATATAGTTTTGAAAGGATGATTTGCAATTCATCAAATCGGACTCGGGTAAAGATGAGGAGAAGCTTCCTGGTGATGCTCGAAAGAGGCAAACTCGCAAAAGAGTGAAGTGTGAAGTTTAATTATAAAAGGGACATATCTGTATCATGCCTGACGAGGCATATATCATTGATACGATGAAAAAGGATTCCACAGAGGGGTTGGCCAGATGTGTTTGAAGTCAACAGAGCAACAAGGTCGGTGTTGTGGTGCGCTGGGACCGGTATGGTGACCGAGTCCAAGCAGTGATGAAGTTGGTGCATAGGGCTATCGAGTGATCGCGTAACTTGTGTAAAAAGGCACAAGCCAACAAAATAATTTCTCGAGGAAATTTGGTGTGTGCTGAAATGATTTATGTGAATAACGCCCATAGACACCCGCTGGGAGTGCAAGGGGCTTGCTGGTTAACCAGCAAGAGTCTGAAAGAGCGAAGGATCCGTTCGAACTTGTCGAAGTGAAGGATCGGACTGAACCCATTGGAATACTGGCTCAAATAAAATGGAAGTGTAGTGTTTTGACTAAGTTGCAGCCCTGGAGGACCGATGCAAACTCGAAATGAAGAACGACACATGGTGTTCGTGAATGATGTATGCGAACAAATGGAAGTTGGATAATACTAAGTAAGTACGTGAAAATAAGCAGCCGAGCGTAGAGGTACACTCGGTGGCGTGGCCTCCGAGAGAAAGTGATGTGTGAATTACGGGATGCTCGGGAAGACGGAAATAGCAGAATGTAAAATGACTTAGCTGTCTGAAGGCGCACGAGTGGCCGAGTGGTGACGAGGCGACCAACGAGTGGCGACGCACGGGGCGGCCGAGTGATGATGAGGTGACCATCCGAATGGCGACACGCGGGGGCGGCCTAGTGGTGATGAGGTGACCAACCGAATGGCGACGCGCGGGGGCGGCCTAGTGGTGATGAGGTGACCAACCGAGTGGCGACGCGCGGGGCGGCCGAGTGGTTATGAGGTGACCAACCGAATGGCGACGCGCGGGACGGCCGAGTGGTGATGAGGTGACCAACCGATGACGATGCGCAGGGCGGCCGAGTGGTTATGAGGTGACCAGCAGAATGGCGGCAGCAGGCGGCGAGTGATGATGAGGTGACCAACCGATGGCGTCTGTGGGCGGCGAGTGGTTATGAGGTGACCAACCGGTGGCGGCGCGCGCGGCGGCGAATGGTTATGTGGTGACCAACCGAGTGGCGACGCGCGGAGCGGCCGAATGGTTATGAGGTGACCAACCGTCTGGCGACGCGCGGAGCGGCCGAATGGTTATGTGGTGACCAACGAGTGGCGGCGGCGCGAGCGGTCGAATGGTTATGGGTGACCAACCGAGTGGCGGCGCGGAGCGGCCGAATGGTTATGAGGTGACCAACCGATGGCGGCGCCGGGCGGCGAGTGGTTATGAGGTGACCAACCGATGGCGACGCTCGGGGCGGCCGAGTGGTTATGAGGTGACCAAACGAATGACGACGCGCGGAGCAGTCGAATGGTTATGAGGTGACCAACCGAGTGGCGACGTGCGGAGCGGCCGAATGGTTATGAGGTGACCAACCGATGACGACGCTCGGGGCAGCCGAGTGGTTATGAGGTGACCAACCGATGGCGACGCTTGTGGCGGCGGAGTGGTTATGAGGTGACCAACCGATGGCGACGCGCGGGGCGGCCGAGTGGTTATGAGGTAACCAACCGAGTGGCGACGCGTGGGGCGGCCGAGTGGTGATGAGGTGACCAACCGAGTGGCGACGCGCGGGGCGGCCGAGTGATGTAGACGCGTCCCGCAGAGTGATGATGCGCGGGGCGTCCGAGTGATGTAGACGCGTGGCACGGGGTGACGATGCGCCGGGCGTCCGAGTGATGTAGACGCGTCCCGAGAAGTGACGAGATGCAGGGCGTCCGAGTGAAGTAGACGCGTCCTACAGAGTGGTGACGCGCGGGGCGGCGAAGTGGATGAAGATGCGGTTGGTACCGTAGATTCACGGTCGTAGTTGCTGTCGATGTTGTTCTGGATGTTAACTGGTCGAGTGAACCCAGGGGCTTCACGGCCAAACGAGGGCCATTCGAGTGGATGCCTCATCTGAGTGTTCCTACCCATCCAAGTGAACCACAGCTACTCAGCTAGGTTGCGATCTGGACGGTGTGGAGCTGGTTCGGCAGGCCGACTCGGAGTGTTGGGCTCGGAGGCGTTGGCGAGGTTCGGCGTGGACATGCCCATGAGCGAACGAGCACTGCTTCCTCCGCTAGAGGCGGGCGGCTGCTAGCGGTCATGGACACCATGTAGCGGAGGCAGCCAGGCGCTGGAGCTGGGCGCCGGTAGGTAGACGATGAGGTCGACTTGGTACAAAGTCCAGACAGTCATGGAGCAATAAATCCTTGGTAATTACGCATTGAAGGAGTTGCCCATGTCTAGGACGTGTACGCGGAATCTGCATGCAAGAGAGCACTAATTAAGCGAGAGTTAGAGCCATTCATGCATGTAATGAACGTTTCCCACGACCATTTATCTCCTGCATGCAGGACATCAATGGGATGGAATTAAGATTAGAAGGAGAGTAGAGGGGCGCAGAGCTCCCTGGTCGGCCACGGCAGCGGCGGCGATGGCTTTGACTCTGATCCAGTGCAAGGTGAGGCGGCCCGCGACAAGTCCAATTGCGGACCACGTTCTCTGCGAGGCTGCGCGGGGGCGGAGCTTGAGGCGGTGGTTAGTCGATCCGGTGGCTCCCATCTTGTTGTGGCCAAGGACGTGGACAGCCTCGACCATGACGCCGCGTCAGGTTCGTGCATCGACCGTGGAGGTTGCCGCGCCGCGGTTGACGGGGGACGCCGATGCAGCGTGCCATGTCGGGCCGTCGTGGGGAGGCCGCTACAGCACGAGGCCTACGCGCACGTCGCAACGACCACGGCCGAGCGCCCGCGTCGCTAGATGGACTGCCGAGCGCTTGCGATCGCTGCACCCGGATGACGGGTGAGTTGAGGTCGACTGAGAAGAGGAAGCAGAGGCGCGATCCAGCAAAATTGGCGGCCGTGTGTGAGGGCGATGGCCACGGCCCTTGGCGCAGCACGTCGATGCCCTTTTCTCTTCCTCGTCTCTTGTCTGATCTATCCATCGGAAGTTTTTGTTGTTGATCCCGATGGACGCCTGCTAGTACAGGGAGGAAAACAACAGATTTGTTTAGAGCTACGATGATTGTTAGATCATAAGAGGATAGCATAGAAAGAAATCTCTTGATCGATCCGTCTGCGAACGGTCATGTACGCCTGCAGCATCAAGTGAATATGTATCTTATCCTCTCCTTTTGAGATGCTTTAGTTACCTGCTGCAAAGACGAACAATTCGATCAGGATGAACAGGAAATTAAACATAGATGAATGAAAAAGAAACCATCTGCATCATGGCTCGATAGACGCCAGGTCCCACGGTGGGCGCCAACTGTCGTGGTAACGATTCCGACAATAAAAAGGGGGTAGGGTAAAGGAGCATGATCTATCGAGATGCATATGGGTGACACGGTGGTTTTAGCGAGTTCGGGCCTCTCACGATGGAGATAACAACCCTACATCTCGTGCTCCGGAGAGGCTTTGTTTTATCTTAGTATGTATCCGGAGTTTACAATGTGTGTGTGTGAGAGAGAGGAACGGATCCCCATGCCTGAGCTAAGTCCGGAGACTAGAGAGGGAGAGAAAGAGGTGGCCGAAAAAAGCCCCAAGTCTAGTGGTGGGGGGTGGCTTATATAGAGTGCGCCACCCCCTCACCTCCTATGTTACAAAGTGGAGCATCAATGCCATAATGCCTGCCCACAACAAAACCGTCATGCTGACTATTGGTCTTCGCATATCCGAGTGAGTTACATGGCCGAGTGGAGTGCCATGCTCCGAGTGGTTGTTGCCGCCCGAGTGACTTTCAAGTTGTGGTACATCTGGATGGCGATCTGGCCCAGGGGACAAGTATAAAGTGTACGGTGTCCATGGGTAGGGTCTTTAGGTCAGGCCTGTTACCCTACCCCTAATACATGTCCTCGTCGGGGGACGCGTGGCTGCACGTAAATGGTAAATAGAACGCCCACGATTTCAATAATACTTGTGTTTCCGATTGTAACGTGACAACACTTGTTCCAAAATGACTTTGTTGATTGTTAATGCGTGCGCCTTTGCAAATCGGACATCAAAATTACCACAGCATGTTGGTGCCATGTCATGACACCAAGCCAAGTTTCATGATTTTCATGCGTATTTTGGATTTACAGGAATTAAAAAACCAAGTTTCTCAATGTTTCCAGCCGAGCCACGATGCCCAGATGTTTGAATTTCATTCCCATTTCTTGCATGGGACCTAGAAATTTACCCGAGGACACACATGTGATTCTTCAACCAACTTTGGTGCACTGGAGCATGTACTTGTATTTCAAATTTGAATTATGCACACAAAGGTGACACGTTCCGTCTCAGAACCACGAGCCTTCTTGAGAGAAGCTCCGATTTGCAAGAAGCTTATATCAAAACTTGTTCCTATTCGGCCAATTTTTTTACCATAGCATGGTAGTACCATGACATAACACCATGCCGAGTTTCATGATTTTCAGGCATGTTTTGGATTTACAAGAATTTTCAAACCAAGTTTCTCAATGTTCTCGGCCGAGCCACGATGCCCAGATGTTTGAATTTCATTCCCATTTCTTGCATGGGACCTAGAAATTCACCCGAGGACACACATGTGATTTTTCAACCAACTTTGGTGCACGGGAGAATGCGCTTGTAGTTCAAATTTGAATTATGCACATTAAATTATCAGAAACTCAATTAATGTATAAAAAAGGCCAAACGAACCCGGAATAATTCCAAAATTTAACATGGCACTCATGTAGTTCTATGTTGCCTCTGTAAAGAAACTCAACGGGGGGGGGGGGGCAGCGTATATCGTTGCACACTCAAAGGTGACACGTTCCCTCTCAGAACCACGAGCCTTCTTGAGACAAGCTCCGGTTTGCAAGAAGCTTATACCAAAACTTGTTCCAAATCGTATAATTTTTACCACAACATGTTAGTGCCATGACATGACACTATGCCAAGTTTCATGATTTCCAGGCGAGTTTTGGATTTACATGAATTTTAAGACCAAGTTTCTCAATGTTCTCGGCCGAGTCACGACACCAAGATGTTTGAATTTGATTCTCATTTCTTGCATGGGACCTAGAAATTCACCCAAGGACACACATGTAATTTTTCAACCAACTTTGGTGCACCGGAGCATGTCCTTGCAGTTCAAATTTGGATTATGCACATTAAATGTCCAAAAACTCAATTAATGTATGAAAAAGGCCGAACGAACCCGGAATAATTTCAAAATTTAACAGGGCACTCATATAGTTCTATGTTGCCTCTGTAAATAAAATCACGGGGGAGGCAGCGTATATCGTTTCGCACACAAAGGTGACACATTCCCTCTCGGAACCACGAGGCTTGTTGTGAGAATCTCCGGTTTTGCAAAAAGCTTATACCAAAACTTGTCCTAATTCAGCCAAAAAATATACATATGAAAACAGGGTTTAGATTATCCCGAACATCTCGCTACCGAGACCAATGTACTCTTATTTGAATTCAACATAAAATGGATACAAATATTTGAATTGGAGATCGTATGGTACATGTAGTTCATAGTGAAATATGATTACTGCTATATGCATGTTTTTTTATCAAGATAATATTTAAATGATTGTATAACTTGACAACAATCATATTCAAATAAGGAAAATTGATTCAAATTTAGTCCATATGGTAGACGACAATATATATGTTCATAGGGTGGAGTAAAATGTTCATATATGATGGAAGATCAAAATGTAGGACTACATCCATTATAAACCGCAAGGTCACCTAACGATATATTCGAATTCAACATAACATGGATTCAAAAATAGAAATTCAAGATCCTGGCATTTGTAATCATATAAAAAGGGACATGACTCTTTCTTTTGGTGGGAATTGATTTGTTTTTTGTTGTTGTTGAGGGAAGTGCGAATCGATTTGGTACTATACAAGGTAATCTTGTTCTACCGATTTTTTTACATTTTTCCTGTAGTTTTTTCAATGACATCTATAGCAATATAGTAAAAGGGGACATGTCTCTCTTGTGTCTTGTATGAATTGTTTTTTTGTACACGTTAAGTTTGTTCTGCCGAACAAGGAAACCGCGCCTTGTTATCCCAAAATTTTCAAGCTCGAGTATCTTTTGTCTCATCTGCTTTGAAACTCCCGCCTCTTCAACCCGCTCCGCGCCTTGTTATCTCGAAATTTCGACGCGCGCAAAAACTCCCTCCTCATCCGAAATCAGTCCCATAGCCCAAACACGAGAAATCCCCCTTCTACCCATCAGCCGGAAATGCTAGCTTGAAGTAGCGGTGTCAAAACGGGTGGGGGTACGCTGGTAACTTACCCTACATTTCAGACAAGCACTTCCCTAAGCCATGGCTCCCCTACCTTCCCCTTCATCCCCCCATTCGTAAACCGAGGCCGCTGTCGGTGTCAAAACCGGCGGATCTCGGGTAAGGGGTCCCGATCTGTGCGTCAAGGCTGATGGTAACAGGAAGCAAGGGACACAAGTGTTTACCCAGGTTCGGGCCCTCTCGATGGAGGTAAAACCCTACTTCCTGCTTGATTAATATTGATGATATGGGTAGTACAAGAGTAGATCTACCACGAGATCGTAGAGGCTAAACCCTAAGAGCTAGCCTATGATGGTATGAATGTAATTGTGATCGGCCTTCTAAGGACCAACCTCTCCGGTTTATATAGGCACCGGAGAGGGCTAGGGTTTACATGGAGTCGGTTACAAGGAAGGAAATATAATATCCAGATCGCCAAGCTTGCCTTCCACGCCAAGGAAAGTCCCATCCGGACACGGGCCGAAGTCTTGAGTCTTGTATCTTCACGCTTCAATAGTCCGGACATTGTACACAGTCCGGCTGCCCGGATACCCCCTAATCCAGGACTCCCTCAGTAGCCCCTGAACCAGGCTTCAATGATGATGAGTCCGGTGCGCAGTCTTGTCTTCGACATTGCAGGGCGGATTCCTCCTCCGAATACTCCAAAGTGGTCATCGCACACGTAGACCATGTCCGGATCTGCAAGATGATCTTCGTATGGTATAGATCTGATCTGCTGGCAATCTTCGTTTATCGTGCCCTCGCGTCGGGGCTTGGTTCAACGCGAACCGACGTTTCCTGCCCCACAATGACTTGTGTTGCGAGGCGGTTTCATTGGTATGTCCCGTTGAGGCAGAGATCATGTTCCTCTCATTACGGGATTTTCCATCAATGTGGGCATGCGTGACCTCATGTCAGCTGTTGGTATAACCCGTGTGTTTTTTAGATAAGCCTCAAACGGTCACACCGGGGACTCTTGATATTCACCCTCTTTATAAAGGGGTCGAGACCTACGCCTCCTTTTTCACCTTCATCACGCCTTCTCGCACCTCGAGTTCTAACACCCAAAACCTAAGCTCCACCCCTTCGGAATCCTTCAATATGTCCGGATCTAACCCTCAAGGCCGGTGGGTGGCCTCCTCGATCGAAGAGAAGGACATTGCCAAGCTTAGGGAGGTCGGATACTTGACCGCAGATATCCGGCACAGGCTCCCTGCACCAGGGCAGGTCATCTTGACGCCGGAGCCCAACGAGTGTGTCGTTTTCGTCCCACACTTCCTCCGCGGTTTGGGTCTCACCCTAGATCCCTTCGTGAGGGGGCTCATGTTCTATTATGGGTTGGATTTTCATGATCTGGCTCCGGACGCTATCCTCCACATCTCATCGTTTGTTATCGTGTGCGAGGCTTTTCTCCATATCGCCCCACACTTTGGCTTATGGCTCAAAACTTTCAATGTGACGCCGAAGATGATAGAGGGGCGACATGTGGAGTGCGGAGGTGCCGTAATAAGCAGGAACGGTGATGCCCCGTGGCCAGAGGGTTCTTTCCCAGAAGTATCCGATGTATGGCAGCGGAGGTGGTTCTATGTCATGGCTCCCAGAGGCACAAAGTGGGCGGCTGCCCCCGAGTTTCGTTCAGGCCCTCCGTAACAGTTGGCGTCGTGGACGGACGTAGGGCGGAATTGGGGACCCGCTGGTGATATACCAGTACTGCAGAATCGCATCCAGGAGCTTCTTGCTAGGGACATTAATCTCATCAGGATAATGCAAGTGATGTTGATCCAACAGATGTTGCCATGCCAATGCCGGCCTCTCCGGATGTGGGAGTTCAATCCGGCGGGTCCGCGGACCGCCAAGCACTTATTCGGCCTGAAGCTCGAAGAGATGTGCAAATTATTCTTCGGACGGAAAGTAAAATGTCCGGACACCACCAAGGATGTGGGCCTAAGCTGCAATCGCCTAGATACCCAAGTAAGTAAACTTGATACCGGACACCGTGTTTTGTATTTGTTATGATTGTTTATTCTGAAAATCATCCGCGTCCAGGAATGGCTCAGCAAGGCGGAGAGAATCAGGTGTCCGGCGCCGCTTCCTAAAACTCGCCGCCCCACCATAGCCAAGATGCTTGACCGAGTACTCAGCAGGATGCCCCGGGATGAGACAAGGGAAGGGCGAAGAGTCCGAACCCCTACGCTACACACCGAACCGGGGAATTGTTACCTCTCCTAAGGAGGATAGTCGGAAGGAAAGGCTAAGGCCTCCTCCCCGTGGGAAGAAGAGGGCCGCTTCAAGACTCGGAGGCGGAGATGCCCAGACCGGGAAAAAGATAACACCGGGGGCTCTGCCGCAGCGGGCACCCTCACGCATTGTGCCCTGTCAGGCCAGCCCTCCACCGAGCTGTAAGTTAATTTTTAATTGAAGGTACTGCGTTCCTCCTAGATCAATAACCAGGATTAGTCTTTTCGTGGTTCGCTGCAGCCCCTCTCCTGAGTTAGTCTTGAGGACCTTCCTCCGGAGATGATGGAGAGCGAGACCCCACCTACCTCTCCAGCTCATGGCCAGCAACACCAAAGTGTCGTCACGGAGGAGTCCGGATCTGCCGGCCCGGAGGCCAATCGTCGGCCGCCCTGAGCTCGGGCGTTTGGCTCCCGTGAGGCGATGGGAAGGGTCCGCACAGATTCGATGTTGGCGGACATCTTGGCGGGCTCATCTTGGGCGGGCTGCGCTCTCGGAGGAGCACCGCTCATTAATGAGCATGGTGCTCCAGAAAATTTCATCCGCTACCAGCGGTTTGAATGAAGCATTTGCAAATCTGCTTAGAGGATTTGAGGTATGCAGTGAAGAATACACTGTTTTTGGCTGTGAGGCACGCGTTAGGTGTGCTCCATATAGGTAGTTGCCCCTGAGACACTGGTTGCCTGCCCTAGAGGGCAAACGGGGGGTCATAAACCAATGATTGCGCTATAAATGTGTGCAGGTACCTATGAGTCTGGCAACCGATCAGTCCGTGGAAGTTTCCGAACTGACCAGGCAGATCCGATCGATTGATGCCGATATCACGCTGGTGAAAGAGTGGCTGGACAAGTCGCAAGGTATGTGCTCTGCCTTCCTTTGTATAGGAAAATATGGAGGCAGCATGATATTAATGTAAGATGTTCAAACTGCAGATGGTGCTGCTGCCGTGGAGGCCCTAAGGGCAGAACTTGTTCAAGCCAAGGAACAAGCTCGGGTTAGCAATGCGGCTGCCCTAAAGGCGACCGAGAAACTGAGAGCCGAAAAAGCGGCTCATCGCCGAAGCGAAGAAAAGATGGCCGAAATGGCTATTGAGTTTAAAAATGTCGCTGACCGGTATGAGCTCCTTAAAAGGGGGCATAAGGATAGCTTGGCCGAGCTAAACAAGGCACGCAATGCCACCAAGGAAATACGGACCGAGCTCAGGTGTGCGCGGGAGGAGCTTCAACAGGCCGATAAAATCGTGACTGGAGAATCCTACTTGCTGCGGACGAAGTTTTTCGATCCGAAGTATGCTCCCCTGGATGGGCGCTGGAGTCCTGCGGACGCGTATGCTGATTTGGCGAAGAGTACGGTTGACGCTGTTAAGTTCTTCGAGGGTCAGGTTGATAGGGAAGTGGAGAAGCTTTTCTGGTCGCTATTCAATGCTCCCACTCGCCCGCTGCCATTAAATGAAAAGATGGCTGCTGTGGCGGAGCTTCACAGGCTGTCCGGTCTTGCAATGCGGTCTGTGATTGACCATCTTTGGCCTGAAGGGCTTAAGCCGGACAGTTACTTTGGATTGGTGCAGCAATTCCTTGGGGCCGTGCCTCGGATCAATGCCATGAGGAGGTCGGCGTGCATAGAGGGTGCACGGATGGCTCTTGCCCGCGTTAAAGCCTATTGGACAGATATGGAGGCCAATATTATAGCGACCCAAGATCCGGCGGGGGGCCAATATCCGGCCGATCACTACTTGGCGCAGGTCACAGAAGGTGCCCGCCTCATAGAGGCGCAGTGCTCGAAGAATGTATTATTCGAGTGATAAATTGAATTATTGTATAAACAATGTTATTTTGGTTATAAGGCTATATGTATACTTTTTGCCCGAAAGTATTGTTGTGTCCCCTCTGCGGCCGTTTACATATACATATATATATATATATATATATATATATATGTGTGTGTGTGTGTGTGTGTGTGTGTGTGTGTGCCCCACGCAAACAATGCGGGGGTGTTCGCAAAAAATATGCATAATCACACTTGATCCAACGTCTTGGTCCATGAAGGAGGTGATCGCACGTCGAACTAGGCAACCAGACTATATAGCTGTAACACCTTCGCTTAGCCATGGGAATTAATGTTGGGGCTACTATGTAGCCCCTGGTACATTTCGCGGGCATCCGAATACGGGCGCGTGTGTACATGACCGGGCAACGGTCCTTTGTTAATGCGGAGGAATCCTAAAGATTCCGATAAGTCTTCGAGTGGTTGAACAGTCTCTCGCTATATCATGACAGTCAGTTTTCGGCTTTCTCTACTGAGGTGCTTGTTCGGAATAACCAGGGCACAATCACAGTAGTTCTCCTTTGGCCACCTTAGCCGATAGTAACGGAACGTAAGGCGGCGAACCCAGGAGCCGGGCAAACCCAACATTTGACCAAAGACATGATTCAGAGCTGCTGCATATAAGGCCAAACTCGTGACGCCGAACACTCCGAGGGTATTCGGACTTTATAATAGACGATGGGCTCACGAATGCCCATTTGTTATAAACCCTGTTTTTCCAGGTACGTGCGTTAATCTGTCGTGGCGAGATGCCAAAAACGGCAGTATCCTCTGTGGGTATGAGACCCATGGGATTGTTGAACAACAAGAGGCAACAAAAAAGGTTTACATAGGGGCTTAATCTAAAAAGAAACCTGTTGAACGGGGCCCTGCTGCACGTCTGCGCCTTTGTCTCCGTTGTGCCGTATCCTGGAAGGGTATCGCACGAACATTGCCTGTGAAAAAAGGAAAACTCGCAGAAGAGCACAACGTAAGTATGCTATGGATAATAAAAGTGTAAGATGTTGGCCTGCCCATAAGGTTGAGCCAACTATGGGACTGTGTTAATTATTTATAGCCCCTGGTGTCCGCTATGGGATTACATATACGGTGTCCTGGTTCAATTTAATCCTGGCGACCGGACTCGTCTAGCCAAGTTTGTGGCCTTTAAGGACCAGTCATGTTTTCTGATGTTGGAGGCCGCTTATAGTCCAGCCGCGAGGGCCGTCGCGTGTTCCTCTGCGCGTGACGGGCGCTCTGTTAGTCTGCTAACGGTGATGACGCCACGTGGACCAGGCATCTTAAGTGTAAGGTAGCCATAGTGCGGCAATGCGTTGAAGCGAGCGAAGGCCATTCTTCCGAGCACTGCGTGATAGTTGCTTAGGAAGGGTGCGATGGTGAAGAGTAGTTCTTCGCTCCTGGAGTTGCCTGGAGAGCCGAATGTTACCTCCAATGTGATGGAGCCCCTGCTATGGGCTTCAACGCCTGGTATCACCCCTTCAAAGGTGGTGTTTCTTCGGTTAATTCTGGATGGGTCTATCCCCATCCTGCGGACAGTGTCCTCATATATTAAATTAAGACTGCTGCCGCCGTCCATAAGGACGCGGGTGAGACGGTATCCGTCGATTATTGGGTCAAGCACCAAGGCCTTTGATCCTCCGTGCCGAGTACTAGTTCGGTCATCCAAGTTATCGAAAGTGATCGGATAAGGCATCCAGTGGTTAGGCATGAGTACGATGGGCTCTATATCGAGCGCGTCTCTATGCGCGCGTTCGTGCCTCCTCGTGGATGTGTAACTCGCGTGGATCATGTTCACGCTTTAACCTCTGGGGAATTTTTTTCGTCGCCGGTGTTAATTTCAAGGGGTTCATCTCGCCTTCACTTGGTGTTTCCCTCTCCTTGTATTCGGCGTTTAATTTGCCGGCCTGCTTGAAGACCCAGCACTCTCTGTGCGTGTGTTTTGCAGGTTTGTCAAGGGTGCCATGAATTTTGCATAGTCTGTCTAGGACTCTATTCAGACCGGACGGTCCCTCTTTGCTGCCTTTAGATGGCTTGTTTTGCTGATTAGGTCGAGAGCCCCTGAATCCGGCATTAATCGTCGCGTTATCTGGGCTCTCTTCCTTGTTTTGGCGTTTGTTTTTATGACGCCGTGGCTTCCCGTTGCCATCCCCTATTTCGGATGTGCTGGGGTCACTGGTGCCTTTACGGGCTAGCCAGCTATCTTCTCCCACACAAAAGCGGGTCATAAGGCTTGTTAGGGCTGCCATTGTCCTTGGCTTTTCTTGGCCGAGGTGTCTGGCGAGCCACTCGTCACGGATGCTGTGTTTGAATGTTGCTAAGGCTTCGGCATCCGGACAATCAACAATTTGATTCTTCTTAGTGAGGAATCTGTTCCAAAACTTGCGGGCGGATTCTCCTGCTGTTGGTTTATGTGACTTAAGTCATCAAGATCCGGAGGCGGACATAGGTCCCTTGAAAGTTGGCCTGGCGCCCTCGAGTTCCTCCCAGCTCCCAATTGAATTTTCGGGAGGCTTTTCAACCAATGTCGAGCTGGTCCTTCACTTGAGGGGAGGTATTTGATGGCGTGAAGGTCATCCCCACGAGCCATATGTATGTGTAGGATAAAGTCCTCGATCCGCACTTCGGTCTGCTGCTCCATCGTATGCCTCTATGTTCACAGTGTTAAAAGCCCTGTGGGAATTTGTGGTCCAAGATTTCATCGGTAAAGCACAGGGGGTGAGCAGCCCCTCTGTATCTGGACGTGCTGCGACATGTCGTCGGATGTTGTTGTGTCCGGTCTTTATTCCGGACTGGTATTCGGTTGGCGTAATCGTTTTGGCGACCATAGTCCTTCGCCGGGGTGCGTCCTTTGGATCTATAAATGGACCTGGGTGCGCCAACTTTCTTATTCAGGTGTTCATGTGGATCGGTAGCCGCTTTGTTGCGGTTATGAAGTGGTACAGCTTAAATTCGAATTTTGGCAGTAGCTTGCGTTTTGGATAGCTCTTTGTATGGCGATCATCACCGTATCTTTCTTCAGTGTCTAGCACTTTATTCCATCTACGGTTGAGCGTTTCCTGTGCGGCCTTGAACCGTTGCTTCTGCTTCTTTAGGCTTCTTGCGGTGGCCATAAGCTTTCTGTGGAGGTTATCTCGTTCTACGTGTTTTTCCGGGGTTGAATCGTTATCCGGACCGTTTTGCTGTGCTGGTTCGTCTTGATGACCTCGTCCGTCGGGATCATTGTCCTTGGGCGTCTGCTCCGAACTGTGTTCAGGGTGACCTGGTTCGTCCTGCTCCATCGCTGGGTCCGTATGGTCGTTGTTGCCTTCGGGGTTGATTGTATTATCAATCCTTCTCGCACTCTTGTCGCTCTTTTTACTGTTGCTCGACTTAGAACGGCGTCTGCGCCATCGCTTTGGCTTTTGTCCGGGGGCTTTATCATCCAGACTGTCGCCTTTGTTCTCTTTGGGCGTATCCACCATGTATACGTCGTGCGACGAGGGGGAAGTCCGGCGCCCCATAGATTCTACATCCTCTCCTGCATCGTCGTCCATACCGTCGATGTCTTCGAGTCAAGTCGTGCACGCTTGCTAAATCATCGATCGTGGCTATGAAGTGGGTGGTGGGTGGGCAACGAATTTCTTCGCTATCCGCTTCCCACTCGAACCGGACGTAGTTTGGCCCAGAAATTTCTGTCAAAGAGAGAGTTTTCAACGAATTTAGCATGTCGCCAAAGGGCGAAGTGCGAAAAATGTCCGCGGCGGTGAATTCCATTACCGAGCCCAATCTGCTCGACCGTCCGGAGGCGCGGACCGACTCAACATCCGGATCTGAATCCGGGGTCCGAGTCATAGGCTACCACAGAGGTAAGGCCCGTGTTTGGATCCAACGCCGATGAGTGCGCAACCTGCGGGGCGGGGTCCAGCCCTCCGTCCTCAGGCGATGCAGCCTGCTTCGGATTTAGGTCCAAGGCTACTGCGGGGGTGATACCCCGAGCTTTGTCCGACAGCAGGTCTAAGCCGTGCTCGTCGTGACTGTCTGGTACCGTGTTATTGACGGTGGTTGAAGGAGCCATCGATCCCAATGGCGACGACACAGAGGAACTCTCAATGAAAGCACCAATGTCGGTGTCAAAACCGGCGGATCTTGGGTAGGGGGTCCCGATCTGTGTGTCAAGGCTGATGGTATCAGGAAGCAAGGGACACAGGTGTTTACCCAGGTTCGAGCCCTCTCAATGGAGGTAACACCCTACTTCCTGCTTGATTAATATTGATGATATGGGTAGTACAAGAGTAGATCTGCCACGAGATCGTAGAGGCTAAACCCTAAGAGCTAGCCTATGATGGTATGAATGTAATTATGATCGGCCTTCTAAGGACCAACCTCTCCGGTTTATATAGGCACCGGAGAGGGCTAGGGTTTACATGGAGTCGGTTACAAGGAAGTAAATATAATATCCGGATCGCCAAGCTTGCCTTCCACGCCAAGGAAAGTCCTATACGGACACGGGCTGAAGTCTTGAGTCTTGTATCTTCACGCTTCAATAGTCCGGACGTTGTACACAGTCTGGCTGCCCGGATACCCCTTAATCCATGACTCCCTCAGCCGCCAAAACCCATGAAACCCCACGCTCCTCCGTCGGCCTCCCGACCGCCGC
Organism: Aegilops longissima; assembly: GCA_021605205.1. Classification (NCBI taxonomy): domain Eukaryota; kingdom Viridiplantae; phylum Streptophyta; class Magnoliopsida; order Poales; family Poaceae; genus Aegilops; species Aegilops longissima. The sequence goes on along the minus strand of CM038682.1, from coordinate 246,061,106 downwards.
CCAGCCGGAGACTCTTTCCCGACGATGTCGTCCACCACAACAGCTCGCACCGGATGAGGATCCGTTGTCGATCTCGTTGTCCCGCCGGATCAGCCGCCCCGTCGTCCACCTCCAAGGAGCTGCCCCGATGTTCGCCTCATCTATCGCGCCACCTCCATCCCCACAGCGTCGTCTTGACCAGCCCCACCGGAACCGCAACACCCTCTCCAATTCCTCCGATGAAGCCGAGGCCCACTCGGTGCCACCAAGGAGGTTCTGCACTCACCGCTGCGTTTTATCTTTTATTCGATCTCAAGGGGCTGCCGGTGCTCGATACCGAGCAGCCATGGCGGGTCTCCATCAACGTCACCGTTGCTGGCCACTTCATCCACGGTGTCTCTCCCCATGTCATTGCTTCCTCGGCGGCGACTTCCACACCGGCACTAGCTGCAGCTACTCCGGCTCTAGCTCGCGCTGCTGCTGCTGCTCCGACTCTCGCTCATGCTACGGCTCTTTTGTAACTGTCGGTCACGCTGCTGCACTGCTCTGGCTTTCATTCGTGCTGCTGCTCTTCTCTGCTATTGCTGTCGGTCGCGCTTGCTGCTGCTCTTCTTTGTCGTTCGCTCGTGCTGCTGCTCGCTTCTTGCTCGCCAAGATCTGCAGCTGCTGCCGCACGACCTCCGGCAGCTACAGGAGTTGGGTGGGCAACAAACAGTAGATGATCCATTCTCTATCTTTTTAAAACTGAAGCTATAATCTACCTGCTATCATTAGTTTTGGATATATCCACTTGTTTGCTACCATCAGTCTTGATTTCTGCATGCACCTCTTAGTCCTTAAAAAATCTAACTATTTATTATTATGCATGTCAGTTATTGTACACAATCGTACCGAACATGTAGAGAAAAAGAGAAGACCGTTGCGTGGGAATATAATGTCATGCAGACGCCGCTCCATGGTGGGCGAAGTGGGCCCCCTCCCGCCATTCTAGATTGTATTCCAGAGGAAGATAACTGTTTAGATGGCAATTAAGAGGGAGCTGACCACTCCTATTTACCACCTGAGGTGTTTTCTCTAACCTGGCATGCTGATGTTGGTCATATCAGGCATATGGCGCCTCGCATTGCTTACATTATACATCATATATGTCATCAGCTTAGTTTAGATTTGCTTTGTGTGAATGCCACCTGTTTGGTTTCTATATCATACTCCCACCGTTCCTAAATGTTTGTCTTTTTAGAGATTTCAACAAGTGACTACATACGGAGCAAAATGAGTGAATCTACACTCTAAAGTATGTCTATATACATCCGTATGTGGTAGTCCATTTGAAATCTCTAAAAAGATAAATATTTAGGAACGGAGGAGTATATGAGAATTATGCAATGCCATCTTCTTTAGCCGTGCATCATATACGTGAATCATGCAATGCCATCCTGTTTAGCCACCATCGATATGTGAATTGTATCGTACATATTTTTTTCATAATGTATTCCATTTGTCAACAATGTTTATACATTCATCTACTCTTCCTGCATCAGCCATTTGAGTCGGTCATGGGAACATCCGAGTGAAAAGAAGGTCTTCCGAGCAACCAATTGCTACCGTCGATGCAGATTTCTTGTTTGGTTACATATAGCTCCTCATAGGAGGATTCGAGAGACAGATGACCAACAGATCCCCCCAAGGTGCATGCTCTAACTTGGCAGGGTTATATTGCTCATATCATGCATATGGTATCTTGCATTGCCATGTCATCTGCTTAGATTAGGCATGCTTTGTGTGAATGCCTCCTGCTTGCTTTCTATATCGATATGTGAATTATGCAATGCCATGTTTTTTAGCCGCTTATCATATATGTGAATTATGCACCGCCATGTAGCCGTGCATCGTATGTGAATTATCTCATGCCATCTTTTTTTATTACGATTCCATTTGTCGACAATCTGTGTATATTGAACTACTCTTCATGTGTATCAGCCATTTGAGCCGTTATGGAAAAATTAGGAGGAAGACAAGGTCTTCGTGAGCAGGCAATGGTACCTGTTGAAGCATATATCTCGATGGTTACAGGAGCTCCTCGTGAGGAGGATTCGTAGATAGATGACCAGTCCTATATCCCACCGAGGTGTATGCTCTAAGTTGCAATGTTTATATTTTCATATCATGCATATGGTGTCTTGCATTGCTTAGTTTAGACATCATATGCACAATATTGAATCCCATCTACTTAGTTTAGAGATCATACATGCGAAAAGCCACCGCTTAGTATATGAATTAATTATGTCAATTGTATCATGCCATCCTGTATACTTAGACAACATGTATGTGAATTATTTCATCCCAACCTATTTTAGAAAGACATCATATAGTTTTGTCATGTCATCCTGCTTAGATACTCATCATATGTTGAATTATGCCATTATATCCTCGTTAAGTTATCCATCATATATCTGAAACTCGTGTCATGCTATCCTGCTTAGTTAGGCATCATATATATGAAATTGTGTCATGTCATTCCTATTTGGTTAGACAACATATATGTGAATTACCACATCTGCTCATCATACAATGTCTCAGACGCTCAATTTATTTTCTTGTTTATCAGCCATTTGAATTGGAGGGGTGATGGCAGTATCTAAGGGAGCAAAACCCGTTCTTCACAAAAGACAAGCTACCCGTCGATGCAGATAGAACCATGGTTGTACTGGCCCACAGACTAGCCCCACCATACATAATCGAGACTCTTCCATATTGCACACTTACACCGTTGGGCAGAGAACCAGCTACAACCTATCTAACCCCAACCCCAGCGGATAGTAACCCACTTCTAGTTGACAAAGCACCATGTCCACCACAGAGTACCCCCACACGAGCAGTTTGTAAAGCAACTGCAGTGCCCAAAGCACGAAGACCACCACAGTGAACCCAAACTCCACATTTAAAGAAGAAGAGCGACTATTCTCAGGTCAGATTCCGTAGCTATGGTCCATACTCCTTTGCTGTTGCATCACTGTATTTACTCATAACAACTACTTTCGAATTTGAAGGATCCAATTGAAACTCCAATGGCGCAACAGGTATGTTTTAAACCTATTTCTTTAACTGGATTGCTGTTCTAACTTCTTGCTCTATGTTGATTTCAGTTTCAGTTGAATAGTTATGTTCTCATGTGATGCACATTACAAGTGTTGCCAATGCTGTGTAGTTTCTCACACTTATATTCTGTCTATGCTGCTGTGTCTTAAAAATATATGAGTTGAAGTATGTCTCTATCTTGATTTCGCAACATAAACTAGAATGATATGGACAATACAGTGACCATAGTACATAAATATATGTTTGTTTCATGCTGTTATCCTGTCCACTTTACTATCAATCGGTTTACCAAAATTAGTTTCAGATACTACAAGCTAAACATGTGATGTGTCTCGCTTGTTTCTCTTGTAGTATGCAAACAGAATATTGGAGAAGAGCACCCCACTATGCAATGGTAGAGAAAGTAATGCGATAAGGTTCAAGATAGTGAGACAACCTGTTGGTCTCCACGAAAGGTGATAAAATGATCTTGTAGATAGTGAGAAACCCCACATCCCTGCTGATGTAGTGTTCGAAAGCATCGCCAGCATCACCGGCACAAGCTCTTCAAACTCGCTGCTCGAATCACTTCAGCTTCTTCATCTCACTACAAGTGAAAGGCATCATCACCGTGGTTTGCGGCAAGAAGTCAAGGACCGAGGAAATCCCGCAGAATTCAGACACATACTTTCTTGTGCAAAACAAGGCCGGAGGATTTAAGCGCCAAACAAGAGAAAGTTAATAAGCTTCCTAAGCATCTTGCCAACATTATGAGTACCGGGATATTGTGTCTTCACTCTTTCCAAGTGGTTTCAGCTCGACTTGTTTTGTTGCGGCGTTATTTGCACTCGGTCGCCAAGTTTGACAACCAAGGTATATGATATGCGATTTTGTTCTATATTTGCACCGTGGCGAACTTTGATGCCCAAAGGATGTAATATGTAATAGCCATGATAGCCTAGCGTAAGTTGCTTGCTTATTTATTTCCTTGTTGTCTTGTTTATTTGTTTTCTTGTAGTCGCGCGCTTTTTTTTCCGTGGTTTGCTAGTGGCGCGAAGAACTCTATTTTTAAAACCAGTCCACAATAACCATAGGCTACATATTTACTATAGTTACCATGGGCCTCCTACGGGCCGTAGAAACAATGGGCCTTCTAAGGGCCGTAGAAACGATGGGCCTTCTACGGGCCGTAGCATCAATGGGCTCTACGGGCCGTATGATCGACTGGCCAAACATGGGCCATTAATAGACCGTTTATGGGACATAAACAGGCTATATTTGGAATCGTCTGTTCATGGGCCGACCATAATGGGCCGTCATTAATCTGCCATATTTGATGACGCTACGAAAATGGCCCAACGGACTAACAGGCCGCAAACGGGCCGATAGTAACCACAGGCTGAATTTGGCCCACAAGCAGAAAAGGCCAGTAACGGGTCGTAAGTAACCGAATGCTGGAAATAAGCCCAAGAATAAATGGGCCCTGAGAAGGCCGAAAGATAACACGGGTTGGAAATGGCCCAATGGAATAATGGGCCGTTAATGGGTATAAAGCGGTACACTGTTCATTGCAGGCCAGATTCACCACGGGCCTTTAATGGGCCAAGAGTTACAAATGGCCTCGTATGGGCCAAAAGACATCATGGGCCATACATGGGCCGGAAGTTACAATGGGCTGGAATCATATTGGACGGCCCAGATGAAGCTACTGGGCTTAATTCCGGCAGGCCGTAATGGGCAGTGAGTTAGTGGGCCATAAATGGGCTATATACGAACATGCCGTTAATAGGCTTTCCGTGGGCCGGCCCATTACCGTTTGACCAAGTCAAATGGGCCGGCCTTTTCACCGGAATGGGCCTCTGTTGGTCCATGCCACGTGTAAACGTATCATAGGCGCCTCCTGTCTAATGAATGGATGACATCTGTCCCAACGGTGAACTTTGAAATTATTCAGGGTTCGTTTGACCTTTTTAATTCATTAATTGAGTTTTCTAGGCATTTAATGTCCATAGTTCAAATCTGAACTACAAATACATGCTCCAGTACACCAAAATGGCTAGAGAAAATGTACATGTTTCCTTGGGGTGCATGTTTAGGTCCGATGGAACAAATGGGAACGAAATTCAACTGTCTCGCCGTCCTGGCTTGGCCTCAAACATTTCGAATCTTGGTTTTTAAATCTCTGTAAATCCAAAACTCACCAGGAAATCATGAAACTTGGCATGGTGTCACTACATGGTACATATAATTGTCCAATTTGGGCGGCTATATTACAAGCTTCTTACAAACCGAGCCTCGTCAGCAACCCTCGTGGTTCCTAGAGGGAAACATGCCCTCTTGTGGGCTAAACGACATCGCTGCCTCTTCTCGCTTTGAACTTTGTTTTCTACAGCAACATAGAATAACAAGAGTGTCGGGCTGAAATTTGAAACTGTTCAGGGTTCGTTTGGCCATTGTATATACATTACTAATTACTAAGTTTTCTAGCATTTAATGTAGTCCATAATTCAAATTTGAACTACAAGCACACGCTCTAGTGAAGCAAAATGGGTGGGAAATCGTACATGTGTCATTGGGTGCATGTTTAGGTCTCATTTAAGGAATGGTAATGAATTACAAACTTGTTGTCATCCTGAAACATGGAGAATCTCGGTTTTTAAATCCCAGTAAATAAAAAACTTACCCAAAAAAACATGAAACCTGGCATGGTTTCATGACATAACACATATATGCCGTGGTAAAAAAATCGTCCAGTTTGAGAAGAGGCGCACACATTAGAAGCCAACGAAGTCCTTTTTGAAACAAAAGGCTGACACGTTAATATCGCAAACGGTTGTATTATATTAACCTTGACGAAATTTAACCATACTCGGCGGCGTGCGTGCAGCTGTTTGATTAGACGGGACAGGCGCGAGAAGTCCGCCGTGCAGGCTCGACGGGACGCGTGTGAGCAGTCCGCCGCGCAGGCTCGACGGGACATGTGCGAGCAGCAACGCTGCCCATGCTCACCGGGAAGCAAGCTCTTTGACCTCCATGCACCAGCTGCCGCCCGCCTCGCTCACAACTTCTCCATTAATGGGTTAATTAAAGCACCTGGATGGAGGGTGTTTGCTTGTGATCCCATGGCAGCATTTGCTTTGTTCGTGTTTTCAACTCGTATTCCGCCCTAATTTCAATTGCAACATAGGGCAACGGATAATACGACCACAAAAAAAATGGCAACAGATAATACGAAGACAAATTTACAATGGCGCAGATAATAATTGTCTTACATGTTCCGGATAATTTAAAATGCCACGTGCGGCAAAGCCCGGAAGACACGGGGGCAAGAGAAGAAGGAAATTGCGCATAATGATCCGATCGCCATCGATCTACTGTCGATGGATCGCCGGGCGGCGACATCCTCCAGCTCCTTCTTCAATTCTCACGACTTTGCTTGAAAGCAGCCACGATTCCTCCACCTTCGCCATGCCGACACGGAGCTTCCTCAAGTCACTCATCAGTTCCTCGATGACCGCTGTCAGCGTCATCCTCAAGGCATTGCTCTGCTCATGCAGCATCTTCCAGCCGGCGGCCTCCTCCTCCTTCTCGGTGAGCGCCTTGAGGAGCTTCGCATTGTCACCCATGAGTTGGTCGACGAGGCCGGTCGCCTTGTCAACCGAGGCATCCCTGATCTTGAGCAGCTTCATCAAGCCGTCGACCAGATCCTGCTGCGTAGTGACGCCACTGAGAATGTCGTCGTCGCCGGCGAAGGACTTCAGGAACGCCGGCTTGTCGTGATGGCCGACGCTGCGAATGCGCTTGTGAGAGCCCTCGCGTGCCCGTGAGAGCTTGTTCGAGGGCTCCGCGACGCGCGGGACATCTCTGCTACGGCTGCGGCTTCGCGGCGGGACCTCTCTAGTGCTTCCGCGGCCTTGGTCTTTCCTGCCTGGTTATATGTCCACTCTAAACTCCTCCTACTGGTCATGGCGGAACAACTTGACATGAAAGACCTGTTTTGTGGGTGATGAGGAGAGGAACTGTCAAGTAATTTTCGAGTGGGTAGTTTTTATAGCCCGGTGCTAAGCGTGAACACATATTAGTTTGATAGGTGTGAACAGATTTGCAATTACTTATTGTGTTGTAATCTATAATGTGACGAGAAACAAGGTCAAAATTTATTGATGGCAGAAGGTTGACCACGTGGTTGCTCGCTGTTGAGTTGGCTGTTAGCCACGTATCACATACATCTTGTTAAGTTGAACCATTTCTGTTGTGTTCGCTAATCGAAAATAGTTTGTCTGAGTGAACCCTATGCCCTATATCACACACACCTTGATCTGGCTAACCGTTTTTGTTCCACTCCCTAATAGCAAACAGTTAATCGGAGCGAACTGTATGCCGTATATCGCACACACATTGATCTGGCTGCCCGTTTCTGTTGTTCTGCCTAATCGCAAACAGTTCGAACGGGTCAGCCGTGGGCCCTGGATCGTACATGCAACTAAAATCTGAACCATGTTTGATGTCTCATTCATCTCAAACATTTTGCACCTTTTTTGACAGTTTTTTTACATCCTCGTTTGTGATTAATGCATCGCACACAGTTTCGTCAAAGGGTCTCCGGCCGTAGTGTCACACTAGCAGCATCCTGCAGTAGTATATTCGGACATCGGAATGGTTTCGAGTGGTTCGGGTATTTTTTCTGAGTACCGAGGGGTTACCGGAACCCCCAGGGGAAGTGTTGGGCCAACATGGGCCTAAGGGAGAGAGGGGGAAGCCCACGGGGGGTGGCCGCGCACCCCCCTCCCAGGGAGTCCAAATAGGACAAGGAGGAGGGGCGGCGCCCCCTTCCCTTTCCCTCTCCCTCTCCCTCTCCTTCCTATTCCCTCCGGTGGAGAAAGGAGAAGGGGGGGGGGCGAATCCTACTTGGACTAGGAGTCCAAGTAGGACCCCCCATGGCGCGCCCCTCCTAGCCGCCGGCCTCTCTCCCCCTCCTTTATATACATGGGCAGGGGGCACCCCAAAGGCACATCAACTGTTCTCTTAGCCGTGTGCGGTGCCCCCCTCCACAGTTTACTCCTCTGGTAATAGCGTCGTAGTGCTTAGGCAAAGCCCTGCGCGGATCACATCACCAACACCGTCGCGCTGACGGAACTCTCCCTCGACCCTCTACTGGATCAAGATTTCGAGGGACGTCATCGAGTTGAACGTGTGCTGAACATGGAGGTGCCATACGTTCGGTACTTGTATCGGTTGGATCGTGAAGACGTTCGACTACATCAACTGCGTTAACCTAACGCTTTCGCTTTCGGTCTACGAGGGTATGTGGACACACTCTCCCCCTCTCATTGCTATGAATCTCCTAGATAGATCTTGCGTGAGCATAGGATTTTTTTTAAATTGCATGCTATGTTCCCCAACAGTGGCATCCGAGCCAGGTCTATGCGTAGATGAGATGCACAAGTAGAACACAATGAGTTGTGGGCGATAATAGTCATACTGCTTACCACCAACGTCTTACTTTGATTTGGCGGTATTGTTCAATGAAGTGGCCCGGACCGACATTACATGACCGCGTTCAGGAGATTGGTTCTACCGACGTGCTTTGCACACAGGTGGCTGGCGGGTGTCTGTTTGTCCAACTTTAGTTGTATCGAGTTTGACTACGGCCGGTCCTTGTTGAAGGTTAAAACAACACACTTGACAAAAAATCGTTGTGTTTTTGATGCATAGGTACGAATGGTTCTTGCTAGAAGTCCGTAGCAGCCACGTAAAACTTGCAACAACAAAGTAGATGACGTCTAACTTGTTTTTGCACGGCATGTTGTGATGTGATATGGTCAAGACATGATGCGATATAATTTATTGTATGAGATGATCATGTTTTGTAAAAGTTATCGTCAACTAGAAGGAGCCTTATGGTTGTCGCTTTTATTGTATGAAATGCAATCGCCATGTAATTGCTTTACTTTATCACTAAGCGGTAGCGATAGTCGTAGAAGCAATAGTTGGCGAGACGACAACGATGCTACGATGGAGATCAAGGTGTCAAGCCGGTGACGATGGAGATCAAGGTGCAAGCCGGCGATGATGGAGATCATGACAGTGCTTTGGAGATGGAGATCAAAGGCACAAGATGACGATGGCCATATCATGTCACATATTTTGATTGCATGTGATGTTTATCTTTTATGCATCTTATTTTGCTTAGTACGGTGGTAGCATGTGATGATCCCTCACTAAATTTCAAGGTATAAGTGCTCCCCCTGAGTATGCACCGTTGCCACAGTTCGTCGTGCTGAGACACCATGTGCTGATCGGATGTGATAAGCTCTATGTTCACATACAACGAGTGTAAGCCAGTTTTGCACGTGCGGAATACTCGGGTTAAACTTGACGATCCTAGCATATGCAGATATGGCCTCGGAACACTGAGACTGAAAGGTCAAACGTGAATCATATAGTAGATATGATCAACATAGAGATGTTCACCATTGAAAACTACTCCATCTCACGTGATGATCAGACATGGTTTAGTTGATATAGATCACGTGATCATTTAGATTACTATATGGATGTCTATCTATGTGGGAGTTCTTGAGTAATATGATTAATTGAACCTTAATTTATCATGAACTTAGTCCTGATAGTATTTGCATATCTATGTTGTAGATCAATAGCTCGCGTATAGCTCTCCTATTTTAGTTTTTGATATGTTCCTAGAGAAAACTAAGTTGAAATATGATAGTAGCAATGATGCAGACCAGGTCCGTGATCTGAGGATTATCCTCATTGTTGCATAGAAGAATTATGTCCTTGATGCAGCGCTAGGTGACAGACCTGTTGCAGGAGCTAATGCAGACGTTATGAACGTTTGACAAGCTCGGTATGATGACTACTTGATAGTTTAGTGCACCATACTTTACGGCTTAGAACCGGGACTTCAAAAACGTTTTGAATGCCACGGAGCATATAAGATGTTCCAAAGAGCTGAAATTGGTATTTCAGACTCATGGTCGTGTTAAGAGGTATGAGACCTCTGACAAGTACTTTGCCTACAAGATGGAGGAGAATAGCTCAGCTAGTGAGCATGTGCTCAGAATGTCTAAGTACTACAATCACTTGAATCAAGAGGGAGTTAATCTTCTAGATAAGATAGTGATTAACAGAGTTCTCTAGTCACTATCTTCAAGAAAAAGCATCAAGTGTTGATGGTTGACAAGACCACTAGTTTCAAGTAAAAGGGCAAGGGAAAGAAAGGGAACTTCAAGAAGAATGACAAGCAAGTTACCACTCCCGTGAAGGAGCCCAAAGCTAGACCTAAGCCTGAAACTGAGTGCTTCGACTGCAAAGGGAATGGTCACGGGAAGCGGAACTACCTCAAATACTTGGCGGATAAGAAGGATAACAAAGTGAACACAAGTATATTTGATATACATGTTATTGATGTGTACTTTACTAGTGTTCATAGTAACCCTAGGGTATTAGATACCGGTTCAGTTGCTAAGATTAGTAACTCGAAATAGGAGTTGCAAAATGAACAGATACTAGTTAAGGGCAAGGTGACGATGTGTGTTGGAAATGATTCCAAGGTTGATAAGATCGCCATCACACACTCCTTTTACCTTCGGGATTAGTGTTGAACCTAAAATAAATGTTATTTTGTGTTTGCGTTGAGCATGAGTATGATTGGATCATGTTTATTGCAATACGACTATTCATTTAAGTCAAAGAATAATTGTTGTTCTGTTTTCATGAATAAAACCTTCTATGGTCATACACTTAAAATCAATGGTTTATAGAATCTCGATCGTAGTGATACACATATTCATAATATTGATGCCAAAAGATGCAAAGTTGATAATGATAGTGCAACATATTTGTGGCACTGCCGTTGTCGGTGTCAAAACCGGCGGATCTCGGGTAGGGGTCCCGAACTGTGCGTCTAGGCGGATGGTAACAGGAGACAAGGGACACGATGTTTTTACCCAGGTTCGGGCCCTCTCGATGGAGGTAATAGCCTACTCCTGCTTGATTAATATTGATGATATGGGTAGTACAAGAGTAGATCTACCACGAGATCAAGGAGGCTAAACCCTAGAAGCTAGCATATGGTATGATTGTTGTTCGTCCTACGGTCTAAAACCCTCCGGTTTATATAGACACGGATAGGGTTAGGGTTACACGTAGTCGGTTACAATGGTAGGAGATCTACATATCCGTAGACGCCAAGCTTGCCTTCCACGCCAAGGAAAGTCCCATCCGGACACGGACAAAGTCTTCAATCTTGTATCTTCATAGTCTTGGAGTCCGCCGCGATGATAGTTCGCTATCCGGACACCCCTAGTCAAGGACTCCTCAAGAGCTCCTCGAACCAGGCTTCAATGACGATGAGTCTGGCGCGATATTGTCTTCGGCATTGCAAGGCGGGTTCCTCCTCCGAATACTTCATAGAAGGTTTTGAACACAAGGATAGTGTCCGCTCGCAAAACAAGTTCCACGACTACCGTGAGAGAGAATAACTTTTGCACGATCTGCCGACGATTCATGGGCGTGACATCACACCATGGCCAAGCCTTTATTCAATCGTTTTACTGCTCCACCTTAGCGCTTAGCGAGGCGGTTCTTGGCACGCCTTCTCAAAGCATAGATCGTGCCCCTTATTCCGGATTCTCATCAATACGGACGTGGAACCCATCCGCGCCATTGATTACGGCGCTTGGGAGATAAGCGAGTTTTACTAGGCTGGTGGGGACGATAGCTTCGTCCGTCCATATAAGGGATAAGGATCCACCTTTTCACCCACGCCTTCTTCCTCCTTTGCTCATCCATTTCACAAGACTCGAGCTCCAAATACCAAGTCCGCACACCCCACCTCAACCTTCTCCAACTATGTCCGGAGCGGGAGGCAGGTGGATGGCCTCCTCCGTCACGGAGGGGCACATCACAAAGCTGCGGGAGGCCGGATACTTGTCCGGCGACATCGCGTGTCGGCTCCCCAACAAGGGGCAGCTCATCCCCGCTCCCAGGCCCCATGAGAGGGTGGTGTTCCTTACCCACTTCCTCCGCGGACTGGGTTTTCCACTTCATCCATTTGTCCGGGGGCTCATGTTCTACTACGGCCTAGATTTCCATGATCTGGCCCCAAACTTCATCCTCAATATCTCGACGCTTATCGTCGTAATGCAGGCTTTCCTCTGATCCAACCCCACTTCGGTTTATGGTTGAAAACCTTTAGCGCCAAGACAAAGATAGTGGGCGGCCGACAAAGCGGAGTGCGGAGGCGCCATGGCGGCAGGATGCCCAATGTTCTATGGCTCGAGGGCCCTTCGTGGAGACAGTAATGGGGTGGCAATCGGGTGGTTCTACATCACCGAGCTGCGCGACTCCAAATGGGCGGCGGCCCCCGAATTCAGATCTGGTTCCTCCACACGGCTCACATCATGGAAAGAGACGGGCCTAACGTGGGTGATTCGGAAGAGCTGACCGACTCCAAACTCGTGTCCAAACCCGGTGGACAAGAAGCTCAAGCTTGTCAACGTAGTCCGTGTTATGCTCATCCGCCGGATTCTGCCGTGCCAACAACGGGCCTTCAATTTGTGGGAGTTTGATCCGCACAGCACTGTATTTGAGCCGGCTCTTCGACACTACGCATTTAAGATGCCCGAAGGTTATGTTCAAGGGCGCCGAAGCCCCCGCATCCGCTACCGAAGATCGCGGATTCAGCTCGCAGCATCAAGCCAGCGAGGTAAGTTATTTTACCCTTTACGAGACACTTTTTTCATAGATTGACTCTATGTGGGATCTAAAACTCCCTAACCTTTGACAGATCGGTGAAGACGTCCGGACAGATTAACTATCCGCCCTTTGCCGAAGACCCAGCGGACGCCTTGATTGACGGACTGTTGGCTCCGCACCTCACGTGGTGACGGAGAAGAAGGCCAAGAAGGAGGCCACGGAACTTGAAGGAGCTCCCGCGCCAAGCGCTGTCGATTCTGAAGCGTAATCCTCTCCCGAGAACGAGGAGGAGGAAAGAAGCCTCTCCCCGTGAAGAGAGAAGAAAAGAAGGCCGCCCACCGGGAGGCCGGAGGGTCCAAGAAGGGAAGGACCCTTCATCCGGACTTCTCCACCAACGCCGACAACGACGAGGAGGAGTGGCCAACAAGGACTAAGCCCCTGGCGAGATCGTAAGTGTCCGGATACCCATGGTTTTTTTCCATTGCATAGTGTTCTCTAATGCCGAACAATCATGCAGCCCGCCCAAGGACGAGTTCGCCGCTTCGTCGAGCGGGTCCCTGAGTTCGTCGGAAATGGAGAGTACTTCACTTCCGACCGCTTCCTCGCCTCACGCTGCGGGCGACGCCGAGGTGGGGCCCCAAGGGGGGCCTGGTCAAGAGGAGGTGGCGCAGGAGGCGCCGCAAGGAAACCTCCCGGACTCCAGGCGCGAGGGGAGCGAGATCCCCAGGGGCTCTAAGCCTAACCCTCGTCCGGACTCCATACCGGAACCTTCAGCGCTTCCGAAGTCCGGCAAGCGGCCCCTTCGTAGGAAGGGTAAGACGCCGGTGTCCTCCATCCAACCGGAGGCACCAGATAGCTTATTGGAGGCGCCTAACAGCGCTTCCATCGAGGAGGAGCACCGCACTGTTATGAGAGTGGTGATCCAGAAAGTTCAGTCCGCCAAGAGCGGGCTGACTGAAGCCTGTACCAGCCTTCTAACAGGCTTTGAGGTAAGTTTAGAATATGTAAAAATATTACCGCATAGACAATAGCCCCTGATGCTTAGTTCATGTTCGGAAAGAAAAGCCGGACTAAGGATGTAAAAAGATATACGCAGGAGTCTAATATAAGTATTTCAATATGGGAATGCAGGATGCGCTGCTGACCTCTGCCGCACTGACTGCGGAGGTCAATGCATTGAAGCAGAGCCTCGAGCAGCCCGAGAACGAGCTCGGCCTTGCCAAGAAGAAGCTCGAGGACAAGGAAGGTAAGTAATACCTTATTAAAAAAATACCTTATAGAAAGGATTTGGTTGCAAAAAATAACATGAATAACATGGGTACTGCAGGGGCCACGAGCGAGGTGGCGACCCTGAAGGAGGCGGTGTCCGCGGCTGAAAATGAAGCGGCTGCGGAGCGCACCGAGCGAGAGAAGGGGGAGGCACCGCTGGCGGAGGTGCAGCAAGAGCTCCAGGCTCTCGTGGAAAAACACGAGGGTTTGGAGCGTGACTCAAGACCCGAGAGTCCGAGCTTGCTTCGCTCTTGAGAGTGCCAAAGCTGCTAAGGCCGAGGCCCAAAAAGCCCTCCAAGAGATTGAGGCAATAAAGAAGACCATGACGGTAACGATTCTTTATGCGAGCAAGAATGTGAAATTGAATTACCTATTACTTACCCGGATTCGAGCTCTCCAGAGCATTCGCAGATCTGCCCGTGAGTGTGTCCGATGCTGCCGCATTCTACCGCGCCAAGGAGGGGAGCTCGACGGAGAAGGTGTTCTGGTCTCAGTATGCTGAGGCCGGACATCTGGTACCCCTAAGTGACCAGCTGAAGCAACTGGTCGAGCTCCACAAGGTCGCCGAACAGGCCATGAGGGGCCTCATAGTTCGGCTGTGGCCATTGGAAGCCATACCTGGGAGCTACTTTGGGCTAGTGCAGCGGCTAGTGGACGCCTGTCCATGGATTGAAGTCATCAAGCGCTCCTTCTGCATTGAAGGTGCACGTCGGGCCCTTGCCCATGCTAAAGTGCACTAGGGCAAGCTGGATGCGGAGAAGCTTGTGACGGACGGGCCACCGAAGGGCAAGGAGCATCGCACGCCCGAAATGTACTATGAGGGCCTCCTGAAAGGTGCCCGCCGTATAGCGGATGAGTGCTCCAAAGATGTAATTTTTGAATAGACTCGCATTTGTTATCCTGTACGCTGAAAACTTGTTTATATGCGCTAAGCAACGCTTGTTAATTTAAAATATTACCTTCTGTGCGGCCGCTTATCAAATTTGAGAGATGGCAAGTCGTTGGCTTCAGCCCCCATGCCATGAGTGCCGGGTGTTCGGGATAAACTTGAGCGCTTTGTTCCCATTCTTGGGTCCATCGAGGAGGCGCCAACGCAACGAACAAGGCAACTGGACTTATAATGCTTGAACACTCTCACTTAGCCATAGAATTCTATAATTTTAAATTTCGCGAAGCCCCTAGTATTCGAAGACCGAGTTCGGGCGCTATCCACGCTTTGGCCGGACAATGCCGGTTCCTCGCCTAAGCGGCATAAGTCTTTAGGGACCCAAAAACCTCTCGAACAGCGATCGCTCTCGCCTCTATCATGACGGTCAGTTTTAGCTTTCTCCACTAAGGTGCTCAACCCAGCTCAACCGGGGCACAATCGCAGTGGTTCCCCTAGTGCTACCTTAGCCGATATAACGGAACGTAAGGTACCAAAACATAGGAGCCGGGAAAACCCAACTATTGACCCAAGACATGATTCGGGGTGCCGCTCTTGTGAAAGTGTTCGGACTTATCACACCATACTTTTGGGGTACTTAAGCCCCTGGTGTATTGGCCGTACCAAAGTGTACGGGTGCAACATGTCATGAAATGAACATATATATATAGATAAAGAAAGGAGTGCAATAATAGACAAAAGCTATGCATTGTTTATTCAAAAAGGTACTGCAATGGAAGCAGAACGATACAAATAGTGCGATAAGCAAGGGATGGGACTATCTAACATGTCCTCTCCGTGGGTAAGCTGCGGATGGTATGTAAAACAGGTATAATGCTCGTAATAGAGACCACCAACACTCGACGTAGCTTTACGCTTCCAGCTGTTGCATCCCGAGTTCCGCGATTCTAGTGCCGGACAGACTTCGAAAACGGAGTCCTGAAAGTAAGAAAAAGAAGAAAGAAAAGAATGACACAATTGGGAGCCCCAGTGCGGTTGAGCCGCATTCAGGCGTGCCGTGGTCGTGCCCTCCCTTATGCCCATGGTATCTCCAGAGCGTAGTTATGTACGCGTAGTAATCGGCTTCGCGGTTTCGCGAGGGCTGGGGTTAGCCGGATTGCTACGCGTTCTTGGATCGTGCTGTGGTCTTGTTGTAGGTTACTCGGCGCTGCTTGATAGTGTCCGGACGCTTAGTGGCCGGACCGAGAATTGCCGGAGAGGCTG
This sequence comes from Aegilops longissima, assembly GCA_021605205.1. Classification (NCBI taxonomy): domain Eukaryota; kingdom Viridiplantae; phylum Streptophyta; class Magnoliopsida; order Poales; family Poaceae; genus Aegilops; species Aegilops longissima. Next base: position 246,044,911 of record CM038682.1, on the reverse strand, counting down.
CTTTGCACCTCCGCCCGCGAGGGCCGCCGTGTGCTCCTCCGTTCGGAGAGAGCGTTCGGTGTTTCCATTGACCGTGATTACTCCACGAGGGCCTGGCATCTTGAGCTTGACATATGCGTAGTGCGGAACCGCATTGAACTTTGCAAATGCGGTTCGTCCAAGCAGTGTGTGATAGCCGCTCCGGAACGGGATTATGTCGAAGATTAACTCTCCGATTCGGAAGTTATCCGGGGATCCGAAGACCACTTCGAGTGTAGCTGAGCCTGTACAATTGGCCTCTACACCCGGTATGACGCCTTTAAAGGTCGTCTTTGTAGGTTTAATCCTTGACGGGTCTATGCTCATTTTGCGCACTGTATCCTGATAAAGCAGGTTCAGGATACTACCGCCGTCCATCATGACTCTAGTAAGCTGAAATCCGTCGATAATTGGGTCAAGACCCAATGCGGCAAAACCGCCATGACGGATGCTAGTGGGATGGTCCCTTCGATCGAATGTGATCGGGCAGGAGGACCATGGGTTGAACTTCGGGGCGACTGGCTCCATCACATATATGTCCCTTAGTGCATGCTTCCGCTCCCTTTTGGGTATGTGGGTTGCGTATATCATGTTCACCATCCGCACTTGTGTGGGAAAGCCCTTCTGACCTCTATTGTTCGGCGGCCGGGGCTCTTCCTCGTCGCTTATGCAGCCCCTTGTCATTGAGTTCGCACTTAACTTGCTCGCTTGTTTGAACACCCAACAATCCCTGTTGGTGTGATTGGCTGGTTTTTCAGGGTGCCATGTATCCGCATGTTTATCAAGTATTCGGTCCAAGTTGACGGGCCCGGGTATTTCTTTTGAATGGCTTCTTCCGCGACCGGTTTAGAGCCTCTGAATCCGTATTGACCGCCAGATCTTCATCATTATCGCCGCAATGCGGCGCTTTGTTCTTGTTATGACGCGACCTGCCATTGCTGTCCTTGGTATCCGAACTACCGTGGTTTTTGGTCAAGTTGTTACTACGAAGTTAGCCAGCTGTCTTCTTCCGCAAAAAGCGGTCATGAGTGTGGTGAGGACTGCCATAGATTTCGGCTTTTCCTGTCCTAGGTGCCGGGCTAGCCACTCACGGATGTTATGTTTGAAGGCTGCAAGGGCCTCTGATCCGGACAATGACGATTTGATTTTTCTTGGTTAGGAACCGTGTCCGTAATTGTCCGCCGATTCTTCCGCTGCTGGATTATGTGGTTGAGGTCATCGGCGTCTGGGTGGTCGCACATATGTACCTCGGAAGTTATCAAGGAATGCAGCTTCCGTGTCCTCCCAACAACCAATTGATTCTGCTAGCAAGGTGTTGAGCCAATGCCGAGCTGGTCCTTTAAGCTTGAGGGGAGGTATTTGATGGCATGTAGATCATCACCATGGGCCATGTGGATATGGAGGAGATAGTCCTCATCCGCATCGCAGGATCTGTGGTACCATCGTATGATTCGATGTTTACGGGTTTGAAGCCCTCGTGATTTGATGATCCATTACTTCATCTGTGAAGCATAGTGGGTGTCTTGGCGCCTCAGATAATATATCACGACGTAGCTCATATGAGCTTTGTTCATCGTGTTCGCCCGGCGGAGTTGTTTGTATCCGCGTGACGGTAATCATCCCGAGTCGTTATTTCCACGCGATCCGTGAGATCGATCTTGTATGTTTGCCTTATCCTCCAATATATCTCGCAAGTCTGGCGCGTTTTCCCGTGCCTTGGTACTTTTTGAGCGGATCGGGGTGCGGCTTGAATGGAGGGTCTAGAGGCCTCTCTGTCACGGCCACGGGGTGGCCGGTCGGCCGCATCATGCGCTGGCGATGTGGGTGCTTCCTCCTCTGATCGAGGCAACGACCTGCGTTTGGGGTAGCTTTTGGAGGGCGCTCGAGTTCATACTCTTCGCCGCAAGGACTTCACCCATCCGCCGCCCAGCGTGTCTTGGTCAGCTCTAAGATGTTGCTGCTTTTCTTGAGGCTGCTTGCCGTGGCTATAAGCCTGCGCTTGAAACGCCCTGTTCGGCGGGATCCTCGTGCACGATTTAATTGCTGTTGTTGAGGCTTGCCTCATCTTCGGAGGGAGGCGATAATTATCGCCCTCTACCTCTCTTTTCTGCCGACCGTCAGGCGGACTTGCTTCTCCCTCCTCCCGCGCCGAGTCCTGCTGGGGGTTGTCTTCGACAATCGCTCGGGTGTTATTATCTCCCGTGTCGGAATCACCGCTTTTGCCGTGGCGGATTTAGAGCGGCGCCACGACGCCGGGCGCTTGTTGCTTCTTGGAGGGTCATCCTCCGTTGTTCCATCGCTGCTCCCATCTTTTGGGATGTCCACCATGTATATGCCGTGATGAGGTGGCCTTCCAGCGCCTCGTAGGCGCTGGTTCTGGTCGCTCTCAAAGATCGCCGCCCATACCGCCGATGTCTTCGGTCGGCGATGCAGCATGTCGATTAAATCATCGACGGTGGCTACAAAGTGGGTGGTGGGTGGGCGTTGAATTTCTTCGTCATCCGCATCCCAACCTTCCTAACCGTAGTCCGGCCAGGGCTCTCCTGATAAAGAGAGAGACTTTAGTGAATTCAAGATGTCGCCAAAGGGCGAGTGCTGAAAGATGTCCGCGGCAGTGAACTCCATGACCGGCGCCCAATCGGATTCGTTTGGCAAGGGCGCGGAGGTTTCGGAGTCCGGCAAGGAGTCCGCACTGGAGTCACGAGCCGCAGCAGACGTGGAGGGTGTTTGGCTCGATCGCCGTAGAGATTTCAGCCCCCGAGGCGGTGTCCAACCAACCGTCCTCGATCGGCGAGATCGGCTCCGAATCAATGTTCGGAGCGGACTCTAGTGCAGCCTCCAAGACACTGTTCGGCGGCAGAGTTAGATCATGCCCATCGAGATAGTGCGGCGCGCTTGGCTGCAGCTCGTATCCGTCGAAGGTCAAGTCTCCGCGGATGTCGGCCATGTAGTTTAAACTTCCAAATCTGACCTGATGGCCAGGGGCGTAGCTTTCGATCTGCTCCAGATGGCCTAGCAAATTGGCCCGCAGTGCAAAGCCGCCGAATACGAAGATTTGTCCGGGAGAAAAGTCTCACCACGACTGCGCTGTTGTTGATGATTGAAGGAGCCATCGGGCCTATCGGTGACGCATACGAGGAACTCTCAAGTGAAAGCACCAATGTCGGTGTCATAACCGCGGATCTCGGTAGGGGGTCCCGAACTGTGCGTCTAGGCGGATGGTAACAGGAGACAAGGGACACAATGTTTTTACCTGTGTTCGGCCCTCTCGATGGAGGTAATACCCTACTCCTGCTTGATTAATATTGATTATATGGGTAGTACAAGAGTAGATCTACCACGAAATCAAGGAGGCTAAACCCTAGAAGCTAGCCTATGGTATGATTGTTGTTCGTCCTACGGACTAAAACCCTCCGGTGTATATAGACACCAGATAGGGTTAGGGTTACACAGAGTCGGTTACAATGGTAGGAGATCTACATATCCGTATCGCCAATCTTGCCTTCCACGCCAAGGAAAGTCCCATCCGGACACGGGACGAAGTCTTCAATCTTGTATCTTCATAGTCTTGGAGTCCGGCCGCGATGATAGTTCGGCTATCCGGACACCCCCTAGTCCAGGACTCCCTCAGTCGTTAAGTCATATTGGTGTAAAGCGCATGTAGAAACTCCATACAGATGGATTTTTGGAATCACTTGATTATGAATCATTTGATACTTGCGAACCATGCCTCATGGGCAAGATGACTAAAACTCCGTTCTCCGGAACAATGGAGAGAGCCACTTACTTATTTGAAATAATACATATCGATGTATGCAGTCCAATGAGTGTTGAGGCTCGTGACGGGTATCGTTATTTTCTGACCTTCACAGATGATTTGAGCGGATATGGGTATATCTACTTGATGAAACACAAGTATGAAACATTCGAAAAATTCAAAGAATTTCAGAGCAAAGTGGAGAATCATCGTAACAAGAAAATAAAGTTTCTACGATCTGATCGTGGAGGCGAATATTTGAGTTACGAGTTTGGCCTTCATTTAAAACAACGTGGAATAGTTTCGCAACTCACGCCACCTGGAACACCACAGTGTAATGGTGTGTCCGAACGTCGTAACCATACTTTATTAGATATGGTGCGATCTATGATGTCTCTTACCGATTTACCACTATCGTTTTAGGGTTATGCATTAGAGACAGCTGCATTCACGTTAAATAGGGCACCATCTAAATCCGTTGAGATGACACCATACGAACTGTGGTTTAGCAAGAAACATGAGCTGTCGTTTCTTAAAGTTTGGGGTTGCGATGCTTATGTGAAAAAGGTTTAGGTTGATAAGCTCGAGCCCAAATCGGAGAAGTGCGTCTTCATAGGATACCCAAAAGAAACTGTTGGGTACACCTTCTATCACAGATCCGAAGGCAAGATCTTTGTTGCTAAAAATGGATCCTTTCTAGAGAAGGAGTTTTTCTTGAAAGAAGTGAGTGGGAGGAAAGTAGAACTTGATGAGGTAATTGTTCCTTCTCTCGAACTGGAAAATGGTACATCACAGAAATCAGTTCCGGTGATGCCTACACCAATTAATGAGGAAGTTAATGATAATGATCATGAAACTTCAGATCAAGTTACTAACGAACCTCGTAGGTCAACCAGAGTGCGATCCGCACCAGAGTGGTACGGTAATCCTGTTATAGAAGTCATGTTACTAGACCATGACTTTCGTTGACTTGGCTGATGATTGGTAAGCCATTGAGAATAAATGGATCTTCAAGAGGAAGATGGACGTTGATAGTAGTGTTACTATCTACAAAGCTCGAATTGTTGCAAAAGGTTTTCGACAAGTTCAAGGTGTTGACTATGATGAGATTTTCTCACTCGTGGCGATGCTTAAGTCTGTCTGAATCATGTTAGCAATTGCCACATTGTATGAAATTTCCCAAATGGATGTCAAAACTGCATTCCTTAATGGATTTCTTAAAGAAGAGTTGTATATGATGCAACAAGAAGGTTTTGTCTATCCTAAAGGTGCTAACAAAGTGTGCAAGCTCCACCGATCCATCTATGGACTGGTGCAAGCATCTCGGAGTTGGAATATACGCTTTGATGAGTTGATCAAAGCATATAGTTTTATACAGACTTGCGGTGAAGATTGTATTTACAAGAAAGGACATATTGTTGATCAGAAATGATCTATAATTTTCTGGAAAGCATAAAGGAGTGTTTGAAAGGAGTTTTTCAAAGAAAGACCTCGATGAAGCTGCTTACATATTGGGAATCAAGATCTATAGAGATAGATCAAGACGCTTGATAAGATTTTCCAACGAGTACATACCTTGACAAAATTTTCAAGTAGTTCAAAATGGAACAGTCAAATAAGGAGTTCTTGCCTGCATTGCAAGGTGTAAAGTTGAGTAAGACTCAAAACCCGACCACGACAGGAAATAGAAAGAGAATGAAAGTCATTCCCTATGCCTCATCCATAGGTTCTATAAAGTATGCCATGCTGTGTACCAGACATATTGTGTACCTTACCAAGAGTTTGGCAAGGGGGTACGATAGTGATCCAGGAGTGGATCACTGGACATCGGTCAAAGTTATCCTTAGTTACCTAAGAGGACTAAGTAAATATTTCTCGGTTATGGAGGTAATAAAGAGTTCGTCATAAAGAGTTACGTCGATGCAAGCTTTTACCCCGATCCGAATGACTCCGAGTCTCAATCTAGATACATACTGAAAGTGGGAGCAATTAGCTAGAGTAGCTCCATGCAGAGCATTGTAGACATAGAAAATTTGCAAAATACATATGGCTCTGAATGTGGCAGACCCGTTGACTAAACTTCTCTCACAAGCAAAACATGATCACACCTTAGTACTCTTTGGGTGTTAATCACATAGCGATGTGAACTAGATTATTGACTCTAGTAAACCCCTTGGGTGTTAGTCACATGGTGATGTGAACTAATCACATAAAGATGTGAGCTATTGGTGTTAAATCACATGACGGTGTGGACTAGATTATTGACTCTAGTGCAAGTGGGAGACTGAAGGAAATATGCCCTAGAGGCAATAACAAAGTTGTTATTTTATATTTCCTTATATCATGGTAAATGTTTATGATTCATTCTAGAATTGTCTTAACCGAAAACTTGATACATGTGTGGATACATAGACAAAACACTATGTCCCTAGTAAGCCTCTACTAGACTAGCTCGTCAATCAAAGATGGTTAAGTTTACTAACCATAGACATGTGTTGTCATTTGATGAATGGGATCACATCATTAGGAGAATGATGTGATGGACAAGACCCATTCGTTAGCTTAGCATTATGATCGTTTAGTTTTATTGCTATTGCTTTCTTCATGACTTATACATGTTCCTCTGACTATGAGATTATGCAACTCCCGAATACCAGAGGAACACCTTGTGTGCTATCAAACGTCACAACGTAACTGGGTGATTATAAAGATTCTCTACAGGTGTCTCCGAAGGTGTTTGTTGGGTTGGCATAGATCAAGATTAGGATTTGTCACTCCGTGTATCGGAGAGGTATCTTTGGGCCCTCTCGGTAATGCACATCACGATAAGCCTTGCAAGCAATGTGATTAATGAGTTAGTTACGGGATGATGCATTACGGAATGAGTAAAGATACTTGCCGATAACAAGATTGAACTAGGTATGATGATACCCATGATCGAATCTCGGGCAAGTAACATACCGATGACAAAGGGAATGACGTATGTTGTTATGCGGTTTGACCGATAAAGATCTTCGTAGAATATGTAGGAGCCAATATGAGCATCCAGGTTCCATTATTGGTTATTGACCGGAGATGTGTGTCGGTCTTGTCTCTATAGTTCTCGAACCCGTAGGGTCCGCATGCTTAATGTTCGATGACGATTTGTATTATGAGTTATGTGGTTTGGTGAACGAAATTTGTTCAGAGTCCCGTATGAGATCACGGACGTGACGAGGAGTCTCGAAATGGTTGAGAGGTAAAGATTCATATATTGGAAGGTTATATTTGTACATCGGAATGGTTCCGAGTGATTCGGGTATTTTTTCGGAGTACCGAGGGGTTATCGGAACCCCCCGGGGAAGTGTTGGGCCAACATGGGCCTAAGGGAGAGAGAGGGAAGCCCGTGGGGGGTGTCCACGCGCCCCCCTCCTAGGGAGTCCGAATAGGACAAGGAGGAGGGGGCGGCGCCCCCTTCCCTTTCCCTCTCCCTCTCCTTCCTCTTCCCTCCGGTGGAGAAAGGAAAGGGGGGGGGGGCAAATCCTACTTGGACTAGGAGTCCAAGTATGACTCTCCCCATGGGGAACCCCTCCTGGCCGTCGGCCTCTCTCCCCCTCCTTTATATACATGGGCAGGGGCACCGCAAAGGCACATCAATTGTTCTCTTAGCCGTGTGCGATGCCACCTCCACAGTTTACTCCTCCGGTCATAGCGTCGTAGTGCTTAGGCGAAGCCCTGCGCGGATCACATCACCAACACCGTCACCACGCCGTCGCGCTGACGGAACTCTCCCTCGACCCTCTACTAGATCAAGAGTTTGAGGGACGTCATCGAGCTGAACGTGTGCTGAACACGGAAGTGGAGTACGTTCGGTACTTGGATCGGTTGGATCATGAAGACGTTTGACTACATCAACCGCATTAACCTAACGCTTCTGCTTTTCGGTCTACGAGGTTACGTGGACACACTCTCCCCCTCTCGTTGCTATGAATCTCCTAGATAGATCTTGCGTGAGCGTAGGAATTTTTTTGAAATTGCATGCTATGTTCCCCAACAATTAGAGTATTAAGTTCAACAAAGAGTATTATTAAGTATGATGCCATGAAGTAGATGATATATTGTCTTCACTCTGTGTTCAAAGGATAGCTACACAATCATCTTTTAACTCCTAGTGGCAACAACAACACAAGCCTTTTCCACTTTTTTATCACCGTGGCAGATTACTTGCAAGATTGAACCCAACTCCCTCTTGGAGGTCATTCATAAAACTTGGACAAAGAAAGATAAATAGGTCGATGAGCATATATGAATAGGAATTGTGCAATAAATAAACCAAATTGATCTCAAAAGAATTCATGGATAAATTTGATCATAAAATTACAATTCATCACATCGCAACAAACACACCAACAGAGTACATCAGATGGATCACAATCATGTAGGGTCGCTCATGTGATTTTTTTATTGAGAAGCAAGGGGACAGAAAACCATCAACTACAACTATTGTCCCATAGTCCAAAGGAAAGTACTCACGAGCGATCATGGTAGCCTTCAAGTTGATGGAGATGACCACCGAGATGATTTCCCCCTCCAGTGAAGTACCGGAAAAGGCCTCTTGATTGGATCGCTTCGGAATATAGAGGCGCAGCAGCGGAAACATAAGAACTTCTTGATAGATAGGGTTTTCTTCGTGAACGATAAATATAGGCCCCGTGAAACGGTGGAAAGGAGCATCGGGGGGCCCACATGACCTTACCATGCGGCCATCCCTCTGGCTGCGTGGGGCCCAGGTCCGCTGGAAGCTTCCTGACTCACAACCTTTTCTAGATTTTTTGGGCTTCTTGGAGCTCGTATAATTGATTTTCTAAAATCCAAAATCATGCAGAAAACAACACTGGCACAAGTGAAAGAGGGAGGATGTCGCCTAGTGGGGGGGGGGGTGAATAGGCACTTTATAATAATTATGATTTAGGCTTGAACAAATGCGGAATAAACCTAGCGGTTAATTTGTCAAGCACAAAACCTACAACAACTAGGCTCACCTATGTGCACCAACAACTTATGCTAAGCAACATAAACAACTAAGTGAAAGCAAGATATATAACATGAAACACTATGGCTATAACAAAGTAAAGTGCATAAGTAAAGGGCTCGGGTAAGAGATAACCGAGGCACGCGGAGACGGTGATGTATCCCAAAGTTCACACCCTTGCGGATGCTAATCTCCGTTTGGAGCGGTGTGGAGGCACAATGCTCCTGAAGAAGCCACTAGGGCCACCGTAATCTCCTCATGCCCTCGCACAATGCAAGATGTCGTGATTCCACTAAGGGACCCTTGAGGGTGGTCACCGAACCCGTACACTTTGGCAACCCTTGGGGGCGATCACCGAACCCGTACACTAGGGCAACCCTTGGGGACGGTCACGGGTACCCTTCAAATTGATCGGGGCGCTCTCCACAACCTTATTGGAGACCCCGATGCTTGCCCAGAGCTTTACACCACAACGATTGAGCTCTGAAGCACCACCAACCATCTAGAGGGACCAAGCACCCAAGAGGAACAAGCTCAAGGGTACCAACCACCCAAGAGTAATAAGCTTCTCAACTTGTAACTTCCACGTATCACCGTGGAGAACTCAAACCTATGCACCAAATGCAATGGCAAGGGCACAGGTAGTGCCCAAGTCCCTCACCCTCAAATCGCACCAAAGAAACGAAAGCTATGGAGGAAAAAGAGAGGAAGAACAAGAAGGAGAACAGCAAGAACTCCAAGATCTAGATCCAAGGGGTTCCCCTCACATAGAGGAGAAAGAGATCGGTGGAAACATAGATCTAGATCTACTCCCCCCCCCCCCACAAACTAGCAAGAATCCATGGAGGGATTGAGAGATAGCAAGCTCGAAGAGGGTCAACAACGGGGGAAGCACATGAGCTCAAGGGATAAGGTTCAATGGGGAAGAAGACCCCTTTTTATAGGTGGGAAAAAATCCAACTGTTACCTCCGTGCACAGCCTGCACCGCGCGGTACTACTGCTCAAGCGATTGGTACTACCGAGGGCTGCAACGAGTGGTACTACTGCTCGGTAGTGGTACTACCGCTGGTCATGATGGAGATCGCCGCTGCCCAGCCGATACTACTACCGGGGACAGAGCACACAGGGGAGAGATGGAGAGAAGGAAGTCATGAGAGGTAGTGGCAGCGGTGGTAGCCGTGGTACTACCGCTTATGGGTTAAGCGGTACTACCGCCCTACTGCTGCTGCTAGTAGTATGACAGAGGGACCACCGCTAGACTACCGCTGAACCCAACACGAGCAATGCCAGCCCCAAATCGGGGCGGTAGTACGAGCGGTACTGGAGCCGTACTACCGCCCGCTGCTACAGGCGGTACTACCGTTGGTGCAACAAGAAAGCCCCAAGCAAAGCAAATGCAACAAGAAAAACCAGAGCTGCCATAACTTCTGCTTATGAGCTCCGAATTGAGCAAACTCAAGTTGGTTATAGTAAGAAGAGGCAGTAGAAAAATGCCAAAGGTATAGAGATGTGAAACCTCTATGAAAGAAGAACCGACAAAACCCCAACGTCGAAAACATCATGGAAGATGCATACGTGAACTCCGTTTTCGATGAACTCGAGCTTGTCATGGAAATGACCATAAGCTCCAAATCTCAGAAGGAGAAGAACCAAACAAGAACCAATAAAGATGATGCAAGGATGCAATGGTTTGAGCTCTCGACGAACGATACGATCCAGCTACTCACTAGATAGCCCCACTTGATAGTACAATAAACTATCCTACAACCCGGTCTCCCAACTACCACCATGAGACCGGTAAAATAGAAAACCTATCAAGGGCAAACCTTTTCCTTGCACATAGTCCACTTGAGCTAGATGATGACGATCTTGACTCTCTCAAGTTGGACCACCTTTCTTGATTGCATTGGCTCGATGAAGACTAGTTGATTGCTCCCCCATACTCCACTATGGGAGAGCCACTCTTCGGCACATCTTCACAAGTCCATTGACACCTCAATCGACCACAAGCTTCAAGAATGATCTATTTGTGACGTGCTACCTCTTGAGCACTGTGTTGGATTTCCCCGAAGAGGAGAGGATGATGCAGCAAAGTAGCGTAAGTATTTCCCTTAGTTTTTGAGAACCAAGGTATCAATCTAGTAGGAGGCTACACGCAAGTCCCTCGTACCTACACAAAACAAATAGCTCAACGCAACCAACGCGATTAGGGGTTGTCAATCCCTTCAGGTCACTTACGGGAGTGAGATCTGATAGATAATATTTTTGATATAAAGATGCAAGGTAAAAAGTAAAAGGCAAAGTAAAAAAGCAAAACAATAATAAAGTGATGGAGATTGGTATGATGAGAATAGACCCGGGGACCATAGGTTTCACTAGTGGCTTCTCTCGAGAGAATAAGTATTCTACGGTGGGTGAACAAATTACTGTTGAGCATAGCTATGAGAATATCTAGGTATGATCATGTATATGGGCATCACGTCCGAGACAAGTAGACCGACTCCTGCCTGCATCTACTGCTATTACTCCACTCATCGACCGCTATCCAGCATGCATCTATAGTATTAAGTTAAAAACAGAGTGACGCCTTAAGCAAGATGACATGATGTAGAGGGATAGTTTCATGCAATATGATAAAAACCCCATCTTGTTATCCTCGATGGCAACAATACTATAGGTGCCTTGTTGCCCCTTCTATCAGTGGGAAATGACACCACAAGTTTGAACCCAAAGCTAAGCACTTCTCCCATTGCAAGAAAAACCAATCTAGTAGGCCAAACCAAACTGATAATTCGAAGAGACTTGGAAAGATAACCAATCATACATAAAAGAAATTAGAGAAGATTCAAATATTGTTCATAGATAGACTTGATCATAAACCCACAATTCATCGGTCTCAACAAACACACCGCAAAAAGAAGATTACATCGAATAGATCTCCAAGAGAGAGGGGGAGAACATTGTATTGATATCCAAAAAGAGAGAAGAAGCCATCTAGCTACTAACTATGGACCCGAAGGTCTGAGGTAAACTACTCACACTTCATCGGAGGGGCTATGATGATGTAGAAGCCCTCCGTGATGACGGCCCTCTCCGTGAGCTCCTAACAGGCCCCAAGATGGGATCTCGTGGGTGCATGTAAGGTTGCGGCGGTGGAATTAGGTTTTGGCCCTGCTCGATCGCTTGGGGTGCGTGAGGTATTTATAGGAGGAAGGAGTACGTCAGTGGAGCTTCGAGGGGCCCACGAGGCAAGGGGCGCGCCCTAGGGGGGGGGCCTCCACCCTCATGACCGCCTCGTGGCTTTCATGACGGAGGGTCCAAGTCTCTGATACATCTCCAACGTATCTATAATTTTTGATTGATCCATGCTATATTATCTACTGTTTTGGTTAATATTGGGCTTTATTATCCACTTTTATATTATTTTTGGGACTAACCTATTAACCGGAGGCCCAGCCCAGATTTGCTGTTTTATGCCTATTTCAGTGTTTCGAAGAAAAGGAATATCAAAGGGAGTCGAAACGGAACGAAATCAACTGGAGAAGTTATTTTTGGAAGGAAAGATACCGGATGGACTTGGACCCCACGTCAGGAGCCAAGGGAGGTGCTCACGAGGGTGGTGGCGCGCCCACCCCCCTAGGGCGCGCTCCCTGCCTCGTGGGCCCCCCGGAGCTCCACCGACATACCTCCTGCACCCATATATACCTACGTAACCTAAAACTTCCAGAATGGAGATTAGATCTGGAGTTCCGCCACGCAAGCCTCTCAGAGCCACCAAAACCTCTCGGGACCTGTTCCAAGACCTGCCGGGGGGGGAACCTCACCGTGGCCATCTTCATCATCCCGCTCTCCATGATGAGGAGGGAGTAGTTCACCCTCGGGCTGAGGGTATGTACCAGTAGCTATGTGTTTGATCTCTCTCTCTCTCTCTCTCTCTCTCTCTCTCTCTCTCTCTCTCTCTCTCTCTCTCGTGTTCTTGATTTGGCACAATCTTGATGTATCGCGAGCTTTGCTATTATAGTTGGATCTTATGTTTCTTCTCCCCCTCTACTATATTGTAATGGATTGAGTTTTCCCTTTGAAGTAATCTTATCGGATTGAGTCTTTAAAGATTTGAGAACACTTGATGTATGTCTTGCCGTGCGTATCTGTGGTGACAATGGGATATCACGTGATTCACTTGATGTATGTTTTGGTGATCAACTTGTGGGTTCTGCCCATGAACCTATGCATAGGGGTTGGCACACGTTTTCGTCGTGATTCTCCGGTAGAAACTTTGGGGCACTCTTTGAGGTTCTATGTGTTGGTTGGATAGATGAATCTGAGACTGTGTGATGCATATCGTATAATCATACCCACGGATACTTGAGGTGACATTGGAGTATCTAGGTGACATTAGGGTTTTGGTTGATTTGTGTCTTAAGGTGTTATTCTAGTACGAACTCTAGGGCTGTTTGTGACACTTATAGGAATAGCCCAACGGATTGATTGGAAAGAATAACTTTGAGGTGGTTTCGTACCCTACCATAATCTCTTCGTTTGTTCTCCGCTATTAGTGACTTTGGAGTGACTCTTTGTTGCATGTTGAGGGATAGTTATATGATCCAATTATGTTATTATTGTTGAGAGAACTTGCACTAGTGAAAGTATGAACCCTAGGCCTTGTTTCCTATCATTGCAATACCGTCTACGCTCACTTTTACCGCTTGTTACCTTGCTGTTTTTATATTTTCAGTTTACAAAAACCTATATCTACCATCCATATTGCACTTGTATCACCATCTCTTCGCCGAACTAGTGCACCTATACAATTTACCATTGTATTGGGTGTGTTGGGGACACAAGAGACTCTTTGTTATTTGGTTGCAGGGTTGCTTGAGAGAGACCATCTTCATCCTACGCCTCCCACGGATTGATAAACCTTAGGTCATCCACTTGAGGGAAATTTTCTACTGTTCTACAAACCTCTGCACTTGGAGGCCCAACAACGTCTACAAGAAGAAGGTTGCGTAGTAGACATCAAGCTCTTTTCTGGCGCCGTTGCCAAGGAGGCTAGGTAAGTGAAGGTATAACCTTAGATCTTGCAATCGAATCTTTTTGTTTCTTGTTTTAGCACTAGTCTAGTTTATAAAAGAAAACTAAAAAATGGAATTGAGTTTGTCTCATATGCTTCATCTTTTTAATATCTTTCGTGAGTATGATGGAAAGGAAAATTGTGCCAAAGTGTTAGAAGAAGAATGCATTAAAATGTTTGGCACTAAATCTTTGAATGATGAGCATGATTGCAATGTTGTTAGTATGAACTCCTTGAATATCCATAGTACTAATGATGATTGCACTAGTTATGATGAAAATGTTTCCTATAAACATGTCAATTTTTGTGGAGTGCATTGGGTTTGCAAGTATACACCAAATAGGGAAGATAGATATTGCAAGAGGCATAAGTATTTAGAAACTAAATTATTGCTAGAAAGTCTTGATGATTGCGCTGAAAGATTCAATATTTTTCGCGCCCCTTGTGAACTTTGCAATGAACATGGTCATTTAAAGCTCCAGTGCTATTTGTTTCATGATCAAGTCGTGTCCAAATATTGTGATAATTTGATTACCCTTGAGCATCATAAAGAGCTTAGCCTTCTTTTGGGTTGTGAAGAAATGAAACGTATAACTAAGGGTATTCCAAAATTTAATCTTGATAAAATTCTTGATTTTGATCTAGAGAAGATTTATATGTATTGTGCGGTGAATTGCATTGAAAATCCTTATATTGCCAATTACATAAAGAAAAGAAAACAAATAGACACTACAAAAAAAAGACACATCCGTGACATTTTGGGCCGAACGAATTTTTTTCTGTCATACATATGACACTTCTATGACGATAATTGTGACAAAACCCGGTATCATCATATATGTGGTGGGCTCCTACTTCTATGACAAAAATCATGACGTAAAATGGGCTTTTCATCCTGGCGGGCGGAGACACAGCTGCATGACATTCTTTGGGCCGTCCACGACGGAAAAACCGTGGTAGAAGCGAGGGGGGAATTTCGGGAGTTCCGTTACGGTGGGAGGTCGGGGCCGAGCAATGCGCGTTTCTCTCATACACGTCGCTGCTGCGCGTAGGCGTTAGCTCTAATCAACCCGAGCGAGGCGTTGGGCTCTAATCAACCCGAGCGATTGCAATTGTAGGCTACGCGTTCTCGAACCGGAGCGATCGATCGATGGCTATTAATCGAACCCGTTGAGCGATTCGCCGCTCTGCTGCTAATCAAGCGGTCGATGGGATGAACAATGAGCGCGTTGCGGGGGGTTGGATGAGCAGTGGCGGTGGCGTTGCCTCTGGATGAACAGGACCCGTGGTGTGGTGGAGGGCTGGATGAACAGTAGACGGTGGAGGGGTGCCCGTCGAGGGGTGGATGTACAGGACCCCGTGGTGTGGAGGGCTGGATGAACAGTAGACGGTGGAGGGGTGCCCGTGGAGGGGTGGTTGAACAGGACCCCGTGATGTGGAGGGCTGGATGAACAATAGACGGTGGAGGGGTGGTTGAACAGTAGCCGGTGGAGTAGCGCCCGGTGGAGGCTGGATGAACAGGAGCCCGTGGAGGCTGGATGAACAGGAGCCCATGGAGGCTGGAGGAGGTCGACGGTGGAGATGAACAGTATCCCGTGGAGTCTCGTTTTGCGGTACGCCACACCCCTCCCGATGAACAGGACCCCCGTTTCGACCGTAGCGCTCCAACACAAGTCCGTTTCCTCCGTTTTGCGGTACGCCACACCCCTCCCGATCAACAGGACCCCCGTTTCGACCGTAGGAGGTCCGTTTCCTCCATTTTGCGGTATGCCAGACCCCTCCCGATGAACAGGATCCCGTTTCAAACATGGCCGGTCGAACACAAGGCTGTTTCCTCCGTTCTGCAGTACGCCAGGCCTCGTTTCCATCGCCTGTTCCGTCTAAGCCCTCCCGATGAACACAACCACGCATTCCGTTGCCTCCCCATGAACACGACGATGTTGTTTCTCCGTTCCGACCCAGCCATGTACACGAGCCCTGGCCGTACGTATGCGCGAGTAGGCGTTTGAGACCCTGCCCGTATGTACGTACGTGGCGATTTTCTTTCTTGCACCCTGGCGCCAGACGCGTGCGTGTACATGCTACGTGCGCGCCTCTACTACGACACGTCACGCTTCCTCTACTACGACACGTCGCGCGCTTCTACATCGACCAAGATATATGTATGCATACGTTCACGACCAGAATGACAACGCTACATACGCTTCGACCAGGTGGGTCCCGACTGTCAGGCACTTCCTTGCCTGCGAAGATGTAGCTGCTGGGTCCCAGCAGTCACGGGGGCGAATCGTTTTGGTTTTTTTTTGCCCGGACGCACTTCCTTGCGTGCGAAGATGTAGCTGGTGGGTCCCAGCAGTCAGGGGGGCGAATCGTTTTTTTTTGCCCGGACGCACTTCCTTGCGTGCGAAGGTGTAGCTTGTGGGTCCCGGCAGTCAGGGGGGGAACGTTTTTTTCATGAAATACGGTGGCCTGTACGGTGGGTCCCTGTTATTAGGTGGAGGAATCATTATTTTCCGCGTAATAAGGAGGCACTTCCTTGCTGCCACCGTGGACCCAGCTATCAGCCTCTCCACGTACAGTCCACGTCTGATGGAATTCGTTCCTTGACCACGTTGACCACGCCTTGCCGAGAGCACCAGGGCGGTGGACGACGACGAGCCCTAGGAATGGCACGAGGCGGAGCCGGTGAAGACGCGGCAGTGGATGCCCATGCGGAGAGGAGTATGAGGGTTCACTCGTTCGGCTACGGTGTGAGGCTGCCGTCACCGCAGGGCCTGGCCAGCGGTGGGAATAGTAGGGGCGGTGAGGCCTCCGCGGCGAAGACAATGGCCCACGGAGGCGGGAGCAGCGGCACGACCGGCGCTGCTTTGGGCGGCTGGAGCAAGAAGACCAGAGGTTGAAGAAGCACTACGGCCGTTGGATGGACATCGTACGATCACTGCAGTTAGAATCGTTTATATTGACTAAGTTGACAAAGCCCTTGGTAGCGTCAACTTAGTAGGCCCACAGTCGACTTCCAAACGGTGCGCCCGGATGTCGGGGAGGAATCATTTTTGGGCGGTGAAGCTAGAATATCCGAGATTGAAGAAGAAGACGGCATCCGTTGGATGGACATCCAACGCCACCGCTACTAGAACCGTGTGTTGACTATAAGTTGACAAAGCCTTGCATACGCGTCAACTCTATTTTTTAGGGACGCACAACTTAGTAAGGCCAGTGTGTGTGCGAGAGAACTTATAGCCCATTTCAGATCTGTAAGAATGTGTAGCCCATTTTGAGTTCTAATGGAATTTATCGCAACCCATTTACAGTTTGTTAAAAGTACAACCCATTTCAACCAACCGCTCAAAATAGAATTCAATAAAATTTCCCACATTTTGATGGGATCCAAATATTTTATCCCGAAATTTCTAGTCAGATTAAATAAATTTATATTACGTAAAAATCCAACAAAACATTGCGCCATAACAATTAATGAAATTAAAATTTTCAATATCCAAAAATAATATTTTATAAAGTAATCACATGTTTGGTGCATTTTTTATAGTTACCGCCAGTTTTTAAAATTACATCCCATTTATTATTTCTTAAAGCCCATTTTCTTGTTAAGCCTAATGCATCCCTCCTAGGAAAGATTTGCAGCCAGTGAAGCGGAGAATAACAACTTGGCCTTGCCTCGGTATTCCTAAAAAAGTATAGCTGGGCTAGCCATTTTCAGCTTGAAAAAATTAATACCGGCTGGATATCTAGCTTCGGGCTAGACGGTCCACAGCCCGCCTATTAATACCTGCAGTGATGTTTTCGTTGTTGTTCGTGAGGAGAAAAATTAATATCTGGGCTAAACATCGAAAAACTCTGCAGTGCTCACACCTCAAAAACACAAATACTGCTCGAGCTGCTTGGTCCCAGCTGTCGGCCGCTTCTTGTGCAATTCTCTCATTTATTGACTACTACATAGGTTGACAATGGTGTGGGACCGTGATGTCAGGAAAGCAGGGGGAAGCAAAATAAATTACTCCAGCGAGCGCTTCCACCTCTGCCTCATTGTCTCCCATGGAAACCCCTTTCCTCCCTTTTTTTTTGCTCGGGCAAGGACCAATGCATGCAACACGTCCATGCGGTTATTAGGCAAGAAATAAAAGCACTTTGCATGCTATGAATTACGATGGCCTGCATGGGTAGCTAATAAGGCATCCTCTTAACTGCTGTGATTAAATGTTGTGTTTAGAAGAGAGAAATATTCTTCTTTTCCACCAATCTGCTTGCACCTAGGTCGTGATGCACCTTCTAATACGACTTATTCACCTAGACGGAGGGAGTATAGTTTTATACACACACACACACACACACACACACACACACATATATATATATATATATATATATATATATATATATATATATATATATATATATATATATATATATATATATAAAATAAGGAGGCACATGCGTCGTGAGGCTATGGACCTGGTGGGTCCCCATTGTCATCCTCTCAAGTAAAGTCATCTCCTCACCCTGCTGCTTCCGCTTTGAAGCAGTCAGCGCCGCCCGCCCCGCTTCTCGGTGCAGGCGATTGCTCCGCCTTCAAACGACACAAGTGCCGTCCGTCCGTCCATCTACCGCCCACATTAATGATACGCGGTTGCCGAGGCGGCTACTCCGGCGCCACACGTCCGTCCCTCCGCCCGCCCACCATTGCTATATAAACTGCTGCGCCGGCCATAGCCGCAGTCATCCGCATCTGTTCCCTTTCTCCTGTCCACACCACTACTGCCCACCGTGGCTTCCTCGCGCTCCAGCGCTCTTCGGGACGGGCGGACGATAGACCACAAGGGGATGGCAGCCATTACTGCCGACCGGCTGGCCGGCCGGCAACCGGAGGACGACGACGTCCCAATGGAGAACATGGTAGTCGACGATCTGGCGCCAACCCCCTCCTCCGCGCCATCCTCGCTGGTGCATTGCACCATGACCATCGGCGAGGCCCGTGCCCAATATATCGACAGTGTGAGGCAGATGCGTCAGGAGCAGTTTCGGGAGGCGCAAGCCGACGCCGCCTACAACCACCATCTCCTCCAGGAGCACCTACAGGCGGAGGAGCAGATCGCCGCGGAGCAAGAGGCGCTGCTCGAATTGTACTGCTCCGCCCGCAAGGGCCGCCTCGAGCACTGGCGGTACCGCATGCAGGTGGCGGAGGCTGCGGCCGCCTACAAAGAGGCTAGCAAAGAGGGCGATGAAGCGGGCGAGGTGCTGTTTGGCGAGACCGAGGACAAGGCAGAGGACAATGCCGGCTCCGACGAGTCCCTGCTCCGCTGGCGTCGACGAGGCCCTGCTCCGCCGAGGCCCCGTGGAGCCAACAACGAGGCAGAGGACACCGCCGGCTCCGCGGAGGCCCCGCCCCGCCAACAACGAGGCAGAGAACATCGCTGGCTCAGCCGAGGCCCCACCCTGCCGGCAACACGGGGGAGGATTTCCACCGCTCCGCTAAGGCGCCGCCCGCCGGCAACGAGACAGAGGACATCGCCGGCTCCGCCGAGGCCCCGTCCCGCTGCCAACGAGGCCGCGCCACACAAAAAACGAGGAAGAGTAGAACACGGTAGGTCGCCGCCCCTCGGGTCCAAGTAAGGCCACCGTTGCTACCCTCCTGTTGAAGCCAACCTAGGCGGGTTGACCATTGACGGCCGGTTAGCTTCTTGGCGGCGACGTGGAGTTGGGGAGTTCTGATGGAGAATAACGCTGCTTCAACTTAACTGCTGGTGCAGTTGGCTGACTGACACGTGGGCCCAACAGGCCACATGTCAGTTACGCAACTGCACCTGCAGTTTACTTAAGCTTCTGTTTGGCTCAGCAGGACACAGGTGTGTAGCTTCGGTTAATTAATTATACCTCCTTCATCACCAAGCTTCCTCCTTCGTGGATCTCATTGGCACTCTTGATGTGGAAGAAAAGGTGAGAGCAAAGGACACACATGCTTAAGGAATTGAGGGAGGATCTAGTGCCAATATGGTACAGAAGAACCTCCAGCCCCACAAGTTCAAGAACAAGGGCAAGTTTGATGGTAAAGCAAAGTTTGATGGGAAGAACAAGGCTATGCAACACACGAACTTCAAGAAGAAGAATGGCAAGAAGAAAGGTGTTTTTCATGTGATGATCCTGATCATTGGGCTCCTAGTTGCTCTAATCGCTATGACAAGCTAGGCGGGTTGACCACTGACGTCCGGTTAGCTTCTTGGCGGCGACTTGGAGTCGGAGAGCTATGTTGGAGAAGGATGCTGCTTCTACTTAACTGTTGGTGCAGTTGGCGGACTGACACGTGGGCCCAACAAGCATCTGGGCCACATGTCAGTTATGCAACCGCACCTGCAGTTAAGTCATTGATGCTTCTGTTCGGCTCAGCGGGACACATGTGGGTAGCTTCGGTTAATTAATTATACCTCCAGCGCACCCCTTTTTAGTTGAAGAATGTATGAAATGTAATGAAATCTGGCATGTTTATATGAAATCCGACCGTGTATGAATGAATTTATTTCGATTAGTTCGAATTCCTGTATCACTGGCATTGGATGAACATGCAAAACAATACGTATTAGCATTATTCCTGTGGTGATCACCTCGCTTGCAGCCGTTTCACATGTACTCCTCCGGTCCTTTCTAGTCTGCATACAAGTTTTGTCTGCAACAAAGTATCTCTACTTTGACCAATCTTATACAAAAAGTATGCACTTTCACAATGTGCGAAGTAAAAGGAATGTATGAGTACAAAGAGTTTGAGCAGCTTTTAGCGTTTAGACATTGCAATCAAACACACAGGCACGGCAATCCATAGAGAACATTCAAAACAATCGATGATTATGCATCTCAAAGACTCACATGTCGAGGCAATATTTACTTCACAACTAAAGAATAAAGAAAAATTGATCGACGCTGGCGACAAAGAAGGGCGTCCCATTCAAAATATCAAACGATGTCTTGCTAAAATCAATGAGCAAAATTTGACAAGGTTGTCCCATTCCAAAATATCAAATGCATGCGATTGTGGAATGGGCAGGGTTTGCCATCGATTCGACATTGACATGACACCTCGTGCTAAATAAACCAGCTGTTCTTTTGTGCGGTTCCACCAAAATCAACCAAATTCGTAGCAGTAGCTTGTATGATTTCGCCCTTATATGTTGCAACGCCTTGAACTTATCGGCACCTCCTTTCTTGTGGTGGAAATGAATAATTCGATGTATTCATGAACATTTTGTGCAGTTCCCATTGAAATCAAGCTGAGCACCCCTATTTGCACAAATACAAAAAAGTGATTAGTATAGAGCAAACTGTACTATGAATTGACAGTTTCAATAGGCACATACATGGTCCATGTAGAGCACACTTTTAAAAAAATGGAACTCACCAGAAAGAATCCTAGAACAACATTGTACTCGCGCATCACAAAAAAAATTGGAGATTTTGTCATTCCTTCTGAGCTGAAGTTAGTTTGGTCTTGTGGGGAGTAATGTAACCATCCTTCAACTGCTCCTTCCGATGATAAGATAGACAGGCTTCTTCATCCCGCATAATCGGAACTAGTCACTTCACGTACTCCATATTCTTCTTCAGAGGAAGATGATCCTGTTGTGCAAAGATAAGAGGACTACTAAATGCTAGCATCACTGTTTGCTCGAAAAAAGGAAAGGAAATATTTAAAACAACACAGATGAAGCACTTCTCAAGGACAATACCACTTTTTCATGACAAGATCTAAACAGTAGCACAACACCAATAGAGATGATAAAGCTCAATCATATGGATGAAATCAGTGGTAGTACCAACCTTTGTCGAGGTTTATTGTGTAGAGCATACATGAAGCATTTCTCGGAACCACCTGTTGCTATCTACGGTGGTGGCCAAGCTTACTATATACTCCTCGATTAGTTTAATGTTTCCAACATCTTCTTGTGCAGTTCCACTAAAATATATGGTATCTTCAAAGAAGATCCCTGTTTGCACAAGTAGAGATAATTACATATTACATTAAGAGTGGCATCAAATCAGTGGCAAAACAATTGCTCGTTCCAGCCAAAGCAATAAATTAAGATGCAAAACTATATCATTACTTGTGTCATCACAGTTCCAGTGCTTCATTACAGCACCGGGAGTTGATTTTTGTTTTTCTTCCCCTTGTTCTTCCCCTTCATCACTTGGTTCAATAACAAACAAGCTTCGCCTTCAATGTAAGATTTGGCATGTCAACTAGAGAGCACAAGTATAGTACTAAACTTAATTTTCTGATGAAAGTGGCAACATACAGGCCAGTAGTTGTGAAATATCCTTATCTTACCTCAATGGGATATTACGGTGCACATACAGATTGGAAGTCTTGTCTCCATTTGTGCAGTTCACTAAAATCAAGCAACATTATCGTACAAGTAGCACAACATATGAATGCACACTGTAGAATCATGTGAAAGAAGGCTAGTGCTGACCTCTCATGATGCGGAATTCAAACAACTCACAAGAAGAAGATCTGAACCAAATTCGCCTTAACGGATAGGAAGTAAGATCTCCTCTTGTGCAGTTCCACTAAGATCAAGCAATCAAGCAACGTTGTCGGTGTGACATTTTGGTTGAACTGCACAAAACACTCTTAAAACAAAAGTGTTTTGTGCAAAGGCAACAAAAGGTCACAATGGCAACGAGGTGAAGCAGATAACCCTGTTTACACAGAGGTGCAAAGGAAACAATTAGTGGTCAATAACGGTGGATGACACAGAAGCCAACAAAAAGAAGCATCTACCTTATCTAAATGGGAAAGAAAGCAAGACAGTAGCATTTCTCAAACGGTGACATTGATTAATATTAACATAGAGATTATATTAACAATAAATTTCGTTAAACATGTAATTTGCTTTTAACTGTGGCATTGCATCAATTTTCCAGCGACATTATTAGACGGTGTTTGTTTACAGGGACATTTTGGTGTAGGGACTAAAAAAACTCCGTGTCGGTCCATGTTGGTCCCAGTTTTGTTATCAGACGCCTTTCCCTATGTGAGCGCAGCAAATCTAGTCCTGCTCAAACTCTACAGCCTTATCCCTTCCTCTCCTTTTTGAACTAGTACTTTCGCCCCTTCCTTTCCTTTTTGAACCATGTCCTAGATTTATGCGATACAAATTTCCCCACAACTTTCCCCCATTCCTTTCCTCTTTGAACCACATCCTAGATTAATGCTATACAACATTCCCCCTTCATTTCCTGTTTGAACCACGTCCTAGATTCATGCTATATACAACTTTTCCCACTACTTTCCCCTACTCCTTTCTTCTTTGAACCACGTCCTAGATTCATGGTATACATGCAGCTAGAGCAATGCATGTGGAGTAAGTAAATTATACCTTAAGGTTATTGGGGCGTGGTTCGGTGGGCGACGGGACGTCGGCGAAGAAGAAGGGGTCGGAGGCCCTCCTGCGCCGTCGCTGGGTGGAAAGTGAACAGCTGCGCCGGTAGTCCCTCGCCGACGGCGACATCGTTGAGCCTCCTTCCCTTCCCGGCGGACGGATCCTGCCGGCTCTTTGAGCAGCAGTGAGGGGAGAGAGAGGCCAACGAAGTCTTGTTTAGATCTAGAGAGGGCGAGAGAGTGTGAAGAGAGCAACTACAAGCGCTAAGGCTCCAGCGGGAGAGGGCGAGAGAGTTTGAAGAGAGCAACTACAAGCGCTGAGGCTCCAGCATGTATATATATACTGGAGAGAGAGTGTGAAGCATGCAAACCCTAGAAAACATTTTGACCAGTCAAAGAATCCTCCTGGCACAAATTATGCTCAAGTGTAGTTATCGAACCCGAGACCTCAAGTTTGATGAGCGAACAGGCTAACCAGCTACACAACCCTCCCATTATGTTCAACGAGAGGGAAATAACCTTTTATACATTCCTGAATCCTTATTATAACATGCACACAAATTTTGGGCACTTGTATTCGACTTAAGTCAGTGTGCCACCGTATCTTGTATACCTACTACTCCCTCCGTCTAGGTGTAATAAGTCACGTTAGAAGGTGCAACGGGACCAAGGTGCGTGCATGTGCGCGCGCACGTGCGTGTGTGTGTTTAACACCATGTGTGTGTTAGAGAGAGCGACAGATCGACCTACTCCTACAGAGAGATCTTGTGTAGTGTACGATTTTAGCCGCGAGAGTCGGTGCATCCTCTCGTTTCCGGGCGTGTCCGGTAGGGACATGCGGACAACCGCCACGCCCGCCTCGACCAGCTGGCCCACCCAAAGCCCCTCCATCGCCATGCCGCTTCTCGCCTCAGAACGGTCAGCGCCGCTCAAAGAATCGGTGCCGCATTCATGCCCGGCAGAGCGGACGCGACCTCTCACCGGCGCAAGAGTGATGGTTGCTTTGTCCGTCCAACTTCTTCTTGGGTCTATGTGATTTGACGGCTCATTGGTCTTTATTCTCGAGGTCGTAGGGACTGCTGGATGTCCCACGCTTTCGGCGAAAGGAGGTATACTACTACTAGATTACAATTTTCTCCATTCTTACAGCGGAGGCGTGCAAGGGCAATGAAAACACGTAGGCTCAGTGATTACATGGCCCATCTCACACTATCACCGTGCGACACCTAACTCTTTACATAGTACTCCCTCTGTTCCTAAATATTACTACATGAGTCCCCGCGCGTTGGCGCGGAACAGCGGTATATCTCTCTGCGCAAAATTATCGATTTCATAGAACAAAAAAAAAACTCTATAACCACATGACAAATGTGGTAGCCAAACTAAATAAACACCCATCATCATTTAGATCATCCCACGTAAGGAAAAAAGATCAGCCAACTCCTACTGCATAATGGTATTATATTTTTCTTTTTGACATGTTAATGGGACTTAAAAGCTCACTTACATGCATGCTACCGGTGCATGCTTGCATGCAGACATGTTGATGTGATTTAAAACCCACTCACATGCATGTGGCACGGTATTTCTGCATGCTTGCATGTGGCTTAGTGCGGAGCCTCTCAACGTCTAGATCAGACGGCTATTATGGACTGATTTACTTCTCTAACGGCTACATCAATTTTGATGACGTGGCTCAAGGAGAGGATAGAGAATTCCTAGTAGTGGGGGCTAGCTATTACTAGTAGATAGTAAGTCTTTGTAGAGATTCCACTACATGCGGAACAAAATGAATTAATCTACACTTAAAATGCATCTATATACATCCGCATGTGGTTCATGGTGAAATCTCTACAAAGACTTATATTTAGGAACGGAGGAAGTACTAGTATAGTACGTACTGTAATTTATCAGCGAGATAAATTTGTACAATGCTATGAAGCTTCCGGCTTCTGTTACATGTATCTTGCGTCCAAGGTTGCCATCAAATACATAGGAGACTAACATGCATGCTATTGCATCTCAATGATGGACAGATCATAGCAAATAAGTACTCCCTCCGTTCCAAAATAAGTTTCTCAACTTTGTGCAAACTTTAGTAAAAAGTTGTACTACTACTAAAGTTGACACTTATTTTGGAATAGAGGTAGCTAAAGAAAAAAAACGATCCATGCAGTCCCTAGCCGTTGAACCGTGAACCCTGACCAGGCTTCAATTTGCTGGCAACGTTCGAACTTCCTAATAAATGAATTTTGCAACCTTTTGACCATCGGATCATTTTGTGCGGTTTCACCAAAATCGAGATGAGCATCCCTGTGGCAAAGAAATTGAACAAGCGTGATTAGAATAAGATTACTGGGACTAGTTGATGAGACATAAACTCATCACAAATACAGTATGTAGAGGCCAGTAGAGGTTTTTGCGGGGCAAAGAAGTATAGAGAAATATCCACAGGGAGTGATGAGGGAAGCTGGAGCAGTGGTGCAAGCCGGCTGTAAAGGGAGTTGTACCTGAGGGACGTAGCTCAACCTTGAGGAGGGCGGCGGGAGGCGGCAACTGCCCACGTCACGGCAGTGAGCAAGGGACGAAGGCAACCTCACCGGCTTTGTGAGAGAGAACGGCGGGGACCCCTGATCGGGACGTGCCGACAATGGGTTTTCACCGTCGGCGACGGCCACCGCATCTACACAAAGCATCGACCCCTTCCCCAAGCGGACGTGATCCGCTGGGATGTTAGAGATGTGGCCACAATCGTTTTGTGCGTGAGAGTTTGAAGAGAGCAACCCCAGCAAGCAACCGTGTAGGCTGGCCCATCCTGACTATGTATATAGTGGAGCGGTTTCCTTTTCTCTCCATATGAACCTATCATATTGCGTACGTGCCACTAAAGAAAAAAAACTTTATTTATAAATGACATGGCACCTACTACTCGTTCTACTATAACCTTGCGCTTGGCATCTCCAAAATATTAACCTTGCGATTGGCTCTTCGCCTCTTCGGGAAGTCGAGCAATAATGGTAGTGCAGTATATATCGTTCTGGCTATATGAGACCGAATGAATTGCTGCACGTCCACCATGTGGGCGAGGGTCGAGGGGCGAGGGAGAGTGCTACATACGGAGCAAAATGAGTGAATCTACACTCTAAAATACGTCTATATACACCAGTGTTTGGAGTATGTACTAGTAGTTCATATTGAAATCTACTAAAGGACATATATATTCCAAACAATATGATAGTATAATCTCTATAACCAAGGTAGTAGGGACGAGGAGTAAATGGAGGGAGTAGTAAATTTTTCTCCTCGTCCTGCGAGCCACCGCGCGCATGGGCGAGGGAGGGCGTAAGGCATAGTAAGCAAGCTTCACCTCATCCTGCGAGCCACCGCGCCCATGGGCGGGGGAGACGGCGTACTAAGCAAGCTTCTCCTCGTTCTATGAGTTGACGGGACACATCAAAAGTACTCCAGTGTATAGAGCCTTGCCTCTAAGGTAGGCCCCACATGGTTTGCCTCTTTCTTTAACATAACACGTCAAGTCGCAATTTGTTTGTTCACCCGTGGTAGACGATCCTCCCTCCACCAAGTGGACAACCAGTACACATGCCAAATTACCACGTGGGATGCCTTTTTCGTACAGAAATGAGCTCCACCGTGTACCCGTGCGGGTGTGGTTGTGAAAGAGACGAGAGTACGTGTGCCGTGCATGAACCTCTTCTCTTCGTGCACGTCCCCCACCTACGTGGGTGTGTGTGAGAGATACAAACCGCGTTCGTGAGTGTTTTTTATTTTGGGGTGGGGGTGGGGTGGGGGTTGATTTCGTGAATTATTTCTGGGAATATGTGTCGATGACATCTCAAACAAAATTTTGCATGCAATGTGTGTGAAGTGGAGGCCTATCCATATCATACATAGAAGGTCGGGCAATCCATGAGAAGAGAGGGAGGGGTCATAGCTATCGATAGAGTCGAAGAGAGGATCAAGTGGGTGGGTGCGAGATCGATGAAGAGAGCTATCGAAATTGTGTGTGTGTACAAGTCAAAGATATAGGGCGACTGGCCTACCGGAACGTTAGAGGGCACACGTCAAGTTTGTGTGTGGCAGGGAGACATGACTAGAGCGCTCGATGTATCAGTGTGTGTGGGGGGGAGGGGGTGGTGGGAGGGGTAGGCAGAGGCCTAACTATAGAGGTAGAACGACTCGTATATGTGTTGAGAAGGAGAGACCCAGCTATGTCTTGAGGGAGATCGGTCGACATCCATACATAATTGAAGGACGGGAAATATGATGGGATAGAGAGAGAGAGAGGAGAGAGAGAGGGAGGGAGAGGGAGGGAGAGGGGTAGAGTGCTGGATGGGTGATGGTGTTGCTTCTCGAAGATGGTGTGAGAGGCCTACTAGACAAACTGAGGGTGGAACTGCAATGTTATCAATAAGAGTGGGGATGTGTTTCTGTGTGTGCCTGTGCGTGATAGATCTGTTGGGACGCATCCATGGATGATGAAGGGGAACCATGTGTTCGGTAAGCAAACCTAACTAGATCGGTAGATCAATTGTTGTTTGTCGGAGGAAGGGAGAGACACAACTAATGAGGTAGATCGATTGATGTGTGGGTAAAAACGAGTTATAAGGACCTAGCTAGCTATATGTATAGCGAGAGATCGGTCGGTGTACGTCCATTTGTTAGAGGCAAATAAGGCCCAGCGAGGCGGATAGACAGAGAGAATGGAGCTAGGAGGTGGTGCGAGAGTCCCAACTACTAGCTAGATAGGGGGAGGAGTGTGCGGTTGTGAGAGCGATGAAAAGAGGGGCGAGAGTTTACACGTGTGTCTGACCGTATGAGAGACACGAGGCAAGGACACATAAAGGAGGAGATAGAAGGTGTGTTTGTATGTTGTAGGCAGGCATCGCTGGAGAGGTTTATCGATCACTGTGTGTCGGAAAGGAGTTGTGGAGACTCTGGGAGAACGACCTAAAGAAAAAAATGAATGTGCCCGGCGGATAGAATGCCGAGGGAGGGGGAGGGCGAGGAGGGCGTGTGCATGCACGAGAGAAAGTTAGTGGTAGCTACAAAAGTTAGAGGATTGTGTGGGTGTAAGAGACTAACAAAGATCATAATTTGATATGAAAGCGGATTCATATATTTGAATAGGACATCATAGTGTTTTAAACATTGCATGCATGAATATAGCGGTGATACACGTGATGTGCACATGTTATACCATACTGTGATAATGCATGGCTTTTGCAACTCACAGCTAAATGTCGAACAATCTAAACCATACTATACATCAAACAATCTCACATTTTATTTGAATTTGTGATAATGTGTGCCGTTTAATTGCAGCTTACAACTAAATATCGAACAATCTAAACAATACTATATAACGAACATTCTCACATTTTATTTGAATTTGTGGTAATGTGTGTGGTGTTTGCAACTCACATCTAAATACTTGTAGGCGTAGGGGGCGGGGCACCATACATAATGTGATAAACACATTATACATTGTAACATCCCAAAATTCTAAATTTTGGAATGTTATAAACAAATAGATAGTTTTGATTGATTGTTTGATTGATTGACTGAAAGTGAGTGAATTTGAAACTTTTTGAAAGTTAAATGAGAGGGAATAAAAGGACTTTCCCAAACTTTCATTTTGCTTTTATGATCTTCGGGAATTCAAATTCTTTTCATCACAAAAACCCTGGAGAGAAGATGACATGACTTCTTCCATTTATTTAAATGACAAGGGGTGTTGAAAATATTTGAATTTCATTTGGAAAATATTTCCAATTCTGAAACTTTATGCAACTCAATGATTTTCACGAGCGAAGATAAAATGACTTCTTCAAAACATATGAAATATGAGTTGGGAGTTTCAAAGAATTAAAATTCAAAGTTCTTTTGAATTTATTTTCAATTTGGAGTTATTGGAGTTTTATTCAAATTATTTTTCTCCAAAAATAAAATATATGGAAAATAGGGTAACATGATTCCCTACAACAGAAAATTGGAGAGGAATAAATTTAAAGTCATTTGGGTATTTTTAAAATGATTTTCAGTGGACTTTATTAGGGTAGTAGCACTGTTTGAATTATTTGAATTTTTGTGTATTTTATTTGAAGCTAGAATAATGTTCATCATGTAGGAAATGTTCTTCTGAAAATTTTGATATATTATATGCCTATATAAAGTTTTTTATTTCTTTGGTTTTATTATTTTTTTGTCTCTGCTTTTAAAAAAATGTTTTAAAAAACTTCGACCACCCTGGCCTGGCTCAGACACAGCCACACGGCCTAGCCGCCCACGCCTCGCAAGCTAGTCCCGAGCTCGGACAGAGTCCCTAGTCGCCACGCCGCCGCCGCCAAGACGCCGGCCTCCCGCCGCCGCCTCCTCTGCCCCCTTCCCCAAGCCGCGCCTCCTCCTCCTATAAAGGGTGCCATACAGGCCCCCCTCTCTCTCCTCTCAGACTTTGCCAGCCACACAAGAAATGCCGCCCACCGCCCGTATCTCACCTCCGCCGCCGCCGCCCTTGTAAGTCGTTGCCGACCACCGCCGACGCCGCCAACCTCTTCGCCTCGCCAAGCCTCCCGACCCTTTCGCGCCGCCCTCGACGATCGGAGCCGCCGCCCGCCGGACCTCGAACCACCGCCGCCGCCTCGCGGAGATCCACCGTTGCGGTTTTGTCATCAAAACCGCTGAACCGCTGCCACGGTTTAATTTCCAACCGGTATAACCGCTTATAAAACCCGCCCGGTTTTTCTTTAGTATTCGGTTTTATTTTTTAGGTTTTGTTAAATAACGAACGTTTTCGTTTAGATCTTTTTAGCGAACGGTTTGCATTAGTTAGCTTCGCAAATAACGTTAGCTATTTAGACTTTTTCTTTTTTCATTTAATTTTCGCTAGGGACCCGCCTATGAATATTTTATTTACAGATTAGCCCCTGGACTTCAAACGCTCATAACTTTTTACTCGTTAGTCCAAATCCAACGAAACCAACGCCCACT
Source organism: Aegilops longissima (assembly GCA_021605205.1). Taxonomy (NCBI): domain Eukaryota; kingdom Viridiplantae; phylum Streptophyta; class Magnoliopsida; order Poales; family Poaceae; genus Aegilops; species Aegilops longissima. The sequence continues at coordinate 246,014,657 of CM038682.1, read as the reverse complement.
TCTTCGTTATGATCCCCTCTATCTAGTAATCCAACTTAAACATGTTTTTGAAAGTTTTAAAATTTGAATTCAAACTGATTTGTATTTGAACTTCGTTTGATCATAACTTGAGTTTCGTAACTCCGATTTAGTTGATTCTTTTTGCAAATCGAAGCTCTTGACCTAAACTTTCTGATAATGCCAAATTCATATAATTTTGGTACTGTTAGAAATTGTTTTATGTTGCAAGAGTTATTTGCTTGGTTTTGATGTCTTCCGGATAGTTTTCTTTGTTCTTTCCTATCTTTTGAGTGATTGCTTATGTGTGGTTACTATTGCTTGCTTACGATAGATTGAACGGAGTGTGACGGGTAGATCTATCAAGAGTTTTGAGTGCGAATCATCTTCAGCAACTTTGCAGGCAAGTAACACTTTGATCATACTTTTCTCATGCCCAGTTTTTATGCATTAGATCTATTCCTCAAACACTTGCATGATTAGGATCTAATTAAATTGTGGGATGGGAAGTAGTTTGAGGTAGTACCTATTACCTGTTTTATTATCAAACCCTTGGGAGTTACTTCTACGTTTGCTTATTACGCCATGCTATGCTCGTAGACGTGGATTGGGTTTGAGTGAATATCCATGACAGATGTGAGATTGATAATTAATGGTTTATCTAAGGTGGCAACTTAAACACACATCTGGGTGGATTGAGGCACCTGGTTTCTATCAGGACTTGCCTGTTTTTCTTCGGACCGCCACCCAGGCTCAAAAGGATCATAAGATCATTCATGCTAGTAACTTCCGTGTGCAGCCACAAGCCATTATGGGCTCTGGCATAGTTGATTAAGTCGTGTGAACTCTTACAGTGGTAGACTAGCAGATGTAGGGGTTGTAGGTGGTACGGTCTACCCATCGTAAGATGAAAACGCTTCTGAAAGACTATGTCTCGGTCATCCGTCCCTCAAACACCATGTAGTGCGAGAAACCAAACGGAGGCGATCGAGTCTTGTGGGGAAAAGTGCGCAAACCTCTGCAGAGTGTACAAACTAATCATGATTAGCCGTGTCCCCGGTTATGGACATCTTGAGTATCTAGTTCTTGGATTATCTTGTTGATCTCATCACGTTACTTAATATAATTTGTTTGGGTTTTAACGAGTACTTTTAATTAGGATGGAGGATGCTGTCAACCATTCTCAATGTTTAACAACCACCATGATAGTTAAACAAATTTATTCCTTTGCAGTAGGAAAAAACTGGCTTTTCGCAAAACTGTAACCATAGAGCTTTCCACCAGCCATACATGCATGTAGTATAGCTTATTCTTTCATTACTCTCTATGTGTTACATTGCCAAAGATATTCCATGTGTCAACCCGTTTGGCTGCAACTTTTCATGTTGCAGACTTTTTAGACGACGAGTAAGTGATACGTTAGGGTTATGATTTCCTATACTCAACTTTGCCGTTGGTGTTGATGGGAATCCACAACCTTGTTGCTTCCGCTATATTTGGATTGAGGTAATAGTATTTTACGTTACTTTATACATGTGATTTACCTCTGTTATAAATCCTTCGAGTACTGTGTGTGTCAGCATACCGATCCAGGGATGTCACCTAAGCACACAGACTTGATCCATTCGGGTCGGGTCGCTACAAGATGGTATCAGAGCACATGTTGACTGTAGGACGTGACCCTAGAAACTGAGAAGTCCATAGGAAAGATTTTTCTCTACTACTTCATTTTTCAAAAAGATCTTTTACCTCTCTTCTCTTCTGAGCTTATTCAAATATTCCCTTTTAGTGATACCATACCCCGTTTCCCTTTTGACCACTCGAAGATTCGACTGATGAGACCACTCCAAGAAGTATAAGATATCGGACAACTACGACCATTTGGAATGAAGAGGATTTTACCGTGTAAATGGAAACTACAACTGTTGAAGACTCCGAAGACTAGGAGATTTTGAAGGCTCTGAAGAATTCCCAGATCTTATGACCTAGGAAGGTTACGCTTATGGAATTTGACGGACCATGGAAGTTATCAATACCCGAGATCAAGGTGTATTGGAGTAAGACCGGAACATGGAGCATTAGAACTCAAAAAAAAATTTGTCAGGAAAGCCCTAAGGCAGGAGATGTCAACTATGGAATGATAGCTCATGGAAATGACAAGAGCGAAACACGCTATCCATGATGTTATCGCCCGCTTATGCTATTGTCACCGTATGGAGTTAAGTATGCAAAAACATGGAAGGATGGATGGTAGAAGGCTGATGGAGCATCTGTCGACAAAGATGCGATTTTAAATCTTAGCGGTGTATCACCAGGATCTGGAGTGTTACATCAGGAAGTTAAGATGGACCTACAAGAAGCAATATTTTGACAAGAAGGCAAGTGGTGAAGAACTCAGGAACCGAAAGTTGAAAGTAGCCAAGCTGGAGGAGCTAAAACCTTGAGATACCGGAGATTTGTCAGGAACTGAAGGACAGTAGGGACATGGTTCATGCCAAGGATGTTGAAACCAGAAGTTTGGAATGCAACTCCAGAAATATTAAAGGACGTCACAAGAGACTTCGTGTCAACAGAGATGAGCTGGCAAAAAGGACTTGAGAAGGACAAGCATGATCAGAAGAAGCCATCAGAGACATGACCAAGACTTGAAGAGTGTGATGACTTTGAGATCTATTGACCTTTAGAAGACCAAACCCCTGTTACATACCTTCGTTAGATGCAACGATTGTGAGCTGTCATTTGTTTGATGTTTTTCCGACAGCCACAATAAAATTTGTCTTTTCAAAACTTTTGTTTGTATTGTGTGCATCCCTCTCTATCTATCTTATCTCACCCCAAAACCCATGGACCCAATAGAATATGAATGGAGATGGGCTTGTATTTTCTGGACCAATGAGTCAATTGGAGACAGACCGATGGATTTAGAACATGGAAGATCATATGACGAATAACACTATAGCTGGAAAGTATATGACCCAGCATGCTCTCCAGTGTTTTGAAAGAGGTGTTGCTACTTGGTGGAGGATGTACCAAACCATCAATGGATGGCAAGGAATAACCACTTGGAAAGAATTTAAGTGGACTTTGTTAAAGTCTTGGCTTGTGTCCCAGAAATTGAAGCCTTATGGAAATGATATGGAGAAAGTGCATGCAAGCTTTGTGGAGAAATAGGATACAACCATAAAGAAAATAAGGATGAATACCCTCATAAGTGGAGGATTACCAAAGGAGTTAGCCGAGGATCTCAGGGAACTTCGGTTGGAGATGGTTCCCAAAGGTTTTGTTGCAGCAATGGAAGTTCAGTCTACATTGTTGGAAAAGATCCATGAAGCTTAGAAGGATGACAAAGAGATTGCTGAGTTAAAAGAGAGGATGAGCAAAGGAAAGACCAAAGGTTTTCGTAAGGATGAGCACGACACCTTATGGTTTGAGGACAGTGTGCATATACCCAATAATGCACAGATCAGGAAGTAAATACTTCAGGAAGCTCATGACTCACCATACTCGATTCGCCCTGGAAACACCAAGATGTATTTGGATTTGAAGGAGTGTTTCTGGTGGACTGGTATGAAGAAGGATATTTTCGAGTATGTAGCCGTAAGTGATGTATGCCAGAGGGAGTAAAAGTAGAGCATCAGAAGCCAGCCAGATTACTATAGCCTATGCCGATACCCAAATGGAAGTGGGATAAGCTTGGCATGGATTTCATTACCGGATTTCCCAGAACCCGATTGGGATATTATTCTATCTGGGTAGTAGCTGATTCGCTTGACCAAAGTGGCTCACTTTATCCCCGTGAAAACCACCTATACAAGTGCGAAGTTGGCCAAGATATATTTGACCAGGATCGTATGTCTGCATGGAGTTCCGAGGACCATCGTAGAGGAACACAGTTTACCTCAAAGTTTTGGAATCAGCTGCACCAGACTTTGGGTACTAGGCTAGAGTTCAGTACAGCCTTTCATCCGCAGACAGATGGACAAACTGAGAGAGTCAATCAGATTCTGGAGGACATGTTGAGAGTTTGTGCGCTAGATTATGGATCTAGTAGGGATGATAAATCTACCTTACGCGGAGTCTCATACAACACAAGTTACCAAGGCAGTTTGAAGATGGCCCCTTTTAAGCTTCGTACGGGAGAAGGAGCCAGACACCGTTGATGTGGGATGAAGTTGGAAACCGTCAGTTGTTTGGACCAAATGTGATCAAGGAGTCAGAAGAGAATGTTAAGTTGATTCGAGATAGACTGAAGGTAGCTCAGTCCAGGCCGAAGAGTTATGCAGACTCGAAAACGTAAGGAGGTAGTCTATGAAATTGGAGACAGAGCATATCTTTGTGTCGGTGTACTAGAGTAGGGGTACCCTAGTATCCCGAACTCGTGCACGGGCAGTTGCAGCACCCCGCGGTAAGGCTTGCGTAGTGACCGCCAAGGTCCTCCGCGGCTCCTTTGTAGCCATTCAAGAACAAAGTATTCAAGACCCCGGCAAGAGGAGCTTGCCGGGAAGGCCACTCAAGGCACGCAGAAGACAAGACCCCGGCAAGAGGAGCTTGCCGGGAAAGGCTTGGTGAGCGACGAGCTCCCGAGCGCGACAAGGATTCAGCTGCGGCAAGGTGCTTGCCGCGGCAGGCAACCTCTCTTCATCTCCGCTCCAGCTCATCCACCAACGTGTCGCCATGGGGCCATTCCAGGCATTCGTGTCAAGAGGCTGTGCAGCAAGCGGAGGGCAGCGGTAAGCGGCGCTGATAGGGGTGCCATCGTGGCGAGCGGTGGCGCCAATAACGGTCCCTTTCTGCACTGTTTAGGCGACATGGACGGGCATTTATTGCTCTTGTACCTTGCCGTCAGAGTTAGGTAGAGTACACTGTACAAGTCGGTGTACCAACTACTGTTTTTCCATTTGTACCCTTGTCTACGTTGCCACCTGTGGTGACCCCTTGAGCCTATAAAAGGAGGCCCATGTGCAACGTAGAAAGGGTTCGGTTCGATTCATTCGACTCATTCGAGACTACACTCACTCAAGCTAGGTTTTGTAGCCCTCATTGCTCCCTAGCAAGAACACAATACAATCAACCAAGCAGCAGTAGGAGTATTATCTCTCCGGAGAGCTCCGAAGCTGGGTAAACTGCTCGTGTGCATTGCCTCGATCTGCTCTTCGTGCAATCTCTGCCCCCCTCCGAACCAAAAGGGACTCGGTCCGCCAAGTCCCATAGGTGTTCGTGGGTCACGATCAGCTTCCCCGACATCTTTGGCGCGCCAGGTAGGGGGCGTCGAGGCTGTGAGAACCCGATCCGGCGTTCACACAAACAACAATCTTCATCATCTTCATCAACATGCCACCGAAGAAGAAGGCTTCGGCGGCAGCAGAGCCGTCCGCGTCAAACCCACCACCACCAGAGCTGACGAGTGGTAGGGAAGACGCTGGCGGAGGAACCGGCGTCGTCGAGGGAGCACACGACACTGCCAAGTCCAAGGACAAGGCGGCGCAGACCTCGGCGTCCGGATACGTACCACGTCCATCTCAGGAGGCGCGAGACCGACAGCGTCATGGCGCTCGCAGCGCCATATGCTCGTTGGATCAAGGCCAAGCTGGAGGATCCCGAAGCCCTCGAGACCAGCATGCACGCCAGCATGCTGGTACGAGCGGAGTACGATCGCCTGGACGGGATGCTGCTCCTTCTAACTTGGTTAGAAGTCCGAGCATATCCCGTTCCTCGCACCGTACGCCATTGCCACCCACCACTCCAGCAGAAGCCTTGGCGAGAGCTCAACTGCTTCTAGACTACCCTCCAACGGCCGACAAGGTCGACGAATGGAGGGCCACCATCCGTAGTCTCATCGGCTTTGCTAACGGCGACTCGCGGCAACCAATGCGTCCTTGCCGCGGCGGGGCGACAAGGCACGAGCCGGTGGCGGCGAGACCTGGGGGTGCAACGACCATGCACTCTCCATCCCAAGGCCAAGATCACCAGCCTCTCGGATTCACCTCGACAATGACTCCACCGTCGTCGGATCCACGAGCTCGCCGTGATCAGCGCCAAGTTCTTCAAGAACGGCAACAAGAAGACGCTCGAACTCGCATCGAGCGCCAAAGAGAAGCGCGGCGTCAGTCCGATCAGCGCGCTGGGCCCACTGTCGATATGCAAGCGCCAGGGGAACCAGGTGACTTGCCGTACGCGGTAGGCTGCCCTGTGTTCACTCGTGAGCTGCGGCAAGTCCAGTGGCCCGACAAGAAAAATTTCAAGCCAGACGTGCCAGAGAAGTATGATGGCAGGACACACCCATCGGAGTTCCTCAGCATCTACACCATTGCGGTGCAAGCTGCGGGGGGACGAGACGATAAGATCCTCGCCAACTACTTCCCGCTGGTACTCAAGCCAAATGTCAGATCTTGGCTCATGCACTTGCCGGACAGTTCCATATCTTCTTGGGCAGATCTGTGCCATCAGTTTGTCGGCGCCTTCACGGGCGGCCACAAGCCTCATGGCCAAGAGAGTGACCTTCATCTGCTCGCCCGAAGGAGGAGAGTCCTGCGCAAGTTCATCCAGAGATTCAGCCGCGTGCACTACAACATCCCAGATGTCCACCCTGCTGCGGTGATCAGCGCGTTTCATCAGAACATGCGGAACCGCAGGATGAGGGAGGAGATGGCGATGTGCAAAGTCAAGGACGTCAGTGAGCTGTATGCCTTGGCCGACAAGTGTGCACGTGCTGAGGAAGGAAGAAGACTCCCAGGAGAGAATGTTGAAGCAGGATCTGACAGTGAGGAGACCGCCCCGGCAAAGAAGAGCCGGCGGCGGAACAACAGAAAGAAGAAGAGCAAAGAGGTACTAGTTGTCAAGCAGTCCGGCAACGGAGGTGGCGCCAAGAAGGCCAAGGCTAGTGGCTCCGGCAAGGAGGTTGCCGCTGACACCGACCGCCAGGCTGTGGCAGCCGCCGACAAGCAGGACAGCTCCAACAAACAGTACTGCAAGATTCACCGCACCAAGGGCCACGATCTCCAGAGCTGCAAGAAGGTCGAGCAGCTTGTAGAACTGCAGAAGGCTGAGTATGAGCGGCGAGACAAGGAGAAGGCCCAAGAAGGTGCTGGAGCAGCTAGCAAGAAGCGACCCGCCGGGAGGACGTCAGCAGCAAAGCCAAGCAGCGGCAAGAGGAGAGACCTCCCAGCGGCCGCGACAAGGATGAAGACGACGATGATGATGAAGATATGGAAGACGATGAAGCTGATGAGCAGGAGTTTCGTAAAGCCACGGAGGTCCTCTGCGTTGACGGTGGTGCTTCTCGCATACCTCACACCGCCAGCTCAAGCAATGGATGCGGAGGTTAATGCAGCAGAACCATCCGTAGAGTCACGCAGCCTTTGAAATGGTCCAAGACGCCTATCATCTTTGATATTGAGGACCACCCTGATCGCATAATCATGGTCGGGTGCTTGCCGATGTTGGTCTCACCAACTATCCGCAACCTCAAGGTCACCAAGATGCTAGTTGACGGCGGGCCGGCTTAAACCTGATCTCCTCCGCGGTGCTCCAAAAGCTTCAAATCCTCGACAATGAGCTCAAGAGACCGGCGCTTTCAAGGAATCAACCCAGAAGGAGCAAGCGAAAGGGAAGATCACGTTGCGGTAACATTTGGCAGCGAGCTAAACTTCAGGACTGAGAGGGTCACGTTCGACGTTGCAGATTTCCCATTGCCCTACAATGGAATACTTGGCCGTCCAGCACTCGCCAAGTTCATGGCAGCCTCTCATTATGCATACAACTTGCTCAAGATGCCAGGCCCGATAAGTGTCATTTCTGTTCATGGCAACAAGAAAGATGCTCTTATCTGCGCCGACAAGATTTACCGGGATGCAGCAGCTGCGACAGATAGCAAATCACTTGCCGCTGAAGCTCCCGGGGGGAAGAAGAAGACCACTTTGTCCGGCAAGAGCTCTGATGCCCACTCCGGCAAGCGCACCTCTTCGGAGTGCTGCGCTACCGTCGAGGACGCACCATCGAGCTCCACCGGCAAGTGCAAGAAGATGATGGCAGCTCCACCGAAGACCAAGAAGGTGCCCGCCAAGGAGGACGGCACTGGTGGTACCTTCACCATCAGTGCCACTCTCGACCCTAAATAGGAAGGCGCGCTCGTTGCTTTCCTGCGGGCGAATGTCGATATGTTTGCATGGCAACCGTCTGACATCCCCGGTGTTCCCAGGAAAGTAATTGAGCATCACCTAGCTGTCTGTCCTCATGCGCGGCCTGTCAAGCAAAAAGTCAGAAAACAGGCAGTGGAGCGCCAAGAATTCATAGCAGAAGAAATCAAGAAGTTGGAAGCAGCAGGCCTTGTTAGAGGAGTGCTCCCTCCCACGTGGTTGGCCAATCCGGTAGTTGTACGCAAGGCAAATGGGAAATGGAGACTTTGTATTGACTTCACATATGTTAATAAAGCTTGTCCCAAAGACCCATTTCCCTTGCCACGTATCGACCAGATTGTTGACTCCACGGCTGGATGTGACTTGCTTTCGTTTCTTGATGCATACTCGGATATCATCGATCTTCATGGCGAAAGAGGATGAAGAAAACCGCATTCATTACACCATGTGGCACATACTGTTTCATACGGATGCCTTTTGGTTTGAAGAATGCTGGTTCAACGTTTGCAAGAGTGGTCCATGACGCTTTTGAGCCGCAAATGCACAGAAATGTAGAAGCCTACATGGATGACATAGTGGTCAAGAGCAAGGACAAAGCAACTCTGGTTATTTAGATGAGACCTTTGCAAATCTGCGCAAGATCAACCTCAAGCTCAATCCCGAGAAGTGCGTGTTTGGAGTTCCCTCCGGCAAGCTTCTCGGGTTCTTCGTGTCTCAGAGGGGAATTGAAGCCAACCCCGACAAGATCAAGGCCATTGAGCAGATTGAAGCACCAAAGCGCGTCAAGGATGTACGAAGACTTGCGGTTGCGTGGCTGCTCTCGATGAGGTTTATCTCTGAGGTCTGCTGAGCGCTTCTGCCATTTTTCAAGATTTTGAAAAAGGCAGGTCCAATGAAATGGACTCCCGAAGCGGAGGCTGCGCTGCAGGACTTAAAGAGGTACCTGTCCTCCACTCCAATACTTGTCGCACCTAGGCCACAAGAGAAGTTGCTGCTGTATATAGCGGCAACCAATCAAGTGGTTAGTGCTGCGTTAGTAGCGGAAAGGGAGGCGGATGATGAGCCGGCAACCGAGGCAGATGCATCCAGCGACAAGCAGGGGGCTTCACCGACAAGCTCTGGTCCCGACAAGGACGGATCTGCGCAGGATTGCGAGAAGATGCGAAAAAGGATGGTGCAGCGCCCGCCTACTTTTGTCGGCCTCTTCTGCAGGGGCTAGGTCAAGGTACTGGTGTGCGAAATTGCTTTTCGCCTCCTCATGGCCTCGAGAAAGCTGGGCCATTACTTCCAAGCACATGAGATAACAGATCGTCACTCGCTTTCCGCTGAAGAGGATATTGCAAAATCCGTAAGCAACAGCGGGGATTGTCGAGTGGGCACTCGAACTGCCAAGCTTTGGCCTCAAGTTTGAAAGCACTTCAACTATCCAAAGCAGAGCATTGGCAGAGTTCATAGCAGAATGGACGCCAACACAAGATGAAGAAATTCCAGAGCGAGCATCCCGTCAAGGAGGCAAGTAAAGAGTGGCTGATGTATTTTGATGGTGCCTTCTCTGCAAGGCACCGGTGCCGCGTGTCGCTTATCGAACCCACCGGAGAGCACCTCAAATACATAGTCCAAATGCACTTTCCCAAGGAGCAAGCAACAAATAATACCGCAGAGTATGAAGGTTTGCTTGCCGGTCTCGTGATTGCAAAGGACCTTGGGATCGAAGCTTATTGTCGGGGTGACTCGCAGCTTGTCGTCTGCCAAGTAAACAAAGATTATCAGAGTCCGTTGATGGAAGGCTACGTTGATGAAGTGAGAAAGCTAGAAGAGCACTTTGAAGGCCTGCAAATGGAACATGTTCCAAGAGCTCAGAATGATATTTCTGATGGCCTGTCAAAGTGCACCGCACTCAAGTTACCTGTGGAACCAGGAATTTTTGTGCTCAAGCTGACTCAACCAACTGTAACGCCATCAACCGGACAGTGCAAGAAAAGGAAGTTGATTTCCGGTGACTACTTCCCGGCCGAGCTCCCCGAAGCCGCAGCCGCGAAAGTCCCCAAAATCAACACCAAAAGTGCTGAGGAGTAGTCTGCTCCGACAAGCCCTAGGGTTTGTTTCGTTCAAGCAGACGCTTCTGACAAGTTTTGCTCCGGCGAACTTGTCGGGGAACATCAAGCTCCGGCCGAGCCTCAGGTTCTTGCCGTCGAAGCAGATGTCCCCGCAGCAGCAGATGTGCCTTTAGTCCTTGTTGTCGAGCCACAAGCTCCAGCATGGGCGCAGCAGATCGTCCATTTCCTTCAACGATGGAGAACTTCCCAAGAGCAAGAAGAAGCGGAGAGAGTAGCCCGGCAATGAGTATGTACCAGTTTGTCGACAAGACACCGCATGTAAGAAGACTCAACGGTGTGAAATTGAAGTGTATTCATCGGGAAGATGGATGTAAGCTGTTGGCGAGATACACGGAGGCATATGTGGTCACCACATTGGCGCAAGAAGAGCACTTGCCGCAAAGCTTTCCGGCAAGGTTTCTTCCGCCGACAGCCCTCCGTGATGCAACCGCACAAGTAACCAAGTGTGAAGCATGCCGTTCCATTCAAAGCAGATACACCAGCCAGCTCAAGCTCTCCAGACGATCCCTTTATCCCGCCATTTTCGTCCAGGGGCTCGACATCCTCGGCCCCTTTCCCGAAAGCAATCGGGGCTTTGAGTACTTGTACGCTGTAATCGACAAGTTCACAAAGTGGCCGGAAGTGGAAGCAAGGAGGAAGTTGACAAGACAACAAGATCAAGTTCTTCAGGTCAATTGTTTGCCATTTTGGGATTCCTAACAGGATCATCACCGACAACGGCACACAATTCACGAGTCGCACCTTCATGCAGTACGTCCAAGATCTTGGCGCCAAGGTCTGCTTTGCTTCTGTTGCTCATCCAAGGAGCAACGGTCAAGCAGAGAGGCCAAAGGCTGAAGTGCTGCGAGGACTCAAGACCAGAACTTTCGACAGGCTGCACAAGTGCGGAAGAAACTGGATTGAGGAGCTGCCGGTGGTTCTTTGGTCGATCAGGACGACGCCAAATCGAGCCACTGGCCAGACACCTTTCGCTCTAGTCTATGGAGCGGAGGCAGTTCTCCCCACGGAACTCGTATACGGGTCACCTCGAGTGCTCGCTTATGATGAGCTTGAGCAAGAGCAGCTGCGACAAGATGACGCGCTGCTCCTTGAGGAGGATCGTCTTCAGCTCTTTGACGAGATGCTCGTTACAAAGAAGCTTTGCGCCGCTACCATAGCCGCAGTTAGTGCTAGAAGTTTCGAGGAAGGCGACCTTGTTCTTCGGCGCGTTCAGTCCGCCAAGAATTCCAACAAGTTGACGCTGAAGTGGGAAGGCCCTTATCGGGTGAAACGAGTCACTAGGCCCGGCGCTGTCCGCCTTGAGACCGAAGATGGCGTTCCGGTGAGCAACTCCTGGAATATAGAGCATCTTCGTAAGTTTTACCTATAGAGGCGCGTTGCGGAACCTGCTCCGCAACCACCCTTTTGTACAAGTCTTGCCGATGTTGCATGTAATCCTTTGTACAAAGCCGCGCAGACCCGATGCATCAAGAAAGCTTATGTGTTGCGCACAACTTGTCAATTTCATGCTTTCATAATTTTGTTGCATGCTTTGTCCGACGCTTTGTGCAGCATCTACACTCGATGGCGATAACGAGCCACTAGGCTCCATAACTTTATTTTCTTTCTTTCTTCTCATAAGAAAGGAAGGTTCCTTCGCCCACAAGTTAGCCGGGGGGGAAGGAGAAGATAATGGTGTGGGCCGCCAAGAGTCGCTCGAGAAAGTTTCGCCTTACCGGGAAGCAAACGACAGAAAAGCTAAGTTACCTAAGCTTGAGCAATCAGTTTTTAAATTTTTAAGTTATCTTCCTCGAACGATAGTACTTTGTATGGAAAACCTGTGCGCGGAGGAACCAACTCGTAGCTAGTCGCGCCCTTACTTTCTTTCGAGTCCGCTCAACAACTTAAGTGAGCTGCAACTAGTGGCGACAAGGTTGCTTGTCGGAGGCGGCACCGCCAGCAAGCTGCTGACGTTCCGCACTCAGCGCTCGCGGCAATGGTGCCCGCGCCGACAAGTTCCCTAAAAGCCTAGGGCACAAACATGCAAGGGAAGGAATCGAGTAAAGGAAATAACATTGCAATCGTTGCCTAAGATAGAGTATATTACAAAAATAACTTGTCGCAGATCTAATAAATTGTTCTCCTAAACATGATCAGCAGCGACAAAGGAAAGATAAACTTGGCGGCCTAGTCCACGCGGTCGCCATCAACCCTCTTGACTCCGCTCACCCTGTCCACAATGGGTGCGACAAGGGCCTTGAGCGCTTCAACGTCAGCAGATGGAGGCAAGGACTTGAGGGCGTTGGTGAAGCTGACGCCTGGATTGCGGAAGGCCACCTTCATCAGCACCTTCTGGAGGGCCCCTGCACAGATTTGGCGCGACTCGTCGGCCAGCTGCTTTGGGATCTCTTCTCGGAGCCGCTGGAGAGCCGCCACCACGCCCTTGAAGAACAGGCTGAGCTTGGCGCTGGGTTGGAGATGCTCGTCGGTGGGGTACCCGAGATCCACCATCCCCAGCTCCATCAGCTCCTTGTCAATGGCGGCGGCTGTATTTACAAGACCCTCGGTCCAGAGCATCACGTTCTCTCTGAGGGTGTTGTGGGCCGTCGTGGCATTCGCCAGCAGCTCCTCGTTGGCCTTGATCTTCTCCAACAGGCCCGCTTCCCGCTCCTTGGCGCCGTCCAGCGTCTCCGTCAAGGTGGTCAGCTTCAGCTCAAGATCTGCCTTGGAGTCCTTGGCAGCGTCGAGCTCTTTGATCTTCTCAGCGAGACGGCCCTGCAACTCGCCAAGAGTGTAGGCGTCCTTCTCGCGCTCATGCTTCAGCGCGGCGACCTCCTCGCCGCTCTTCTAGAGGGTAGCTTCCAGCTGCGTCACCCTCGTCTCCAACTCCTTCTTGGCGGCCTCGGCAGCTGCGGCAGCGTTCTTTGCTTCCTTGAGAGCTCCGCCAATTGATTGCTCGCGCGCGGCAAGATCTTCCTCGTAACTGTCAAGGTTGATCTTCCGCTGCGCTAGCTCACCTTCTTGCGCAGCTAGCTTCTCGCCGGCAAGCCTTTGCTGCTCCTCGACCTCAGCCTTCTCCAGGATGAAGGCCGTGCGCTCCTCAGCGAGTTGCTCCCGTGCTTCTGCTACGTCCCGGAGAGTTTCCTGGTTGGCACGCCGGAGCTCTTCTGCGCGCTTCTCCATGTCAGCTCCCGCCCTCGCGACAAGTGCTTCCCGGACTCTAGCTTATCTTGTCGGGCGCGGTAGAGCGACAACAGCTTCTTCAGCAGCTGCTCCTCCTCGACTCGCCATTTGCTGCTGCTTGCGCGTCAACCAACGACAGCCAATGGGAGGCGAGCAGCTCCTCGTCAAAGGTCTCTCCCTCGGCCGCCTGGAGCTCGACGCCCATGGAAGCTTGATGAAGACACCGTCGCCGGCCTTCAGGTAGGCGCCGGGCTGGGGCTCTTCGGAGCATGGTGCTGCATCGGTGGCGGAGGGCTCGGCGGTCGGTGTAGCGCCTGGCGCTCCTGCGGCCTCAGGGTCGTCATTACGATCGCCAGACCCCTCCCCAGCCTTTGCGGCAGCAGCCTTGGCGGCCTCCTCGCCGGCGGACCCATCGGCGCCGGCCTCCTCCTCCATGTTGGCGGCGTCGTCATTGTTGTCGCGCACGTCCTCCTCGCCGGCAACCTCAGTCTCCATCGGCTCTCCGGCAGATGGATCTGACGATCAGAAAAAGAACAATAGTCAAGCAAATGTTCGAAAAGAAGAACAGAAGAAAAGGAACCCAAGGGAAATTTTCAAGCAAGGAGATTACCTGCGATGGGATCCGTGGCCGCGGTCTCCACCATCGGAGGATCGCCGGCGTTGTCCCTTGTCGGAGAGGCCTCCCTTGCCGGAGAGCGCTCCCTTGCCGAAGAATTCTCCCTTGGCGGCGTAGTTGAAGCAGACAGAATCTCGGGAGCGACTTCCGGGCCTTCCTGATGAGGCTGCTCTGCTCCTACACAATTCAACAAGTCAGGTATCAGTAAAGAAGGAGCACCCATGCACACCTAACCGTAAGGAATAAACCAAGTACTTACGCTGGGGGCTGTGCTGGGGGCTGCTCTGAAGAAGGGTTTCCGGGTCCGGCAAGGGAGTCTCAGACGCGCCTCCCACAGCCGCCCGCAGGGGATCGTCTTCGATGACAACCACCGGGGTCTTGGCTCTCTTTGACGCTCTCTCAGCCAATGTCCTGAAAAAGGAAAGAGTTCAGAATGAAGCAAATCAGATACAAGACAAAGCAGCAAATTGAAAGATTACAAGTACAGCGACAAGATCTTACTCTTCTTCTTCTTCCTCGAAGCTGAGGCGGAGAAGTCAATTCGCTCCGCCTCGGTGCGACGAGTGGAAGAGTAGGCTCCCTCGGGCGCTTGGCGGGTGCGGGAGCCGTAGTCCCGAAGGCCCGCTCCGGTTGTTGTGGCGGCGTGAGGCGCTCCAGCGGCTGAGCTTGCCATGGTGGAAGCGCGTCGCTTGTGTGACGGCTGTTGACCAGTTTGCCGCCCGCCACTTCCCGGTCTTGCGGGCGCCTCCTTGGTGGAGCTGCGGGCTCCTCCTGCGGCAAGTTATCTCGAAGGTGGAGGGCGCCCCGGCAGGCTCGTTCGGCTCAAGATCGCCTCGGCCTGCTCCTCCGCGCCCGGCAAGCTCCTCTCGGTCGGCAAGGCTTGCCGCCTCGGCTACCTCCGCCTCCTCCACGGTGAACCCGAATTCACCACGGCGGCGCGGCTTCCGCCGCCTCCTCCAGGCCTGGTGGCGTCGCGCTGCAGCTTCGGCGTCGATGGTTTCGCGGGTGAGCCACTTCCTTTCGTCGGCGCGGATCAGCACTTCTTCTAAGCTGTCGAAGAACTGCTGCACGATGTCGTCGGCGGGCTCTTGCCAAGTTGGAACGATCCCATGGGAATCGCACAACGGCATCATCGCGCGGATGCGGTCTAGCGAAGAGTTGTTGCACAAAGGGACGACCCCCCTCGGCAACATGAACCACTCGGGGTGATCTGGGTCGTGCTTGAACAGCTCCAGCAGCATCGCATCCAGCTCCAAGACGGTGAAATTCCAATTGAGGCCCAGGCGCAGCCTCATGATATCCGCCGCATTTTGGAACTCCCAAGCAGGCCTCCTCCTCTCCTGCAAGGGAGCGATGCGGCGGCGAAGGAAATCCGCGCCAACGGCGCCTACAGTGAGTCCGGCATGCCTGAGGTGCAAGATCCGGGTCACGGCGATCTTCAACCTAGCATCCTCCGCGCCAAGTTGCTCCAATCGTTGCCGCACTATGGGATTTTGGCTGGGCAGTGAAGGGCTGCGGGTTCTCCTCAATGATCCAACACCAATCGGCTCTCCACCTCCCACTTGCTACGGAGCTCTCCTTCCAGATATGCTTCTTCTTGCCGATCCTGGAGATCCAAGCAATCCCTCCGGCAAGCGGCTCTCCTCTCTCAACGCGGGGCATGAAGAAGTGGCGGAAGAGGGCTACGTTTGGGTGGATTCCGACAAAGTTCTCGCAAAGGTGTGCGAAAACTGCCATGGTTAGGACGGCGTTGGGGGTGAAATCAAGGAGGCGGAGACCGTAGGTGTTCATGATGTCGCAAAATAATTCGGAAAAGGGCGGGCAGAGCCCGCAGTAGAAGAAGAGCGCGAAGAAGGGATACCCGACAGAAACCTTCTCGGATGCGGCGGCGGAGATCACCCTCGTGCGCGGGTGCGCCCGCGTCTCCGTCGACCAAAAGAGTTAGTACCCCTCCCGCAGCTCCTTTGCGTCGAGCAGGGGTCGAAGGTGGCCCGCTCCTTACGCAGCGCCGCGAGCCGCTGCGCCTCGGCCGACTTCACACCCTTCCCCTTGTCGGCTTTCGGAGCCATGGTGGAGGTGGTGGAGGAGGCCGACGGCGTTGATGGCGCTGGTGGCAATGGGGGGCGGGGCGTCGCTCTCTTCGGACTTGAGAAGAAGGGGGAGCGGCGATGGTTTTTGATGTGACAGCAATGGCAAGGTAGGCGTCTTGCCCCTGTTTCCCCTGCTTATAAGGAGGGAGAGGGGGCGGATGTTCCGCTTTTCCAATTAAAGAAACCCCACGATCTCTCCCACGGCCTTGCGATCGGCGCATGCTGTTCGTGGGAGACGTGGTGGGTCCGGAGCGAGTAATCTGCGCCATCTAGGCAGCGCGTGCCGTGCCTTGTTTTGGGCTGGCCCAACAGAGCTCGGCGCCGTGTGTGGCCCAGCCCGAGGCTCTGCCGGTGTACTAGAGTAGGGTACCCTAGTATCCCGAACTTCGTGCAGGCGATTCAGCACCAGCGGCAAGGCTTGCCTAGTGACCGCCAAGGTCCTCCAGCTCCCTTTGGAGCCATTCAAGAACAAAGTATTCAAGACCCGGCAAGAGGAACTTGCCGGAAGGCCACTCAGGCACGCAGAAGACAAGACCCGGCTAGAGGAGCTTGCGGGAAAGGCTTGGTGAGCGACGAGCTCTGGCGCGACAAGATTCAGCAGCGGCAAGGTGCTTGCCGGCGGCAACTCTCTTCATCTCGCTCCAGCTCATCCACCAGCGTGTCGCCATGGGGCCATTCCAGCGTTAGTGTCAAGAGGTGTGCAGCCAGCGGAGGAGCAGCGGTAAGCGGCGCCGAGGGGTGCCATCGTGGCGGCGGTGGCGCCCTAATGGTCCCTACTGCCTTGTTTAGGCGACATGGGCGGGCATTTATTGCTCTTGTCCCTTGCCGTCAGAGTTAGGTAGAGTACACTGTACAAGTCGGTGTACCAACTACTGTTTTTCCATTTGTACCCTCGTCTACGTTGCCACCTGTGGTGACCCCTTGAGCCTATAAAAGGAGGCCCATGTGCAACGTAGAAAGGGTTCGGTTCGATTCATTCGACTCATTCGAGACTACACTCACTCAAGCTAGGTTTTGTAGCCCTCATTGCTCCCTAGCAAGAACACAATACAATCAACCAAGCAGCAGTAGGAGTATTATCTCTCCGGAGAGCTCCGAAGCTGGGTAAACTGCTCGTGTGCATCGCCTCGATCTGCTCTTCGTGCAATCTCCGCCCCCCTCCGAACCAAAAGGGACTCGGTCCGCCAAGTCCCATAGGTGTTCGTGGGTCACGATCAGCTTCCCCGACACTTTGTGTGCCACCTCTGTGAGGAGTTAAATGATTTGGAGTTAAGGGAAAGTTATCCCCGAGATTTGTAGGACCATACCGAGTTTGGAACGTATGGGAGAATTGGCTAACAAGTTGGAGTCACCCGAAGGACTGTTAGGAGTTCATTATGTGTTTCACATTTCCCAGTTGAAGAAGTGCCATGCAGAGATGACCAATATTCCCCTGTAAGGACGCTTGACCCTGGAAAGGATAATGATATTCCACGAAGTGGAGTATGGACTTCTTAAGTATAAGTTTTTATCTCGGTATGTGGGACATCCCACGAGGATGAAGAGATAAATTACTATTGGATATAAAGGAGGTATAATGTGAGTAATATGGATCAATGGAAATTCCATGATGATTCTTAGTAATCATGTCCTACTTTGGTGCCAATAGAAGGAAGGAAGAGACGGTACAATTGGATGGATTTAAGTATACTAGGAAGCTGGAAGTTGGAATAAGGATCAGTTGCCCTGATGAGGTGTTCAAGGATTACAAGTGATGAGATGGGCCATAACCCACAGGCCCCAGGACCTGCCAAGAAGCAAGCACATTCTTGCTGAAGGAAAAACCCTGGAAGAAGTTACGATTTTATCAACCAACGATTCTATAGGAGTTTACGCAAAACCTGAGAGTTGTTAAGGAGCGATAGATGTTTGTTTGGCTTGCTGAATCAATGGATTTATCGAACTTGGTTAAATCGACAAGTGAAATTCTGCAATGCTTGTGAGGATGACCGAGTGTTAGAATGCGAGATTAAGCTAAACCATGTACAAGGTAATGATTTGGGTGCGGGATGGATTGATCACCATACCGACTTACTCTTATTATTCGCTTTGCTATATGGGATGGTAAATCTGAGTGACTTACCTATAGCGAGAGACGCATTTATATTAAACCTTGTTTAAACCTTAGAATGGTATAGGTATTTCTTTTCCCCTTGTACAAGGCAGTTGTTGCCAACCGTAGGAAATACGGTGAGCTTCAACCCAGACCCGTTTTCTGCAGGAGAAACCATAAATTGTTGACCACCATGAGATATCGATAGTTGTTTAGAATTGGCGCCAGACCCGTCAGCTATGAAGACCCAGTTTCGGGATAACCCTACCAAGATGAAAGGACAAAAGAATTGAGGAAAAGGTTATGCCACCACCGGAAGAGCCAGAGAAGGAATTATCCTTACAACCTGAGAAGACCGACACTGCCAACGAAAAGGATGGAGTATATGAGTTTTGATGGGACCATAACAATGCTTCTAAGGGTGGTAGCACCCGAGACCCCGAAGATGATCGATGGATTTCTGAGAAGACCCCCAAACCCTAACCTATTTCTTTCTAGCCTCTCCGAATCTCGAGGGGCGAGATTCATTTTAAAGTGGTAGGTTTGTAACATCCCAAAATTCTAAATTTTGGAATGTTATAAACAAATAGATAGTTTTGATTAATTGACCTAAAGTGAGTGAATTCAAAACTTTTGAAAGTTAAATGAGAGGAATAAAGGACTTTCCCAAACTTCCATTTTGCTTTTATGATCTTGAGAATTCAAATTCTTTTCATCACAAAACCACGGAGAGAAGATGACATGACTTCTTCCATTTATTTAAATGACAAGGGCGTTGAAAATATTTGAATTTCATTTGAAAATATTTCCAATTCTGAAACTTTATGCAACTCAATGATTTTCACGAGCGAAGATAAAATGACATCTTCAAAACATATGAAATATGAGTTGGGAGTTTCAAAGAATTAAAATTCAAAGTTCTTTTGAATTTATTTTCAATTTGGAGTTATTGGAGTTTTATTCAAATTATTTTTCTCCAAAAATTAAATATATGGAAAATAGGGTAACATGATTCCCTACAACAGAAAATTGGAGAGGAATAAATTTAAAGTCATTTGGGTATTTTTAAAATGATTTTCAGTGGACTTTATTAGGGCAGTAGCACTGTTTGAATTATTTGAATTTTTGTGTATTTTATTTGAAGCTAGAATAATGTTCATCATGTAGGAAATGTTTTTCTGAAAATTTTGATATATTATATGCCTATATAAAGTTTTTTATTTCTTTGGTTTTATTATTTTTTTGTCTCTGTTTTAAAAAAATGTTTAAAAAACTTACGGACCGGCCAGGGCATTGACCAGCCACGCCCGCCCAGCCAGCCCACGCCAGCAAGAGCTCGTCCCAGAGCTCGGGACAGAGTCCCGAGCCACACGCCATTGTCGCCAGTCGCCGCCCGGCCTCCCGCCGCCGCCTCCTCTGCCCCCTTCCCCAAGCCGCGCCTCCCCTCCCCTCCTATAAAAGGGCGCCGCCCTGGGCCCCCTCTCTCTCTCCTCTCGCGCTGCCGCCCGCGCCGCAAAACGCCGCCGCCGCCGCCGGATCTCACCTCCGCCGCCGCCGCCCTCGTCGTCGTCGACCACCGCCGACGCCGCCAACCTCTTCGCCTCGCCGCGCCGCCCTCCCGACCCCTTCGCCCGCCGACAGCCGGAGCCGCCCCCGGCCGGACCGAACCACCGCCGCCGCCGTCTCGGAGAATCCACCGTCGCCGGTTTTGTCATCAAAACCGCTGAACCGCTGCCACCGGTTTAATTTCCGAACCGGTATAACCGCTATAAAACCCGCCCCGGTTTTTCTTTAGTATTCGGTTTTATTTTTTAGGTTTTGTTAAATAACGAACGTTTTCTGTTTAGATCTTTTTAGCGAACGGTTTGCATTAGTTAGCTTCGGCAGCGAACGTTCGCTATTTAGACTTTTTCTTTTTCTGTTTAATTTTCGGCCAGGGACCCGTCTATGAATATTTTATTTACAGATTAGCCCCTGGACTTCAAACGCTCATAACTTTTTACTCGTTAGTCCAAATCCAACGAAACCAACGCCCACTTCTTCGTTATGATCCCCTCTATCCAGTAATCCAACTTAAACATGTTTTTGAAAGTTTTAAAATTTGAATTCAAACTGATTTGTATTTGAACTTCGTTTGATCATAACTTGAGTTTCGTAACTCCGATTTAGTTGATTCTTTTTGCAGATCGAAGCTCTTGACCTAAACTTTCTGATAAGGCCAAATTCATATAATTTTGGTACTGTTAGAAATTGTTTTATGTTGCAAGAGTTATTTGCTTGGTTTTGATGTCTTCCGGATAGTTTTCTTCGTTCTTTCCGATCTTTTGAGTGATTGCTTATGTGTGGTTACTATTGCTTGCTTACGATAGATTGAACGGAGTGTGACGGGTAGATCTATCAAGAGTTTTGAGTGTGAATCATCTTCAGCAACTTTGCAGGCAAGTAACACTTTGATCATACTTTTCTCATACCCAGTTTTTATGCATTAGATCTATTCCTCAAACACTTGCATGATTAGGATCTAATTAAATTGTGGGATGGGAAGTAGTTTGAGGTAGTACCTATTACCTGTTTTATTATCAAACCCTTGGGAGTTACTTCTACGTTTGCTTATTACGCCATGCTATGCTCGTAGACGTGGATTGGGTTTGAGTGAATATCCATGACAGATGTGAGATTGATAATTAATGGTTTATCTAAGGTGGCAACTTAAACACACATCCGGGTGGATTGAGGCACTGGTTTCTATCGGGACTTGCTGTTTTCTTGAGACCGCCACCCAGTGCTCAAAGGGATCATAAGATCATTCATGCTAGTAACTTCCGTGTGCAGCCACAAGCCATTATGGGCTCTAGCATAGTTGATTAAGTCGTGTGAACTCTTACAGTGGTAGACTAGCAGATGTAGGGGTTGTAGGTGGTACGGTCTACCCATCGTAAGGTGCAAACGCTTCGAAAGACTATGTCTCGGTCATCCGTCTCTCAAACACCATGTAGTCACGAGAAACCAAGCGGAGGCGATCGAGTCTTGTGGGGAAAAGTCATAAACCTCTGCAGAGTGTACAAACTAATCATGATTAGCCGTGTCCCGGTTATGGACATCTTGAGTATCTAGTTCTTGGATTATCTTGTTGATCTCATCACATTACTTAATATAATTTGTTTGGGTTTTAATGAGTACTTTTAATTGGGATTGAGGATGTTTGTCAACCATTCTCAATGTTTAACAACCACCATGATAGTTAAACAAATTTATTCCCTTGCGATAGGAAAAAAAGCGGCTTTTCAAAAAACTGTAACCATAGAGCTTTCCACCAGCCATACATGCATGTAGTATAGCTTATTCTTTCATTACTCTCTATATGTTACATTGCCAAGCATATTCCATGTCTTTGACCCGTTTCGCTGCAACTTTTCATGTTGCGCACTTTTCGAACTTACGAGTAAGTGATACGTTAGGGTTTCGATTTCCTATACTCAACTGTGCCGTTGGTGTTGATGGGAATCCGCAACCTTGTTGCTTCCGCTATATTTGGATTGAGGTAATAGTATTTTACGTTACTTTATACATGTGATTTACCTCTGTTATAAATCCTTCGAGTACTGTGTGTGTCAGCATACCGATCCAGGGATGACACCTAAGCACAGAGACTTGATCCATTCGGGTCGGGTCGCTACATACATATGAGACATGGTTTAGATTATGAAGATCTAGCTAGAGCTAGAAATGTAATGTGATTTGAAATCAAAATAAGGTGGATTCAAAAAATCTAGTTCGAGTTCATATAGTACACATAGTTCATATGTAAGTCAAGACTAATCATGTGGTGTGCTGTGAAGATAATACACAAACGATGGTTTAACTTGACAATAATGATGATTGTAGATCTTATTAAAACAGAGAAACAAATTCAAATGCTTTGACTTCACAACAATCATTACTGTAGATCTTATTCAAATAGAGAAACGAATTCAAATTTAGTTCATATTGAAGCGGTAGCATATACGTTTGGAATGCACTAAAACGTTCATTTGAGTAGTAGGTTGCCTGCATTATACACGTAGCGAAATATTTTAATTGAACATAACCTGAATTCAAAGTTTTGAACGACATTTGTAGGGAGCATTGATTTGGGACAGTACACATTAGGCTTGTCCGGAAATTACAACCCGCGCCTTGTTAGCCTGAAATATTTAAGATATATCTTTGTCTCGTTGTGCTCCGACAACTCCCTCCATCTCAACCCGCGCCTTGCTATTCCGAAATTACAACGCTAAAAACTCCCACCTCCTGTGAAATCCCGACACGCTGAAATGCCCGTGGTACCCTGAACGAAGAACTGCCTCAAATCGGTGGGGTACTTTCAGTAATTTAACCCACATTTCGGACAAGCGCGTCTCTAAGCCATGGTTCCCCACCGCCATCCCATCCGCCCACCCATTTGTACACCGAGGCGCGAAAACCCGCGATGAAACCCCACACCCTGCTCCGTCCGCCACCCAGCGGAGCCTCTTCCCTGACGACGTCGTCCACAGCAACACCTCGACGTCCCTCATCCACCGTACCGGATGAGGATCCGTCGTCGATCTCGTCGTCCCGCCGGTTCAGCCACCCTGTCCTCCACCTCCAAGGAGTTGCCCCGATGTTCCCCTCGTCTTTCGCGCCACCTCCATTCCCACACCGCCGTCTTCACTTACACCACCGGAAGAGCATCATCATCACCGTTTCCTCGGATGAAGCTGCGGCCTAATCGGCGCCACCAAAGAGGTTGTACACTAATCGCCGCATTTTCTTCTTGATTTGATCTCACGGTGCTGCCGGCGCTCGGTCCTGAGCCGACACGGCGCGGCTCCATCCACGGCGGCGTCGCCGGCCACTTCCTCCGCGGCGTCGCTCCCTCGGCGGCGACATCCACATCAGTAGGACCTGCTGTTTATTTAGCTCTCGCTCGCACTGCTGCTCTGCTCTTGCTCTCGATCCCCTGCCTGGTCTCCTCTTGCTATTGCTCTTGCTCGCGCTGCTGCTCTCGCTCTTGCACTTTCTTGCGATGCTGCTCTGATTTAGCTACACTTCACTCCGATGCCGCCGGGGTGAAGGAAGAACCAGCCACAGCGAGGAGGGGGGCTCGCCGGAGAGGTACCCCACTATCTATCTTAGGGTTCAGGATGGGGGCGGTGGTCGCCAGGTGGCGGGCGTTGGCGAAGCGGTGGCGTGGGGATCACGGAGAAAAAGCTCGGCACGGGGGGGGGGGGGCTAGAGGATGGCCGGGGCAGCGGCGGACCGGCGGTGAGGAGTGTTTTCGGGGCATGCGGGGCGGCGCACTGCCGGCCGCGGGTGGCGGGGGGCTGCTGTTTGGCCGGCTCAGGGGGTGGAGGTTGAAGATGAACCGCAGGCCCTTGATTTCGTATCCAACGGCTGCAAAATCGACTGATCAGAATGAAAAAGTCAGTCGACCGACGTGTAGCCTCACCTTGCTAGTGCGTTCAGTTTCGACAGCAAAATTCAGTTTCGACAGCAAAATTCAGTTTCGACAGTTAAATTCGGTTTCGACAGTTAAGTTCAGTTTAGACAGTTAAGTTCAGAGATGAGCGGCTTATGTATTTTACATCTAGCACTTTGTGGTTATGTATTTTACGTCATGTATTTGAGATGCTATTAGAATTCCACTCAGGTTAACGTTGTTCGTTGTCTCTCTTGTCTTGCTTGACCTCGGCGTCGTACAACTCACGGAGTTGCTCCAACGATGAAACCCTCCATCACAATGGAGCAAGAACTCGGGCTCCATCTCCAGACGCCTAAGATCTTCTTCCCCTCCTCCAACAGCCAATTCAGCCAGAGCATCCTCACCGGCCAACCCAATCACACTGAGATCGACATGGCTTCGCCAAAGAGGTTCTACACTTGTTGCATCTCTTTTTTACTCTACATGTTATATATATTGTCCACCGAGCACACAGATTTGTTCCTTTAGTGTATCCTTGAAAGAAAAAACATAGGAATTTTAATTTTCACTTGTCCTCCTTTTCAAATTCCTATTCATGAAGCATAAGACTAAGAGATAGTAGCATAATAGCATTATAACCGTACATTTTCTTGTGGTTTGACTTAATCTCACCATGCTTCTTTGCATCCCGTGATCTTCCAATTGTTGTGAATCAAACACCCAGATTGGCAGAAATCCTATGTTTTTAAATTCTCTGTTTTGCACGTGCATTCCTATCCTATTCCTGTCTATTTCCTATCCCTGCATTGTTGGAATCCTCCAATTCAAATGAGCCCTTACAAAATTACTTCTCTTACAGATAGTTGTCAAAGAAAACCTTGCGTGGTTTGTCCCGCTCCTGCTGCACCGTCGTCCACCCCAGCTCAGCTGCTCCAACGACAGAAGGGTCCAACACAGCAGGGATCCGGCCTCCAGACTGTCTTTCGCCGCCTCAGATCTTATTCCCCGCCGCTGGCAGCCATGAAAACTGCACTACCATCATCAACCGAGTAGATGACCTCGAGGACTACACGGGTCCGCAAGAGAGGTCGCACTCTTTCGTGTCTTCTTACGTTATGCATCGCTTAATATTACATGCTACTTTATCATCCTGTTCACCGATTAGACTCTGAGTCAGCTCCAAACTAATGGTCAAACTTGAGTTTTTAAATGGTTGTGGGGTACATATCGGGGCCGCTATCTATTGTATCTATCTACTATCTGGTTAATCTCCGCTGTCTACTATGAGTTTCATGTTGGGTGGGAAACAAACAAGAAAGAAGCCATTATCTGTATTTTTAACTGAAGCCATTATCTGCTCGCTATTATTGGTTTTGGGTCTATCCACAGGTTGCTACCATCACTCTGGATTTCTGCATGCACTCCTTACATAATCTCACTATGTTTTATTCCTATGCATGACAGTTATTGTAAACAATGGAACTGAACATGTAGAGAAAAAGAGACGAGCCTTGCATGGCAATAAAATTTCATGCAGACGTAGCTCCATGGTAGACGCAAAGGCAGCCTCCCCTCCACACATTTCGGATTGTAATCGAGAGGAAGATATCTGTTCTGAGGGGGATTCAGAAGGAGAAGACAACTCCTATTTACCCCCTGAGGTCTTCGCTCTAACTTGGCATGCTGATGTTGGTTATATCATGCATATGGTGTCTTGCATTACTTACTTTATACATCAAATATGTCATCTGCTTAGTTTAGACATCCTTTGTGCGAATGCCATCTATTTAGTTTATTCATCGTTTATGTGAATTATGCAACGCCATCTTGTTTAGCCACGCATCATATATGTGAATTTTGCAATGCCATCCTGCTTAGCCAGTCATCTTATATGTAAATTATATCAGGCCATCCTTTTTTTGTTACATATTACATTTGTCAACAATTTTATTACATTCAACTGCTCTTCGTGTGCATCAGCCATTTGATATGGTGATGGCAAATTCTGGAGTGAAAACAAGGTCTTGAGCAGACTATGCTATCGTGAAGCGCATATCTCGCTGGTTACGGATAGCTCCTCGGAGGAGGATTCAGTGACGATGACCAGTCCTATTCCCCGAGGTGTATGCTCTAACTTGGCAGGGTTATGTTGCTCATATCGTGCGTATGGTGTATCGCATTGCTATGTCATTTGATTAGTTTAGACATGCTTTGTGTGAATGCCACCTGTTCAGTGTCTAATTACCATATATGTGAATTATGCATTGCCATCTTGTTGCAAGACATTATATATGTGAATTATACAATGCTATCTTGTTGCAGAAGCATTATATATGTGAATTATGCAATGCCATGTTGTTTAGCCAATCATCATGTATGTGAATTATACCATACTATCATTTTTTTTGTATTACGTGTTCCATTTGTCGACAATGTTTGTATATTCAACTACTCTTCCTGTGCATTAGCCATTTGAAGCGGTGATGGAAGTATCTAGAGTGAAAACAAGGTATTCAGAGCAGACAATGCTACCTGCTGAAGCAAACATCTTGCTGGTTACAGAGAGCTCCTCAGAGGAGGATTCAGAGACTGATGACCAGTCCTATTTTCCCCCTGAGGTCTATGCTCAAACTTGGCAGGGTTATATTACCCATGTCATGTATGTTGTCTTGCATTGCTTAGTTTTTACATCATATATGGATTGCCATCTGCTTACTTGCTTACTATATAAATAATATATTTCAATTATATCATGCCATCATGTTTACATAGTACATGCACATCATCTATCTGAATTATGGCATGGCAACCCATTTAATAAAGACATCATATAGTTATATCATCTCATCTTGTTTACTGTTTACAGTCATCATGTTTTGAATTATGGCATTCTATCCGTGAATGTATGTGAATTATGGCATGCCAACCTATTTAATAAACACATTATATAGTTATGTCATGTCATCCTGTTTACATAGTCTCATATTTTGAACTATGTCTTTCCATCTTTTTTAGTTAGCCATCATAATGTGAAATTGTGTCATGCTATCCTGTTTAGTTAGCCATCATATATGTGAAATTGTGTCATGCTATCCTGTTTGGTTAGACAACATAAATATGAATTATTTCATGCCCTCTTTTATTCCCCACTATCCATTGCACCTGTCTATCATACAATGTCTATACTTTCAATTACTTTTCTTGTTTATCATCCATTTGAATTGGAGAGCATGATGGCAGTATCTAAAGGAGTAACAACACGGTCTTCAGAAAAGATAGTGCTACCAGTTGAAGCAGATAGAACCACGGTTGTACTTGCCCAAGGCCCAGATCCACCACACATAACCCAGACTCGCAGATTGTACCCCTACCCAGCTTGGACGAGAGAACCAGCTACACCCCTTCTAACCCCAACCCCGGCAGATAGTAACCCAGCCCAGTTGACAGCACCGTCTCCACCACAGAGCACCCAAACACGAGCAGTTAGTAAGGGAACTGCAGTGCCCAAAGCACGAGGACCACCACTCCGAATCCCAACTCAACGCTTAAAGGAGAAGAAGATTTTTCTCAGGTCAAGTTCTGTAGCTATGGTTCATACTCCTTTGCTCTTGCATGACTGTATTTACTCATACCAACTATTTTCAAATTTGAAGGATGGAATTGAAACTCCAATGGTGCAACAGGTATGTTTTAAACCTGTTTCTTTAATTGGTTTGATGTTGTAACCTGCTCTATGTTGATTTCAGTTTCAATTGAATAAACAGTTATGTTCTCATGTCATGCACATTACAAGTGTTGTTATTGCTCTATAGTTACCCACACTTATATTCTGTCTATTCTGCTTTGTCTTGAACAAATATTATTTGAACTGTGTCTCTATCTTGATTTGGCAACAAAAACTAGAATGATATAGACCATAAAGTGACCATGGTACATAGATATATGTTTGTTTCATGTTGTTATCCTGTCCACTTTACTACTGAACTCATTTACCAAAATGAGTTTCATATACAACATGGTAAACATGTGATGTGTGTGCTTGTTTCTCTTTTAGAATGCGGACAAAATATTGGAGAACAGTACGCGTTATCCAATGGTAAAGGAAGTAATGCAGATAAGGTTCAAGATAGTGAGACATCCCCGTTGGTCTCCAAGAAAGCTGATAAAAACTATCTTGACGACAGTGAGGGAACCCAAAAGTCCTGTCTTGATGTAGTGTTCGAGTTACTTGCCACTACTGCTGGCACAAGCTCTTCGAACTTGCTGCCTGAATCAGTTCGTCTTCTTGAGTCTCAACTTCAAGTTGAAAGACATCGATCGATGTCTTTGACGAGGAAGTCAAGGACCGAGGAAGTCCTGCGAATTCAGATGCATATTTTCGGTGCAACAAACAAGCTACTGGAGGATTTAAGCGCCAAACAAGAGAAAGTTAATAAGCTTGCTAAGCATCTTGCCACATTATGGGTACCGTGATATGTTTCTTGAGATCTTCCGAAGTGGTTTCAATTCTGGATTTGTTTTGCTGCGGCGTTTATTTGCGCTGGTCGCCAACTTTGATAACCAGTGTATATGATATGCTGCTTTGTTCCCTATATTTGCACTGGTGGCGAACTTTGATGCCCAGTGGATGTAATATGTGTAATAGCCGTGATAGCCTATTGCTAGTTGCTTGCTTATTTATTTCCTTGTTGTCTTGTTTATTTGTCTGCTTGTAGTCATTGCAGTTCTTTTTCCACGGTTAGCTAGTGGCTGCAATAACCTATTTTTTAAAACTAGGCCGCAATAACCATGGGCTAATATTTACTGTAGTGACACTGGGCCTCCTACAGGCCGTAGAAACAGTGGGCCTTCTACGGGCCATAGAAACAATGGGCCTTCTACGGGCCGTAGAAACAATGGGCCTTCTGCGGGCCGTATTATCAATGGGCCTTATACGGGCCGTATAATCTATTGGCCAAACATGGGCCAAACAGACCGCATTATGGCCGTAAACGGGCTAGAGTTGGAATCGTCCGTTCATGGGCCGACCATAACGGGCCATCATTAATAGGCCGTTTTTGATGACGCTATGAAATCGGCCCAACGTATTAACGGACCACAAACGGGCCGACTGTAACCACGGGCTGAATTTGGCCCACAAGCAGAAAATGACAGTAACGTGCCGTAAGTAAATGAATGCTGGAAATGAGCCCAAGAATAAATGGGCTCTGAGAAGGTCGAAAGATAACATGGGCTGGAAACGTGTAACATCCCAAATTTTCAATTTGGAATGTTATACATTAGGTCATCATGCATATCATATTTTTCTCGCATTTTTTCCGATCCTAGAAAATTTCACGCAACTCAAGGACCCTCGGAGAGAGTTGGAAGTTTCATTATTTTCATATTTGGGATTTCTCAAATTTTGAAAATAGGATCATTGGATTTATTTAAATTATCTTCATAAAGTTTTTCCTATAAAAGTTTTAAGAGAGGGAATAATATGACTTTCCCAACATTTAGGAAAAACGAAGATTTTATAAATAAATCAAATTTGGTTTTGGGAGATTTATTTTGCTTAGGCAAAAATGAGCATTTTAAAAATATATGCATGTTTGCCGTTTTTAAAGTTCATTTTGTTCGACTCATTTTTAGGAGTCGGGGAAAATTGTTTTTATTAAAATCGGAGTTCGTTTGGTTTTTTTTTAATTCGTTTGGTTTAAATTTTTTTTTTAAAAAACGCGTGCCCCCCATCGGGCCGAGGCCCAGGCTGCCCAGCCCCGCCCAGCCCCCACCTCCTCTCTCTCCCTCACAAGACGCTCACCGAGCGGTCTCCGCCGCCGCCTGACGCCCGCCCCGCCCGGAGTCCGCTCCCCCTCCCCCCTTGCCCCCCCCCAGGCGCCGCCAACCCCCTTCCATAAATAGCCGCCCCCCCCTCTCTCTCACCACGAGCCGCCCCTAACCCGAGCCCAGCTGAGCCCCTCCCGCCCGTGGGCCGCCGCCGCCGAACCTCGCCGCCCTCGCCGCCCTCCCGACCGCGGACCCCGCCGCCCGAGCCCCGCCGGACCTCGCCGGCGAAGCCCCGCCGGAGGTAGCCGCCGCCCCGCTCCGTTCCGATCCGGTTTTCCCTAAAGATCGATCCGGTTTTTTTCATAATGTTCGGTTTTTTAAAAAAACCTAGATGGTTTTTATTTTTTTGGTTTTCTTATTTAACGAACGTTCACCGAACCGTTCGTTTCAATGAACGTGTTCGTTGGATTAGTTCTGTTAACGAACGTCCGTTATTTAATCCGTTCGTCATTTTCTTTTAATCGGATTTAATCCGTTATTTTTCTGATTCGATTTCCGATCCGATTTTCAAATCTGTTTTATTTCTTGCTCGTTTATCGAATCGGTGATTCAAGCGCTGGAGTTTCAAATATGAAACCGCCGTTCGATTAACCTACTTACACAGAGTTTTGCTACTGTAAAATTTTGACCTAGTTTCAGATTGCTAAACCGAGTCGTTCTCTCTCGAGTTTCGACTTTCGATGCCTTATTTGATTCGATTCTTTTGCAACCAGGGTTCTTAAGTTGAACTTTCTGGTTAGATCTTTTATTCGAGATTTCCCCGTGCATTAGATGAGTACTTATTGTATGCTTGTTGTTTGTCTGCGTTAGATCACCCGGAGTGCGCCGCTTGTTACTTCGAATCCCTAGGTCTCGCGGATCATCAGCAAGGCAAGTAACACTTTGATCATACCTTTTCTACTACCCAGTTTTTATGCATTAGATCAATCCTCAAACACTTGCATGGTTAGGATCTAATTAAATTGTGGGATGGGAAGTAGATTGAGGTAGTACCTATTACCTGTTTTACTTATGAAACCTTGGGAGTTACTTCTACGTTTGCTTATTGTGCCATGCTATGCTAGTAGACGTGGATTGGGTGAGTGAATATCCATGACAGATGTGAGATTATTAATTAATGGTTTATCTAAGGTGGCAACCTAAACACACATCTGGGTGGATTGAGGCACTGGTTTCTATCAGACTTGCTGTATTTCTTCGGACCGCCACCCGTGCTCTAAGGGATCATAAGATTATTCAAACTGGAAACTTCCTTGTGCAGCCACAAGCCAATTATGGGCTCTGGCGTAGTTGACTAAGTCGTGCGAACTCTTACGGGTAGGCTAGCTGATGTAGGGGATGTAGGTTGGTACGGTCTACCCACATGTAAGGTGCTAGCGCTTCGAAGACTATGTCTCGGTCATCCGTTTCTCAAACACCATGTAGTCACGAGAACCAAGCGGAGGCGATCGAGTCTTGTGGGGAAAAGTGCGCAAACCTCTGCAGAGTGTATAAACTAATCATGATTAGCCGTGTCCCTGGTTATGGACGTTTTGAGTATCCGGAAATTGAATATCATGTGAATCTCAACATGTTACTTCTAAATAAAAGTTATTGGGTTTTGATGAGTACCTTTTTAATTGGGATTGAGGATGCTGTCAACCATTCTCAATGTTTAACAACCACCATGATAGTTAAATAAATTTATTCCTTTGAAGTAGGGAAAAATTGGCTTTTCGCAAAAACTGTAACCATAGAGCTTACCACCAGCCATATATGCATGTAGTATAGGCTTATTTCCTTCATTGCTCCTTATGTGTTACATTGCCAGGATATTCCATGTGTTGACCGTTTTGGGCTGCAACTTTCACGTTGCAGACTTTTGAACGACGAGTAAGGTGTTAGGTCGTGGTTCTATACTCGGTGATGCCGTGGAGTTGATGGACTCGCTTATCTTCCAAGCCTTCCGCTGTTATTATTAGATGGCCTTAAGCCATATTATTGTAATAAGTTCCCTTGTGGACAACGATGTAATAAGTGTGTGATTGCTACTCTGCTATAAATCCTTGAAGCACTTGTGGTGTCGGCATTCTTGATCCGGGGATGACACCGAGCACGAGACTTGATCCATTCGGTCTGGTCGCTCACAGAGAATGGTATCGAGCACACGATGACCGTGAGGACACGACCACTAAGTTAAAGCCATAGATCACTACTCTCTTCCCATTTTCTAACTCCTCATCTTTTCTACTCTCTTTAGGATGACGGACACGAAGATCAAGTACACCCAACCGATGAAGGCACACCTTTTGATTTCACTTGAAGGAAGTCACCAAGTACCGAACATTGGACTACCAAGCTTCACCGGACTTTCAACGCCACTCTGCCTGAAGAGGAGCGCTGGAAGATTCACGCTCACGTTCCAGGAAGGACATTCACCCCAATCACCCAACCTATAGATAGTGTTTTCAGTGCACCAACTTGGAGTCTGGGAAAGAGCATGGCAGCTCACATCACCATGGGACGCATTGGAGAAGTTTATCAAGAAGACCTCAAGGACACCATCTATCAGATTTGCGGACGCCGAGATGACAACTGGGACGTCGTTAGCACCAAGAAGGATAGATCCATTGCAGCTTTCATCCAGGAGTTAAATCAGCACATTCTACGCCAGGAGAACCAAATGTGCAACGACATGTTGGAGTTGCAGAAGACAAAGGGAAGGATCATCGAACTGGAAGAAGAACTAAAGACTACACGCAAGGACTACATGGACGAGATCGTAGCTCTGGCAAGACACAATAACGATCTTAAGTACGAGATCGAAGAACTCAAGAAGAAGTTGGCGCTCAGGAATGAAGACCAGTATGTTGAATACCCAAGCGACTACATCAACATCGACGACACCGATTCGGATCCAAGTGAACCCGACTTTCAAGACGAAGCGGGAGCAGACATCATGGAGTCTTCCACCGGTTCAAATTAGTAGAAGTCCCCCACATATTAGTAGTATTCCCTCCATGTAAACATTATAGTACACGCACCTTTTGCGATAGTTAGATCGTTGTAAGCCCTTGTTTGATTGAATGAAGTGATTTTGTGTGCATTTGCTCATGTGCATTTGGGTAGTGATTCCCCTTAGACCTTATCCTATTCTACATTTCTCTTCTTTTCTAAACCCATCAGATGCCTCCGAGACGCGACCCGGATTCGCTTTTCCGCCAGAGATCACCCAATTGATCCAGCAGAGAATACCCGATTCAAACATTGGTGCGTAACCAGGGCAACAACAACAACAACAACCCCGCCACCACCACCACCACGGATCACCGACTCGCTTCCTTAGACTGAATCCGCGGTGTATTCCAAAGAGCACCGAGCCAATTGTAGCAGATGACCGGCTCCGCAAGATAGGAAGGGAGCTGACCACTGCAGGATGTACAGATGGAGAAAGAGTGAAGTTTGCAAGACATCACTTGAAGGACCCGCAGAAGATGGTGGGAGAATTTCACACCACTTATCCCGTGACACCGCCACATGGGACCAGTTTCAACAAGCTTTTACGCGCCCATGTATCGCCAGGAGCCATGGCCATGAAGAAGCGTGAGTTTCGCAACTTACGCCAAGGAGGAAGGACTGTTGGCGAGACGTGGATGACTTTAGCAAATTAGCACGTTATGCCCCGGATGACGCTACTAGATGCAGCTAAACAGAGAAGTTTCTAGAAGGACTGAATGATGAGTTCAAGATGCCGTTGATGGTAGCAAGTTTCAACAACTACCGGAGTTAGTAGACCGAGCTCTCATGATTGAAGGAAAGCAGCAGAAATTGAGAACTGCAGCGGAAGTATGGACAAGGGAAGTATAACTCGAGCCCAAAGCAGAAGCCTCGTTATACCCCTAAATCAGGAATTCAGTTTCAGATACCCATGGAGGAGGTAATTCGCACAACCATAATGGCACCAAGAATGGGAACGGAATGGAGGAAGCAATGGACAGAACCGCACCAACCCGTCAACACCATCCAAGGTAGACTGAGTCACATTACTTGCTTTAAGTGTCGCAAGATGGGCACTATGCAAATGACTGCCCGTAAGGCGAACGGAAATGGCAATGGAAGCTCGAAAGAAGCCCAACCCTTTCAACAGGGGATGTGTGAACCACATTGATGTGGAGGAGGTTGAAGATCAGCCCGATGCGATGAATCGGTAAGTTTTTGGTTAAGTCATTTTTGCAGTTGTTCTTTTCGATCTTTGGTGCATCGCATTCATACATATCAAGGGATTTGTGGATAAGTACAAATTACCGACCCAAGCCCTTAGGTCACCCATGCTAGTAACCTCACCCGGAGCAGAATACATGGCTAGTAAATGGTGTGATCGACTGCCACTAAGGATTGGACACTATGTCTTCCCCTCAGACCTAATAGTTTTGGAATCCCAAGGATTGGATGTGATATTAGGAATGGATTGGCTATCAAAGTATGGAGGAAACATTTGATTGCTCCACTAGATCAATTTTGCTCACCACACCAGAAGGAAGGAGGATTAAGTATGTATCACGGCACGAGCCGAGGAGAGCACAAGTTAATTGCTTATCGAGAGTGGTGCAGAAGAAGTACCATGGTGAAGGATTATCTGATGTATTTCCTAAGAATTGCCGTGAATGCCACCGGATAGAGACATTGAGTTTTGATCGAGCTGTTGCGAGAACAGGCCCGATATCGAAGCGACCGTCTGGATGCCCGCAAAGGATTTGGCGGAAATCAAGAAACAGATTAAGGAACTATTGGATAAAGGTTTTATTCGCCCAAGTTCATCACCTAGGGGATCACCCGTATTGTTAGTAGAGAAGAAGGATGGATCTTTGAGAATGGTTGTTGATTATCGTGGATTGAATGAAGTAACAATCAAGAACAAGTACCCACTACCTATGATAAATGATCTGTTTGATCGCTTGCAAGGAGCCAAAGTGTTTTCCAAGATCGACTTGCGATCAGGGTACCATCAGTTGAAGATTCGGGAGCAAGACATACCCAAGACCGCATTTACCACGAGATATGGACTGTACGAGTATACCGTTATGTCATTTGGACTGACTAACGCGCCAGCCTATTTCATGAACCTGATGAACAAAGTGTTTATGGAGTTTTTGGATAAGTTCGTCGTGGTGTTCATTGATGATATTTTGATTTTCTCAAGAATGAAGAGGAACACAAGGAACATTTGAGATTGGTTTTGGAGAAACTAAGGAACACCAGTTGTATGCCAAGTTCAGCAAATGTGAGTTTTGGCTAAAGGAAGTTGGATTTCTCGGACATGTTATATCCGGAGAAGGAATAGCAGATTGACCCCACAAAGGTTGAAATCAGAACCAAATGGGAAGCACCAACGACAGTTGGAGAGATTCGAGTTTCCTTGGACTCGCAGGATACTACCAAGATTCATTGAGAATTTCTCAAAATTGCAAAGCCTATGACAGAATTGTTGAAGAAGGAAAACAAATTCATATGGACCGAGGACTGTGAGGCTAGATTTCAGGAGTTGAAGAAAAGATTGGTTACCTCACCAGTTTTGATATTGCGGATCAGACTAAGGATTATGAGGTGTATTACGGCGCTTCACGCCGAGGACTTGGAGCCGTGCTTATGCAGGAAGGAAGAGTTGTTTCAGATGCTTCACGACAACTTAAGCCCCATGAGTTGAATTATGCCACTC
Organism: Aegilops longissima; assembly: GCA_021605205.1. Lineage (NCBI taxonomy): Eukaryota > Viridiplantae > Streptophyta > Magnoliopsida > Poales > Poaceae > Aegilops > Aegilops longissima. Next base: position 245,979,481 of record CM038682.1, on the reverse strand, counting down.
ATGATTTGGAGTTAGCAGCCGTTGTGCATGCCTTGAAGACGTGGAGACATTTTCTCATTGGAAATCATTGTGAAGTATACACGGATCACAAGAGTTTGAAGTACATCTTCACACGTATGAATTGAATCTCGGACAAAGGAGATGGTTAGAGCTAATCAAGGATTATGATATGAGATTGCATTATCACCCGGAAAGGCTAATGTCGTGGTGACGATTGAGCCGTAAGAGCCACGTCAATACCCTAATGATGGGAGGAATACCCAATGAGTTAGCCGAGGACCTTCGAGAGCTATGTTTGGAAATAGTTCCGAGAGGCTATGTAGCAGCATTGGAGATTCAATGACAGCGATGGACAAAATCGAGAAGCCCAAAAGGCAGATAAGGAAGTTGCCTCTATAAAGGAGAAAATGAGTAAAGGAAAAGCTAAAGGATTTCGTGAGGACGAGCACGACACCCTATGGTTTGAAGACCGTGTTTATGTGCCCAATGACCCGTAGATCGGAAGTTGATTTTGCAAGAAGCCCATGATTCACCTTATTCAATTCACCGAAATACCAAGATGTATTTGGATTTGAAGAATATTTTACGGTGGACCGGAATGAAGAAGGATATTGCGGAGTATGTAGCAATTTGCACGTATGTCGAAAGTAAAGGCGAGCATCGAAGCCGCAGGATTGTTACAACCATTGCCGATACCGAATGGAAGTGGGATAAACTAGGCATGGATTTCATCACAGGTTTGCCAAAGACTCGTTCAGGATATGACTCGATTTGGGTCATAGTCGATCGTTTGACGAAGGTAGCTCATTTCATTCCATCAAGACTACCTATAGCAGTGCTAAGTTGGCAAAGATATACATGACCAGAATTGTGTGTTTACACGGAGTTCCGAGGAGCATCGTATCAGATAGAGGAACCCAGTTTACCTCGAAATTTTGGAACCAATTGCACGAAACATTGGGAACCAGACTAGAATTCAGTACAGCTTTCCACCCACAGACCGATGGACAGACCGAGAGAGTCAATCAGATTTTGGAGGACATGATGAGAGCTTGTGCACTAGATTATGGTGATCTAGTTGGGATGATAATTTGCCGTATGCGGAATTTTCCTACAACAACAGTTACCAAACCAGCTTAAAGATGGCACCTTCGAGGCGCTGTATGGAAGAAGGTGCAGGACACCGTTGTCATGGGACTAAACCGAGATCGTCGCTTGTTTGGACCAGATTTGATTAAGGAGTCGAACAGAAGGTTAAGTTGATTCGAGACAGGCTCAAGGTAGCCTAGTCCGCATGTAAGAGCTATGCCGATTCAAAGCGCAGCGATTGAGTATGAGGTTGGAGACAGAGTATATCTTAGAGTATCCCCGCTTCGAGGAGTTAAGCGTTTTGGAGTGAAAGGAAAGTTAGCACCCCGTTTCGTTGGACCGTATAAGATTTTGCAACGCATGGGAGAAGTTGCTTATAAGTTGGAATTGCCAGAAGGACTGTCAGGAGTTCATGATGTATTCCATGTTTCTCAGTTGAAGAAATGTCACCCGACATAGCAGAGGTACCGTTAAGAGACACAATGCCACTTGGAAGCAATTCAGTTGAAGGATGACTTAACATATGAGGAAAAACCGTTAAGATTCTCGATTATGCCAGTGAGTTACCCGCAGACAAAGTTATCAAGTTTTGCAAAGTTCAATTGGAGCCACCACACCGAGGATGAAGCCACACAGGAAAGAGAGGAAGTTTTGTAAGGACCACCCTCACCTATTTTCTAGTTAACCCGAATCTCGAGGGCTAGATTCATCTTAAGAGGTAGGTTTGTAACATCCCAAATTTTCAATTTGGAATGTTATACATTAGGTCATCATGCATATCATATTTTTCTCGCATTTTTCCGATCCTAGAAAATTTCACGCAACTCAAGGACCCTCGAGAGAGTTGGAAGTTTCATTATTTTCATATTTGGGATTTCTCAAATTTTGAAAATAGGATCATTGGATTTATTTAAATTATCTTCATAAAGTTTTTCCTATAAAAGTTTTAAGAGAGGGAATAATATGACTTTCCCAACATTTAGGAAAAACGAAGATTTTATAAATAAATCAAATTTGGTTTTGGGAGATTTATTTTGCTTAGGCAAAATGAGCATTTAAAAATATATGCATGTTTGCCGTTTTAAAGTTCATTTTGTTCGACTCATTTTTAGGAGTCGGGAAAATTGTTTTATTAAAATCGGAGTTCGTTTGGTATTTTTTAATTCGTTTGGTTTAAAAATTTAAAAAAACGCTACCCACAGGCGAGGCCCAGCCGCCCCAATGCCCACCTCCCTCTCTCTCTCAAGACGCTTGCCTCGAAGCGGTCTCCCGCCACAAGACGACACCCGCCGCCGCCGGAGTCCGCTCCCCTCGCCCCCTTGCCCCCCCCCCAAGGCGCCAACCCCTTCCATAAATAGCCGCCACCCCCTCTCTCTCTCACCCGGAGCCGCCCCAACCCGAGCCAGCGCCGAGCCCGCCCCGCCGTGGGCGCCGCCGCCGCCGTTCCCGCCCGCGCCGAACCTCGCCGCCCCTCGCCGCCCTCCCGACCGCGGACCCCGCCCGGAGCCTCTGACCTCGCCGCCAAGCCCGCGGAGGTAGCCGCCGCCCGCTCCGTTCGATCCGGTTTTCCTAAAGACCGATCCGGTTTTTTCATAATGTTCGGTTTTTCAAAAAACCTAGATGGTTTTATTTTTTGGTTTTCTTATTTAACGAACGCTCACCGAACCGCTCGTTTCAATGAACGTGTTCGTTGGATTAGTTCTGTTAACGAACGTCCGTTATTTAATCCGTTCGTCATTTTCTTTTAATCGGATTTAATCCGTTATTTTTCGATTCGATTTCGATCCGATTTTCAAATCTGTTTTATTTCTTGCTCGTTTATCGAATCAGTGATTCAAGCGCTGGAGTTTCAAATGAAACCGCCGTTCGATTAACCTACTTACACAGAGTTTTGCTACTGTAAAATTTTGACCTAGTTTCAGATTGCTAAACCGAGTCGTTCTCTCTCGAGTTTTGACTTTCGATGCCTTATTTGATTCGATTCTTTTGCAACCAGGGTTCTTAAGTTGAACTTTCTGGTTAGATCTTTTATTCGAGATTTCCCGTGCATTAGATGAGTACTTATTGTATGCTTGTTGTTTGTCTGCGTTAGATCACCGGAGTCGCCGCTTGTTACTTGAATCCCTAGGTCTCATGGATCATCAGCAAGGCAAGTAACACTTTGATCATACCTTTTCTACTACCCAGTTTTTATGCATTAGATCAATCCTCAAACACTTGCATGGTTAGGATCTAATTAAATTGTGGGATGGGAAGTAGATTGAGGTAGTACCTATTACCTGTTTTACTTATGAAACCTTGGGAGTTACTTCTACGTTTGCTTATTGTGCCATGCTATGCTAGTAGACGTGGATTGGGTGAGTGAATATCCATGACAGATGTGAGATTGTTAATTAATGGTTTATCTAAGGTGGCAACCTAAACACACATCTGGGTGGATTGAGGCACCTGGTTTCTATCAGACTTGCTGTATTTCTTCGGACCGCCACCTGTGCTCTAAGGGATCATAAGATTATTCAAACTGAAACTTCCGTGTGCAGCCACAAGCCAATTATGGGCTCTGGCGTAGTTGACTAAGTCGTCTGAACTCTTACGGGTAGGCTAGCTGATGTAGGGGATGTAGGTTGGTACGGTCTACCCACATGTAAGGTGCTAGCGCTTCGAAGACTATGTCTCGGCCATCCGCTTCTCAAACACCATGTAGTCACGAGAACCAAGCGGAGGCGATCGAGTCTTGTGGGGAAAAGTGCATAAACCTCTGCAGAGTGTATAAACTAATCATGATTAGCCGTGTCCCCGGTTATGGACGTTTTGAGTATCCGAAATTGAATATCATGTGAATCTCAACATGTTACTTCTAAATAAAAGTTATTGGGTTTTGATGAGTACCTTTTTAATTGGGATTGAGGATGTCATCAACCATTCTCAATGTTTAACAACCACCATGATAGTTAAATAAATTTATTCCTTTGAAGTAGGGAAAATTGGCTTTTCAAAAAATGTAACCATAGAGCTTACCACCAGCCATATATGCATGTAGTATAGGCTTATTTCCTTCATTGCTCCTTATGTGTTACATTGCCAAGATATTCCATGTCTTGACCCGTTTCTGGCTGCAACTTTCACGTTATGACTTTTCGAACGACAGTAAGGTGTTAGGTTGTGGTTCTATACTCGGTGATGCCGTTGGAGTTGATGGACTCGCTTATCTTCCAAGCCTTCCGCTGTTATTATTAGATGGCCTTAAGCCATATTATTGTAATAAGTTCCCTTGTGGACAACGATGTAATAAGTGTGTGATTGCTACTCTGCTATAAATCCTTGAAATCTTGTGTGGTGTCGACATTCTTGATCCAGGGATGACACTGAGCACAGAGACTTGATCCATTCGGGTCTGGTCGCTACAAAACGGCCCAACGGAATAACGGGCCGTTAATGGGTATAAAGTGATACACTGTTCATTACGGGCCAGTTTCAACATGGGCCGTTAATGGGTGTAAAGTGATACACTGTTCATTACGGGCCAGTTTCACCATGGGCCGTTAATGGGTGTAAAGTGATACACTGTTCATTACGGGCCAGTTTCACCACGGGCCGTTAATAGACCAAGAGTTACATAGGGCCTCATATGGGCCGAAAGACGTCATGTGCCATACATGGGCCAGCAGTGAAAACGGGCTGGAATCATATTGGATGGCCCAGATGACGCTACTGGGCCTAATTCGAATAGGGCGTAATGGGCCTTGGGTTAGCGGGCTGTAAATGGGCTATATGCGAACAAGCCGTTAACAGGCTTTCCATGGGCCGGGCCGCCACCTTTTGACCAAGTCAAACGGGCCGGCCTTTTCACAGGAATGGGCCTCTGTTGGGTCGTGCCACGTGTCGACGTATCATAGGCGCATATTTGACCCACTGACGAGCTGACACGTGTTTCGTCCGGCCAATAAGAATTTTACACGTGGAAATTTCCCATTGGTCGGGGCTGTTAACGGGTTATCGGATCCAAAACCCTACCCGATAGCTTAACGGCGTTCTGTTACGGTGGATGCCACGTGTCGGTCACCCCTGATGAAAGCACTTCTGTGACGCGCAATTTATCGTCATGGAAGTGGACACTTCCGTGATGATAATTTTGGCAATGTCATGGAACACTTCTACGACAGCACATGTATGACTATCTTGATTCTGTCATAAATTTGTCATGGATGCACATGCATGACAGAAAACGCGACCTACTGTGACAAACACGTATCATCATGGAAGTGTATTTTCTTGTAGTGAGAGGATGAAGAGAATGCTAACGAAAGGGAAGAGACTTCCCAATATTCTCCTATTATTTCTTGTGATGAATCAGGTAACGAGGAGGAGCCTTCTATTCAACCAATCTCATTAATAAGGAGCTCCAAAAATAGGATTGAACCCACACATGATGTGGTGAACAAGAAGAAAAGAAAAAGGAAGAGAGGTAAAAAGGTATCTCCCCTAAATAAAGTTGCTCCTATTATTGCTGTGCCTCATGAAAATGAAGATGATACACTTGATGATGATCTCGTTATGCCTATTACTTGTTGTGATGATTATGATTGGGAATATAATGCTACTTATTATGATCTTAAAAATCTTTTTGGCACTTGCTTGGAAGAATATAATAATTGCTATACTATTGGTGCTATCCATACTATTAATGATGAGAGTGATTATGATTATGATATGAAAAGGCCCAAGCTTGGGGAAGCTATGTTTAATGATGATGACATATTTGAAAATATATTTGCTGCAATTAATGTTTGTCCCAAGCTTGGGGATGCTATGTCTAATAATGATGATATTTTTAGCCTCCCAAGTTTCGATATGCAAAGTTGTTATGATGATAGCATGCCTTCTACCTATGATGATTATATTGATGAAAGTGGGTTCGGAAGAGTGCCAACTCTAGGAAGTAGTGTTCCCACAATTTTGGAGGATGTTGAATCTTATAATACTTATGAAAGTGGATTTGGAGAGGTCATGACTTTATTTAGTGATGTATCCACTATTTTGGAAGAGGTTTCAATCGACTATGATGAGAACAAAGTTGCTACTTATGATGATTATTGTGATAAAACTTATGCTATAAGGAGTAGTGATGATTATATTTATATAACTTGTCATGATTATGAGTACCCTTTCTCTGAACATTACTCTTTTAATGTGGAAACAATTTATAGTATTCAAGTCTCTTATGATACTCCCACTATTCTGAATGAGAAGAATTTTGCTTATGTGGAGAGTAGTAAAATGTCTATGCTTATGCATCATGAAAAGAATGCTTTAGGTGCTGGTTATATTGTTGAATTCATTCATGATGCTACTGAAAATTATTATGAGGGAGGAATATATGCTTGTAGGAATTGCAATAATATCAAGTTTCCTCTCTATGTGCTTAAAATCTTGAAGTTATGCTTGTTTTGCCTTCCTATGCTAGTTGATTATTGTTCCCATAAGTTGTTTGCTCACAAAATCCCTATTCATAGGAAGTGGGTTAGACTTAAATGTGCTAGTCATATTCTTCATGATGCTCTCTTTATGTTTCAATTCTTATCTTTTATGTGAGCATCATTGAAATCATCATGCCTAGCTAGGGGCGTTAAACAATAGTGCTTGTTGGGAGGCAACCCAATTTTATTTTAGTTTCTTGATTTTTGGTTCTGTTTAGGAATAAATAATCCATCTATCTTCTGTTTAGATGTGGGTTTTTTTTTAATTAGTGTTTGTGCCAAGTAGAACCTTTGGGAAGACTTGGGTGAAGTCTTTATGATCATGCTGTAAAAAACAGAAACTTCAGCGCTCACGAGATTAGCTAGAACTTTTTACTGGAGAGTGATATTTAGTTGATTCTTTTTGCAGATGATTACTAGACAAATTACTCAGGTCCAACAATTTATTTTAGAATTTTTTGAGTTCCATAAGTTTGTGTTAGTTACAGATTACTACAGACTGTTCTGTTTTTGACAGACTCTGTTTTTCGTGTGTTGTTTGCTTATTCTGATGAATCTATGGCTAGTAAAATAGTTTATAAACCATAGAAAAGTTGGAATACAGTAGGTTTAACACCAATACAAATAAAGAATGAGTTCACTACAGTACCTAGAAGTGGTGTCTTGTTTTCTTTAGCTAACGGAGCTCACGAGTTTTCTGTTAAGTTTTGTGTTGTGAAGTTTTCAAGTTTTGGGTAAAGATTCGATGGACTATGGAATAAGGAGTGGCAAGAGCCTAATATTGGGGATGCCCAAGGCACCCCAAGTTAATATTCAAGGATAACCAAGAGCCTAAGCTTGGGGATGCCCCGGAAGGCATCCCCTCTTTCGTCTTCATTCATCGGTAACTTTACTTGGAGCTATATTTTTATTCACCACATGATATGTGTTTTGCGTGGAGCGTCGTTTTATTTTCTTTAGCTTTTCTTGCTGTTTGAATAAAATACCAAGATCTGAAATTCTTAAATGTGAGAGAGTCTTCACATAGTTGCATAATTATTCGACTACTCATTGATCTTCACTTATATCTTTCGGAGTAGTTTGTTGTTTGCTCTAGTGCTTCACTTATATCCTTTAGAGCATGGTGGTAGTTTTATTTTGAAGAAATAGATGAACTCTCATGCTTCACTTATATTATTTTGAGAGTCCTAAATAGCATGGTAATGTTCTTAATAATAATATGCTAGGTATTCAAGACTAGTAAAAACTTTCTTATGAGTGTGTTGAATACTAAGAGAAGTTTGATGCTTGATGATTGTTTTGAGATATGGAGGTGATAATATCAAAGTCGTGCTAGTTGAGTAGTTGTGAATTTGAGAAATTCTTGTGTTGAAGTTTGCAAGTCCCATAGCATGCACGTACGGTAAACGTTATGTAACAAATTTGAAACATGAGGTGTTATTTGAATGTTCTCCTTATGAGTGGCGGTCGGGGACAAGCGATGGTCTTTTCCTACCAATCTATCCCCCTAGGAGCATGCGCGTAGTGCTTTGGTTTTTGATGGCTTGTAGATTTTTGCAATAAGTATGTGAGTTCTTTATGACTAATGTTGAGTCCATGGATTATACGCACTCTCACCCTTCCATCATTGCTAGCCTCTTGATGCCGTGCATTGCCCTTTCTCACATTGAGAGTTGGTGCAAACTTCGCCTGCATCCAAACCCCGTGATATGATACGCTCTTTCACATAAACCTCCTTATATCTTCCTCAAAACAGCCACCATACCTACCTATTATGGCATTTCCATAGCCATTCCGAGATATATTGCCATGCAACTTTCCACCATTCCGTTCTTCATGACACATTCGTCATTGTCATATTGCTTAGCATGATCATGTAGTTGACATAGTATTCGTGGCAAAGCCACCGTTCATAATTATTTCATACATGTCACTCTTGATTTGATTTATTGCATATCCCGGTACACCGCCGGAGGCATTCATATAGAGTCATACTTTGTTCTAGTATCGAGTTGTAATCATTGGGTTGTAAATAAATAGAAGTGTGATGATCATCATTCAATAGAGCATTGTCCCCAAAAAAAGAGGAAGGCCAAAGAAAAAAAAAGAAGGCCCAAAAAAGGGGCAATGCTACTATCCTTTTTCCACACTTGTGCTTCAAAGTAGCACCATAATCTTCATGATAGAGAGTCTCTTGTTTTGTCACTTTCTTATACTAGTGGGATTTTCAGTATAGAACTTGGCTTGTATATTCCAACGATGGGACTCCTCAAGTGCCCTAGGTCTTCGTGAGCAAGCAAGTTGGTTGCACACCCACTAGTTTCTTTAGTTGAGCTTTCATACATTTATAGCTCTAGTGCATCCGTTGCATGGCAATCCCTACTCCTTGCATTAACATCAAATGATGGTCATCTCCATAGCCCATTGATTAGCCTCGTTGATGTGAGATCTGCTCCTTTTTTGTCTTCTCCACATAACCCCCATCATCATATTCTATTCCACACATAGTGCTATATCCATGGCTCACGCTCATGTATTGCGTGAAGGTTTATAAAGTTTGAGATTACTAAAGTATGAAACAATTGCTTGGATTGTCATCGGGGTTGTGCATGATGAGAGCATTCTTGTGTTACGAAAATGGAGCATAACTAAACTATATGATTTTGTAGGGATGAACTTTCTTTGGCCATGTTATTTTGAGAATACATAATTGCTTAGTTAGTATGCTTGAAGTATTATTATTTTTATGTCAATATGAACTTTTGTCTTGAATCATTCGGATCTGAATATTCATATCACAAGTAAGAAGAATTACAATGAAATTATGCCAACTAGCATTCCACATCAAAAATTATCTTTTTTATCATTTACCTACTCGAGGACGAGCAGGAATTAAGCTTGGGGATGCTTGATACGTCTCCAATGTATCTACAATTTTTTATTGCTCCATGCTATATTATCTACTGTTTTGGGCAATATTGGGCTTTATTATCCACTTTTATATTACTTTTGGGACTGACCTATTAACCGGAGGCCCAGCCCATATTTGCTGTTTTATGCCTATTTCAGTGTTTCAAAGAAAAGGGATATCAAACGGAGTCGAAACAGAATGAAATCAACTGGAGAAGTTATTTTTGGAAGGAAAGCTACCGGATGGACTTGGACCCCACGTCAGGAGCCAAGGGAGGTGCTCACGAGGGTGGGGGGCGCGCCCACCCCCTAGGGCGCGGCCCTTGCCTCGTGGGGCCCCCAAAGCTCCACCGACTTACCTCCTGCACCCATATATACCTACGTAACCTAAAACTTCCAGAACGGAGATTAGATCTGGAGTTCCGCCGCCGCAAGCCTCTGTAGCCACCAAAAACCTCTCGGGACCTGTTCGGCACCTGCTGGGGGGGACCCTCACCGTGGCCATCTTCATCATCCCGCGCTCTCCATGACGAGGAGGGAGTAGTTCACCCTCGGGGCTGAGGGTATGTACCAAGAGCTATGTATTTTATCTCTTCTCTCTCTCTCTCTCTCTCTCTCTCTCTCTCTCTCTCTCGTGTTCTTGATTTGGCACAATCTTGATGTATCGCGAGCTTTGCTATTATAGTTGGATCTTATGTTTCTTCTCCCCCTCTACTCTCTTGTAATGGATTGAGTTTTCCCTTTGAAGTAATCTTATCGGATTGAGTCTTTAAAGATTTGAGAACACTTGATGTATGTCTTGCCGTGCGTATCTGTGGTTACAATGGGATATCACGTGATTCACTTGATGTATGTTTTGGTGATCAACTTGCGGGTTCCGCCCATGAACCTATGCATAGGGGTTGGCACACGTTTTCGTCGTGATTCTCCGGTAGAAACTTTGGGGCACTCTTTGAGGTTCTATGTGTTGGTTGGATAGATGAATCTGAGATTGTGTGATGCATATCGTATAATCATACCCACGGATACTTGAGGTGACATTGGAGTATCTAGGTGACATTAGGGTTTTGGTTGATTTGTGTCTTAAGGTGTTATTCTAGTACGAACTCTAGGGCTGTTTGTGACACTTATAGGAATAGCCCAATGGATTGATTGGAAAGAATAACTTTGAGGTGGTTTCTTACCCTACCATAATCTCTTCGTTTGTTCTCCGCTATTAGTGACTTTGGAGTGACTCTTTGTTGCATGTTGAGGGATAGTTATATGATCCAATTATGTTATTATTGTCGAGAGAACTTGCACTAGTGAAAGTATGAACCCTAGGCCTTGTTTCCTATCATTGCAATACCGTCTACGCTCACTTTTACCGCTTGTTACCTTGCTGTTTTTATATTTTCAGTTTACAAAAACCTATATCTACCATCCATATTGCACTTGTATCACGATCTCTTCGCCGAACTAGTGCACCTATACAATTTACCATTGTATTGGGTGTGTTGGGGACACAATAAACTCTTTGTTATTTGGTTGCAGGGTTGCTTGAGAGAGACCATCTTCATCCTACGCCTCCCACGGATTGATAAACCTTAGGTCATCCACTTGAGGGAAATTTTCTACTGTCCTACAAACCTCTGCACTTGGAGGCCCAGCAACGTCTATAAGAAGAAGGTTGCGTAGTAGACATCAGTCTCCTCGATCTTATCTGATGAGAAAATCACGTTCCTGAAGGTTTCATTCCGTTTGGACTCCGTTTGATATTCCGTTTCTTCGAAACACTGAAATAGGCAAAAAATAGCAATTCTGGGCTGGGCCTCCGGTTAATAGGTTAGTCCCAAAAATAATATAAAAGTGGAAAATAAAGCCCAATATAGTCCAAAACAGCAGATAATATAGCATGGAGCAATCAAAAATTATAGATACGTTGGAGACGTATCAGGCATCCCCAAGCTTAGTTCCTGCTCGTCCTCGAGTAGGTAAATGATAAAAAGAGAATTTTTGATGCGGAGTGATACTTGGCATAATTTCAATGTAAATCTTCTCAATTGTGGTATGAATATTCAGATCCGAAAGATTCAAGACAAAAGTTCATATTGACATAAAAATAATAATACTTCAAGCATACTAACTAAGCAATTATGTCTTCTCAAAATAACATGGCCAAAGAAAGTTCATCCCTACAAAATCATATAGTTTAGTCATTCTCCATTTTGGTCACACAAGAATGCTCTCATCATGCACAACCCCAATGACAAGCCAAGCAATTGTTTAATACTTTAATAATCTCAAACTTATAAACCTTCACGCAATACATGAGCGTGAGCCATGGATATATCACTATGGGTGGAATAGAATATGATGATGGGGGTTATGTGGAGAAGACAAAAAAGGAGAAAATCTCACATCAACGAGGATAATCAACGGGCTATGGAGATGCCCACCGATTGATGTTAATGCAAGGTGTAGGGATTGCCATGCAACGGATGCACTAGAGCTATAAATGTATGAAAGCTCAACAAAAGAAACTAAGTGGGTGTGCATCCAACTTGCTTGCTCATAAAGACCTAGGGCATTTGAGGAAGCCCATCGTTGGAATATACAAGCCAAGTTCTATAATGAAAAATTCCCACTAGTATATGAAAATGACAAAGCAAGAGACTCTCTATTATGAAGATTATGGTGCTACTTTGAAGCACAAGTGTGGAAAAAGGATAGTTGTATTGCCCCTTTTTATTTTTATATTTTTTCCTTTTTTTGGGCCTTTCTTTTTTTTGGCCTTTCTCTTTTTTGGGGGACAATACTCTATTAAATGATGATCATCACACTTCTATTTATTTACAACTCAATGATTACAACTCGATACTAGAACAAAGTATGACTCTATATGAATGCCTCCGGCAGTGTACCGGGATATGCAATGAATCAAGAGTGACATGTATGAAAGAATTATGAACGGTGGCTTTGCCACCAATACTATGTCAACTACATGATCATGCAAGCAATATGACAATGATGAATGCGTCATGAAGAACGGAATGGTGGAAAGTTGCATGGCAATATATCTCGGAATGGCTATGGAAATGCCATAATAGATAGGTATGGTGGCTGTTTTGAGGAAGATATAAGGAGGTTTATGTGTGAAAGAGCGTATCATATCACGGGTTTGGATGCACCGCTAAGTTTGCACCAACTCTCAATGTGAGAAAGGGCAATGCACGGTACCGAAGAGGCTAGCAATGATGGAAGGGTGAGAGTGCGTATAATCCATGGACTCAACATTAGTCATAAAGAACTCATATACTTAGTGCAAAAATCTACAAGCCATCAAAAACCAAAGCATTACGCGCATGCTCCTAGGGGGATAGATTGGTAGGAAAAGACCATCGCTCATCCCCGACCGCCACTCATAAGGAGGACAATCAAATAACACCTCATGTTTCAAATTTGTTACGTAACGTTTACCATACGTGCATGCTACGGGACTTGCAAACTTCAACTCAAGCATTTCTCAAATTCACAACTACTCAACTAGCACGACTTTGATATTATCACCTCCATATCTCAAAACAATTATCAAGCATCAAACTTTTCTTAGTATTCAACGCACTCAAAAGAAAGTTTTACAAATCTTGAATACCAAACATATTATTATTATTAAGCAAATTACCATGCTATTTAAGACTCTCAAAATAATCTAAGTGAATCATGAGAGATCAATAGTTTCTTTAAAACAAATCCACCACCGTGCTCTAAAAGATATAAGTGAAGCACTAGAGCAAAACTATATAGCTCAAGAGATATAAGTGAAGCACATAGAGTATTCTATAAAATTCCAATTCATGTATGGCTCTCTCAAAAGGTGTGTACAGCAAGGATAATTGTGGCACACTAAAAAACCAAGACACAAATAATACAGGACGCTCCAAGCAAAACACATATCATGTGGTGAATAAAAATATAGCTCCAAGTATAATTACCGATGGAAGTAGACGAAAGAGGGGATGCCTTCCGGGGCATCCCCAAGCTTTGAATTTTTGGTGTCCTTGGATTATCTTGGGGGTGCCATGGGCATCCCCAAGCTTAGGATCTTGCCACTCCTTGTTCCATAATCCATCAAAAGATTTCACCCAAAACTTGAAAACTTCACAACACAAAACTCAACAGAAATCTCGTGAGCTCCGTTAGCGAAAGAAAACAAAAGATCACTGCAAGGTACTGTAATGAACTCATTCTTTATTTGTATTGGTGTTAAACCTACTGTATTCCAACTTCTCTATGGATTTTAAACTATTTTACTAGCCATAGATTCGTCAAAATAAGCAAACAACAAACGAAAAACAGAATCTGTCAAAAACAGAACAGTCTGTAGTAATCTGTAACTAACGCAAATTTCTGGAACTCCAAAAAATCTACCAAAATTGGAAGACCTAGACAATTTGTTTATTGATCAGCAGAAATTGGAATCAGTATTTTATCACCTTCTGGTGATTTTTAGCAATTGTTTTCGTAAACAGAAAGTTTCTGGAAATTACAGCAAGATCAAATAACTATCATCCAAGAAGATCCTATAGGTTTAACTTGGCACAAACACTAATTAAAACATAAAACCACATCTAAACAGAAGGTAGATGGGTTATTTATTCCTAAACATAAGCAAAAACAAAAAAAAACTAAAAATAAAATTGGGTTGCCTCCCAACAAGCGCTATCGTTTAACGCCCCTAGCTAGGCATAAAAGCAAGGATAGATCTAGGTAGTGCCGTAGTAATAAGATAGATCGGTGAAACTCATTTCATACTCCCTACGTTCGGCAGCAAGTTTTCTTTGAGGCAAGCAAAATTAATCAAAAGTGCTAAATTTAATAGGGCAAAAATCCCCAAGATCAATTTTAGGAGGTATAGGTTCCTCTTTCGGCCCTTCGTATTGCACAACCAATTCATCATTATAAGCATTCTTTTGACAGAACCTTGTGAGCCTATACTCAAGGGAGTATCCTACCTCATTATTTTGAATAGCTAAATCATCATTAAGTTCAGAGATTCTATCAACTAAAATATTGGTAGGCACCTTTTTTCTAAGATTTTCATTAAAAGCAACGTAATCAATAGATTGAAAACGCATTATTTCTTCTTGATCAAAGAGGATAGATTATATGGGAGGACGGCCATCGTCCACCCTATAATGCGCAAAGATTTCTTTGGACTCTTTTATTATAAATCTGAATTCATGAGCCAAAAAGATTGTAGCGGCATGCTTAACAGAGGAATGCTCGATATTAGAAAATTCCAAAAAATCCTTTGTATTGAAGGATGCATATGCATAAATTGCCTTTCAAGTTCAACGATAAGCATGGCAATAGCGTCTGCAAGACTATTAGTTCTATGGAGAATAGAATTTCCCATAGAAGGCAAAGCACCGACACAAGTAAATAAATCTTGAATAACTCCTTTTCCAATAATATTACCGCTACCAATTAGAAATCTTTTTGTATGCAAGGTAGGGGGTTCTTCAGCCGGAGCATCAGAATTTTCCATGTTATTATTATTGTCCATTTCGGCAATAATTTCCCCAATTTCAGACATAGCGACAGGCAAGCGAGAAAAAGGCAAACGGAAAAGGGAGGGCGAATAAAATGGCAAGGGTGAAGTGGGGGAGAGGAAAACGAGAGGCAAATGGCAAATAATGTAGTGCGAGAGATAAGGAATTGTGATGGGTACTTGGTATGTTGACTTTTATGAGACTCCCGACAGCGGCGCGTAAATTCTTCTTGCTACCTCTTGAGCATTGCGTTGGATTTTGCCGAAGAGGAGAGGATGATGCAGCAAAGTAGCGTAAGTATTTCCCTTAGTTTTTGAGAACCAAGGTATCAATCCAGTAGGAGGCTACACGCAAGTCCCTCGTACCTACACAAAACAAATAGCTCAACGCAACCAACGCGATTAGGGGTTGTCAATCCCTTCACGGTCACTTACAGGAGTGAGATCTGATAGATAATATTTTTGGTATTTTTGATATAAAGATGCAAGGTAAAAAGTAAAAGGCAAAGTAAAAAGCAAAACAATAATAAAGTGATGGAGATTGATATGATGAGAATAGACCCGGGGGCCATAGGTTTCACTAGTGGCTTCTCTCGAGAGCATAAGTATTCTACGATGGGTGAACAATTACTGTTGAGCAATTGACAGAATTGAGCATAGTTATGAGAATATCTAGGTATGATCATGTATATAGGCATCACGTCCGAGACAAGTAGACCGACTCGTGCCTGCATCTACTGCTATTACTCCACTCATCGACCGCTATCCAGCATGCATTTAGAGTATTAAGTTAAAAACAGAGTAACGCCTTAAGCAAGATGACATGATGTAGAGGGATAGTTTCATGCAATATGATAAAAACCCCATCTTGTTATCGCCGATGGCAACAATACTATCGTGCCTTGTTGCCCCTACATCCTTGGGAAAGGACACCGCAAGATTGAACCCAAAGCTAAGCACTTCTCCCATTGCAAGAAAAACCAATCTAGTAGGCCAAACCAAACTGATAATTCGAAGAGACTTGGAAAGATAACCAATCATACATAAAAGAATTCAGAGAAGATTCAAATATTGTTCATAGATAGACTTGATCATAAACCCACAATTCATCGGTCTCAACAAACATACCGCAAAAAGAAGATTACATCGAATAGATCTCCACGAGAGAGGGGGAGAACATTGTATTGAGATCCAAAAAGAGAGAAGAAGCCATCTAGCTACTAACTATGGACCCGAAGGTCTGAGGTAAACTACTCACACTTCATCGGAGGGGCTATGATGATGTAGAAGCCCTCCATGATGACGGCCCTCTCCGGCGGAGCTCCAGAACAGGCCCTGGGATCTCGTGGGTACAGAAGGTTGCGGTGGTGGAATTAGGTTTTTGGCTCCCGTTCTGATCGTTTGGGGGTACGTAGGTATATATAGGAGGAGGGAGTACGTCGGTGGAGCTTTGAGGGGCCCACGAGGCAGGGGGGCGCCCTCCACCCTCGTGACCGCCTCGTGGCTTTCTTGACGGAGGGTCCAAGTCTCCTGGATCTTATCTGATGAGAAAATCACGTTCCCGAAGGTTTCATCCCGTTTGGACTCCGTTTGATATTCCGTTTCTTCGAAACACTGAAATAGGCAAAAAAACAACAATTCTGGGCTGGGCCTCCGGTTAATAGGTTAGTCCCAAAAATAATATAAAAGTGGAAAATAAAGCCCAATATAGTCCAAAATAGTAGATAATATAGCATGGAGCAATCAAAAATTATAGATACGTTGGTATCATGACGCTCCACTTGAACTTGCACACAACAATCTTGATGACGATCACCACTTGATGCCATCCTCCATGGGTTGCATGGGATCTTCCTATTGATGCAAACCCATGGAAACATACCTAACCCCACATATAACTCTCACGTAGACCATGTGTTAGTACACAAAGCGTAATGGACAACACTTACCATACCATGGGATCACATGATCCCACTCAGTTCATCTTCTACGCTTTGTGTGTTGATCAACCTGAATCACTCTATGTTCTTAGTCTTGATCAACCTTGAATCTTTCCAACTCTCTTCATTTGGATGATGTCTTGAAGGTAAACATGAATGATCACACAATATTCTTATTCAAGACATGCTTGCGATAAGCTCAACTCTGACATGAGCAATCTTTGGATAATTGCTTGAAAAGCACCTTGGCCAACACATAAACTCCTTGAAACCAACAAATGGACTTCAAGAAAAGCCTATGGACAAAACCTACGAATATAACTCAAGGCAACCATTAGTCCATAGAGATTGTCATCAATTACCAAAACCAAACATGGGGGCACCGCATGTCCTTTCAACAGGACACTGAGTTAATAGGTTAGTCCAGAAAAATAGTAAAATTGGTGCCCAAATTACGCAAAAATGATATAAAACTAGCATGAAACAATCAAAAATTATAAATACGTTTGAGACGTATTAGCGATCAAACAAAGCAATTTCTAGCCATAGTCGAGCTTCTAGGAGAGAAGACAATGCCTAGTACAAGCATGCCCCCTCATACCAGCGCACGTACCAGGTGGCGTCGCTACCCTCTGGTCTACTATTTTACCCTAGTGGCTTTGAATAGCGAATTATAATGGCAGAGAGATCAGACACTCCACTAGAACCAAGAACCCTAGCCTCCAAAAAGGATCCAAAGGGGGATCAATAGAAGGGCTCCGCCACGCCATCACCCCGACCAAGAAAGACTTCAACATCAACATTCATCATCACCCCCCTATTCATATCTTTGTAAACCCTTAATTATCGTTGTCGCAACTTGCTGTGGGGAGGAATGATGATAACGTGTGTGATATGGAGCTACATAAGTAGCACACATAGTATACCATGCTCTGCCCACTTATAAAAAGATACAAGGTGGCCTAGTTATCCAAATTTAAAATTATGCTTTCACATATGATACGCTAAACATACTAGTGGGGAATATAGATTCACTGAGAATGCCTTAACTCTATTGATATCATCACTCTCATTTATTCTCTCTTGTTATTTTTTTTTACTTTCGTACCCTATTTTCAATCGCCAATCACTCGCAATATCTTAAATATTTCATCATCACTTTGAGGGGGAACAAAGCATAAAAATAAAAATAAAAATCCTATGAACACCAAAGATCCAATCTAGGAGATGCATAGCTATGAGAGGGAAGTGTCTATGTACCCTTGTAGACCGAAAGCGGAAGTGTATAAAACGCGGTTGATGTAGTCGTACTCTTCGCGATCCAATCACGATCAAACCGATCTAGCACCAAACGAGCGGCACCTCCGAGTTTAGCACATGTGCGGTTCGGTGACATCTCCCGCTCCTTGATCCAGCAAGCGAAATGGGGAGAAGTAGATGGGATCACAATCAGCACGACGGTGTGGTGGTGATGGTGGTCGTGGAGCAATAGCAGCGCTTCGCTAAGCGGTACCGGGATGAGGAGGTGGAGGAAGAGGGAGGGGTTGCGGCCAGGCGAAGAGGTGAGCCCTCCCCTTGCGCCTCCTCTCCTTATATAGGGGTAAGGGAGGGGTTAGCCAGCCATAGCCCCCCCTCCAAGGAGGGGTGGCGGTCAAGGGAGGGAGGAGTGCCCTCCAAGCCAAGTGGAGGGCCCTCCCGTCTAGGCTTTTCCCACCCCAGGCGCATGGGACTTGTAGGGGCTGGTGTGCCTGGACGAATAAGGCCAGGCGCCCATCTACAGACCATGCTACCCTATGGGATGTGGTGGAACCCTCCAAGGACTTCTAGACCCCTTCGGAACCCTCTGGAACCTCCTGGTGACTTCCTGGTAAAATACTGGAAAACTCAAACTTTTCCCGGAACACCGACAACAACTTTCCATATATAAATCTTTACCTCCGGAGCTCCTCGTGATGTCCGGGGTCTCATCCGGGACTCTGAATAACATCCAGTCACCAATTCAAATATCCCAATACTACTCTAGCGTCATCGAACGTTAAGCGTGCAACCCCGCGGGTTCGAGAATCAAGCAGACATGACCGAGACACCTATCCACTCAATAACCAATAGCGGGACCTGGATGCCATATTGGTTCCTACATACTCCACGAAGTTCTTCGTTGGTTGAACCACGATATTGAGGATTTAGTTAACCCCGTATGCAATTCCCTTTGTCCGGCGATATGTGATACGTCTCCAACGTATCTATAATTTATGAAGTATTCATGTCATGTTTACAACAATTTTATATGGTTTTGGTATGATTTGAATAGACCTAACCTGGACTGACGTTGTTTTCAGCAGAACTACCATGGTGTTGTTTTTTGTGCAGAAATAAAAGCTCCTGGAATGGGCTGAAATTTTACGCTGATTTTTTGTGGACCAAAAGAAACCCCCGAAGCTTCGAGGAAGGACCAGAAGACACAAGCCCGCTAGGCGCAACCTCCTCCCCAGGTGACGTCTAGCGAGCTTGTCACTCCCTCATGGGCCCCCTTGACGTGAGACCGCCGCCAAAAATTTCTATAAATACAAAAAACCCCAGAAAGAAACCAAGAACTTCCGCTCCGCCGCCGTAAGCCTCTGTACCAAAGTGATCTCATCTGGAGGCCTCCTGTGGCACCCTGCCGAATGGGGAAATCATCACTGGAGGCCATCTTCATCATTCCGGCGGTCTCCATGACAAGTAGGAGTAGTTCACCCCCGAGGCTGAGGGTACGTGATAATCCTCAAGTGCAAGGAATCATCGTAGCACTTTCTAAAGGTGGAAGCGATAAGTATGGAGTGTCGAACCCGCAAGGAGCTAAAGGTAATATCAATATTCTCTCAAGTCCTATCTGCCACTGATACAACTCTACGTACACCGAATGTTTTCTTCCAACTAGGAACGAGAAATAAAACTACGTCGTGGGTATGAATAGGATAACTTTGCATGATATCGAAGAACTAAAATATAAAAGTAGGTGCTGTTGTCATAAAGTTAGAATATATTACTATATATTATAAATAGAGTGTGGAATAATGATGGGCCGGTGTGCGGAATTGTCCTAGGCAATTGTTAACAAGATCGGTAGTCGTCATTGCAATTTTATATGAGGGAGAGGCATAAGCTAACATACTTCCTCTTCTTGGATCATATGCACTTATGATTGGAACTATAGCATGCATCTGCAACTACTAAAGATCATTAAGGTAAAACCCAATCATAGAATTAAAGCATCAAGTCCCCTTTATCCCATACGCAACAATCCCCTTACTTGGGTTTAAGCTTCTGTCACTCTAGCAACCCACTATAAGTGAATAATGAACGTATTGCAACACCCTACAGCGGGAATACTTCACGTGTGCGTGGCACGTAAGGCACCATAGGACAACATCAAAATAAAACATACAACTCAAACCATTCTATATTATCAATCAACCCAAAAGACAAAGGAAATCTACTCAAAACATCATAGGATGGAAACACATCATTGAATCATAATATGTGGCATAAAGCACCATGTTCAAGTAGGGGATTACAGTAGGGTGCGGGAGAGTGGACCGTGTAAAAGAGATGAGGATGATGATGATGATGGTGATGTTGATGAGGACGATCACCGCGGTGATGATTCCCCCGATGGCACTCCAGCGCCAGCAAGAGAGAGGGGGAGCAGTTCTCCCCTTTGTGCTTCCTCCTCCATGGCCTCCCCCTTAGATGGGGAAAGTTTCTACCTCTGGTCCTTGGCCTCCATGGTGATGGTGACCCTCGGACTTCCTCCTCCATGGCCTCCGGTGATGTTGGCCCCCTCCGGCAGGGTGCCATTGAGGGCCTAGATTAGTTTTTCGTGGCTACAGAGGCTTACAGCGGCGAAACTCCCGATCTCTCTTCTGTTCTAGGGTTTTTAGGATTTATAGGAGGGGTTGGCGTCGGTTTCACGTCAGGGGGCCCCACGAGGAGATCACAAGGACGGGGGGCGCGCCCCCCACCCTTGTGGTGGCCCCGAGACTCCTCTTTCGTATCTTTTTCTTCCGGTATTTTTTATATTTTCCAGAAAAATTCTCCGTTAATTTTCAGCTCGTTCCGAGAACTTTTATTTCTGCACAAAACAACACCACGGTAGTTCTGCTGAAAACAGCATCAGTCCGGGTTAGTTCTAATCAAATCATACCAAAATCATATGTAATTGTTGTAAATATAGAATGAATACTTCATAAATTATAGATACGTCGGAGACGTACTGATACGTACTAGTAGCTAGCTATCTGTTGATCTATCTAATGAATACTTCATAAATTATAGATACGTCGGAGACGTACTGATACGTACTAGTAGCTAGCTATCTGTTGATCTATCTATCTCTCTCTCTCTCTCTCTCTCTCTCTCTCTCTCTCTCTCGTGTTCTCGATTTGGCATGATCTTGATGTACCACGAGCTTTGTTAATATAGATGGATCATATGGTGTTTCTCCCTCTATCTTGTTGTGATGAATTGAGTTTTTACCTTTGAAGTTTCACTATTATCGGATTGAATACTTGTTGGAATTGAGAACACTTGATGTATGTCTTGCATATGAATACCCATGGTGACAATGGGGTATTATATTGATTCACTTGATGTATGTTTTGGCACTCAACTCGCAAATTCCCGAGGTGACATTGGGGTAACTATGCATATGGGTTGACGCATGTTTTCATCCTACTTTCTCCGGTAGAAATCTTGTGACACTCTTCGAAGTTCTTTGTGTTGGATTGAATACTATGAATCTGAAGTTGTTTGATGCATATCGTATAATCTACTCACGGATACTTGTGGTGACATTGGAGTATGTAGGTGACATTAGAGTTGGTTGATGTGTATCGTATGGTGTTATTTTAGTACAAACTCTAGGGTTGTTTCTGACACTTATAGGAATAGCTCAATAGATTGATCGAAAAGAATAACTTTGAGGTGGTTTCGTACCCTACAAACAATTTCATCTTATGTTCTCCACTTGACAAGAACTTTGGGGTGACTCTTTGTCGCACACTGATGGATTGTTATATGATTCAAGTATGTTAGCA
Source organism: Aegilops longissima (assembly GCA_021605205.1). NCBI lineage: Eukaryota > Viridiplantae > Streptophyta > Magnoliopsida > Poales > Poaceae > Aegilops > Aegilops longissima. The sequence continues at coordinate 245,957,454 of CM038682.1, read as the reverse complement.
CTTTTGAGAGATTGCACTAGTGAAAGTACGAACCCTAGGCCTTGTTTCTAAGCATTGCAATACCGTTTGTGCTCACTTTTACTACTTGTTACCTTGCTGTTTTTTATTTTGAGATTACAAAAACCTATATCTACTATCCATACCACACTTGTATCACCATCTCTTCATCGAATTAGTGCACCTATACGATTTGCCATTGTATTGGGTGTGTTGGGGACACAAGAAGACAAAGAATCAATAACAAAATTGTCCGAAGGAACTATTGAGGATGATTTGTTATGCCTATTACTTGTTGTGATGATTATGATTGGGAAGATAGTGACACTTATAATGTCGAGAATCTTTTTGGCACCAACTTGAAAAATTATGATGATAGTAACTAGTATTATATTATTGGTGATATTCATACTATTAATGATAAGAGTGATTATGCTAATGATATGCAAAACCACAAGCTTGGGGATGCTATGTTTGATGAGAATGACATGTTTTAGAATTTATTTGCTGCAATTAATGTTTGTCCCAAGCTTGGGAATGTTATGCTTAATGAAGATGATATTTTTAGTCCCCCTACTTTGATTGATCAAATTTTTTATGATGATTGCATGCCTCCTATTTATGATGAGAACAAAGTTGCTACTTATGATGACTATTTTGATGATACTTATGTTATAAAAAGTAGTGATGATCATATTTATAAAACTTTTCATAATTACCCTTTTACTGAGCATTACTCTTTTAATGTGGAAACAATTTATAGTATTCGAGTTTCCTATGATACTCCCAGTTTTATGAGTGAGAAGTAATTTGCTTATGTGGAGAGTAATAATTTTTTTATGCTTGTGGATCATGAAAAGAATGCTTTATGTTATAGCTATATTGTTGAATTCATTCATGATGCTACTAAAAATTATTATGAGAGAGGAATATATGCTTCTACATATCTCAATAATATCAAGTTTCCTCTCTTTATGTTGAAAGTTTTGAAGTATTGCTTGTTTTACCTTCCTATGCTAGTTGATTCTTTCTCCCATAAATTGTTTGCTCACAAAATTCCTATGCATAGGAAGTGGGTTAGGCTTAAATGTGCTAGTCATATGCTCCATGATGCTCCCGTTATGTTTCAATTCTTTACTTTTATGCAAGCATCATTGAAATCATCGTACGTGGCTACAAAGGCATTAAAGGAAAGCGCTTGTTGGGAGACAACCCAATATTTCCACCTACTATTTTTGTGAATTAACATGATTAAGGTATTGTATTAATCATGTTTTATAGATTTTGTTTCAATAATGTGCCAAGTAAAGCCTTTGGGATAGTGTGCATGATAGTTGACTTGATTCTGTGCAAAAACAGAAACTTTTGCGCCATATAACAAAACCGTTTAAAATCACTGAAGCTTCGAAAAATTCTGAATTTTTTACACATGATTTATATACAAATTTCCTACGTTGTCCTAATGTTTCAGAAATTTTGGAGTTAAGTAAGCATGATCATTGCTCAGATCATTACAGTATGTCCTGTTTTTGACAGATTCTGTTTTTGATGCATAGTTTGCTTGTTTTATATTTTTTGTTGCTTATTTTGGTCAATATAAATTGTAGAAATTGTAGGGTACTATAGGCATTGTGTGAGAAAAAAAAATATGAATCTTGTCTTGATAGTTCCAAAGTGAATGATTTACTCTTTATCATACTAACCTATCTCATGAAATTCCGTTAAGTTTTGTGTGACTGAAGTTTTCAAGTTTTGGGTGAGATATCGATATGAGGAGAATAAAGAGTGGCAAGAACCTAATCTTGGTGGTTCCAAAGGAACCCCAAGGTAATATCTAAGGAAAACCAAAGCGTCCAAGCCTGGGGATGCCCGAGAAGACATCCCCTCTTTCATCTTCAACATTATCAGTAACCTCACTTGTAGCTATATTTTTGTTCGTCACATGATATGTGTTTTGCTTGGAGCGTCATTTTATTTTGTTGAGATTTTCTTGCTGTTATATAGAATAATATCAAGTGTAGCCTTTACCATGCTTATTTTTCAAGTCTACATGTTGCTATTTAAAAACAGAAAGTTTTCTATCATTGTCTGAATTCTTCAGAAAACTCAAAACGTGATAAAATCTTGAAATTTTTACACAATAAGCTACAACAAAATCTTATAATGTGCGGTAAATTTTCAGATTTTTTGGAGTAAGAGAAGTATTGATCTTTCTTCGTCCTTTACAGATTGTTCTGTTTAGACAAATTGCTGTTATATTTGCATTGTTTGCATATGTTTGCTTGTTTAATGATTCTATTTGAGGATAGGAGTATTAAATATGCAGAGGCATTTTGTATGCAATGTTTAATTACAATTTTAGTAATTTGTCACAGTACAGAATGATAAGGTTTTGCATTGATTTATACTAACTTATCTCATGTGTTCTTGTTGAGTTTTGTGTGGATGAAGTTTTTGAGGTTTAGGGAAACCGTGATATGAGATAAATTAAGGAGACACAAAAGCTCAAGCTTGGGGATTCCCAAGGCATCCCAAGTTAATATTCCAATAAGCCTCAAGCATCTAAGATTGGGGATGCCCAGTAGGCATCCCACCTTTCTTCATCAACAATTATCGATTAGTATCGGTTGAACCTAAGTTTTTGCTTCTTCACATGAAGTGTGCTATTCTTGGAATGTCATTGTATTTTGTTTTGTTTGCTGTGTGAATAAAGTATTTAAGATCTGAAATTTTTAAATGAGAGGGAGTCCTCACATAGCTACTTAATTATTTAACTACTCATTTGACCTTCACTTATATCTTTTGGAGTAGTTTGTCAATTACTCTCGTTCTTCACTTATATCCTAAGAGTAAATTGTTGAATGAATTGAATATCATAAAGTTGAAAGTATATGTGCTGCATATGCTTGTATCATGCCTAGTAGTAGATTCACATTGGCTTTAGAAAGTAAAATATATAGAAACTTGACAATCACAATATTGGTCATACAAGCAATTCATGAAGGAAATATGCCCTAGAAGCAATAATAAAGTTGTTATTTATATTTCTTATATCATGATAAATGTTTATTATTCATGCTAAAATTTTATTAACCGGAAACTTGATACATGTGTGAATACATAGACAAATCAAAGTGGCCCTAGTATGCCTCTACTTGACTAGCTCGTTAATCAAAGATGGTTAAGTTTCCTGACCATAGACATGTGTTGTCATTTGATGAATGGGATCACATATTTAGGAGAATGATTTGATGGACAAGACCCATCCGTTAGCTTAGCATAATGATCTTTAAGTTTTATTGCTATTGCTTTCTTCATGACTTATACATATTCCTTTGACTATGAGATTATGCAACTCTCGAATACCGGAGGAATACCTTGTGTGCTATCAAACGTCACAAAGTAACTAGGTGATCATAAAGATGCTCTACAGGTATCTCCGAAGGTGTTTGTTGGGTTGGCATAGATCGAGATTAGGATTTTCCACTCCTAGTATCGAAGAGGTATCTCTAGGCCCTCTCGGTAATGCACATCATGATAAGCCTTGCAAGCAATGTGACTAATGAGTTAGTTGCGGGATGATGCATTATGGAATGAGTAAAGAGACTCCAGTAACGAGATTGAACTAGGTATGAGGATACCGACGATCGAATCTCGGGCAAGTAACATACCGATGACAAAGGGAATGACGTATGTTGTCACTGTCATTTGACCGATAAAGATCTTCATAGAATATGTAGGAACCAATAGAGCATCCAAGTTCCGATGTTGGTTATTGATCGGGGATGTGTCCCGGTCATGTCTACATAGTTCTCGAACCCGTAGGGTCCGCACACTTAACGCTCGATGACGATTTGTATTATGAGTTATGTGTTTTGGTGACCGAAGATTGTTCGGAGTCCCGGATGAGATCACAGACATGACGAGGAGTCTCGAAATGGTCGAGAGGAAAATATTGATATATTGGACGATAGTATTCGGACACCGGTATGGGTTCAGAGTGTTTTGGATATTTATCGGTGTACCGAGGGGTTACCGGAACCCCCCGGGGAAAGTAATGGGCCTCATGGGCCATAGGGGTGAGAGAGGGCAGCCCACAAGGGGGTGGCGCCCCCCCCCCATGGGGAGTCCGAATTGGACAAGGGGAGGGGGCACGGCCCCCCTTTCCTTCTCCCTCTCCCTCTCCTTCCCCCTTTCCCCCTCCGAAATAAGGAAGGGGGGAGGCGAATTGGACTAGGAGTCCAAGTGGGACTCTTCCCACTTGGCACGCCCCCTAGGCAGCCTCCCTCCCTCTCCCTCCTTTATATAGGGGGCAGGGGGCACCCCAAAGCACATCAATTGTTTCTTAGCCGTGTGCGGTGCCCCCTCCACCGTTTACTCCTCCGGTCATATTGTCGTAGTGCTTAGGCGAAGCCCTGCGCGGATCACATCACCATCACCGTCACCACGCCGTCGTGCTGCCGAAACTCTCCCTCGACACTTTGCTGGATCAAGAGTTCGAGGGACGTCATTGAGCTGAACGTGTGTAGAACTCGGTGGTGCCGTACGTTCGGTACTTGATCGGTTGGATCGCAAAGACGTTTGACTACATCAACCGCGTTAAACTAATGCTTCCGCTTTCGGTCTATGAGGGTACGTGGACACACTCTCCCCCTCTCGTTGCTATGCATCTCCTAGATAGATCTTGCGTGATCATAGGAATTTTTTTGAAATTGCATGCTACGTTCCCCAACAGTGGCATCCAAGCTAGGTCTATGCGTAGATGATATGCACAAGTAGAACACAAAGAGTTGTGGGTGATCATAGTCATACTGCTTACCACCAACGTCTTATTTTGATTCGGTGATATTGTTGGATGAAGCGGCCCGGACCAACTTACATGACCACGTTCATGAGACCGGTTCCACCGACAGACATGCAACTTATTTTGCATAAAGGTGGCTGCGGGTGTCTGTTTCTCCAACTTTAGTTGAATCGAATTTGACTATGGATGGTCCTTGTTGAAGGTTAAAAGATCACACTTGACGAAAAATTGTTATGGTTTTGATGCGTAGGTAAGAATGGTTCTTACTAGAAGCTCGTAGAAGCCACGTAAAACTTGCAACAACAAAGTAGATGACGTCCAACTTGTTTTTGCAGGGCATGTTGTGATGTGATATGGTCAAGACATGATGTGATATACGTTATTGTATGAGATGATCTTGTTTTGTAAAAGTTATCGAAAATTGGCAGGAGCCTTATGGTTGTCGCTTTATTGTACGAAATGCAATCACCATGTAATTGCTTTACTTTATCACTATGCGTTAGCGATAGTTGTAGAAGCAATAGTTGGCGAGACGACAACGACACTATGATGGAGATCAAGGTGTCAAGCCAGTGACGATGGAGATCATGACGGTGCTTTGGAGATGGAGATCGAAGGCACAAGATGATGATGGCCATATTATGTCACATATTTTGATTGCATGTGATGTTTATCTTTTATGCATCTTATTTTTCTTAGTACGGTGGTAGCATTATAAGATGATCTCTCACTAAAATTTCAAGGTATACGTGTTCTTCCTGAGTATGCACCGTAGCGATAGTTCGTCGTGCCGAGACACCACGTGATGATCGGGTGTGATAAGCTCTACGTTCACATACAACGGGTGCAAGACAGTTTTGCACATGCAGAATACTCGGTTAAACTTGATGAGCCTAGCATATGCAGACATGGCCTCGAAACAATGAGACCGAAAGGTCGAACGTGAATCATATAGTAGATATGATCAACATAGAGATGTTCACCATTGAAAACTACTCCATCTCACGTGATGATCGGGCATGGTTTAGTTGATATGGATCGCGTGATCACTTAGACTATCTAAGTGGGAGTTCTTAAGTAATATGATTAATTGAACTTAAATTTATCATGAACTTAGTCCTGATAGTTTTTGCATATCTATGTTGTAGATCAATGGCCCGTGCTACCGTTCCCTTGAACTTTAATGCGTTCCTTGAGAAAGCTAAGTTGAAAGATGATGGTAGCAACTACACGGACTAGGTCCGTAACTTGAGGATTATCCTCATTTCTACACAGAAGAATTATGTCCTTGATGCACTGCTAGGTGCAAGGCCTGCTGCAGGAGCAACTGCTGACGTTATGAACGTCTGGCAAGCTAAATCTAATGACTACTCGATAGTTCAGTTTGCCATGCTTTACAGGTTAGAATCGGGACTTCAAAGACGTTTTGAATGTCATCGAGCATATGCGATGTTCCAGGAGTTGAAGTTAATATTTCAAGCAAATGCCCGAGTAGAGAGATATGAAGTCTCCAACAAGTTCTATAGCTGCAAGATGGAGAAGAACAACTCTGTTAGTGAACACATACTCAGAATGCCTGGGTACCATAACCACTTGACTCAGCTAGGAGTTAATCTTCCGGATGATAGTGTCATTGACAGAGTTCTTCAATCACTGCCACCTAGCTATAAAGGCTTCGTGATGAACTATAATATGCAAGGGATGAACAAGACGGTTCCCGATCTCTTCGCAATGCTCAAGGTTGCGGAGGTAGAAATCAAGAAGGAGCATCAAGTGTTGATGGTTAACAAGACCACTAGTTTCAAGAAAAAGGGCAAAGGAAAGAAGGGGAACTTCAAGAAGAATAGCAAGCAAGTTGCGGCTCCCGGGAAGAAGCCCAAGTCTGGACCTAAGCCTGAAACTGAGTGCTTCTACTGCAAAGGGACTGGTCACTGGAAGCGGAACTGCCCCCAAGTATTTGGGGATAAGAAGGATGGCAAAGTGAAAGGTATATTTGATATACATGTTATTGATGTGTACCTTACTAATGCTCGTAGTAGCGCCTGGGTATTTGATGTTGGTTCTGTTGCTCATATTTGCAACTCGAAACAGGGGCTACGGATTAAACGAAGATTGGCTAAGGACAAGGTGACAATGCGCGTCGGAAATGGTTCCAAGGTCGATGTGATCGCCGTCGGCACGCTACCTCTACATATACCTTCGGGATTAGTTTTAGACCTGAATAATTATTATTTGGTGCCAGTGTTGAGCATGAACATTATATACGGATCTTGTTTGATGCGAGACGGTTATTCATTTAAATAAGAGAATAATGGTTGTTCTATTTATATGAGAAATATCATTTATGGTCATGCACCCTTGATGAGTGGTCTATTTTTTTTGAATCTCGATCTTGGTGATACACATATTCATAATATTGATGCCAAAATATGCAAAGTAAATAATGATAGTGCAACATATTTGTGGCACTGCCGTTTAGGTCATATTGGTGTACAGTGCGAGAAGAAACTCCATGCAGATGGGCTTTTGGAATCACTTGATGCTTACGAACCATGCCTCATGGGCAAGATGACTAAAATCCGTTCTCCAGAACAATGGAGCGAGACAATGACTTATTGGAAATAATACATACTGATGTATGCGGTCCGATGAGTGTTGAGGCTCGTGGTGGGTATCGTTATTTTCTAACCTCCACAGATGATTTGAATAGATATGGGTATATCTACTTAATGAAACACAAGTCTGAAACATTTGAAAAGTTCAAAGAATTTCAGAGTGAAGTGGAAAATCATTGTAACAAGAAAATAAAGTTTCTACGATCTGATCGCGGAGGCGAATATTTGAGTTACGAGATTGGTCTTCATTTAAAACAATGTGGAATAATTTCGCAACTCACGCCACCTGGAACACCACAACATAATGGTGTGTCCGAACGTCGTAACCGTACTTTATTAGATATGGTGCGATCTATGATGTCTCTTACCGATTTACCACTATCGTTTTGGGGTTATGAATTAGAGACAGTTGCATTCACGTTAAATAGGGCACCATCTAAATCCATTGAGATGACACCATATGAACTGTGGTTTGGCAAGAAATCTAAGCTATCGTTTCTTAAAGTTTAGGGTTGCGATGCTTATGTGAAAAAGCTTCAACCTAATAAGCTCGAACCCAAATCAGAGAAGTGCATATTCATAGGATACCCAAAAGAAACTGTTGGGTACATCTTCTATCACAGATCCGAAGGCAACATATTTGTTGCTAAGAATGGATCCTTTCTAGAGAAGGAGTTTCTCTCGAAAGAAGTGAGTGGGGGGAAAGTAGAACTCGATGAGGTAGTTGTACCTTCTCTCGTGTTGGAAAGTAGTTCATCACAGAAATCAGTTCCAGTGATGCCTACACTAATTAGTGAGGAAGTTGATGATGATGATCATGAAACTTCAGATCAAGTTACCACCAAACCTCGTAGGTCAACCAGAGTATGTTCCGCACCAGAGTGGTACGGTAATCCTGTTCTGGAAGTCATGTTGCTAGACCATGACGAACCTATGAACTATTAGGAAGCGATGATGAGCCCAGATTCTGCGAAATGGCTTGAGGTCATGAAATCTGAGATGAGATCCATGTATGAGAATAAAGTATGGACTTTGGTTGACTTGCACGATGATCGGCAAGCCATAGAAAATAAATGGATCTTCAAGAAGAAGACTGATGTTGATGGTAATGTTACTATCTACAAAGCTCGACTTGTTGCGAAAGGTTTTTGACAAGTTCAAGGAGGTGACTACGATGAGACCTTCTCAACCGTAGCGATGCTTAAGTCTGTCCGAATCATGTTAGCAATTGCCACATTTTATGATTATGAAATTCGGCAAATGGACGTCAAAAATGCATTCCTTACTGGATTTCTTAAAGAAGAGTTGTATATGATGCAACGAGAAGGTTTTGTCAGTCCTAAAGGTGCTAACAAAGTGTGCAAGCTCCAGCGATCCATTTATGGACTGGTGCAAGCCTCTCGGAGTTGGAATATACACTTTGATAGTGTGATCAAAGCATATGGTTTTATACAGACATTTGGAGAAGCCTGTATTTACAAGAAAGTGAGTGGGAGCTCTGTAGCATTTCTAATATTATATGTGGATGACATATTGGTGATTGGAAATGATATAGAATTCCTGAATAGCATAAAAGGATACTTTAATAAGAATTTTTCAATGAAAGACCTCGGTGAAGCTACTTATATATTGTGGCATCAAGATCTATAGAGACAGATCAAGACGCTTAATTGGACTTTCACAAAGCACATACCTTGATAAAGTTTAGAAGAAGTTCATAATGGATCGGTGAAAGAAAGGGTTCTTGCCTATGTTACTGATACGTCTCCAACATATCTATAATTTTTGATTGCTTCATGCTATATTATATTCCATTTTGGATGATTAATGGGCTTTGTTATAAACTTTATTTTTGGGACTAAACTATTAACCGGAGGCCCAGCCCAAATTGCTGTTTTTTGCCTATTTCAGAGTTTCGCAGAAAAAGAATATCAAACGGAGTCCAAAAGGAATTAAACCTTTGGGAACGTGATTTTCGGAACAAACGTGATCCAGAGGACTTGGAGTCCACGTCAAGACATCAACCAGGAGAGCACGAGGCGGGCGCGCCTCTACCCTCGTGGGGCCCATGTTGCTCACCGACGTATTTCTTCCTCCTATATATACCTACGCACCCCAAACCAATGAAGCATCCACGAAAACCTAATTCCACCGCCGCAACCTTCTCGCCCGTGAGATCCCATCTTGGGGCCTTTTCCGGCGTCTGCCAAGGGGGCATTGATCACGGAGGGCTTCTACATCAACACCATAGCCTCTCCGATGATGTGTGAGTAGTTTACCTCAGACCTTCGGGTCCATAGTTATTAGCTAGATGGCTTCTTCTCTCTTTTTGGATCTCAATACAAAGTTCTCCACGATTCTCGTGGAGATCTATTTGATGTAATATTCTTTTGCGGTGTGTTTGTTGAGACCGATGAATTGTGGGTTTATAATGAAGTTTATCTATGAACAATATTTGAATCTCCTCAGAATTCTTTTATATATGATTGGTTATCTTTGCAAGTCTCTTCGAATTATCAGTTTGGTTTGGCCTACTAGATTGATCTTTCTTGCAATGGGAGAAGTGCTTAGCTTTGGGTTCAATCTTGCGGTGTCCTTTTCCAGTGACAGCAGGGGCAGCAAGGCACGTATTGTATTGTTGCCATTGAGGACAACAAGATGGGGTTTATATCGTATTGCACGAGTTTATCCCTCTACATCATGTCATGTTACTTAAAGTGTTACTATGTTCTTTTGAACTTAATACTCTAGATGCACGCAGGATAGCGGTTGATGTGTGGAGTAATAGTAGTAGATGCATGCAGGAGTCGGTCTACTTGTCACGGACGTGATGCCTATATACATGATCATACCTAGATATTCTCATAACTATGCTCAATTCTATCAATTGCTCAACAGTAATTTGTTCACCCACCATAACACTTATGCTCTTGAGAGAAGCCACTAGTGAAACCTATGGCCCCCGGGTCTATTTTTCCATCATATTAATCTTCCAACACTTAGCTATTTTTATTGTTGAGGGAGTCCTGGATTAGGGGGTATCCGGACAGCCGGACTATAACCTTTGGCCGGACTGTTGGACCATGAAGATACAAGATTGAAGACTTCGTCCCGTGTCCGGATGGGACTCTCCTTGGCGTGGAAGGCAAGCTTGGCAATATGGATATGTAGATATCCTTCCTTGTAACCGACTCTATGTAACCCTAGCCCCCTTCGGTGTCTATATAAACCGGAGGGTTTAGTCCGTAGGACGAACAACAACAATCATAGCATAGGCTAGCTTCTAGGGTTTAGCCTCTCCGATCTCGTGGTAGATCAACTCTTGTACTACCTATATCATCAACATCAATCAAGCAGGAGTAGGGTTTTACCTCCACCGAGAGGGCCCGAACCTGGGTAAAAAAATAGTGTCCCTTGTCTCCTGTTACCATTCGCCTAGACGCACAGTTCGGGACCCCCTACCCGAGATCCGCCGGTTTAGACACCGTTATTCGTGCTTTCATTGAGAGTTCCAATGTGCCGTCACCGCAGGGAAGGATGTCTCGTCTCGTCCTTAAAGACAACATTACCGCCAGGGGAGCCTTGGCTATCGGCCAAACTCTCCGGCTAGGTGGTTTTATCATGACCGCCTGTTCGGCCGCGGCACCAACGATGTCTTCTCGGGTCATCAAAAACAGCGTCCACGTCAACTCGGAATTCGTCTAGCAGATGGATCCAATGGAGCTCTCTTCCATGAACGAGCTCTTGGATCACATCGCCGCCTTGGGAGTCGCTACGGACTATGATCGGATTGGGCTTAAACCCGATCAAAGGGAGATTACCTCTCCACCGGTCACCCATCATATCGCGGTGGTGGAGGAACAATGCGGCGATTCCTCCTCTATCTTGAGGACTAACTATGTCCGGATTCCTGAGCTCCCAGAGCCGGACACCCGTTTATGGGAGGACATCACCCAAGCCCTGAACCTAGAGTCAGGCAGCGGGCTAGATTTATCGGGCAACATCCCGAAACCCGAACTTCCAAGATTGGAAACTCCTCGGCCCCTGGGTCTCTGATCGGGTGAGGGTTCGGACTTAATTCCACCCACCCACCCAAACATAAGCGATCTTTCCCACATCAGGCAAGAGCCCCAGGAAACAGTACATCATTATTGGGCCAAATTCCTCCTTGTGATGAACAAGGTTAAGGACTGTCACGAGGAAGATGCAGTCCCATTCTTTTGCAATAACTGCACGGACAAGGGAATCCTTAGCGCCATAAGTCGCTGTGATATATCACGCTTTGCTGACTTGGCGTCCATGGTACAAAAGTACTGTGCGATGGAAAGCGCCTGGAAAACCGAAACAAAATTTTGGGACAACCCGGCCCCGAATACACACCCGGTCCGAAGTAAATGGGTGCACTATCACAAGACACCCTGGTTAACTACAAAAAAGCAAAAACCCTCTACAGGGCATGGAACCGTATTGGAGGGATGGCTCAACGGACCCTGCAAAATTCATAGTACAGAAGGTACCATACCAACACATAGCCTTAGAGCATGTTGGATACTCCGGCAGGTGGCCAAATGCAGCGAGGATCTTCTCATCCCAGAGACCACAGACCACCATCCCAGGGATAACAACACAGTATTAACAGTCTTCGAGACCTTCACATCAAATAACAGGCGCAAGCGAACACTCCGCAGCCTTGCCGAAATCTACCACGTGGCAGCAATAAATCCATGGAGTGACACGGCTATTACCTTCAATGCCAGTGATGAACCTAAATTCTGAACAGCCGGGGTACCAGCTGCACTGGTCCTCAGTCCAATTGTGGACGGCTTTCGACTCACCAAAGTACTCATGGAAGGCGGCAGTGGATTAAACCTCATCTATGAGGAAACTCTCCAGAAAATGGAAATAGACTGGAACCGCATTGAGCAAAGCAGCACAACTTTCAGGGGAATCATCCCCAGTCGGGAAGCACGCTATGCTGGGAAAATCACATTAGATGTGGTATTCGACACGCCGGAGAACTATAGGTCCGAAGAAATTACATTCTAAGTGGCTCCGTTCAGTAGCGGATACCACACCCTTTTAGGGCGGGAGGCATTCACAATCTTCCAAGCCATACCCCATTATGGGTATATGAAGCTCAAAATGCCTGGACCCAACTGAATCATCACTCTCGCTAGCGATCTGGACACAACCCTTCGAGCCAAAAACAAAACAGCCGCATTGGCCCTCGAGGCATTATCCGAAGCCCTTGCGGCCGAGGAATTAACTGCGTTACGCTCCAAAGTGGAAAGGGACGATGTGATACTTGACAAAAGGTCCAAGTCCAAATATTTTAAACCAGCGGATGCAATAGTCAAATTCCAAGTCCACCCAACGGACCTCAAACAAATCCAGGAATTAACTGGATGCGTGGCGGCCCTAAGCCGCTTTATCTCCTGCTTAGGAGAAAAGGCATTACCCCTTTATCGCCTCCTTCGGCGCACCGAACACTTCGAGTGGACGGATGCTGCCACAGCCGGATTGGAAGAAATAAAGGCCATACTGGCAACCAACCCAATCCTGGCCGCACCTAACATCGGCGAACCAATGCTGCTATACATAGCGGCGACTAATCAAGTCGTAAGCGCAGTACTCGTCGTCGAACGAGAAGCGGACGGACATAAATCCCCCCTTCAAAAGCCGGTATATTATGTATCCACTGTCCTCACTCCATGCAAATCACGGTACCCACATTATCAAAAGATAGCATATGCGGTATTCATGGCATCCCGGAAACTACGACATTACTTTCAGGTGTGTTCGATTACAGTGGCCTCAGAAGTACCACTCAATGACGTAATAAACAACCGCGACGCCACTGGCCGGATTGCCAAATGGGACATTGAGCTCCTTCTGTTCAACATAACATATAAACCTCGGCGAGCTATTAAGTCGCAGGTGTTGGCCGATTTTGTCGCCGAATGGACAGAAGCCGAACTCCCTAAAGAGTACGGCGCATACTCCAATTGGATTATGCACTTCGACGGCTCTAAAATGTTGGCCGGTCTGGGGGCTGGCGTCGTCTTGACGTCTCCCACCAGAGACACAGTCAAGTATGTACTCCAAATACTGTACACAGACTCCAACAATGCAGCCGAATACGAGGCCCTGTTACATGGTCTACGGATGGCAGTTTCCATGGGCATTCAACACCTGGAGGTGCGTGGGGATTTGAACCTCGCAATATCCCAAATAAATGGAGACTTCGATGCCAAGGATCCGAAAATGGCGGCCTATCGCAACGCCGTCCTCAGGATGTCAGTTCGGTTCGAGGGGCTTGAATTCCACCATGTGGCTCGGGAAAACAATCAAGCGGCGGATATACTCGCCCGCATCGGTGCAAAACGCGATGCGGTCCCACCCAACATCTTCTTGGAGAGGCTGTTTAAGCCATCCATAGTATGGGAAGGGGACACCGGTAACAATAGTCCGGACCGGGCCACAACACCCGATACTGAACACTCCGACATAATTGGGGGCTCTGCCACCGAAATAACACATTCAGCCCACGTAATAATGGCCATCATCGCCCCATGGACAGAACTGTTCCTGGCCTTTAACTAGGAAGGAACTCCCCGAGGACCAAAATGAGGGACGCTGCATTGTGCGGCGGTCTAAAGCCTACAGGGTCCACGAGGGAGAGCTTTATAATAAAAGCACTACCGGAGTCCTTCAAAGGTGCATCTCCGAAGAGGAAGGGCGGAAACTTCTGGCAGAAATTCATGCCGGACTCGGCGGCCACCACGTTGCAGCCCGAGCCCTTGTAAGCAAGGCGTTCCGCACATGTTTCTATTGGCCGACGGCCCGGGCAGATGCACAGGACTTGGTCCAACGCTGCACTGGTTGCTAGCTTTTTGCAAACCAAAGCCATATGCCACCCACTGCCCTCCAAACAATCCCCATTACTTGGCCCTTTGCGGTCTGGGGGCTTGATATGGTCGAACCCCTTAAAGGGGGAACCCATAAGAAAAAATACTTACTGGTCATGGTGGATAAATTCACCAAATGGATAGAAGCCAAACCCGTTAAAACGGCCGAATCCGGACCGGTGATAGACTTCATATCCGAGGTTGTACACTGTTATGGCATCCCCCACAACATCATCACTGACAACGACACGAAATTCACGGCCGATGAGGTAAAACTCTGGTGCGGCAATATGGGCATCAAGCTCAATTATGCTTCTGTCTATCACACACAAACTAACGGTCAAGTTGAGCAAGCAAATGGTCTTATCATGAGCGGCATCAAACCCAGATTAGTGCGGTCCTTAAAGGAATCTAACACGCACTGGATAGAGGAGCTCGACTCTGTACTCTGGGGGCTGCGGACCACGCCGAATCGCACTACCGGATACACACCCTTCTTTATGGTTTATGGCGCAGAGGCGGTTCTGCCCTGCGACATAATTCATGACTCACCTCGAGTGCGCATGTACGAAGAAAGAGAAGCCGAGCTCGATCGGCAGGACTGTCTGGACAGCCTGGAGGAGGAGCACGACGTGGCAAAAGCCCGTTCCGCATTTTATTAGCAACAGGCTCGAAGATACCAAAGCAGAGAAGTACGAGCCCAAAACATATAACGTTGGTGACCTAGTTCTACGCCTGCAGGAGAAGAAAAAGACCAAGCTCGAGCCCAAATGGGAAGGTCCCTTCATTATTGACCAAGTTCTGACCGGTGTAGCGTACCCTCTGCGGGATGCATCGGATAACCGACTTGAGCTGAACACATGGAATGCAGCCAGACTCTGAAGATTCTACGCCTGGTGCCAGACTCTAAGTTCGTCTCCTTCCTCTGTCCATTTTTTGCATATACATTATCTGTCTTTTCTTTCTCCCTTTCTTCCTTTTTCTTCCTCGAGGCCCTTAAAGGCCAACCTATGCCCTACTTGCACACTGTTGAAGTGCTAACCGCACTCACTATACCTGGGGGCTTCTTACACAGAAGCTTAATTATCTATCTGGGCTTCATGCCCCGCACATGTGTTACTCTTCTGCATGTACCTTTTCTTCGCCATTATATGCATCGATATGACTTAAGTTTTGGCCAAGCTAGGTTGCCTGGCTCTTGTATTTATGCCCTACGTTCCCGTTAATTCGGCTAGGGCATAAGGGGAGCACCTCTGTGATTGCTACTGCCGGGTCAGCCGGATGTGTACCTCAGACTGGGTGAAGCCGAAAGCTAGCGTTCTTAAGGGAATATTCGGTCGGTGAACAAAAGGTGATTTTTATTTCTTTTCCATATGCGCCCCCAGATGTTTTTTGCCTGCGTCTCTTTTCGCAGTCCGGACATGCACTTTAGGGCATGCGTACCCAGGGAAAGGAACCCTTAACGGAACTATTCTCCCTGGAAGATGTTTCTTACTACCCATGTAATATAACATAACTAGTTGTGCACTTGTCTGTTCAAGCACCAATGACCCCTACGCCTGGTTTCCACGCATGCCCGGTTCTTATATAACTGAGAGGGTATTCGGAAACACTCCGAACTATAGGGTCCAGAGGCTGAAGCGAAAAGGTCCGCCATGAAAAATGATTTACAATCCGGCTAGAAGGCATTTTTACATGTCATTTCAAATACATAGTCACTTAGACTGGCTAAATTCCTCCTCTATACCATCCAACAGGCTGTCTAGTCTACAATCCTGTTGGGAATACTTTGCGGCTAATTCTACTTGCCCATACACTAAGCTAACGGGGATTTCCTTCCCATCGGGCCCCACAGGTCCGACCTCGGCCATGTGGTTTGGGTCAGCCTTGGTATACCGCGTCTTCACCATGGCCCAGGCTTCCCTGGCACCTTGATGGTAGGCTGATATATTCCATAATCAGAAGCGCCGCCACGCTCCCTTGAGCTTCTCCGCAAACTCTCTAAGGCCTTCGGGCAGGGAGATGGATGGCCACAATACCTGGGCAATGCCTTGCATCACCTGCCGAACTTGTTCGTGTAGTTGTGAGAGCTCTGGTAGAAGATCACCCGGATCACCTGCCGACCCGGGCATTTCATCCAGCGGACGACACACAAAGATACCTACGCATATAATTCATTAGCTGGCTTCTTCGCCGAACTCTTTTTCAAATTTCGCTCAAGCACGTACTAAAAATGTTGCGTCGAAGCCGCTTATTCTCCTTCACGGAGTCTGACAGCTGGGCACGAACATCCGTTAGCTCCATGCTCAGCTGGGTATTGGCATCCTGGAGATTGATTTTCTCCTGCCTAACTTTTGTAAGCACACGCTCGCCAGCCTTTAGCCGGCGTAGGAGATGTTGCTCATCCGGATTCAATCCGGCATCATCTGCAATATTTATTGTCAGATTGGCAGGTATGCCGCACTCTATATGGTACCTATCATTTGAAATACATGTTACCAGAGGGGGTCTTCTTGGACTCCTCTTCTGCGGCCAGTGCGGCCTGAAGTTGGACCTTGCACTCTTCAAGCTCATGGGACAATTGGGTATTCTTCTCTGTAAGAACATGCATAACAAATGATCCTTAAATCAGTTATTCTAACTGTTTCAAGTCTCAAGGGCTACTGCTATATATAATCATCAAATTTTCTCACCCATACATCCTTTACATATTGGTCTGTGGCTCTGGCTAGACCATTTTGAGCAGCACGGATGTACGCGTCTCCTGAGTTGAAGGCATCAAATGCCTCTTGGGAGAAACAAGTGTCACGGAGAACGGCTCGGTGACGCCTGTGGTTCATGGCGCTCTCCACCTCGGAATTTGTGGCGGATATTTTATCCGCATCCTCTATCGGAGGAGCATCCGGCGTGCGCCTTGTATTCGCTTCAGCTTCCGGCCCTGGAGCCCGACTGGTTGAGGTGTGATTGGTGACCACTTCGGATATAGTCCGGCGAGCATTCTTCTTTCTAGGGAACGTGGGCGTTATTTTGTCTTTAAAGACGACAACCAGGGGGTGAGGTGTTGCATCATACCTCTGCGCCGGCGTTTCCGTCCGGACCGCTTTCCTTTTTAGCCTGTGCGGCCTCGGAGCCCCTTGTAGGCTAGTCGCCGCGGGCTCGGCGCGGCGTCCCGAGGGCCTTCCCTGTAAAACACCGTTTGTATACGGTAAGTGAAGTGCGCAAAAGCGAATCCTTTTCAAAAGGTTGGGACTTTAATCTCATTCACCTGCAAAGCTGGGAGTAGCCCAGGGTAGTCGGCCGTAATAGCCACCAAGGCGTCATCGCTGCTTAATTGGTAGAACACCCTGTCAATCAGCTCCACGGATATGTCCGGATCCTCTTTGAAGACCGGGTCGAGGGACCGCTCAGGATCCTCTGGTTGTGGAGGAGGGCTGCTGATCTCCCTTACAGCCTTACGCAGCTCCTGTGATGAATTTGCAAGGTAAATTATTTAACTATGGGAATATGGAATGGACAGGCATAAAAACTGGTGACCTACCCAGCTCGGAGGATTGTACATGGAAAATCCATCCTGTGGCTTGATGCGGAGGAATTCCTCTACCTCCCCCTTGTAAAAACCGGACAAGATTTTTGCTAGGGCAGCAGTCGAGTCAGGCCCTTTGCGACCGCAGCAGGTGGCGTCATCTTCCCCGTTGAAATCCCACATAGGGTGTCCTCAATATTGAAGCGGGTGCACCCCCCGCGTAATGCATATGGCCATAACCTCGGTTATGGTCAGTCCTGATTGATCCAATACCTTTATCCGGCCCATCAGGTAAGGGACGTCTCTATCATCTTCCCCCTGAGGGCTCTGTGGTCGCCAGCTCAGGCGTTTCTTCAAAGGAGCATTATCAAACTCGGGAAGGCCGATCCGAAAAGGATCCGGAAGAGGGACGTCCTCCATATAAAACCACTCTGAAGGCCAGTCTTCGGATGCCTTCTTCGGAGTTCCGGATAGGTATCCGGTCTCGGCGATGCGCCATATTTTGGCTCCGCCCACTTGATATTGACCCCCTCTGTGAACGGGGCACGAGGCAGAACAACTTCTTCCACAAGTGCGAAATGAGCTTCGCAGCCCAAGAACAGCTCGCAAAGGGCTACGTAACCCGCGATGTGCAGTATGGAGGCAGGGGTAAGGTGGTGCAGCTGGAGGCCGTAGAACTCCAGGAGCCCTCAGAGAAACGAATGGATTGGAAATCCGAGTCCCTTTAACAGATAAGGGACAAGGCATACCCGCTCTCCCTTAGAGGGGTTGGGAATGCTCTCCGCTTGCTCCCCGCCATTATAGGTGGCGAGCCCGGCTCGAACCGGGACCATATACGCTGGGGGGAGAAATCCCTGGGTCTGAAGCTTCACTAATTGGTTGTGTGAGATGGAACACCTCTCCCAATCTTCGGGCTTGGGGCTAGGGGAGCGTGAGGAGGAGCTGCGCTGGCCGGCCATGCTGGGGATTTTTTCAGGCGCGCTCCGATGAATGCTCGATGAGGGAAGATGGTCTGGTTTGGATCTGAGAATCCTCGTCTCCTTAAATATACAGTTCATTAACACAGCTAGGGTAGTAAATGTAGAAACGCCCTGGCTCCTCACATTCGCTGGACACGTGGAAGATGGCCATTCTTGGGCGCAGAAGCCAAGAAGAGCAACATTTACGAGAAGCCGGACACTATTTAACAAGTACTCAGGGTTTGAAGGAGAACCCGCCTTGTAATGCCGAAGACAATCTGCGCGCCGGATTCATTATCATTGAAGCCTGGTTCGGGGGCTACTGAGGGAGTCCTGGATTAGGGGGTATCCAGACAGCCGGACTATAACCTTTGGCCGGACTGTTGGACCACAAAGATACAAGATTGAAGACTTCGTCCCGTGTCCGGATGGGACTCTCCTTGGCGTGGAAGGCAAGCTTGGCAATACAGACATGTAGATCTCCTTCCTTGTAACCGACTCTGTGTAACCCTAGCCCCCTCCAATGTCTATATAAACCGGAGGGTTTAGTCCGTAGGACGAAGAACAACAACCATACCATAGGCTAGTTTCTAGGGTTTAGCCTCTCCGATCTCGTGGTAGATCAACTCTTGTACTACCTATATCATCAATATCAATCAAGCAGGAGTAGGGTTTTACCTCCATCGAGAGGGCCCGAACCTGGGTAAAAACATCGTGTCCCTTGTCTCCTGTTACCATCCGCCTAGACGCACAGTTCGGGACCCCCTACCCGAGATCCGCCGGTTTTGACACCGACAATTGCCTTTTATTTTACTTTATATCTTTATTATAAAAATACCAAAAATATTATCTTATCATATCTCTCAGATCTCACTTTCGTAAGTGACCGTGAAGGGATTGACAACCCCTTTATTGCGTTGGTTGCGAGGTTTATATTTGTTTGTGTAGGTGCGAGGGACTTGGGCGTGGCCTCCTACTGGATTGATACCTTGGTTCTCAAAAACTGAGGGAAATACTTACGCTACTTTACTGCATCACCCTTTCCTCTTCAAGGGAAAACCAACGCAGTGCTCAAGAGGTAGCAAGAAGGATTTCTCGCTTGCTGCGGGAGTCTACGCAAAAGTCAACATACCAAGTACCCATCACAAACTCTTATCTCCCGCATTACATTATTTGCCATTTGCGTCTCGTTTTCCTCTCCCCCACTTCAACCTTGCCATTTTATTCGCCCTCTCTTTTCTGTTTGCCTCTTTTTCGCTCGCTTCTTGTTTGCTCGTGTGTTGGATTGTTTGTTTGTCATGATGGCTCTACCTAGATTTGGTGATCTTCACCTTAAAAGGATAGAAGAGATCGAAAGCAACGTCAGGAGTTTTATGACTTTACAATTTGAGCATAATAATTTCTTTACGAATGAGCTTAAGGAACAAAAAAGCTTTATGGGTTACATGAATAAAGAGCTCGATGATATGTCTAAATAATTTTATGGTTTGAAATCTCAGATTGCTCATCTCGAAAAATTAATAGCTGAAGTTTCGGATAAGCAGGCCACCTTAGTTAATAAGATGGCCGCTAAGCCGGAAAATTTTGAAAATAAAGACGAAGATCTAAAAGTTATTGATGTGTCCCCTATTAAATCTTTGTTTTCCAATATGAATCTTGATAGTGATGGGACTGAATATGATCCACCTTTACCTAGAAGGCGTTCCAAAAATTCGGAGTTGTTAGATCTTGATGCTAAAATTGGTAAAAGTGAGATTGAAGAGATCAAAACTCTAGATATTAATAAACCCACTATTTTGGATTTCAAGGAATTTAATTATGATAATTTCTCTTTGATAGATTGTATTTCCTTGTTGCAATCCGTGCTAAATTCTCCACATGCTTATAGTCAACATAAAGCTTTTACTAAACATATCGTTGATGCTTTGATGCAATCTTATGAAGAAAAACTTGAGTTGGAAGTTTCTATCCCTAGAAAACTTTATGATGAGTGGGAACCTACTATTAAAATTAAAATTAAAGATCATGAATGCTATGCTTTGTGTGATTTGGGTGCTAGTGTTTCCACGATTCCAAAAACTTTGTGTGATTTGCTAGGTTTCCGTGAATTTGATGATTGTTCTTTGAACTTGCACCTTGCGGATTCCACCATTAAGAAACCTATGGGAAGAATTAATGATGTTCTTATTGTTGCAAATAGGAACTATGTGCCCGTAGATTTTATTGTTCTTGGCATAGATTGCAATCCTTCATGTCCTATTATTCTTCGTAGACCTTTCCTCAGAACGATTGGTGCAATTACTGATATGAAGGAAGAAAATATTAGATTCCAATTTCAGTTAAAGAAAGGCATGGAACACTTCCCTAGAAAGAAAGTAAAATTACCTTATAAATCTATTATGAGAGCCACTTATGGATTGCCTACCAAAGATGGCAATACCTAGATCTATCCTTGCTTTTATGGGCGTTAAACGATAGCGCTTGTTGGGAGGCAACCCAATTTTATTTGTAGTTTTTATTTGCTTTTTGCTTCTGTTTAGGAATAAATCTTTGATCTATCCTCTGGTTAGATTTTTTATGTTTTAATTAGTGTTTGTGCCAAGTTAAACCTATAGGATCTTCTTGGATGATAGTTATTTGATCTTGCTGAAAATTCCAGAAACTTTCTGTTCACTAAAACAATTGTTAAATATTACCAGAATGTGATAAAATATTGATTCAAATTGCTGCTGATCAATAAACACATTGTATAGGTCTTCCTATTTTGGCTGAATTTTTGGAGTTCCAGAAGTTTGCGTTAGTTACAGATTACTACAGACTGTTCTGTTTTTGACAGATTCTGTTTTTCGTGTGCTGTTTGCTTATTTTGATGAATCTATGGCTAGTAAAATAATTTATAAACCATAGAGAAGTTGGAATACAGTAGGTTTAACACCAATATAAATAAAGAATGAGTTCATTACAGTACCTTGAAGTGGTGTTTTGTTTTCTTTCGCTAACGGAGCTCACGAGATTTTCTGTTAAGTTTTGTGTTGTGAAGTTTTCAAGTTTTGGGTAAAAGATTTGATGGATTATGGAACAAGGAGTGGCAAAAGCATAAGCTTGGGGATTCCCATGGCACCCCAAGGTAATCTAAGGACACCAAAAATCCAAAGCTTGGGGATGCCCCGGAAGGCATCCCCTCTTTAGTCTACTTCCATCGGTAACTTTACTTGGAGCTATATTTTTATTCGCCACATGATATGTGTTTTGCTTGGAGCGTCTTGTATGATTTGAGTCTTTTTTTTAGTTTACCACAATCATCTTTGCTGTACACACCTTTTAAGAGAGACACACATGATTGGGAATTTATTAGAATACTCTATGCGCTTCGCTTATATCTTTTGAGTTATATAGTTTTTGCTCTAGTGCTTCACTTATATCCTTTAGAGCACAACGATGGTTTTGTTTTATAGAAACTATTATTCTCTCATGCTTCACTTATATTATTTTGAGAGTCTTAAACAGCATGGTAATTTGCTTAAGTAGGAAAATTAATCCTAACATGCTAAGTATTCAAGACTAGTTAAAACTTTCTTATGAGTGTGCTGAATACTAAGAGAAGTTTGATGCTTGATGATTGTTTTGAGATATGGAGGTAGTGATATTAAAGTTGTGCTAGTTGAGTAGTTGTGGAATTGAGAAATACTTGTGTTGAAGTTTGCAAGTCCCATAGCATGCACGTATGGTAAACGTTATGTAACAAATTTGAAACATGAGGTGTTATTTGATTGTCTTCCTTATGAGTGGCGGTCGGGGACGAGCGATGGTATTTTCCTACCGATCTACCCCCCTAGGAGCATGCGCGTAGTGCTTGGTTTTTGATGACTTGTAGATTTTTGCAATAAGTATGTGAGTTCTTTATGACTAATGTTAAGTCCATGGATTATACGAACTCTTACCCTTGGATCATTGCTAGCCTCTTCGGTACCGTGCATTGCCCTTTCTCACATTGAGAGTTGGTGCAAACTTCACCGGTGCATCCAAACCCCGTGATATGATACGCTCCGTCACACATAAACCTCCTTATATCTTCCTCAAAACAGCCACCATACCTAGCTATTATGGCATTCCCATAGCCATTCCGAGATATATTGCCATGCAACTTTCCACCGTTCCGTTTGTCATGACACGTTCATCATTGTCGTATTGCTTTGCATGATCATGTAGTTGACATCGTATTTGTGTCAAAGCCACCGTTCATATTTTTTCATACACGTCACTCTCGATTCATTGCCTATCCCGGTATACCTCCGGAGGCGTTCATATAGAGTCATACCTTGTTCTAGTATCGAGTTGTAATCATTGAGTTGTAAATAAATAGAAGTGTGATGATCATCATTCATAGAGCATTGTCCCAACAAAAAAAGAGAAAGGCCAAAAAAATAAGGCCCAAAAAAGGGACAATGTTACTATCCTTTTTCCACACTTGTGCTTCGAAGTAGCACCAGATTTTCATGATAGAGAGTCGTCACTTTCACATACTAGTGGGAATTTTTCATTATAGAACTTGGCTTGTATATTCCAACAATGGGCTTCCTCAAATGCCCTAGGTCTTCGTGAGCAAGCAAGTTGGATGCACACACACTTAGTTTCTTTTGTTGAGCTTCCATGCATTTATAGCTCTAGTGCATCCATTGCATGGCAATCCCTACTCCTTGCATTAACATCAATAGATGGGCATCTCCATAGCCCGTTGATTAGCCACGTTGATGTGAGACTTTCTCCTTTTTTGTCTTCTCCACATAACCCCCATCATTATATTCTATTCCACCCATAGTGCTATATCCATGGCTCACGCTCATGTATTGCGTGAAGGTTGAAAAAGTTTGAGATTACTAAAGTATGAAACAATTGCCTGGCTTGTCATCGAGGTTGTGCATAATGAGAGCATTCTTGTGTGACGGAAATGGAGCATGACTAAACTATATGATTTTGTAGGGATGAACTTTCTTTGGCCATGTTATTTTGAGAATACATAATTGCTTAGTTAGTATGCTTGAAGTATTATTGCTTTTATGTCAATATTAAACTTTTATCTTGAATCTTTCGGATCTGAATATTCATACCACAATTAAGAGGGTTACATTATAAAATTTTGCCAAGTAGCATTCCGCATCAAAAATTATGTTTTTATCATTTACCTACTCGAGGACGAGCAGGAATTAAGCTTGGGGATGCTTGATACGTCTCCAACTCATGCAATATGATATGAACTCATGCTTTATATTCTGTTTTGGATGATTAATGGGCTTTGTTATACACTTTTATATTATTTTTGGGACTAACCTATTAACCGGAGGCCCAGCCCATATTGTTGTTTTTTTTGCCTATTTCAGAGTTTCACAGAAAAAGAATATCAAACGGAGTCCAAACAGAATGAAACCTCCGGAAACGTGATTTTTGGAACAAACGTGATCCATAGGACTTGGAGTCCACGTCAAGACATCAACCAGGAGAGCACGAGGCAGGGGGCACGCCTACCCCCCTCGGCGCGCCCTCCACCTCGTGGGGCCCACGTTGCTCCACCGACGTACTTCTTCCTCCTATATATACCTATGTCCCCCAAACCAACAGAAGCATCCACGAAAACCTAATTCCACCGCCGCAACCTTTTGTACCCATGAGATCCCATCTTGGGGCCTTTTCCGGCGTCCTGCCGGAGGGGGCATTGATCATGGAGGGCTTCTACATCAACACCATAGCCTCTCCGATGATGTGTGAGTAGTTTACATCAGACCTTCGGGTGCATAGTTATTAGCTAGATGGCTTCTTCTCTCTTTTTGGATATCAATACAAAGTTCTCCATGATTCTTGTGGAGATCTATTCGATGTAATCTTCTTTTGCGGTGTGTTTGTTGAGATCGATGAATTATGGGTTTACGATCAAGTTTATCTATGAACAATATTTGAATCTCCTCTGAATTCTTTTATGTATGATTGGTTATCTTTGCAAGTCTCTTCGAATTATCAGTTTGGTTTGGCCTACTAGATTGATCTTTCTTGCAATTGGAGAAGTGCTTAGCTTTGGGTTCAATCTTGCGGTGTCCTTTCCCAGTGACAACAGGGGCAGCAAGCCACGTATTGTATTGTTTCCATCGAGGATAACAAGATGGAGTTTATATCATATTGCATGAGTTTATCCCTCTACATCATGTCATCTTACTTAAAGTGTTACTTTGTTCTTTTGAACTTAATACTCTAGATGCATGCTGGATAGCAGTCGATGTGTGGAGTAATAGTAGTAGATGCAGCCAGGAGTTGGTCTACTTGTCACGGACGTGATGCCTATATACATGATCATACCTAGATATTCTCATAACTATGCTCAATTCTATCAATTGCTCAACAGTAATTTGTTCACCCACCGTAACACTTATGCTCTTGAGAGAAGCCACTAGCGAAACCTATGGCCCCAGGTCTATTTTTCCATCATATTAATCTTCCAACACTTAGCTATTTTTATTGCCTTTTATTTTACTATGCATCTTTATTATAAAAATACAAAAAATATTATCTTATCATATCTATCAGATCTCACTTTCGTAAGTGACCGTGAAGGGATTGACAACCCCTTTATTGCGTTGGTTGCGAGGTTTATATTTGTTTGTGTAGGTGCGAGGGACTTGGGCGTGGCCTCCTCTTCGGATTGATACCTTGGTTCTCAAAAACTGAGGGAAATACTTATGCTACTTTACTGCATCACCCTTTCCTCTTCAAGGGAAAACCAACGCAGTGCTCAAGAGGTAGCGTTTACAAGGTGTGAAGTTGAGTCAGACTCAATGCCCGACCACTTCAGAAGATAGAGAGAAAATGAAAGTCATCCCCTATGCCTCAGCCATAGGTTCTATCATGTATGCAATGCTGTGTACCAGACCTGATGTGTGCCTTGCTATAAGTATAGTAGGGAGGTACCAAAGTAATCCAGGAGTGGATCACTGGACAACGGTCAAGAACATCCTGAAATGCCTGAAAAGGACTAAGGATATGTTTCTCGTTTATGGAGGTGACAAAGAGCTCATCGTAAATGGTTACGTTGATGCTAGCTTTGACCCTGACCCGGATGACTCTAAGTCGCAAACCGAATACGTATTTATATTGAATGTTGGAGCTGTCAGTTGGTGCAGTTCCAAGCAGAGCGTCGTGGCAGGATCTACGTGTGAAGCGGAATACATAGCTGCTTCGGAAGCAGCAAATGAAGGAGTCTGGATGAAGGAGTTCATATCCGATCTAGGTGTAATACCTAGTGCATCGGGTCCAATGAAAATCTTTTGTGACAATACTGGAGCAATTGCCTTAGCGAAGGAATCCATATTTCACAAGAGAACCAAACACATCAAGAGACGCTTCAACTCCATCCGTGATCAAGTCAAGGAGGGAGACATAGAGATTTTCAAAATACATACGGATCTGAATGTTGCAGACCCGTTGACTAAGCCTCTTCCATAAGCAAAACATGATCACCACCAAGACTCCATGGGTGTTAGAATCATTACAATGTAATCTAGATTATTGACTCTAGTGCAAGTGGGAGACTGAAGGAAGTATGCCCTAGAGGCAATAATAAAGTTGTTATTTATATTTCCTTATATCATGATAGATGTTTATTATTCATGCTAGAATTGTATTAACCGGAAACTTGATTCATGTGTGAGTACACAGACAAATCAAAGTGTCCCTAGTATGCCTCTACTTGACTTTTTCGTTAATCAAAGATGGTTAAGTTTCTTGACCATAGACATGTGTTATCATATGATGAACAGGATCACATCATTAGGAGAATGATGTGATGGACAAGACCCATCCATTAGCTTAGCATAATGATCGTTAAGTTTTATAGCTATTGCTTTCTTGATGACTTATACATATTCCTTTGACTATGAGATTATGCAACTCCCGAATACTGTAGGAATACCTTGTGTGCTATCAAATGTCACAACGTAACTGGGTGATCATAAAGATGCTCTACAGGTATCTCCGAAGGTGTTTGTTGGGTTGGCATAGATCAAGATTATAATTTGTCACTCCGAGTATCAGAGAGGTATCTCTGGGCCCTCTTGGTAGTGCACATCATGATAAGCCTTGCAAGCAATGTGACTAATGAGTTAGTTGCGGGATGATGCATTACAGAACAAGTAAAGAGACTTGCCGGTAACGAGATTGAACTAGGTATGAGGATACCAATGATCGAATCTCGGGCAAGTAACATACCGATGACAAAGGGAATGACGTATGTTGTCACGTTTGACCGACAAAGATCTTTGTAGAATATGTAGGAACCAATATGAGCATCCAGTTTCCGTTGTTGGTTATTAATCGAAGATGTGTCTCGGTCATGTCTACATAGTTCTCGAACCCGTAGGGTCCGCACGCTTAATGTTCGATGACGATTCGTATTATGAGTTATGTGTTTTGGTGACCGAAGATTGTTTGGAGTCCCGGATGAGATCACAGACATGACGAGGAGTCTCGAAATGGTCGAGAGGTAAGTATTGATATATTGGACGATAATATTCGGACACCAGAATGGTTTCGGAGTGTTTCGGATATTTATCGGAGTACCGAGGGGTTACCGGAACCCCCCGAGGAAAGTAATGGGCCTCATGGACCATAGGGGAGAGAGGGAAGCCCACAAGGGGGTGACGCCCCCCCATGGGGAGTTCGAATTGGACAAGAAGAGGGGGCGCGGCCCCCCTTTCCTTCTCCCTCTCCCTCTCCTTCCCCCTTTCCCCCTCCGAAAGAAGGAAGGGGGGCGAATTGGACTAGGAGTCCAAGTGGGACTCCTCCCACTTGGTGTGCCCCCTAGGCCGGCCCCCTCCCTCTCCCGCCTTTATATACTGGGGGGGCACCCCAAAGCACATCAATTGTTTCTTACCCGTGTGCGGTGCCCCCTCCACCGTTTACTCCTCTGGTCATATTGCCGTAGTACTTAGGCGAAGCCCTGCGCAGATCACATCACCATCACTGTCACCACGCCGTCGTGCTGATGAAACTCTCCCTCGACACTTTGCTAGATCAAGAGTTCGAGGGACGTCATCTAGCTGAACGTGTGCAAAACTCAGAGGTGCCGTACGTTCCGTACTTGATCGGTTGGTTCGCGAAGACGTTTGACTACATCAACCGCGTTAAACTAACGCTTCCGCTTTCGGTCTATGAGGGTACATGGACACACTCTCCCCCTCTCATTGCTATGCATATCCTAGATAGATCTTGCGTGATCGTAGGAATTCTTTTGACATTGCATGCTACGTTCCCCAACAATTCATGAATGATTAGTATAAGGAAGAGAACTTTCACATATAAATATATTATCTTGGACATATTTTATGATTGTGAATACCCATTAATTATTTTCAAACTTGAGAAAATTAGTTCAAGTTGGAAAAGGAATACAACGTAATGAGTTATGCTTGGGTATATTTGCATAGAAGTTATATTGTTATGGATCCTCAAACATGTGGTGCTTGCTTAGGATCTTTTGCTAGGCAAAAATTCGTACTAAGTAGAGATACTACTTTTCCATCCAAAAACCCTTAACCTAGTTTCTTACCATGAGTGTGCACCATATCTACCTATGGATTGAATAAGATCCTTCAAGAAATTTGTCATCAGTTCAAAAAGCAAATATGTATGATCTTTTATTGAAAGGGAAAATAAGCGTTGTATGAACTTGTGATGGTAAATAAATAAAAGCGATAGACTACATAATAAAGGTTGCTATCCCAAGGGGCAATATAACATGACGTTCCTTTGCATTAAGAGCTTGCACATCCAAAAATCAAAAGCGCAAGACAACCTCTGCTTCTCTCTGCTAAGGGCCTATCTTTTACTTTTCAGTTTTTACTTTCAGGCAAGATTCAATAGTATTCCTTCTTATTTCAATCTCAATTATTCTCTAGTTGGCAAGCATCATGTGGTGAGGAAAGATCCAGGCACATATGGCCATTCAAATATATTTGACCATTAATTATTATTGTTGACAATTATCTCTATGATAAATAAGTTGGGAGGCGAAATATTAAGCCCCTATCTTTCTCTGTGTTCGATGGATGCCATTTGTTCTAAAAATATGCTTTGAGTATTAGCAATCATAGAAGACTATATGATAATGAGTATGTGGTGCTCTTACTTAGACTTTGTTGAAGATAAGTTGAAGTCAATTGTTTGATAACTAAGAACCATAACATGTGAATAGCTAGGTACTTGATCATGAGAAATTGTTTGATAACTAAGAACCATAACATGTGAATATATATAATGACGCTAGGAAAAGTGATTAGAATTATCATTGATCGAACTTATGCACTTTGCTAGCATTCACACTTCATAAATTATTTCTTTTATCATTTACCTACTCGAGGACGAGCAAGAATTAAGCTTGGGAATGTTGATACGTCTCTAACGTATCTATAATTTATGAAGTATTAATGCCATGTTTACAACAATTATATATGGTTTTGGTATGATTTGAATACAACTAACCCGGACTGACGTTGTTTTCAGCAGAACTACCATGGTGTTGTTTTTTGTGCAGAAATAAAAGTTCTCGGAATGGGCTGAAAACTTACAGAGATTTTTTAGGAAGGACCAGAAGCCTCACGAGGAAGCCACAAGCCTGGTAGGCGCGACCTCTCCCCAGGTGGTGCCTAGTGAGCTTGTCGCTCCCTCGTGGCCCCCCTTAACGTGAGACCAACGCCAAAAATTCCTATAAATACCAAAAACCCCAGAAAGAAACCAAGAACTTCCGCTCCGCCGCCGCAAGCCTCTATACCAAAGCGATCTCATCTGGAGGCCTCCTCTAGCACCCTTCCTTCATGGTCTTGAGGGTATTTTCGATATCATGGAGGTAACTGACGATTAATTCATCTCTTGCCTCACCGATCTGAACACGGAGTTTCCGAAGCACAACATCTCCATAGCCAATTTTCCAAATTGGATTATGAAATCAGAGCCAGATTTTGGTACTAGAGGGGAAAATCATCACCGGATGCCATCTTCATCATCCTGGAGGTCTCCGTGACAAGGAGGGAGTAGTTCACCCCGAGGTTGAAGGTGAAGGAAATATGCCCTAGAGGCAATAATAAAGTTGTTATTTATATTTCCTTATATCATGATAAATGTTTATTATTCATGCTAGAATTGTATTAACCGGAAACTTAGTACATGTGCGAATACATAGACAAACAGAGTGTCACTAGTATGCCTCTACTTGACTAGCTCGTTGAATCAAAGATGGTTATGTTTCCTAGCCATAGACATGATGCATTACGGAACGAGTAAAGAGACTTGCCGGTAACGAGATTTAACTAGGTATTGAGATACCGACGATCGAATCTCGTGCAAGTAACATACCGATGACAAAGGGAACAACGTATGTTGTTATGCGGTTTGACCGATAAAGATCTTCGTAGAATATGTAGGAACCAATATGAGCATCCAGGTTCCACTATTGGTTATTGACTGGAGATGAGTCTCGGTCATGTCTATATAGTTCTCGAACCCGTAGGGTCCGCACGCTTAACGTTCGGTGACGATCGGTATTATGAGTTTATGTGTTTTGATGTACTGAAGATAGTTCGGAGTCCCAGATGAGATCACGGACATGACGAGGAGTCTCAAAATGGTCGAGACATAAAGATTGATATAGTGGACGGCTATATTCGGACACCAGAAGTGTTCCGGGTGATTTCGGAGAAATTCGGAGTGCCGGAGGGTTACCGGAACCCCCCCGGGAGAACTAATGGGCCACATGGGCCTTAGTGGAGAGAGAGAGGGCCGGCCAGGGCAGGCCGCGCGCCCCCTCCCCCTCTGGTCCGAATTGGACTAGGGAAGGGGGGGTGCCCCCTTTCCTTCTCCCTCTCCTCCTTCCTTTCCCCCACCTAGTAGGAGTAGGAAAGGGGAGTCCTAGTCCTACTAGGAGGAGGACTCCTCCTCTCCTGGTGCACCCCAAGGGCCGGCCGGCCTCCCCCTTGCTCCTTTATATACAGGGGCAGGGGGCACCCTAGGACACACAAGTTGATTGTTCCAAGCCATGTGCGGTGCCCCCCTCCTCCATATTCCACCTCGGTCATATCGTTGCAGTGCTTAGGAGAAGCCCTGCGCTGGTAGCTTCATCAACACCGTCATCATGCCGTCGTGCTGACGAAGCTCCTCGAAGCTCTACTAGATCGTGAGTTCATGGGACGTCACCGAGCCGAACATGTGCAGATCACAGAGGTTCCGTACGTTCGGTACTAAGATCGGTCGATCATGAAGACATACAACTACATCAACCGCGTTGTCATAACGCTTCCGCTTACGGTCTACGAGGGTACGTAGACAACACTCTCCCCTCTCGTTGCTATGCATCACCATGATCTTGCGTGTGCGTAGGAATTTTTTTGAAATTACTACATTCCTCAACAGTGGTATCAGAGTTAGGTTTATGCGTAGATGTTATATGCACGAGTAGAACACAAGTGAGTTATGGGCGATACTAGTCATACTGCTTACCAGCATGTCATACTTTGATTCGGCGGTATTGTTGGATGAAGCGACCCAGACCGACATTACGTGTACGCTTACGCGAGACTAGTTCTACCATCGTGCTTTCCACACAGGTGGCTGGCGGGTGTCAGTTTCTCCAACTTTAGTTGAATCGAGTGTGGCTACGCCTGGTCCTTGTGAAGGTTAAAACAACACATACTTGACGAAATATCGTTGTGGTTTTGATGCGTAGGTAAGAACGGTTCTTGCTCAGCCCGTAGTAGCCACGTAAAACTTGCAACAACAAAGTAGAGGACGTCTAACTTGTTTTTGCAGGGCATGCTGTGATGTGATATGGTCAAGATATAATGCTAAATTTTATTGTATGAGATGATCATGTTTTGTAACGGAGTTATTGGCAACTGGCAGGAGCCATATGGTTGTCGCTTTATTGTACGAAATGCAATCGCCATGTAATTGCTTTACTTTATCACTAAGCGGTAGCGATAGTCGTAGAAGCAATAGTTGGCGAGACAACAATGATGCTACGATGGATATCAAAGTGTCCCGCCGGTGACGATGGTGATCATGACGGTGCTTTGGAGATGGAGATCAAAGGCACAAGATGATGATGGCCATATCATATCACTTATATTGATTGCATGTGATGTTTATCTTTTATGCATCTTATTTTGCTTAGTTCGATGGTAGCATTATAAGATGATCTCTCACTATATTTCAAGGTACAAGTGTTCTCCCTGAGTATGCACCGTTGCAAAAGTTCGCCGTGACGAGACACCACGTGATGATCGGGTGTGATAAGCTCTAGGTTCACATACAACGGGTGCAAGCCAGTTTTGCACATGCAGAATACTCGGGTTAAACTTGACGATCCTAGCATATGCAGATATGGCCTCGGAACACTGAGACCGAAAGGTCGAGCATGAATCATATAGTAGATATGATCAACATAGTGATGTTCATCATTGAAAACTACTCCATCTCACGTGATGATCGGACATGGTTTAGTTGATATGGATCACGTGATCACTTAGATGATTAGAGGGATGCCTATCTAAGTGGGAGTTCTTAAGTAATATGATTAATTGAACTTTAAATTTATCATGAACTTAGTCTTGGTAGTATTAGCATATCTATGTTGTAGATCAATAGCTCGTGTTTAGCTCCCCTGTTTTATTTTTGATATGTTCCTAGAGAAAACTAAGTTGAAAGATGTTAGTAGCAATGATGCGGATTGGATCCGTGATCTGAGGATTATCCTCATTGCTGCACAGAATAATTATGTCCTTGATGCACCGCTAGGTGACATACCAATTGCAGGAGCAGATGCAGACGTTATGAACGTTTGGCAAGCTCGATATGATGACTACTTGATAGTTTAGTGCACCACGCTTTATGGCTTAGAATCGGGGCTTCAAAGACGTTTTGAATGCCACGGAGCATATGAGATGTTCCAAGAGTTGAAATTAGTATTTCAGACTCATGCCCATGTCGAAAGGTATGGGACCTTTGACAAGCACTTTGCCTACAAGATGGAGGAGAATTGCTTAGCTAGTGAGCATGTGCTCAGAATGTCTGAGTACTACAATCACTTGAATCAAGTGGGAGTTAATCTTCCAGATAAGATAGTGATTGATAGATTTATCTAGTCACTATCACCAAGTTACTAGAACTTCGTGATGAACTATAATATGCAAGGGATAACGGAAACGATTCCCAAGCTCTTCGTGATGGTGAAATCGACGAAGGTAGAAATCAAGAAAAGCATCTAGTGTTGATGGTTGACAAGACCACTAGTTTCAAGAAAAGGGCAAAGGGAAGAAGGGGAACTTCAAGAAGAACGACAAGCAAGTTGTTGCTCAAGTGAAGAAGCCCAAGTCTGGACCTAAGCCTGAGACTAAGTGCTTCTACTGCAAAGGGACTGGTCACTGGAAGCAGAACTACCCCAAGTATTTGGCGGATAAGAAGGATGGCAAAATGAACAAAGGTATATTTGATATACATGTTATTGATGTGTACTATACTAGTGTTTATAGCAACCCCATTGTATTTAATACTAGTTCAGTTGCTAAGATTAGTAACTCGAAACGGGAGTTGCAAAATGAACAGAGACTAGTTAAGGGTGAAGTGACGATGTGTGTTGGAAGTGGTTCCAAGATTGATATGATCATCATTGCACACTCCCTATACCTTCGGGATTAGTGTTGAACCTAAATAAATGTTATTTGGTGTTTGCGTTAAGCATGAATATGATTTGATCAAGTTTATTGCAATATGGTTATTCATTTAAAGTCAGAGAATAATTGTTGTTCTGTTTACATGAATAAAACCTTCAATGGTCATACACCCAAGGTGAATGGTTTATTGAATCTCGATCGTAGTGATACACATATACATAACATTGAAGCCAAAAGATGCAAAGTTAATAATGATAGTGCAACTTATTTGTGGCACTGTCGTTTAGGTCATATTGGTGTAAAGCGCATGAAGAAAATTCATGCTGATGGGCTTTTGGAATCACTTGATTACGAATCAGTTGATGCTTGCGAACCATGCCTCATGGGCAAGATGACTAAGACTCCGTTCTCCGGAAAAATGGAGCAAGCAACAGACTTGTTGGAAATAATACATACTGATGTATGCAGTCCGATGAGTGTTGAGGATCGCGGTAGGTATCGTTATTTTCTGACCTTCACAGATGATTTTAGCAGATATGGTTATATCTACTTGATGAAACATAAATCTAAAACATTTAAAAAGTTCAAATAATTTCAGAGTGAAGTGGAAAATCATCATAACAAGAAAAGTTTCTACGATCTGATCGTGGAGGAGAATATTTGAGTTACGAGTTTGGTCTTCATTTGAAACAATGCGGAATAGTTTCGAAACTCATGCCACCTGGAACACCATAGCGTAATGGTGTGTCCGAACATCGTAACCGTACTTTATTGGATATGGTGCAATCTATGATGTCTCTTACTGATTTACCACTATCGTTTTGGGGTTATGCATTAGAGACAGCTGCATTCACGTTAAATAGGGCACCATCTAAATCCGTTGAGACGACACCATATGAACTGTGGTTTGGCAACCAAACCAAAGTTGTCATTTCTTAAAGTTTAGGGTTGCAATGCTTATGTGAAAAAGTTTCATCCTGATAAGCTCAAACCCAAATCGGAGAAATGTGTCTTCATAGTATACCCAAAGGAGACAGTTGGGTACACCTTCTATCACAGATCCGAAGGCAAGACATTCATTGCTAAGAATGGATCCTTCCTAGAGAAGGAGTTTCTCTCGAAAGAAGGGAGTGGGAGGAAAGTAGAACTTGATGAGGTAACTGTACCTGCTCCCTTATTGGAAAGTAGTTTGTCACAGAAATCTGTTCCTGTGACTCCTACACCAATTAGTGAGGAAGCTAATGATGATGATCATGTAACTTCAGATCAAGTTACTACTGAACCTCGTAGGTCAATCAGAGTAAGATCCGCACCAGAGTGGTATGGTAATCCTGTTCTGGAGGTCATGTTACTTGACCATGACAAACCTACGAACTATGAGGAAGCGATGATGAGCCCAGATTCCGCAAAATGGCTTGAGGCCATGAAATCTGAGATGGGATCCATGTATGCGAACAAAGTGTGGGCTTTGGTTGACTTGCCCAATGATCGGCAAGCCATAGAAAATAAATGGATCTTCAAGAGGAAGACGGACGCTGATAGTAGTGTTACTATCTACAAAGCTAGACTTGTCGAAAAAGGTTTTTGACAAAGTTCAAGGTGTTGACGACGATGAGATTTTCTCACTCGTAGCGATGCTTAAGTCTGTCTGAATCATGTTAGCAAATTGCCACATTTTATGAAATCTAGCAAATGGATGTCAAAACTACATTCCTTAATGGATTTCTTAAAGAAGAGTTGTATATGATGCAACCAGAAAGTTTTGTCGATCCTAAAGGTGCTAACAAAATGTGCAAGCTGCAGCGATCCATCTATGGACTGGTGCAAGCATCTCGGAGTTGGAATATACGCTTTGATGAGTTGATCAAAGCATATAGTTTTATACAGACTTGCGGTGATGCCTGTATTTACAAGAAAGTGAGTGGGAGCACTACAACATTTCTGATAAGATTGGGCTTAAACCCGATCAAAGGGAGATTAACTCTCCACCGGTCACCCATCATATCGCGGCGGTGGAGGAACAATGCGGCGACTCTTCCTGTATCTTGAGGACTAATTATGTCCGGATTCCTAAGCTCCCCGAGCCGGACACCCGTTTACGGGAGGACATCACCCAAGCCCTGAACTTAGAGTCAGGCAGCGGGCCAGACTTATCAGGCAACATCCCGGAACCCGAGCTTCCAAGATCGGAAACTCCTCGGCCCCTGGGTTTCAGATCGGGTGAGGGTTCAGATTTAACTCCACCCACCCGCCCAAACATAAGCGATCTTTCCCACATCAGGCAATAGCCCCAGGAGACAGTACATCATTATTGGGCCAGATTCCTCCTTGTGATGAACAAGGTTAAGGACTGTCGCGAGGAAAACGCAGTCTCATTCTTCTGCAAAAATTGCACGGACAAGGGAATCCTTAACGCCATAAGTTCCCGTGACATATCACACTTTGCTTACTTGGCGTCCATAGTACGAAAGTACTGTGCGATGGAAAGTGCCTGGAAAACCGAAACAACATTTTGGGAGAATCCGGCCCCGAATACACACCCAGTCCGAAGTAAAAGGGTGCACTATCACAAGACACCCGAGTTAACTACAAAAAAGCAAAAACCCTCTACAGGGCATGGAACCGTACTGGAGGGATGGCTCAACGGACCCTGCAAAATTCATAGTACAGAAGGTACCATACCAACACATAGCCTTAGAGCATGTTGGATACTCCGGCAGGTGGCAAAAAGTGGCGAGGATCTTCTCATCCCACAGGCCACAGAGCACCATCCCAGGGACAATAATACGGTATTAACAGTCTTTGAGACCTTCGCATAAAATAAGAGGCGCAAGCAAACACTCCGCGGCCTTGACGAAATCTGCCAAGTGGTAGTAATAGATCCATGGAGTGACACGGCTATTACATTCAATGCCAGTGACGGACCTAAATTCCGAACAGCCCAGGCACCAGCTGCACTGGTCCTTAGTCCAATTGTGCACGGCTTTTGACTCACCAAAGTACTTATGGACGGCGGCAGTGGATTAAACCTCATCTATGAGGAAACTCTTCAGAAAATGGAAATAGACTGGAACCGCATTGAGCAAAGCAGCACATCCTTCGGGGGAATCATCCCCAGTCGGGAAGCACGCTGTGCTGGAACAATCACACTAGATGTGGTATTCGGCACGCCGGAGAACTATAGGTCCGAAGAAATTACATTCCGAGTGGCCCCGTTCAGTAGCGGATATCACGCCCTTTTAGGGTGGGAGGCATTCACAATCTTCCAAGCCATACCCCATTATGGGTACGTGAAGCTCAAAATGCCTGGGCCCAATGGAATCATCACTCTCACTAGTGATCCAGACACAGCCCTTCGGGCCGAAAACAAAACAGCCGCATTGGCCCTCGAGGCATTATCCGAAGCCCTCGCGGCCGAAGAATTAACCACACTACGCTCCACAGTGGACAGGGACGACGTGATACTCGACAAAAGATCCAAGTACACCTCTTTTAAACAAGTGGATGAAATAGTCAAATTCCAAGTCCATCCAACGGACGCTACGAAAACAGCTCCATCGGGGCACAATTAAACCCCGCCGTGGACGTCGTGCTGCGAGAGTTCCTGCGCGAGAATTGGGATATATTCACCTGGCATCCTTCAGATATGCCAGGAATCCCACGCAGGCTAGCCAAACATAGCCTTAATATCCTAAAAGGATTCAAGCCAGTCAAGCAAACTCTTCGGCATTTCTCTGAACACAAGAGACAAGCTATGGGAGAGGAACTAGCCAAGTAATTGGAGGCCGGATTCATCAAAGAAATAAAACATCCGGACTGTCTAGCAAACCTGGTGATGGTACCAAAGAAGGACAAATCCTGGCGCCTATGCGTCGACTTCAAGGACCTTAACAAGGCCTGCCCAAAGGATCCCTTCCCACTCCCCCGCATCGATCAAATTATCGACGCTACTGCAGGACACGATTCATTGTGTTTCCTTGACGCATACTCCGGCTACAACCAAATTAAGATGGCGGAGTCCGACCAAGCCGCAACGGCATTCATCACACCATACGGCCCTTTCTGTTTCAACACAATGTCTTTTGGGCTCAAAAACGCCGGCGCAACATATCAGCGCATGATTCAGACATGTCTGGAGAAACAAATTGGCAAAACAGTCAAGGCATACATAGATGATGTGGTCGTCAAAACCAAACACGTCGACTCTCTAGTAGACGACTTGAGGCTCACATTTGACAACCTCCGAACATATGACATCAAGTTAAATCTGGAAAAATGCGTTTTTGACGTACAAGCCGGAAAGCTCCTGGGATTCATTGTTTCCAGTAGAGGAATTGAAGCAAATCCAGCCAAGATCCGAGCTCTGTCATAGTTGGCTATACCAACAGACCTAAAAAAAATCCAGAAATTAACTGGATGCGTGGCGGCTCTAAGCCGCTTTATCTCTCGCTTAGGAGAAAAGGCATTACCCCTTTATCGCATCCTTCGGCGCACCGAACACTTCGAGTGGACGGATGCTGCCACAGCCGGATTGGAAGAAATAAAGCCCATACTGGCAACCAACCCAATCCTGGCCGCACCTAACATCGACAAACCAATGCTGCTATACATAGCGGTGACTAATCAAGTCGTAAGCACAGTGCTCGTCGTCGAACGAGAATTGGACGAACATAAATTCCCTCTTCAAAAGCCGGTATATTATGTATCCACTGTCCTCACTCCATGCAAATCACGGTACCCGAATTATCAAAAGATAGCATATGCGGTATTCATGGCATCCCGGAAACTACGACACTACTTTCAGGAGTGTTCGATTACAGTGGCCTCAGAAGTACCACTCAACGAGATAATAAACAACCGCGACGCCACAGGCCGGATTGCCAAATGGGACATTGAGCTCCTTCCGTTCGACATAACATATAAACCTCGGCGAGCTATTAAATCACACATGTTGGCCGATTTTGTCACCGAATGGACAGAAGCTAAACTCCCTAAAGAGTACGGCGCATACTCCAATTGGATTATACACTTCGACGTCTCTAAAATGTTGGCCGGTCTGGGGGCTGGCGTCGTCCTGACGTCTCCCACCGGAGACACAGTCCAGTATGTACTCCAAATACTGTACACGGACTCCAACAATGCAGCTGAATACGAGGCCCTGTTACATGGTCTCCGGAAGGCAGTTTCCATGGGCATTCGACGCCTGGAGGTGCGTGGGGATTCGAACCTCGCAATATCCCAAATAAATGGAGACTTCGATGCCAAGGATCCAAAAATGGCGGCCTATCGCAACGCCGTCCTCAGGATGTCAGTTCGGTTCGAGGGGCTTGAATTCCACCATGTGGCTCGGGAAAACAATCAAGCGGCGGATATACTCGCCCGCATCGGTGCAAAACGTGATGCGGTCCCACCCAATATCTTCTTGGAAAGGTTGTTTAAGCCATCCGTAGTATGGGAAGGGGACACCGGCAACAACAGTCCGGACCCGGCCACAACGCCCGATACCAAAACACTCCGACATAATCGGAGGCTCTACCACCGAAATAACACCTTCAGCCCAGGTAATCATGGTCATCATTGCCCCGTGGACAGAACCGTTCCTGGCCTACCTAACTAGGCAGGAACTCCCCGAGGACCAAAATGAGGCACGCTGCATAGTGCGGCGGTCTAAAGCCTACAGGGTCCACGAGGGAGAGCTTTATAAGAAAAGCACTACCGGAGTCCTTCAAAGGTCCATCTCCGAGGAGGAAGGGCGGAAACTTCTGGCAGAAATTCATGCCGCACTCAGCGGCCACCATGCTGCAGCCCGGGCCCTTGTAAGCAAGGCCTTCCGCACAGGTTTTTATTGGCCGACGGCCCGGGCAGATACACATGACTTGGTCCAACGCTGCACTGGTTGCCAGCTTTTTGCAAACCAAAGCCACATGCCACCCACTACCCTCCAAACAATCCCCATTACTTGGCCCTTCGCGGTTTGGGGGCTTGATATGGTCGGACCCCTTAAAGGGGGAACCCATAAGAAAAAATACTTACTCGTCATGGTGGATAAATTCACCAAATGGATAGAAGCCAAACCCGTTAAAACAGCCGAATCCGGACCGGTGATAGACTTCATATCCGGGGTTGTACACCGTTATGGCGTCCCCCACAGCATCATCACTGCCAACGGCACGAACTTCATGGCCGATGAGGTAAAACTCTGGTGCGGCAATATGGGCATCAAGCTCAATCATGCTTCTGTCCATCACCCTCAAACTAACGGTCAGGTTGAGCGAGCAAATGGTCTTATCATGAGCGACATCAAACCCAGATTAGTGCGGTCCTTAAAGGAATCTTACACGCACTGGGTAGAGGAGCTCGACTCCGTACTCTGGGGGCTGCGGACCACGCCGAATCACACTACCGAATACACACCCTTCTTCATGGTGTACGGTGCAGAGGCGGTTCTGCCCTGCGACATAATTC
This sequence comes from Aegilops longissima, assembly GCA_021605205.1. Lineage (NCBI taxonomy): Eukaryota > Viridiplantae > Streptophyta > Magnoliopsida > Poales > Poaceae > Aegilops > Aegilops longissima. Next base: position 245,917,481 of record CM038682.1, on the reverse strand, counting down.
ATGACTCACCTCGAATGCGCATGTACGAAGAAATAAAAGCCGAGCTCGATCGGCAAGACAGTCTGGACACCCTGGAGGAGGAGCGCGACGTGGCAAAAGCCCGTTCCGCATTTTGTCAGCAACAGGCTCGAAGATACCAAAGCAGAGAAGTACGGGCCAAAACTTATAACGTTGGCGAACTAGTTCTACACCTGCCAGAGAAGAAAAAGACCAAGCTCGAGCCCAAATGGGAAGGTCCCTTCATCATTGATCAAGTTCTGACCGGTGGAGCATACCGTCTGCGGGATGCATCGGATAACTGACTTGAGCCAAACCCATGGAACGCAGCCAGGCTCCTAATATTCTACGCCTAGTGCCGGACTCTAAGTTCGTATCCTTCCTCTGTCCATTTTTTGCATACACATTAGCTGTCTTTTCCTTCTCTCCTTTCTCCTTTCTTTTCTCGAGGCCCTTAAAGGCCAAATTGTGCCCTGCTTGCACACTATTGATGCGCTAACCGCGCTCACTATACCTGGGGGCTTCTTACAAAGAAGCTTAATTATCTATTTGGGCTTCATGCCCCGCACATGTGTTACTCTTCCGCATGTACCTTTTCATCGCCATTATATGCATCGATATGACTTAAGTTTTGGCCAAGCTGGGTTGCCTGGCTCTTATATTTGTGCCCTACGTTCCCGTTAATTCGGCTAGGGCATAAGGGGAGCACCTCTGCGATTGTTACTACCGGGTCAGCCGGATGTGTACCTCAGACTGGGTGAAGCCGAAAGCTAGCGTTCTTAAGGGAATATTCGGTCGGTGAACAAAAGATGATATTTATTTATTTATTTTCCATATGCGGCCCCAGAGGTTTTTTTCCTGCGTCTCTTTTCGCAGTCCGGACATGCACTTTAGGGCATGCGTACCCAGGGAAAGGAACCCTTAACGGAACTATTCTCCCTGGAAGATGTTTCTTACTACCCATGTAATATAACATAACTAGTTGGGCACTTGTCTGTTCAAGAACCAATGACCCCTACGCCTGGTTTCCACGCATGCCCCGGTTCTTATATAACTGAGAGGGTATTCGGAAACACTCTGGACTATAGGGTCCAGAGGCCGAAGCGAAAAGATCCGCCATGACAAATGATCTACAATCCGGCTAGAAGGCATTTATACATGTCATTTCAAATACATAGTCACTTAGACTGACTGAATTCCTCCTCTATACCATCCAACAGGCTGTCTAGTCTACAATCCTGTTGAGAATACTTTGCGGCTAATTCTACTTGCACTAAGCTAACGGGGATTTCCTTTCCATCAGGCCCCACAGGTCCGACCTTGGCCATGTGGTTTGGGTCAGCCTTGGTATACCGCGTCTTCCCCATGGCCCAGGCTTCCCTGGCACCTTGACGGCAGGCTGATATCTTCCATAATCGGAAGAGCTGCCGCGCTCCCTTGAGCTTCTCCGCAAGCTCTCCAAGGCCTTCGGGCAGGGAGACAGATGGCCACAAGACCTGGGCAATGCCTTGCATCACCTGCCGAACTTGTTCGTGTAGTTGTGAGAGCTCTGGTAGAAGATCACGCGCTGACCCGGGCATTTCATCCGCGGGATGACCCATCAGCATACCTACAGACATAATTCTGTTAGCTGGCTTCTTTGCCGAACTCTTTTTTCAAGTTCGCTCAAGCACTTACTAAAAATGTCGCGTCGAAGCCGCTTATTCTCCTTCACGGAGTCCGAAAGGTGGGCACGAACATCTTTTAGCTCCACGCTCAGCTGGGTATTGGCATCCTGGTGATTGATTTTCTCCTGTCTAACTTTTGTAAGCACGCGCTCGCCCGCCTTTAGCCGGCGTAGGAGATGTTGCTCGTTCGGATTCAATCCGGCATCATCTGCAATATTTATTGTCAGATTTGCATGTACGCCGCACTCTATATGGTACCTATCATTTGAAATACGTGTTACCAGAGGGGGTCTTCTTGGACTCCTCTTCTGCGGCCAGTGCGGCCTGAAGTTGGGCCTTGCACTGTTCAAGCTCATGGGACAATTGGGTATTCTTCTCTGTAAGAACCTGCATAACAAATGATCCTTAAATCAGTTGTTCTAACTGTTTCAAGTCTCAGGGGCTACTGCTATATATAATCATCAAATTTTCTCACCCGTATATCCTTTACATACTGGTCCGTGGCTCTGGCTAGACCATTTTGAGCAGCACGGAGGTAAGCTTCTCCTGAGTTGAAGGCATCAAATGCCTCTTGGGAGAAACAAGCGTCACGGTGTATGGCTCAGCGACGCCTGTGGTTCATGGCGCTCTCCACTTAGGTATTTGTGGTGGATATTTTATCTGCATCCTCGGACGGAAGAGCATCCGGCGTACGCCTCGTGTTCGCTTCTGCTTCCATGTCCGGCCCTGGAGCCCGACTGGTTGAGGCGTGATTGGCGACCTCTCCGAATATAGTCCGGCGAGCGTTCTTCTTTCTAGGAAGCACGGGCGTTATTATGTCTTTACAGACGACAACCATGGAGTGAGGTGTTGCATCATACCTCTGCGCCAGCGTCTCAGTCCGGGCCGCCTTCCTTTTTAGCCTGCCCGGCCTTGAAGCCCCTTGTTGGCTAGTCGCCACGGGCTCGGCATGGCGTCCCAAGGGCCTTCCCTATAAAACACCGTTTGTATACGGTAAGTTTAGTGTGTAAAGGTAAATCCTTTTCAAAAGGTTGGGACTTTGGTCTCATTCACCTGCGAAGCTGGGAGTAGCCCAGGGTAATCGGCCGTAATGGCCACCAAGGCGTCATCACAGCTTAATTGGTAGAATACCCTGTCACTAAGCTCCATGGATATGTCTGAGTCCTCTTTGAAGACCGGGTTGAGGGACCGCTCAGGATCCTCTGGTTGTGGAGGTGGGCTGTTGATCTCCCTTACAGCCTTGCGCAGCTCCTGCGATGAATTCGCAAGGTAAAACATTTAACTATGGGAATACGGAATGGATAGGCATAAAAAGTGGTGACCTACCCAACTTGGAGGATTGTACAAGGAAAATCCATCCTGTGGCCTGATGCGAAGGAATTCCTCTTCCTCCCCCTTTTACAAACCGGACAAGATTTTCAGTAGGGCAACAGTCGAGTCTGGCCCTTTGCGACCGCGGCGGGTGGCATCATCTTCCTCGTTGAAATCCCACATAGGGTGGTGAGGGAGTTCCGGACTAGGGGGTGTCCGGATAGCCGAACTATCATCATCGGCCGGACTCCAAGACTATGAAGATACAAGATTGAAGACTTCGTCTCGTGTCCGGATGGGACTTTCCTTGGCGTGGAAGGCAAGCTTGGCAATACGGATATGTAGATCTCCTACCATTGTAACCGACTTTGTGTAACCCTAACCCTATCCGGTGTCTATATAAATCGGAGGGTTTTAGTCCGTAGGACGAACAACAATCATACCATAGGCTAGCTTCTAGGGTTTAGCCTCTTTGATCTCGTGGTAGATCCATTCTTGTAACACACATCATCAATATTAATCTAGCAGGACGTAGGGTTTTACCTCCATCAAGAGGGCCCGAACCTGGGTAAAACATCGTGCCCCTTGTCTCCTGTTACCATCCGCCTAGACGCATAGTTCGGGACCCCCTACCCGAGATCCGCCGGTTTTGACACCAACATTGGTGCTTTCATTGAGAGTTCCTCCTGTCGCCACCGATAGGCTCGATGGCTCCTTTGATCATCAACAACGACGCGTCCAGGTGAGACTTTTCTTCCGGACATATCTTCGTGTTCGGCGGCTTTGCATCGCGGGCCAATTCGCTGGCCATCCGGAGTAGATCGAAGCTAAGCCCCGCCGTCGGTCAGATTTGGAAGTTTAAACTATACGGCCGATATCCGCGGAGACTTGATCTTCGACGGATTCGGCTGCAGCCAAGCGCCAAGACCGCTCCTCGATGGGCATGATCTAGCTCTGCAGCGAGCGGTTGCCACGAGGCCGCACTGAATCCACTCCGACCCTTAATCCGAGCCGGATTCCCGATCGAGGACGAGTGGTTGGACACCGCCTCGGGGATACAATCTCTGGCGATCGAGCCAACTCCATCCCTGTCGCTGCGAAGACCTCGCCTGTGGTGCCGACTCCTCCGGACTCCGAACCCTCCGCGCCCTTGCCAATCGAATCCGATTGGGCGCCCGTTATGGAGTTCACGGCCGCAGACATCTTTCAGCACTCGCCCTTTGGTGACATCTTGAGTTCACTAAAGTCTCTCTCTTTATCCGGAGAGCCCTGGCCGGATTACGGTCATGAAGGTTGGGATGCGGACGACGAAGAAATTCAACGCCCACCCACCACCCACTTGGTAGCCGCTGTCGACGATCTAACCGACATGCTAGACTACGACTCCGAAGACATCGACGGTATGGACGGCGATGCCGGAGACGACCAAGACCCAGCGCCTACAGGGCACTGGAAGGCCACCTCGTCATACGACATATACATGGTGGACATCCCAAAAGATGGGAACGGCGATGGAACAACGGAGGATGACCCCCAAGAAGCAACGAAGCGCCCGGCGTCGGCGCACCGCTCTAAATCCCGCCACAGAAGAATGAAGATTCCGCACCGGAGATAACAATACACCGGACAAAGGTCAAGACAATCCACTCCAAAGAAGATCCAAAGCAGAAGATGGAGACGCCAGCCCTCACGAGAGAGCGGCGAAGAAGAGGTAGAGGATTATATGCCTCCTCCGGAGACGAAGCAAGCTTCGAAGACGATGAATTCGCTCGTGCCTGAGAATCCCGTCGAACAAGAGCGTTTTAGACGCAGGCTTATGGCCACGGCGAACAGCCTCAAGAAAAAGCAGCAACAGCTTAGAGCTGATCAGATCTGCTAGCCGACAGATGGATCAAGTCTCGCGTCAAGAGCATGAGCTCGGACGCCCCCAAAGCTACCCTAAACGCAAGCTGCTCCCCCGATTAGAGGAGGAGGCTTACGAACCCGCATCACCAGGAGACAATACGGCTGACCGACCACCCCGTGGTCGCGACAGAGAGGCCCCTAGGCCCTTCACTAGAACTGTACCCCGGCATCGCTCAAAAAGCACACGGCCAAAGGGGAACGCTCCGGACCTGCGAGATATATTGGAGGACAAGGCAAGACAATCAAGATCGATCTATGGATCGCGTGGACGACAACCGTCGCGCCGGACACAGTAAGTCCGGCCGGGCCAAACAAAACAGACCAAGCTCTTTTGAGCTCCGTCGTGATATCGCCCGATCTGGCGCCAAGACACCCACTATGCTTCACGCATAAAGTAATGGATCATCAAATCTCAAGGGTTTAAACCCGTCAATATTGAATCCTATGATGGCACAACAGACCCCGCGGTTTGGATCAAGACTATCTCCTTCACATCCACATGGCCCAAGGTGACGATCTTCACGCCATCAAATACCTCCCCCTCAAGCTTAAAGGACCAGCCCGGCATTGGCTCAACAGCTTGCCAAGAGAGTCAATTGGGAGCTGGGAGGACCTGAAGCCGCATTCCTCGATAACTTCCGTGGCACTTATATGCGACCACGAGGCGCCGATGACCTAAGCAACATAATTCAGCAGCCTGATTTAATCGCCGGACAATTACGACACGGTTCTTAACCAAGAAAACCAAATCGTTGATCGTCTCGGATCGGAGGCCCTCGCGGCCTTCAAGCATAACATCTGTGACGAGTGGCTTCCCGCACCTAGGACAGAAAATCTGAAATCCATGGCATCCCTCACATCACTCATGACCCGCTTCTGCGCTGGTGAGGACAGCTAGCTAGCACGCAGCAACAACCTCAAAGAAAAATTCGCAGTTCGGACTTCAAGGACCGAAATGGCACGCCAGCGTCGTAATAAAACAAACGCCGCGTTAACGGCGATAATATTGAGGATACAGCGGTCAATGCTGGATTCGAGGCTCTAAACCCGTCAGCGGAAAAAGCCATTCAAAAGAACTACTCCGGTCCGTCCGGTTTGGACCGAATACTCGACCGCTTATGCGGATACACGGCACTTCGAAAAGCCAGCTAACCACACCAACAGGACTGTTGGGTATTCAAGCAGGCAGTGCAAGTTAATTGTCAAAGCAATGACAAGGGGCTGCATAGCGATGACGAGGACGAGACCCAACCGCCGAACAATAAAGGATGTAGGGTTTCCCCACAAAAGCGGACGGTGAACATGATATACGCAACGCATATATCCAAAAGGGAGCGGAAGCGTGCACTCCGGATGTCTACGCGATGGAGCCAGTTGCCCGAAATTCAATCCATGGTCCTCCTGCCCGATCACTTTTGACCGAAGGACCACCCCACCAAAGATCCGCCACGGCGGATTCGCCAGACCGGTCTTAGACCCAATCGTCGATGGATTTCACCTAACCGAGTCCCGATGGACGGCGGCAAGAGCTTAAACCTGCTTTACCAGATACAATGCACAAAATGGGCATAGACCCTCAAGGATTAAACCTACCAAAACGACCTTTAAAGGCGCCATACCAGTGTAGAAGCCAATTGTACATGCTCAATTACACTGGAAGTGGTCTTCGGATCCCCGGATAACTTCCGAAGCGAGGAGTTAATCTTCGACATAGTCCCGTTCCACAGCGGCTATCATGCCTTGCTCGGACGTACCGCGTTTGGAAAGTTCAACGTGGTGCCGCACTACGCATACCTCAAGCTCAAGATGCCAGGCCCTCGAGGAGTCATTACGGTCAACGGAAACATTGAATGTTCTCTCCGCACGGAGGAACATACAATGCTCTTCGCGGCGAAGTGCAATGCAGCCTCTTAAGGCAATTCTCGAGTCCGCCGTTAAGCGGCGGACACAGCTAAGCGCCGCCGAGTAACTTACAACAAGACCACTGGCACGCCCGAGAGCAGCGCAGAGATGCGGCCCCAACCCCATCCCTTGCAAAACGCCAGCAGGTCCTTCGCGTACACCATTACGCCTCACAAGATACCATGGGCATGGGGAGAGGGCACGACCATGATAAACCAATTGCGGCTCAACCACACCAGGGCTCTCAAGTGTGTCGTTCCTTTTCTTTTCTTTTTACCTTTACGTTTTACCCACAAGACTCCGCTTGTCGGAAGCCTGTCCGGCAGCAGACCCGCCGAACTCACGATGCAACAGCCGTGGAAGGATAAAGGCTACAACGAATATCAGTGGTCTCCATTACGAGCATTTTCATACACCAATCTGCAGCCTACCCCGGAGGGGGACATGTTTAAAAGTCTCATACCTTGCTTATCGTGACTATTTGTATCGCTCGCATTCGTAGCAGCACTTATTGAATAAAACAATGCAGCACCTTTTTGTTTATAATTGCATTTCTTTTTCATACATATGTTCATTCACGACATGTTGCATCCGTACACTTTGGTACGGCTAATATACACCGGGGGCTTATGTTTCCCGCGTTATGGTGTGATGAGTCCGAACACTTTCACAAGTGCGGCACCCCGAACTTATAGCACTATATGCATCGGCTCCGAATCATGTCTTGGGTCAATAGTTGGGTTTGCCCGGCTCCCGTGTTTTGGTACCTTACGTTCCGTTATATCGGCTAAGGTAGCACCGGGAGAACCACTGCGATTCCGCCCAGCCTCGGCTGGGTTAACGCCTCGAGAAAGCTAAACTGACCGTCATGATGAGGCGAGAGACCGATCGCTGTTCGAGAGGTTTTTACAGTCCTTAAAGACTTATGCCGCTTAGAGCGAGGAGCCGGATACTGTCCGCCAAGGCGTGATAGCGCCCCAAATTGACCTTCCAAGACTAGGGGCTTCACGAAATTTAAAATTATAGAATTCTATGGCTAAGTGAGAGTGTTCAAGCATTATTAGTCCGGTTGCCTTATTCACTGTGTTGAGCGCCTCTTTAGATGGACCCAAAAATGGGAACAAGAGCGCAAGTTTATCCCAACACCCCAAAGACTCGTGGCATGGGGGCTGAAGCCGACGACTTGCCATCTCTCGATTTGATAAACAGCCGCATGTAAGGTAATATTTTAAATTAACAAGCGTTGCTTAGCGCATATGAACTAAGTTTTCAGCGCACAGGATAACAAAATGCGAGTCTACTCAAATATTACATCTTTGGAGCACTCACCCACAATAGTGCGGGCGCCCTTCAGCACACTCTTATAATACATCTCGGGCGTGCGATGCTCCTTGCCCTCTGGTGGCGGGTCCGTCACAAGCTTCTGGGCATCCATCTTGCCCCAGTGCACCTTTGCGCGGGCAAGGGCCCGACGGGCACCCTCGATACAAGCGGAATGCTTGATAACTTCAACCCACGGGCACGCATCCACCAGCCGCCGCACCAGGCCGAAGTAGCTCCCAGGCATGGCCTCCTTAGGCCACAACCGAACTATGAGGCCCTTCATGGCCTGTTCGGCCGCCTTGTGGAGCTCGACCAGCTGCTTCACTGGTCGCTATGAGCACTGATGTCCGGCCTCGAAGATATCGAGACCGAAGACCTTCTCCGTCGAGCTCCCCTCCTCGGCCCGGTAGAATGCGGCAGCATCGGACACGCTGTGAGGAAGATCTTCGAACGCCCCTAGAGAGCTCCGAATTCGGGTAAGCAATAGGTAATTAACACTCACATGCTTACTCTGCATGAAAAATGCCTTACCCGCTGCTATTTTCTTCACCGCCTCAATCTCCTGGAGGGCCTTGTAGGCTTCGGCCTTAGCGGCTTTGGCACTCTCAAGAGCCGTTGCAAGCTCAGACTCTCGAGTCTTCGAGTCACGCTCCAAGTTCTCATGTTTTTTCACGAGATCCTGGAGCTCTTGCTGTACCTCCGCCACCCGCGCCTCCTGCTTCTCTCGCTCGGTGCGTTCCGCGGCCGCATTACGTTCGGCCGCGGCCACCGCCTCCTTCAGGGTCGCCACCTCGTTAGTGGCCCCTACAATACCCATGTTATCCTTGTCATTTTTCTTGCAACCAAATACTTTTCTGTAAAGGTACAATTTCCATAAGGTATTACTCACCTTCTTTTTCCTCGAGCTGCTTCTTGGCTTGGCCGAGCTCGTTCTCGGACCGATCGAGGTTTTCCTTCAAAGTATTGACCTCCATGATCGGTCTGGGCGGAGGTCAGCAGAGACACCGCAATCCCATATTGACATATTTTTATATGACTCCTGCGTTTATCTTTTTAAAAGATCCTTAGTCCGGCTTTTCTTTCCGAACACCGAACCGAGCATCAGGGGCTACTGTCTATGCGGTACCATTTTACATATATTGAAATTTCTTACCTCAAAGCCTGTTAGAAGACTGGTACATGCTTCGGTCAGCCCGCTATTGGCGGACTGAACTGTCCGGATCACCGCACTCATAACAGTGCGGTGCTCCTCCTCGATGGAGGCGCCGTTGAGCGCCTCCAGTAAGCTATCCGGTGCCTCCGGTTGGACGAAGGACACCGGCGTCTTACCCTTCTTGCGAAGGGATCGCTTACCGGACTCCGGAACCACTGAAGGTTCCGGCATGGAGTCCGGACAAGGGTCGGGCTTAGAGCCCCTGGGGGTCTTGCCCCCCACGCGCCTGGAGTCCGGGAGGTTGCCTTGTGGCACCTCCTGCGCCACCTCCTCGTGACCAAGCCCCTTTGGAGCCCTTGCCATGCGTTGTCCGCGGCATGAGGCGAGGAGGCGGTCGGAAGCGAAGTACTCTCCATTTCCGACGAGCCCAGGGACCCGCTCGATGAATCGACAAACTCGCCTTTGGGCGGGCTACATGATTGTTCGACATTAGAGAACACTCTGCAATAATAAAAAGCCATGGGTATCCGGACACTTACGATCTCGCCAGGGGCTTGGCCCTTGTAGGCCAATCCCCCTCGTCGTCGTCGACGTTGGTGGAGAAGTCCGGAGGAAGGGTTCTTCCCTTCTTGGACCCTCCGGCCTCCCCAGTTGGGGCGGCCTTCCTTTTCCTCCTCCCCCGCTGGGGGAGAAGCTTCTTCTTCTTCCTCCTCATCTTCAGGAGAAGATTCTGCTTCAGAATCCAACAGCACCTGGCGTCGGGAGCTCCTTCGGGTTCCCGTGGCCTCCTTCTTGGCCTTCTTCTCCGGCACCACATGGGGTGCCGGAGCCAACAGCCCGCTAATCGGGCGTCCGCTGGAGTCTTCGGCAAGGGAGTCGGACGGTTAATCTGTCCGGACGTCTTCAGCCGCACTGTCGAAGAATAGGGAGTTTTAGATCCCACGAGAGTCAATCTATGAAAAAGAGTCCCGTAAAGGGTAAAATAACTTACCTCGCCGCTTGACGCGCGAGCTGTTTCCGCGATCTTTGTTAGCGGATGCGGGGCTTCGCGCCTTTAAACAGCACCTTCCGGGCATCTTCGTGCGTAGTATCAAGAGCCGCTCAAGGTTCGGTGCTTTGCCGGATCGAACTCCACAAATTGAAGTCCGTCGTTGGCATGGGAGAATCCGGCGGATGAGCATCACCTGGATTACGTCGACAAGCCTGCGATTCTTGTCCACCAGGTTCGGACGCGTGTTTGGAGTCCGGATAGCTCGTCCAATCCCCCACTTCAGGCCCGTCTCTTTCCATGGCGAGAGCCGTGTGGGAATCCAGATCTGGATTCGGGGCCGCCACCCATTCGTGGTCGCGTGGCTCGGTGATGTAGAACCACCCGATTGCCACCCCTTTATTGTCTCCACAAAGGAGCCCTCGAGCTATAGGACTTTGGCATCTTGCCGACCATGGCGCCTCCGCACTCCGCTTGGCTGCCCTTCACAACCTTCGGCTTGAACTGAAGGTCTTGAGCCACAAGCCGAAGTGGGGCTGGATGCAGAGGAAGGCCTCAGCACCGCACGATAAACGCCGAGACGTTGAGGACGAAATTGGGCCAGGTCGTGGAAGTCCAGCCGTAGTAGAAGATGAGCCCCGGACAAATGGGTGAAGTGGAAAACCTAGTCCATGGAGGAAGTGGGGAGAAATACCACCCTCTCATGGGGACTGGGGTTGGAATAAGCTGCCCGCGTCCGGGCAGCTCAGGCGCGATATCGCGGACAAGTATCCGCCTCCCGCAGTCTTGTGATGTGCCCCTCCGTGACGGAGGAGGCCATCCATCTGCCTCCCGCTCCTGACATGGTTGGAGAAGGTTGAGGAGGAAAGTGCGGACTTGGGCGCTAGAGCTCGAGTTCGCGGAGATGGATAAGCCAAGGAGGAAGAAGGCGCAGGTTAAAGGGTTGGATCTTTATCCCCTTATATGGGCGGACAAAAACATGTGTCCCCACTGGCCTGGTAAAACTCGCTTATCCCCCAAGCGTCACAATCAATGGCGCGGTCAGGTTACCCACGTCCGTATTAATGGGAATTCCAGAATAAGGGGAGCACGATCTCTGCCTCGACAAGACGTGCCAAGGAAACCGCTTCGCTAAACGCGCTGAGGTGGAAATACATCAGCAGATTGATCTTGTGTAATATTATTCTCTCTACGGTGGTATGTGGAATTTATTTTTGCAGAGCCGGACACTATCCTGGTGTTCACAATCTTCTAAATTATTCGGAGGAAGAACCCGCCTTGCAATGCCGAAGACAACATGCGTGCCGGACTCATCGTCATTGAAGCCCGGTTCGGGAGACTCTTGAGGAGTTCGGACTAGGGGTGTCCGGATAGCGAACTATCATCATCGGCCGGACTCCAAGACTATGAAGATACAAGATTGAAGACTTCGTCCCATGTCCGGATGGGACTTTCCTTGGCGTGGAAGGCAAGCTTGGCAATACGGATATGTAGATCTCCTACCATTGTAACCGACTACTGTAACCCTAACCCTATCCGGTGTCTATATAAACTGGAGGGTTTTAGTCCGTAGGACGAACAACAATCATACCATAGGCTAGCTTCTAGGGTTTAGCCTCTTTGATCTCGTGGTAGATCCACTCTTGTAACACACATCATCAATATTAATCTAGCGGGGCGTGGGGGTTTTACCTCCATCAAGAGGGCCCGAACCTGGGTAAAACATCGTGTCCCTTGTCTCCTGTTACCATCCGCCTAGACGCACAGTTTGGGACCCCCTACCCGAGATCCGCCGGTTTTGTCACCGACAGGTGGCCTCGATATTGAAGCAGCTGTACCCCCCGCATAATGCATATGGCCATAACCTCGGTTATGGTCAGTCCTGATTGGGCCAATACCTTTATCCGGCCCATCAGGTAAAGGACGTCTCTATCATCTTCCTCCTGAGGGCTCCGCGGTCGCCAGCTCAGGCGTTTCTTCAAAGGAGCATTATCAAACTCAGGAAGGCCGATCCGAATAGGATCCGAAAGAGGGACGTCCTCCATATAAAACCACTATGAAGGCCAGTCTTCGGACGCCTTCTATGGGGTTCTGGATAGGTATCCGATCCCGGCGATGCGCCATACTTCGGCGCCGCCCACTTGATATATTGACCCCCTCTGTGAATGGGGCACAAGGTAGAACAACTTCTTCCACAGTGCGAAATGAGCTTCGCAGCCAAGAATAGGTCACAAAGGGCTACGTAACCCGTGATATGCAGTATGGAGCCAAGGGTGAGGTTATGCAACTGGAGGCCGTAGAACTCCAGGAGCCCGCGGAGAAATGGATGGATTGTAAATCCGAGTCCCCTTAGCAAATACGGGACAAGGCATACCCGCTCTCCCTTAGAGGGGTTGGGAAAGCTCTCCGCCTGCTCCCCGCCATTATAGGTGGCGAGCCCGGCTCGAACCGGGACCATGCACGCCGGGGGGAGAAATCCCTGGGTCTGAAGCTTCACTAATTGGCTATGCGGGACGGAACACCTCTCCCAATCTCAAGGCTTGGGGCTGTGGGAGCGAGAGGAGGAGCTGCGCTGGCCGGCCATGATGGGATGGATTTTTTCAGGCGCGCTCCGATGAACGCTCGATGAGGGAGGATGGTGTGGTTTGGATCTGAGAATCCTCGTCTCTTTAAATATACAGTTCATTCACACAGCTAGGGTGGTAAATGTAAAAACGCCCTGGCTTCTCACATTCGCTTGACACGTGGAAGATGGCCATTATTGGGCGCAGAAGCCAAGAAACGCAACGTTTACGAGAAGCCGGACACCATTTAACAGGAGCTCGGGGTTTGAAGAAGAACCCACCTTGCAATGCCGAAGACAATCTGCACGCCGGACTCATCGTCATTGAAGCCTGGTTCGGGGCTCTTGGGAGTCTGGATAAGGGGTATCCGGACAGCGGACTATAACCTTTGGCGGACTGTTGGACTATGAAGATACAAGATTGAAGACTTCGCCCGTGTCCGGATGGGACTCTCCTTGGCGTGGAAGGCAAGCTTGGCAACACGGATATGTAGATCTCCTTCCTTGTAACCGACTACTGTAACCGTAGCCCCTCGGTGTCTATATAAACGGAGGGTTTAGTTCAGAGGGGCGAACAACAACAATCATACCATAGGCTAGCTTCTAGGGTTTAGCCTCTCGATCTCGTGGTAGATCAACTCTTGTACTACCCATATCATCAATATTAATCAAGCAGGAGTAGGGTTTTACCTCCATCGAGTGGGCCCGAACACAGGTAAAACATCGTGCCCTTGTCTCCTGTTACCATCCGCCTAGACGCACAGTTCGGGACCCCTACCGAGATCCGCGGTTTGACACCGACAATATGTGAATGACATATTGTTGATTGGAAATAATTTAGAATTTTCTGGAAAGCATAAAGGAGTATTAGGAAAGATTTTTTTCAAAGAAAGACCTCGGTGAAGCTGCTTACATATTGAGCATCAAGATCTATAGAGATAGATCAAGACGCTTGATAAGTTTTTTCAATGAGTACATACCTTGACAAGATTTTGAAGTAGTTCAAAATGGAACAGTCAAAGAAAGAGTTCTTGCCTGTGTTGCAAGGTGTGAAATTGAGTAATAATCAAAGCCCGACCACAGCAGAAGATAGAAAGAGAATGAAAGGCATTCCCTATGCCTCAGCCATAGGTTCTATAAAGTATGCCATGCTGTGTACGAGATCTATTGTATACCCTACACTGAGTTTGGCAAGGGAGTACAATAGTGATCTAGGAGTAGATCACTGGACATCGGTTAAAATTATCCTTAGTGTAATAAGGATATGTTTCTCGATTATGGAGGTGACAAAAGGTTCGTTGTAAAGAGTTACGTCGATGCAAGCTTTGACACTGATCTGGATGACTCTATGTCTCGATCTAGATACATATTGAAAGTGGGAGCAATTAGCTAGAGTATCTTCGTGCAGAGCATTGTTGACATAGAAATTTGCAAAATACATACGGATCTGAATATGGCAGACCCGTTGACTAAACTTCTCTCACAAGCAAAACATGATCACACCTTATTACTTTTTGGGTGTTAATCACATGGCGATGTGAACTAAGATTACTAACTCTAGTAAACCCTTTGAGTGTTGGTCACATGGCGATGTGAACTATGGGTGTTAATCACATGGTGATATGAACTATTGGTGTTAAATCACATGGCGATGTGAAATAGATTATTGACTCTAGTGCAAGTGGGAGACTGAAGGAAATATGCCCTAGAGGCAATAATAAAGTTGTTATTTATATTTCTTATATCATGATAAATGTTTATTATTCATGCTAGAATTGTATTAACCGGAAACTTAATACATGTGTGAATACATAGACAAACAGAGTGTCACTAGTATGCCTCTACTTGACTAGCTCGTTGAATCAAAGATGGTTATGTTTCCTAACCATAGACATGAGTTGTCATTTGATTAACGAGATCACATAATTAGAGAATGATGTGATTGACTTGACCCATTCCGTTAGCTTAGCATTTGATCGTTTAGTATATTGCTATTGATTTCTTCATGACTTATACATGTTCCTATGACTATGATATTATGCAACTCCCGAATACCGGAGGAACACTTTGTGTGCTACCAAACATCACAACATAACTGGGTGACCATAAAGGTGCTCTACAGGTGTCTCCGATGGTACTTGTTGAGTTGGCATAGATCGAGATTAGGATTTGTCACTCCTATTGTCGGAGAGGTATCTCTGGGCCCTCTCGGTAATGCACATCACTATAAGCCTTGCAAGCAATGTGACTAATGAGTTAGTTACGGGGTGATGCATTACAAAACGAGTAAAGAGACTTGCCGGTAATGAGATTGAACTAGGTATTGAGATACCAACGATCGAATCTCGGGCAAGTAACATACCGATGACAAAGGGAACAACGTATGTTGTTATGCGGTTTGACTGATAAATATCTTCATAGAATATGTAGGAACCAATATGAGCATCCAGGTTGAGTCTCGGTCATGTCTACATAGTTCTCGAACCCGTAGGGTCCGCACGCTTAACGTTCGGTGACGATCGGTATTATGAGTTTATGTGTTTTGATGTACCGAAGATAGTTCGGAGTACCGGATGTGATCACAGCATGACGAGGATTCTCGAAATGGTCGAGACATAAAGATTGATATATTGGACGGCTATATTCGGCCACCGGAAGTGTTTCGAGTGATTTTGGAGAAATCCGGAGTGCCGGA
This sequence comes from Aegilops longissima, assembly GCA_021605205.1. Classification (NCBI taxonomy): domain Eukaryota; kingdom Viridiplantae; phylum Streptophyta; class Magnoliopsida; order Poales; family Poaceae; genus Aegilops; species Aegilops longissima. The sequence continues at coordinate 245,901,977 of CM038682.1, read as the reverse complement.
GGTTTACTGGAACCCCCTCGGGAGAACTAATGGGCCACATTGGTCTTAGTGGAGAGAGAGAGGGCCGGCCAGGGCAGGCCGCGGCACCCCCTTTCCTTCTCCCTCTCCTCCTTCCTTTCCCCCTCCTAGTAGGAGTAGGAAAGGGGAGTCCTACTCCTACTAGGAGGAGGACTCCTCCTCCCCTGGCACGCCCCAAGGGTTGGCCGGCCTCCCCCTTGCTCCTTTGTATACGGGGGTAGGGGCACCCTAGGACACACAAGTTGATTGTTCCAAGCCGTGTGCGGTGCCCCCCTCCACCATATTCCACCTCGGTCATATTGTTGCAGTGCTTAGGCGAAGCCCTGTGCCGGTAGCTTCATCAACACCGTCATCACACCGTCGTGCTGACGAAGCTCTCCCTCGAAGCTCTACTGGATCGTGAGTTCGTGGGACGTCACCGAGCTAAACGTGTGCAGATCGCGGAGGTGCCGTATGTTCGGTACTAAGATCGGTCGATCATGAAGACGTACGACTACATCAACCGCGTTGTCATCACTACAAAAAAATACACTTCCGTGATGATACGTGTTTGTCACAGTAGGTCACGTTTTTTGTCATGCATGTACATCCATGACAAATTTATGACAGAATCAAGATAGTCATACATGTGCTGTCGTAGAAGTGTTCCATGACATTGCCAAAATTATCATCACGAAGTGTCCACTTCCATGACGATAAATCGCGCGTCCACGAAGTGCTTTTCGTCAAGGGTGACCGACACGTGGCATCCACCGTAACGGAACGCCGTTAAGCTATCGGGTCCGGTTTTGGATCCGATAACCCGTTAACAGCCCAAAAAATGGGAATTTTCCACGTGTGAAATCATCATTGGCTGGAGGAAACACGTGTCGGCTCACCGTTGGGACAGATGGCATCCACTCATTGGACCCAAAGCGCCTATCATACGTCGACACGTGGCACGGGCCCACAGAGGCCCATTCATGTGAAAAGGCCGTCCCGTTTGACTTGGTCAAAAGGTGGTGGGTCGGCCCACGGCAAGCCTATTAACGGCCTGTTCGCATATGGCCATTTACAGCCCGCTAACCCAGGGCCCATTTACGGCCTATCCGAATTAGGCCCAGTAGCGTCATATGGGCCGCCCAATATAATTCCAGCCTGTTTTAACTTCTGGCCCATGTATGGCCTGCTACCTCTTGAGCATTGCGTTGGTTTTCCCTTGAAGAGGAAAGGGTGATGTAGTAAAGTAGCGTAAGTATTTCCCTCAGTTTTTTAGAACCAAGGTATCAATCCAGTAGGAGATCACACACAAGTCCCGCGCACCTACACAAACAAATAAGAACCTCACAACCAATGCGAAAAAGGGGTTGCCAATTCCTTCACGGTCACTTACGAGAGTGAGATCTGATAGATCTGATAAGATAATATTTTTGGTATTTTTATGATAAAGATGCAAAGTAAAATAAACGGCAATAAAAATAGCTAAGTGTTGGAAGATTAATATGATGGAGAATAGACCCTGGGGCCATAGGTTTCACTAGTGGCTTCTCTCAAGAGCATAAGTATTACGGTGGGTGAACAAATTACTGTCGAGCAATTGATAGAATTGAGCATAGTTATGAGAATATCTAGGTATGATCATGTATATAGGCATCACGTCCGTAACAAGTAGACCGAAACGATTCTGCATCTACTACTATTACTCCACACATCGACCGCTATCCAGCATGCATCTAGAGTATTAAGTTCATAAGAACAGAGTAACGCTTTAAGCAAGATGACATGATGTAGAGGGATAAACTCATGCAATATGATATAAACCCCATCTTGTTATCCTCGATGGCAACAACACAATACGTGCCTTGCTGCCCCTGCTGTCACTGGGAAAGGACAATTCGAAGAAAGATCAATCTAGTAGGCCAAACCAAACTGATAATTCGAAGAGACTTGCAAAGATAAACAATCATACATAAAAGAATTCATAGGAGATCCAAATATTGTTCATAGATAATCTTGATCATAAACCCACAATTCATCGGTCTCGAAAAACACACCGCAAAAGAAGAGTTACATCAAATAGATCTCCAAGAGAATCGAGGAGAACTTTGTATTGAGATCCAAAGAGAGAGAAGAAGCCATCTAGCTAATAACTATGGACCCGAAGGTCTGAGGTAAACTACTCAACATCATCGGAGAGGCTACGGTGTTGATGTAGAAGCCCTCTGTGATCAATGCCCACTCTGGCGGGATGCTGGAAAAGGCCCCAAGATGGGATCTCACGGGTACAGAAGGTTGCGGCGGTGGAACTAGGTTTTCGTGGATGCCTCTGATGGTTTGGGGGTACATAGGTATATATAGGAGGAAGAAGTACGTCGGTGCAGCAACGTGGGCCCCACGAGGGTGGAGGGCGCACCTGGGGGGTAGGCGCGCCCCCCTGCCTCGTGCTCTCCACGTTGATTGCTTTACGTAGATTCCAAGTCGTCTGGATCATGTTTGTTTCGAAAATCGCGTTCCCGAAGGTTTCATTCCGTTTGGACTCCGTTTGATATTCTTTTTCTGCGAAACACTGAAATAGGCAAAAAAACAACAATTTGGGATGGGCCTCCGGTTCATAGGTTAGTCCCAAAAATAATATAAAAGTGTATAATAAAGCCCATTAAACATCCAAAACAGAATATAATATAGCATGGAACAATAAAAAATTATAGATACGTTGGAGACGTATCAAGCATCCTCAAGCTTAATTCCTGCTCGTCCTCGAGTAGGTAAATGATAAAAACGGAATTTTTTATGTGGAATGCTTCTTAGCATAATTTGCAATGTAATTCTCTTAATTGTGGTATGAATGTTTAGATCCAAAAGATTCAAGACGAAAGTTTAATATTGCCATAAAAATAATAATACTTCAAGCATACTAACTAAGCAATTATGTCTTCTCAAAATAACATGGCCAAAGAAAGTTATCCCTACAAAATCATATAGTCTGGCTATGCTCTATCTTCATCACACTAAGTATTTAATAATGCACAACCCCGATGACAAGCCAAGCAATTGTTTCATACTTTTGGTGTTCTCAAACTTTTCAATCTTCACGCAATACATGAGCATGAGCCATGGACATAGCACTATATGTGGAATAGAATGGTGGTTGTGGAGAAGACAAAAAAGGAGAAGATAGTCTCACATCAACTAGGCATATCAACGGGCTATGGAGATGCCCATTAATAGATATCAATGTGAGTGAGTTGGGATTGCCATGCAACGGATGCACTTAGAGCTATAATTATATGAAAGCTCAACAAAAGAAACTAAGTGGTGTGCATCCAACTCGCTTGCTCACGAAGACCTAGGGCATTTTGAGGAAGCCCATCATTGGAATATACAAGCAAAGTTCTATAATGAAAAATTCCCACTAGTATATGAAAAGTGATAACATAGGAGACTCTCTATCATGAAGATCATGGTGCTACTTTGAAGAACAAGTGTGGTAAAAGGATAGTAACATTGTCCCTTCTCTCTTTTTCTCTCATTTTTTATTTGGGCCTTTTCTGTCTTTTTTATGGCCTCTTTGTTTCCTTTTTTTCTATTTTTCTAGTCTCATCCCGACTTATGGGGGAATCACAGTCTCCATCATCCTTTCCTCACTTGGGGAAATGCTCTAATAATGATGATCATCACACTTTTATTTTCTATACAACTCAAGAATTACAACTCAAAACTTAGAACAAAATATGACTCTATGTGGATGCCTCCGGCGGTGTACCGGGATATGCAATGAATCAAGAGTGACATGTATGAAAGAATTATGAACAGTGGCTTTGACACAAATACGATGTCAACTACATGATCATGCAAAGCAATATGACAATGATGAAGCGTGTCATAGTAGACGGAATGGTGGTAAGTTTCATGGCAATATATCTCGGAATGGCTATGGAAATGCCATGATAGGTAGGTATGGTGGCTGTTTTGAGGAAGGTATATGGTGGGTGTATGATACCGGCGAATAGTGCGCGGTATTAGAGAGGCTAGCAATGGTGGAAGGATGAGAGTGCGTATAATCCATGGACTCAACATTAGTCATAAAGAACTCATATACTTGTTGCAAAAATCTACAAGTTATCGAAGCAAAGTATTACGCACATGCTCCTAGGGGGATAGATTGGTAGGAAAAGACCATCGCTCATCCCCGACCGCCACTCATAAGGAAGACAATCAATAAATAAATTATGCTCCGACTTCATCACATAACGGTTCATCATACGTGCATTCTGTGGGAATCACAAACTTTAACACAAGTATTTCTCAAATTCACAACTACTCAACTAGCATGACTCTAATATCACCATCTTCATATGTCAAAACAATTATCAAGCATCAAACTTCTCATAGTATTCAACACACTCATAAGATTTTTTTACTAATCTTGGATGCCTATCATAATTAAAGCAAATTACCATGTTGTTTTGTAGGAATCTCAAAATAATATAAGTGAAGCATGAGAATAATAGTTTCTATAAAACAAATCCACCACCGTGCTCTAAAAGATATAAGTGAAGCACTAGAGCAAAAACTATATAGCTCAAAAGATATAAGTGAAGCACATAGAGTATTCTAATAAATTCCGAATCATGTGTGTCTCTCTCAAAAGGTGTGTACAGCAAGGATGATTGTGGCAAACTAACAAACAAAGACTCAAATCATACGAGACGCTCCAAGCAAAACACATATCATGTGGTGAATAAAAATATAGCTCCAAGTAAAGTTAACGATGGACGAAGATTTAAAGAGGGATGCCTTCCGGGCATCCCCAAGCTTTGGCTTTTGGTGTCCTTAGATTATCTTGGGGTGTCATGGGCATCCCCAAGCTTAGGCTCTTGCCACTCCTTGTTCCATAATCCATCAAATCTTTTACCCAAAACTTGAAAACTTCACAACACAAAACTTAGCAGAAAATCTCGTGAGCTCCGTTAGCGAAAGAAAACAAAACACCACTTAAAGGTACTGTAATGAACTCATTTTTTTTATTTATATTGGTGTTAAACCTACTGTATTCAAACTTCTCTATGGTTTATAAATTATTTTACTAGCCATAGATTCATCAAAATAAGCAAACAACACCAGAAAAACAGAATCTGTCAAAAACAGAACACTCTGTAGTAATATGTAACTAAAGTAAACTTCTGGAACTCAAAAACTTCTGAGAAAATAGGACTACCTAGAAAATTTGTTTATTGATCTACTTCAATGGGAATCAATATTTTATCACGCTCTGGTGATGTTTAACAATTGTTTTCGTGAACAGAAAGTTTCTGGAATTTTCAGCAAGATCAAATAACTATTATCCAAGAAGATCTATATGTTTAACTTGGCACAAACACTAATTAAAAAACAAAAACAAATCTAACCAGAGGCTAGATCAAATATTTATTCCTAAACAGAAGCAAAAAGCAAAAAAACTAAAATAAAATTGGGTTGCCTCCCAACAAGCGCTATCGTTTAACGCCCCTAGCTAGGCATAATTTTTATTGATGCTCACAAGGATGATAATAATTGAAACACAAAGAGAGCATCATAAAACATGTGACAAACACATCTAAGTATAACATACTTCCTATGCAGAGGCATCTTATAGGCAAACAAATTATCAAGGCAAGCAAAAACTAGCATATGCAAGGAAGAATAAAGAGACGATAGCGATCTCAACATGAAGAGAGGTAATTTAGTAACATGAAAATTTCTACAACCATATTTTCCTCTCTCATAATAATTGCATGTAGGATCATAAGAAAATTCAACAATATATCTATCACATAATATATTCTCAACACAATCCACATGCATGCGAAGTTGACACTCTTCCAAAATAGTGGGATTAACATTAGCTAAAGTCATGACCTCTCCAAACCCACTTTTATCAAAAATTTCATAAGATTGAACATTCTACAAATATGTGGGATCTAAAGTTAACACTCTTCCAAACCCACTTTCAATAATATTGCAAACACTATTATCAATCTCATATTCATCATGGGGCTTAAATAAGTTTTCAAGATCAAAAGAAGAATCACCACAATCATGATCATTGCAACAAATAGTAGTCATAGCAAAACTAGCATCCCCAAGCTTAGGGTTTTGCATATTATTAGCACAATTGACATAAATAGAATGTATAGTAGAATCATTGCAATAATGCTTTTTATTCAAAGATCTATCGTGAATCGCTTCATAAAGTACTTCATCACAATTTTCAGATTCACGAATTTCAAGCAAAACCTCATAAAGATAATCTAGTGCACTCAACTCACTAGCAATAGGTTCATCATAATTGGATCTCTTAAAGAGATTAGCAAGTGGAATGAGGATCCATAAACTTTTAACAAGCGAAGATGCAAGCAAAAAGAAGGTACACGGTAACACAAGCAAACAAAAGGACGAACGTAAGAAGGGCGAAGAAAAGGCAAAGGTGAAGTGGGGGAGAGGAAAACGAGAGGCAAATGGCAAATAATGTAATGCGAGGGATAAGAGTTTGTGATGGGTACTTGGTATGTCTTGACTTGACTTGACTTGGCTTGAATCTCCCCGGCAACGGTGCCAGAAATCCTTCTTGCCACCTCTTGAGCACTGCATTGGTTTTCCCTTGAAGAGGAAAGGGTGATGCAGTAAAGTAGCGTAAGTATTTCCCTCAGTTTTTAAGAACCAAGGTATCAATCTAGTAGGAGATCACGCACAAGTCCCACACGCCTACACAAACAAATAAGAACCTCGCAACCAACACGAAAAAGGGGTTGTCAATCCCTTCACGGTCACTTACGAGAGTGATATCTAATAGATATGATAACATAATATTTTTGGTATTTTTATGATAAAAATGCAAAGTAAAATAAACGGCAATAAAAATAGCTAAGTGTTGGAAGATTAATATGATGGAGAATAGACCCAGGGGCCATAGGTTTCACTAGTGGCTTCTGTCAAGAGCATAAGTATTACGGTGGGTGAACAAATTACTGTCGAGCAATTGATAGAATTGAGCATAGTTATGAGAATATCTAGGTTTGATCATGTATATAGGCATCACATCCGTAACAAGTAGACCGAAACGATTCTGCATCTACTACTATTACTCCACACATCGACCGCTATCCAGCATGCATCTAGAGTATTAAGTTCATAAGAACGGAGTAATACTTTAAGCAAGATGAAATGATGTAGAGGGATAAACTCATGCAATATGATATAAACCCCATCTTGTTATCCTCGATGGCAACAATACAATACGTGCCTTGCTGCCCCTATTGTCACTGGGAAAGGACACCGCAAGATTGAACCCAAAGCTAAGCACTTCTCCCATTGCAAGAAAGAACAATCTAGTAGGCCAAACCAAACTGATAATTCAAAGAGACTTGCAAAGATAACCAATCATACATAAAAGAATTTAGAGGAGATTCAAATATTGTTCATAGATAATCTTGATCATAAACCCACAATTCATCGGTCTCGACAAATACACCGCAAAAGAAGAGTTACATCAAATAGATCTCCAAGAAAATCGAGGAGAACTTTGTATTGAGATCCAAAGAGAGAGAAGAAGCCATCTAGCTAGTAACTATGGACTCGAAGGTCTGAGGTAAACTACTCACACATCATCGGAGAGGCTACGGTGTTGATGTAGAAGCCCTGCGTGATCAATGCCCCCTCCGGCAGGACGCTGGAAAAGGCCCCAAGATGGGATCTCACGGGTACAGAAGGTTGCGGCAGTGGAACTAGGTTTTCGTGGATGCCTCTGATGGTTTGGGGTACGTAGGTATATATAGGAGGAAGGAGTACGTCGGTGGAGCAACATGGGCCCCACGAGGGTGGAGGGCGCGCCTGGGGGGGTGGTAGGCGCGCCCCCTACCTCGTGCTCTCCATGTTGATTGCTTTACGTAGACTCCAAGTCCTCTGGATCACGTTTGTTCTGAAAATCACGTTCCCAGAGGTTTAATTCCGTTTGGACTCCATTTGATATTCTTTTTCTGCGAAACACTGAAATAGGCAAAAAAACAGCAATTTTGGCCGGGCTCCGGTTAATAGGTTAGTCCCAAAAATAATATAAAAGTGTATAATAAAGCCCATTAAACATCCAAAATAGAATATAATATAGCATGGAACAATAAAAAATTATAGATACGTTGGAGATGTATCATGGCCCATGACGTCTTTTATCCCATATGAGGCCCTTAGGAACCCTCGACCCATTAACGGCCCGTGGTAAAACTGGCCCGTAATGAACAGTGTATCACTTTATACCCATTAACGGCCCATTATTCCGTTGGGCCGTTTCCAGCCCATGTTATCTTTCGGCCTTCTCGGGGCCCATTTATTCTTAGGCTCATTTCCGGCGATTCGTTTACTTCGGCCGTTCTTGTCATTTTTTCGCTTGTGGGCCAAATACAACCCGTGGTTCTGATTGGCCCGTTTGTGGCCCGTTAATACGTTGGGCCGTTTTCATAGCGTCATCAAATACGGCCGATTAACGGCGGCCCGTTATGGTCGGCCCATGAACGGTTGATTTCAACTCTAGCCCATTTACGACCATAATGTGGTCTGTTATTGGCCCATGTTTGGCCAACCGATCATACGGCCCGTAGAAGGCCCATTGACGATACGACCCGTAGAAGGCCCATTGTGTCTTCGCCCCGTAGAAGGCCCATTGTTTCTACGACCCTTAGAAGTCCCATTGTTTCTACGGCCCGTAGGAGGCCCATGTTAACTACAGTAAATATGTAGCCCATTGTTAATGTGGCCTAGTTTTAAAAAATAGGTTATTGCGGCCACTAGCAAATCACGGAAAAACAACTGCACTAACTACAAGAAAACAAATAAACAAGACAATAAGGAAATAAATAAGCAAGCAACTTACTCTAGGCTATCACGGCTATTACACATATTACATGCACTGGGCATCAAAGTTTGCCACAAGTGCAAATATAGGGAAGAAAGCAGCATATAAACGCTGAAGCAAAACAAGTCCAGAACTGAAACCACTTCAGAAGAGCTCAAGAAACAATATCCTGGGTACCCATAATGCTGGCAAGATGCTTAGCAAGCTTATTAACTTTCTCTTGTTTGGCGCTTAAATCCTCCAGCACTTGTTGTTGCACCAGAAAGTATGCATCAGAATTCTGCAGGGACTTCCTCAGTCCTTCGGCTTCCTGTCGCATAACATCTGATCAATGTCTTTCAACTTGAATTTGAGACTCAAGAAGCCGAACTGATTCAGGCAGCGAGTTCAAAGAGCTGGTGTCAGGAGTAGTAGCCAGTAACTCAAACACTACATCAAGACAGGACTTTGGGGTTGTCTCAGTGTCTTCAATATAGTTTTTATCAGCTTTCTTGGAGAACAACAGGGATGTCTCACTATCTTGAACCTTATCTGCATTACTTCCTTTACCATTGCATAATGGGGTACTCTTCTCCAATATTTTATCCGCGTTCTAAAAGAGACACAAACAAACACATCACAGGTTTACAATGTAGTATATGAAACTCATTTTGGTAAACCAGTTCAGTAGTAAGGTGGACAAGGTAATAGCATGAAACAAACAAATATCTATGTAGTATGGTCACTGTATGGTCTATATCATTCTAGTTTATGTTGCCAAATCAACATAGATACAGTTCAAATCATATCTATTTAAGACAAAACAGCATAGACAGAATATAAGTGTGGGAAACTACACAACAATAACAACACTTGTAATGTGCATGGCATGAGAACATAACTGTTTATTCAATTGAAACTGAAATCCACATAGAGCAAGTTACAACAGCAAACACGTTAAAGAAACAGGTTTAAAACATACCTGTTGCGCCATTGGAGTTTCAGTTGCATCCTTCAAATTTGAAATTAGTCGGTATGAGTAAATACAGTGATGCAAGAGCAAAGTAGTATGAACCATAGCTATGGAACCTGACCTGAGAACAATTCTTCTGCTGCTTTAAGCATTGACTTGGGGTTCGGAGTGGTGGTCCTCGTGCTTTGGGCACTGCAGTTGCCTTACTAACTGATCGTGTTTGGGTGCTCTATGGTGGAGACGGTGCTGTGTCAACGGGAACTGGGTTACTATCTGCCGGGGTTGGGGTTAGAAGGGGTCTAGCTGGTTCTCTGTCCAACTGGGTAGGGGTACAATCTGCGTGAGTCTGGGTTATGTGTGGTGGGGCTAGTTCTTGGGCAAGTACAACCATGGTTCTATCTCCATCGACAGGTAGCACGATCTTTTCTAAAGACAGTGTTTTTACTTCCACAGATACTGCCATCACCCCTTCCAATTGAAATGGCTGATAAACAAGAAAAGTAATTGAATGTACACACATTGTAAGATAGACATGTGCAATGGATAGTAGGGAAGAAAACATGGCATGAAATAATTCACATTTATGTTGTCTAACCAAACAGAATAGCAGGACATAATTTCAAATATATGATGGCTAATTAAACAGGATAGCATGACACAATTTCACAGGTATGATGGCTAACTAAACAGGATAGACTGACATACTTCAAAATATGATGACTATGTAAACAGGATGACATGATATAACTATACGATGTGTCTATTAAAGTGGTTGGCATGCCATAAATCACAAACATGCCGTCGATGGAAACATGATGGCATGATATAATTCACGGATAGAATGACATAATCAAAATATGATGACTATGTAAATAGGATGAGATGATATAACTATATTATGTCTTTAGAAAATGGGTTGGCATTCCTTAATTCAGATACATGTTGTCTAAGTAAACATCATGGCATGATATAATTCAAATATATGATTTATATACTAAGGAAGTGAGCAGAGGGGAATCGCATATATAATGTGTCAACTAAGGAGATGGCATTCAATATCATGTATATGATGTAAAAACTAAGCATTGCAATACAATATATGCATGATATGAGTAATATAACCCTGCCAAGTTTGAGCATACACCTCAGGGGGATAATAGGACTGGTCATCTGCCTCTGAATCCTCCTCCGAAGAGCTATCTGTAACCATCAACATATCTGCTTCAGCAGGTAGCATTGTCTGCTCTGAAGACCTTGTTTTCACTCCAGATTTCTCCAACACCAATACAAATGGCTGATGCAGAGGAAGAGCAGTTGAATATACAAACATTGTCGACAAAAGCAATGAGAAGTACAAAAAAAAGGACGGCATGATATAATTCACATACATGATGCTTGGCTAAACAGCATGGCATTGCATAATTCACATATATAATGCCTTGCAACAAGATAGCATTGCATAATTCACATATATAATGTCTTGCAACAAGATGGCATTCCATAATTCACATATATGGTAATTAGACACTAAACAGGTGGCATTCACACAAATCATGTCTAAACTAAGCAAATGACATAGCAATGCAAGATACCATACGCACGATATGAGCAACATAACCCTGCCAAGTTCGAGCATGCTCCTCGGGGAATAGGGCAGGTCATCTGTCTCTGAATCCTCCTCTGAGGAGCTATCTGTAACCAACAAGACATGCGCTTCGTCAAATAGCATTGTCTGCTCTGAAGACCTTGTTTCCACTCCATATTTTTTCATGACCGTGCCGAATGGCTGATGCACAGGAAGAATAATTGAATGTACTAAAATCGTTGACAAATTTAACACGCAATAAAAAATGATGTCATGATATAATTCACATATAAGATGACTGGCTAACCAAGGTGGCATTGCAAAATCCACATATATGATGCCTGGCTAAACAGGATGGCATTGCATGATTCACATATACGATAAAGAAACTAAACAGATGGCATTGACACAAAGCATGTCTAAACTAAGCAGATGACATCTTTGATGTATAGAGTAAGCAATGCAAGGCACCATATGCATGATATTACCAACATCATCATGCCAAGTTAGAGCGAAGACCTCATGGGGTAAATAGGAGTGGTCTTCTGCTTCTGAATCCCCCTCAGAACAGTCATCTTCCTCTTGATTATGATCTGAATTGGGTGGAGGGGGGCTGCCTTGCGCCCACCATGGAGTGATGTCTACATGAAATTTTTTTGCCACGCAAGGCTCGTCTCTTTTGCTCTACATGTTCAGTTCCATTGTGTACAATAACTGACATGCATAGGAATAAAACATAGTGAGATTATGTCGGTGTGGAATGACACCTATGGGATAACAAGAATCCCTACTACGGTTGCCGGGGCGCACGGGTGCGAGAAGAGCAGGATTAGTAATCAGCACAAGGATCGTTTACCCAGGTTCGGGCCGCAAGGATGCGTAAAACCCTAGTCCTGCTTTGGTGGATGTATTTCAGAGAGTTCTTGAGCTCTCGAACTAGCTATGGTGGGTGCGTGGTTCCAAAGAGCCGAATCCTTCTCTAGTATGCCATGGGCCTCCTTTTATAGTCGAAAGGGGTTGCCACAGTGGCATACAGGAGGTGGAAAGGCATACAGTATTGCGAGCTTATCGCTCGTATTACAGGACAAGACACATTTAATGCACCACTGAGGTGTCCCCTAGCTTTATCGAGGACGGGGGAGAGGCCCAACCCGTCCATCGCCGCTCCTCCTCGCTTCGACACACGCCCTGGCCAGCGATGTGTGCGGCGCCATGTAGGCAGGCAGGCAGCTGAGGTGGCGCGGTGGTGGAGCCTTCACGAAGATCTACATGCAGCCACGCAGGCGCTTGATGAGTTGGCCTGGGAGCTGCATGTTGCCACGCAGGTGACCGCTCAGCTGGTTGAGCTGGCAGCTCCATGCAAACGGCGGCGGAGACTTGGTTGGTGCGGGTCTGGCAGTGGCCCTGCTGGCGTCCTTGATGAGGGTCTTGCCGGGTGGCCCGGCAAGGGTCTTGCCGTGGCGGCGCTGTCATCCCTGGCAAGGATCTTGCCGGGGGTCTTGTGGCTCTCCTCGGCAAGGATCTTGCCAAGGACCGTTGTCTTTTAATCCTCATCTGATCTTGAACATTCCTTGTCTTCACAAATATCTGCATGCCACCATGGAGGTGCCTCCCGAGCCCTAGTTCCAACGTGGTTGGTTGAGTTGGAACCCGTGGGCTCGAGGGTGGCTCACTCCGCTGGCATGGGCGAGCCGCCCCGGCAAGGGTCTTGCCGGGGCCACTGAGGCTACCCCGCAAGGATCTTGCCGGGGGAACCTTCTCCGCCTCTCTGCTTCTTTGTGGTCTTGATCTTGGCGTTGCTCTGGCCGTCTTGAGCTTTGGTTTTACCTTGGTTCACCTCCTCTGCTTTTCTTGGTGCGGCCGTGGGCGCGGCTCCGACTGTCCGTGCACAGGTAAAGGGGTACAAAAGTGCGACACGTTGTTGGGCCAGGCCCAAAACAATGCACGGGCAGGCGGGGCAGTTTTTACCGCGGTAAAACTTTTCGCACGCTGCGCTTCCCACGACCCGCGTTGAATGCGCGACATGGAGGGGTGCGCGTGACGTGGGCGGCATGCGTGGGACGGTTTCCGCACGCATGCATGACATCGCAGTAAAGAGGCGGCTCGCGCCTTCCCCGTAAAAAGGGGAGGCGTGGAGGCGCGGCTCATTTACTTAATGGGGCCAGGTCGCGGTCTTCAAGGCGTCCACACCCCACGATCACGGGGTGGGGAGAGGTCGCTTCACCCGTCCCCTCGGTTCTGCATGTTTGCCACGCGTCCTTCATGCGCTTGGGGAGGCAAGCGGTGGAGGCGGGAAACTGGGTCATCGCTGGTTGGGGCAGCGGGTCGGTCTCGATCCCCTGCGCCTCTGGAGTCTGGATTGGTTGAGCGGAGCGGCCGAGCCCCTACCCCGCCCCTTTATAAGGAGAGGGAAAGGGGGATGGCATCCCGCATTCTTCTATCTTCTATCTCCTACTGCTTCTGCTTCTTCCTCTCACCCGCAATGGAGAAGGGGAATCCCGGTCCCTCGACGGTGGCGGCGAGGGTCGCCGCTCGAGAACGCGTCCCTCCTCCTCCTGAGCCTACGGTGGTGGAGCCGGCCGCAAGGGGAAGGGGGAGGGGGCGAGGCCGTGGGCGCGGCCGCGGCAGAGGTCGTGGTGCTCAGGGAAGGGGAGGACGGGGCGGCGCGCCGGCCTTGCCCCCGCCAATGATACCTTTCCCGACGGAGGGCCACGTTGAAGACCAGCCCGACGAGTTCTTCATCAGGCTGCGTCAGCCTCCACGTCGTCGTCTTCGTCTCCCCGCCCCGTTTGCTCAGGTGATGGGGCGTGACCCGCCCCAGACCCTCAGGTTGCACATGAGGGGCTGTGGGAATGGGGTTACGCGGGTCGACGTTGACTTCCCAGCTCCTCGGGTCATGTACCTCTGTCGTGGATGCAAGACATTCGCTTGCATCCACAGCCTGACGGCGGGGCTCTTCCTCTACTTCAAATTAATGGAGGACGGCCTGCTCTCCGTCAAGGACTTCGGAGAGTTTGGAACTCGCCTGAAGTGCTGCGTGGAGAGCTCCTCCGACGGAGACTCCGACGATGGAAGCTCTTCCTCGAGCGATAGTGACGAGGAGGACAGCGGGGCAGATGACGGGAACGAGTCCGACTAGGCGTTGACGCCCCGTGCCTGGGCGGGTGCGGCAGCAGCAGCATCTGCACCTGACCGCTCCTCCGGCGGGGTTTCGCCGGGGGAGGGGCCATCTCCTTGAACTTCTCAGGGCCATCTCCTTGGGCGGCTGGCGTCGGGAGGCTGCAGAAGAGGAAGAGGGCGGGCGGCAAGGCCGTCAACTCGGAGTACGCAGGCACCGATGCCTTCATCGCGTATTGTCGGTCCTGCCGCCTCGTCTTCCAGCTCCTTTCTCGGCACCGTCATCACCGGCCCACCCTTGGGTAGCCACCGAGGTGTTCTCTTGGTGCTTTCTGCTGCTCGTAGCTCGCCTAGGCGCCCCTTTTGCCCTTTAGCCTTCTTGACCTACCTCCTGAGGAGAGGGATAAGAAAGGGATTACGGGCATCTCATCTCTTTTTTAGTTTGTAAGCCTGCGGGCCTTCGTTAAATTTAGAACTTGTAATCCCCTTGCTCATGTTTTTCATTCAGTATGAACTATACCTGTGTGGGATGTTTTTAATGAAAAAGGGATGTTTGCCGGGTTTTTCGTTCGTGGGTAGACCCCGCGACAAGGAGCGAATCCTTGTTATTATTTAAGATAAACGTTTTTTCCCCGGCAACAGGCCTTGTCGTCCCCATCAATTCACTTGACCATTCTCGCGCTCTTGGCGGAGGAAGGGATGAAGTGGGCTTAGGCTCCTCGTTCTATCTCCTTGCCACCGCGGCTACAACCAAATCCAGACCTAGGAGATAATCCTTAGGTATAGGGAAAAGGGGAGCACGGTAGCCTGGAGATAAAACGAGGTTTCACATGCCCCAGTTCCGTTCCGAAATGCATGACAGAGGATGAAATACTTATCTGGATCTGCAGCCCCCGGCAACCTTGTCTCGCCGCGGTTGGATCCTTGTACTTGCAGCCCCCGGCAACTCTGGTTTGCCGGGGTCGGGACGCCGGTCTGTTCTCTTTCTTCCAAGTAGCTCAGCAGAAGTGCTCATGTGCCCTGCGAACCAAAGGAGAACAGAAAAGAACAGAGAGACGCACACTCGACCTCTAGGCTAGGGGTTAGTCGCCGCTAAGCATTATCAACCCTAACCAAGGAAGATACTCGACCTAGCATGCATGCTATAACTTAGGGTGCCAGCGCTTCATTTATTTGTGCTCAGGGTCTGCGTCTGGCTTTGTACAAACGGTTACATGCCTTGCCGGCAAGGCTTGTACAAAAGGTGGCTTGTCGGGGGGCCCGACAAGACGCGCCTTATGGGTAAAATTTGCGAAGATGCTCAATGTTCTAGGAGTTGCTCATTGGAACGACATCTTAGGTCTCCAGGCGGACTGCACCGGGCCTGGAGACTCGTATTACCCGATAAGGGCCTTCCCACTTTGGCGTCAACTTGTTGGAATTCTTGGTCGACTGAACGCGCCGAAGAACAAGGTCGCCTTCCTCAAAGCTTCGGGCATGAACCCTGCGGCTATGGTAGCGGCGCAAGGCTTGCTGGTAGCGTGTTGCTCTCACGGCTGCCCGAAGACGATCTTCCTCAAGGAGCGTCGCGTCATCTTGCCGCAACTGCTCTTGCTCAAGCTCATCATATGCGAGCACTCGAGGTGACCCGTATATGAGTTCCGTGGGGAGAACTGCCTCCACCCCGTATACTAGGGCGAAGGGTGTCTGACCGGTGGCTCGATTTGGCGTCGTCCTGATCGACCAAAGAATCGCCGGCAACTCATCAATCCAGCACCTTCCTCTCTTGTGCAGCCTGTCAAAGGTCTTCGTTCTCAGGCCTCGCAACACTTCAGCGTTCACCCTCTCTGCTTGGCCGTTGCTCCGGGGGTGTGCCACGGAAGCAAAACAGACCTTGTTGCCAAGGTCTTGAATGTACTGCATGAAGGTGTGGCTTGTGAACTGCGTGCCGTTGTCGGTGATGACTCTACTTGGCACACTAAAACGGCAGACTACTCCTTTGAAGAACTTGACGACTGACTGGGCTGTCACCTTCCTCACTGGTTCCACCTCTGGCCACTTTGTGAACTTGTCGATTGCAACGTACAAGTACTCAAAGCCCCCGACAGCACGGGGGAAAGGGCCCAGTATGTCGAGCCCCTAGACCGAGAATGGCCAGGAGAGAGGGATCGTTTGAAGGGCTTGAGCCGGTTGATGAAGCTTCTTTGAATGGAACTAACACGCTTCACACTTGGTTACTATTGTCTTCGCATCCTGGAGGGCGGTGGGCCAGAAAAAACCTTGCGGGAATGCCTTCCCGTTAAGGGCCCTCGACCCTATGTGGGAGCCACATATGCCTCCATGTATCTCGGACAACAGCTCCAGTCCTTACTCCCGGGGGATGCACTTCAATCTCACACCGTTCGGCCTTCTCCTGTACAGGACGTCATCGATGAACTGGTACAGGGCAGACCGACGGGCTACTTTTTCCACTTCTTCCTGCTCCTCAGGAAGTTCCCCTGTTTGGAGGAATCAGATAGTATGTTGCGCCCACGCCGGAGCCTGGGGCTCGACGGCAAGGACGAAAGGCATTTCCTCTGCCATGGGAGCGGCTGTCTCTACGGCCAGGGATCGACGCCCTGCCGGAGCCAGTTGCTCTCTGGCAGGCTCAGCATCCACGGCAGCATCCTTGCCGGCAGCCCCGCGGGGCTCGGTAGGTAAGTACTCACCGGACCTGATTTCCTTCGCTTGTTCCGCCCTGTTGATGGTTTGACGGATGGCTGAGTTAACCGGAGCAAAAAGGTACCTGGTTCCACAGGTAGCTTGAATGCAGCACGCTTCGACATGTAATCGGCGATGTCGTTCTCCGCTCCGGGAATGTGCTCCGCTTGGATAATGTCAAAGCGCTCCTCCAGCTTCCTCACTTCATCTAAGTAGGCCTCCATCAATGGGCTCTGGTAATCCTTGTTGACCTATCTGACGACAAGCTGCGAGTCACCCCTGACGATGAGCTTCTTCACCCCGAGGTCCGTCGCGATCCTGAGACCGGCAAGCAGCCCTCGTACTCAGCAGTGTTGTTTGTGGACATCTCCCTGGGAAAGTGCATCTGGATCACGTACTTGAGGTGCTCTCCAGTGGGTGCGACAAGAAGCACACCGGCACGAGCGCCTTGCAGCGAGAAAGCCCCATCAAAGTACATGATCCAGTCGCGGTCTGCTTCCTTGCCGGGGAGAATGGTCTCCTGGATTTCTTCGTCAGGTGTTGAGGTCCATTCTGCAATGAACTCTGCCAAGATTCTGCTCTGGATTGTTGAAGTACTTTCAAACCTCAACCCAAAGCTCGACAACTCCAAGGCCCATTCCACAATCCTTCCGGTCACATCTAGGTTGTGCAGTACCCGTTGTAGCGGTAGGCGGGTGACGACAGTGATCTCGTGGGCTTGGAAGTAATGAAGCAGCTTCCTCGAGGCCATAAGGAGGCCGAAGAGCAATTTCTGCACACCGGAGTACCTCGACCTAGCCCCCTGCATGAGGGAGCTGACAAAGTAAAGCGGGTGCTGCATCATCTTCTTCTTCTGCACCACTTCGCTTGACTGTGCGGGTGTTGCCCCGACGGCGTCGGACTCTGCCGGGGGCCTTGCCTTGCCGGCACCAGGTCCTGCCGGGGGAATGGCTCGCCGTCCCCTGGTTCTAATGTTGCCACTGCCTCCTTGTCGACCTCCCTCTATGCCACCAGTGCGGCGCTGACCACTTGATTCGTTGCCGCTAGGTATAGCAGCAACAGTTCTTGTGGCTTAGGCGCAACCAGTATTGGCGTGGAGGAAAGGTATTTCTTCAGATCCTGCAATGCCGCCTCGGCTTCTGGGGTCCACTCCATCGGACCTGCCTTCTTCAAGATTTTGAAGAAGGGAAGGGCGCGCTCGGCGGACTTGGAGATGAAACAGCTCATGGCGGCAACGCAGCCGGTGAGCCGACCCACATCCTTGATCCGCTTCGGCGCCTCAATCTGTTCAATAGCCTTGATTTTGTCTGGGTTTGCCTCGATCCCGCGCTGCGACACAAAGAATCCGAGAAGCTTGCCAGACGAAACACCGAAGAAACACTTCTCAGGATTCAGCTTAAGGTTGATCTTGTGCAGGTTGGCAAACGTCTCTTCTAGATCTTGCACAAGGGTTGCCCCGTCCTTGGTTTTGACCACTATGTCATCCATGTATGCCTCCATATTTCTATGGAGCTGGGGTTCAAAACCAATTTGGACTGCCCTTGCAAACGTCGAGCCAGCACTCTTCAACCTGAAAGGCATCCGTAAAAAGCAATACGTACCACATGGGGTGATGAATGTTGTCTTCTCTTCATCTTCTCTCGTCATAAAGATTTGGTGGTAGCCTGAGTTGGCATCGAGGAATGACAGTAGATCACACCCGGCCATGGAGTCGACAATCTGGTCGATGCGCGGCAATGGGAAGGGGTCCTTAGGACAAGCCTTATTGATGTTTGTGTAGTCAATACACAACCTCCATTTCCCATTTGCCTTGCGCACCACTACCGGATTGTCCAACCACGTCGGATGGAGCACTCCTCTCACCAAACCCACTGCTTCCAATTTCCTGATCTCCTCTATGATGAACTCCTGCCTCTCCAGAGCCTGCTTTCTGACCTTCTGCTTGACGGGCCGTGCATGAGGACAGACAGCTAGGTGGTGCTCAATCACCTCCTTGGGAACACCGGGATGTCGGACGCTTGCCACACAAACACGTCGACATTCGCCCGCAGGAAGGTGACGAGCGCACCTTCCTATTTGCTGTCGAGGGTGGAGCCTATGGTGAAAGCCCCTCCCGTGCCATCCTCCCTGACAGACACCTTCTTGGTCTGTGGTGGCTCAGCTCTGGATTTCTTGCTCTTGTCGGTAGAGCTCTCTGGCACGTCCTCGACGGTAGCACAACACTCCGAGGAGGTACGCTTGCCAGAGTGGGTGCGAGAGGTCTTGTCGGGCTCCTTCTTCCCTCCCGGGCTTTAGCGGCAGGAGCAAGTGCCTTGACGGCAGCTGCTGCAACTGCTTCCCGGTAGAGTTGGTCGGCGCAAATCAGCGGGTCCTTCTTATCGGAGGGGATGGAGATGATAGTCAACGGCCCGGGAAACTTTAGCATGTTGTAGGCGTAGTGCGACGTCGCAATGAACTTGGCTAGTGCCGGGCGGCCGAGGATCCCGTTGTAGGGCAAGGGGATCTCGGCCACGTCGAAGAGGATCCTCTCCGTCCCGTGGTTCAGCTCCCCTCCAAACGTCACGGGCAGCGTGACCTTCCCCTTTGGCTGGCTCCTACCCGGATTGACCCCTTGAAACATGCCCGTTTCATCGTCAAAGATGAGGTGGGTGCTGGACCACTTCAGCGGCTTCTGTGCGTCGAACGACGGCTCCGCTGCTGTAATCTCTCATGCCCACTGCTTGAGCTGGCGGTGAGAAGTATGCAGCGAGGCGCCACCGTTGACGCACATGGCCTCTGTAGCCTTCTGGAACTCTTGCTCGCCGGACTCTTCGTCCTCGTCATGATCATCGTCTTCTTGCTTCTTGTCACGGCCCTGGGCAGGCCTCTCTTGGTGGTTGTCCTTGTCGCGGTGGACTCCTTGGCCACCATGCTTCTTGCCAGATCCCTCGGCACCGTCCTGGCCCTTCTCCTTGTCCTGCCTCTCATACTCGGCCTTTTGCTTTTCAACAAGCAGCTCGACTTGCCAGCAGCTCTGGAGGTCGTGGCCTTTGGTGCGATGGATCTTGCAGTACTGCTTGCCAGAGCCCCCTGGCTTGTCGGCAGCTGCTAAGGCCCGGCAGGCGACGCACCCGACAATCTCCTTGTCGGGGTCGTCTGCCTTGACCTTCTTGGCAGCGCCGGTGTCGTCAGACCTTTCAACGGCAAGCACGGCCTTGCCCTTGCGTTTCCTGTTGCGACGTCGGCCCTTCTTCGTCGGGGCGGCGGTGTCTTCATCAGTAGAGTCGGTTTCCGCACCGACGTCCTCACCGGGGTACTTCCTTCCCTCTTCAGCCCGGGGGCACCTGTCGGCCAGAACATAGAGTTCGGCCACATCCTTAACCTTGGTCATCGCCAGCTCTTTGCGCATCTTGCGGTTGCGCATGTTCTGATGGAACGCGCTGATCACGGCAGTGGGATGAACACCGGGGATGTTGTACTGCACTCGGCTGAATCGCTGGATGTACTTGCGCAGGGTTTCCCCTTCCTTATAGGGAATGATATGCAGAACACTGGCCTGGCCATGAGCTTGGTGGCCCCCAGTGAAGGCGCCAACAAACTCATGGCAACGATCTGACCAAGAAGAAATGGAATCCGCCGGCAAGTGCATCAACCAAGACATAACATTGGGCTTCAGTGCCAGTGGGAAGTAATTGGCAAGCACCTTGTCGTCGTGAGCTCCGGCAGCCTGCATCGCGATGGTGTAGATGCTGAGGAACTCGGATGGATGGGTCTTGCCAGTATACTTCTCGCCGACGTCGGGCTTGAACATGCGGTGGGACGGCCACTGGAACTGCCGCAACTCATGGTAAAGGCTGGGCAGCCCACCTCGTAAGGTAGGCCGCTGGAGCCCCCCAGTGCTGGGTGGTCCATAGCGGGCCCCGCCCGCTTGTCCGACTGGTGGCGTGTATCACACCGGCGCTCGATAGTGGTTCGAGCATCTTCGTGAGCTCGTTCTCGAAGAACTTGGCGCTGGTCGCAGCGGGTTCGCGGGTCAGACGACGCTATGGAGATGTTATCACAAGCGTCATCATGACGGGCCGACGCCCGCGGCGGCTGGCGAGGAGGGGGAGAGTGCACCGTAACCGCAGCACCCCCGGTCCTCCCAGCGCTGGCATGTGGTGGCTCGGTGGGGCGCCGGCCCGAGGGTCCCGCCGTCCGCGGATCATCTTTGTTGGCGACGGCGACGAGGCTCCGGATGGTGGCCCTCCACTCGTCAAGCTTCTCCGCAGCAGGAGGGAAGTCGAGGAGCAGCTGCGCGCGCACCAAAGCTTCTGCTGGCGTGGGTGGCGGCGATAGCTGCGTGGACCGTGGCGCGCTTCGACTTCTAACCACGTTAGAAGGAGCTCTATCACGTCCCAGCGGCTGCGCGCCATTTTCGCCAGCACTTCGGCGGGCATGCTGGACTCCTTCGTCTCGCGGACAATGCACGGGGCTCTTCCCACTGCAGTGTCCGGGGTCTTCAGCGCGGTGACGCTGGTCGTTGCGCGCACCCTGGGAAGAGCGCGCTGTGGGCGCCGGCGTGGGTGTCCTAGAGGTTGCTACACTGCCCAGGGGTGGCACAACGACACTCCTGGAGGGCCCCGCGCCGCCTGCGGGGGCCCAGCTCCGTCCTTGGATCTGGCAACGTGCGGCCGGTCGTCTGGCGCGCGAAAGACGCCGCTCGCCAGGCTCTGACTGCCAGGGCGATGCTGGTGCTCGCAGACTGCGGCTCGGGTCCTGTCCGCGACCGGCCCGCTGCTCGTCCGCACTGGCACGGGATGTTCGGCTCCCAACGAGCCGACCGCCATGGTTGTCTTCTTGGGAGCCATGGCGATGAAGAAACGCTAGGCTAACTACTAGACCAGATTCTCACAATTGCGCCCCCTACCTGGCGCGCCAAAGATGTCGGTGTGGAACGACACCTATGGGATCACAAGAATCCCTACTACGGTTGTCGGGGCGCAGGGTTGCGAGAAGAGCAGGATTAGTAATCAGCACAAGGATCGTTTACCCAGGTTCGGGCCGCGAGGATGCGTAAAACCCTAGTCCTGCTTTGGTGGATGTATTTCAGAGAGTTCTTGAGCTCTCGAACTAGCTATGGTGGGTGCGTGGTTCCAAAGAGCCGAATCCTTCTCCAGTATGCCATAGGCCTCCTTTTATAGTCGAAAGGTCCTGGCACAGTGGCATACAGGAGGTGGAAAGGCGTACAATGTTGCGAGCTTATCGCTCGTATTACAGGACAAGATGCATTTAATGCGTCGCTGAGGTGTCCCCTAGCTTTATCGGGGACGGGGGCGAGGCCCGTCCCGTCCGTCGCCGCTCCTCCTCGCTTTGACACGCGCCCTGGCCAGCGATGCGTGCGGTGCCATGTAGGCAGGTAGGAAGCTGAGGTGGCGCGGTGATGGAGCCTTCATGAAGATCTGCATGCCACCATGCAGGCGCTTGATGAGTTGGCCTGGGAGCTGCATGTTGCCATGCAGGTGCCCGCTCAGCTGGTTGAGCTGGCAGCTGCATGCGAACGGCGGCGGAGACTTGGTTGGTGCGGGTCTAGCAGTGGCCCTGCTGGCGTCCTCGATGAGGGCCTTGCCAGGTGGCCCAGCAATGGTCTTGCCATGGCGTGCTTTCATCCCCGACAAGGATCTTGCCGGGGGTCTTGTGGCTCTCCTCAGCAAGGATCTTGCCGAGGACCGTTGTCTTTTAATCCTCATCTGATCTTGAACATTACATGTCTTCACAAAGGTCTGCATGCCACCATGGAGGTGCCTCCCGAACCCTAGTTCCAACGTGGTTGGTTGAGTTGGAACCCGTGGGCTCGAGGGTGGCTCACTCCGCTGGCGTGGGTGAGCCGCCCCGGCAAGGGTCTTGCCTGGGGAACCTGCTCCGCCTCTCTGCTTCTTTGCGGTCTTGATCTTGGCGTTGCTCTGGCCGTCTTGAGCTTTGGTTTTACCTTGGTTCACCTCCTATGCTCTGCTTGGTGCGGCCGTGGGCGCGGCTCCGACTGTCCGTGCACAGGTAAAGGGGTACAAAAGTGTGCCCCCTCTTTTGTACACCGACAGATTTTGTAAGGAGTGCATGCACAAATCCAGAGTGAAGGTAGCAAACTATGGATAGACCCAAAACCAATGATAGCAAGCAGATAATACCTTTAGTTAAAAAATACAGATAATGGCTCCTTTAATGTTTGTTTGCACCCAACATGAAACTCATAGTAGACACCGAGATTAACCAGATAGTAGGCATATAATCTTGATGCTGCCCCAATATGTACCCCACAACCATTTAAAAACTCAAGTTTTAGCATAAGTTTGGACCTGAGTCGGAGTCTAATAGGTGAACACGTTGATAAAGTAGCATGTCATCATATTAAGCGATGCATAACGTAAGCACACACAAAAGAGTGCGACCTCTCTTGCGGACCTGTGTAGTCCTCAAGGTCGTCTGCTCAGTTGATGATGGTAATGAAGTGTTCGTGGCTGCCAGCGGCGGGGAAGAAGATCTGAGGCGGCGAAAGACAGTCTGGAGAGCGGATCCCTGCTGTGGTGAACCCTTACGTCGTTGGAGCAGCTAAGCTAGGGTGGAACGCATCACCGCAGGAGCAGGACAAACCACACAAGGTTTTCTTTGACACATATCTGTAACAGAAGTAATTGTGTAAGGGCTTGTTTGAATTTGAGGATCCTAACAATGCAGGGATAGGAAATAGACAGGAATAGGATAGGAATGCACGTGCAAAACAGAGAATTTAAAAACACAGGATTTCTGCCAATCTGGGTGTTTGGTTCACAAGAATTGGAAGATCACATGATGCAAAGAAGCATGGTGAGATTATGTCAAACCACAAGAAGTGTACAACCTCTTTGGTGAAGCCATGTCGGTCTCAGCGTGATTGGGTTGGCCGATGAGGATGCTCCGGCTGACTTGGCTATTGGAGGAGGGGAAGAAGATCTTAGGCATTTGGAGATGGAGCCCGAGGTACTGCTCCGCTGTGATGGAGGGTTTCGTCGTTGGAGCAGCTCCGGTGAGTTGTACGACGCCGAGGCTGAAGCAGGACAAGAGACACAACGTTAACCTGAGTGGAATTCTAATAGCATCTCCAATAGATGACGTAAAATACAAAACCACAAAGTGCTAGATGTATACATCAGCCGCTCATCTCTGAACTTAACTGTCGAAACTTAATTTAACTGTCGAAACTGAACTTAACTGTCGAAACTGAATTTTACTGTCGGAACTGAACGCACTAGAGGTGAGGCTACACGTCGATCAACTGACTTTTCATCTCGATCATCGATTTTGCAGCCGTTGGATCTGAAATCAAGTGCTGCAGTTTATCTTCAACCTCCACCCCGAGCCGCCACCACCACCGGCCAAACAGCCGCCCCGCCGCCATGCGGCGATGGTCGCCGCCCACCCACCTCGAAAACACTCCCACCGCGGTCCGCCGCTGCCCGGCCATCCTCTAGCCCCCCCCGTGCCGAGCTTTTCTCCGTGATCCCCACGCCACCGCCCCACTACCGTCGGCGACCACCGCCCCACCTGAACCCTAAGATAGATAGTGGGGTGCCTCTCGCGAGCCCCCTCCCGCTGCGGCTGGTTCTTCCTTAACATCGGCGAGCCCCCCCCCCCCTGAAAATCGATCGACCCAAAAGTCGATTCAGTCGACTGAAGTGTAGCTAAATCGGAGCAGCATCGCAAGCAAGAGCAAGAGCGAGAGCAGCAGCGCGATAAAGAGCAGACCAGGCAGGGGACTGAGAGTAAGAGCAGAGTAGAAGCGCGAGCGAGAGCTAAAGTAGCAGCAGCTCCTACTGATGTGGACGTCACCGCCGAAGGAGCGACGCCGTGGAGGAAGTGGCCGGCGACGCCGCCGTGGATGGAGCCGCGCCGTGTCGGCTCGGGACCGAGCGCCGGCAGCACCATGAGATCGAATCAAGAAGAAAATGCGGCGATTAGTGTACAACCTCTTTGGTGGGGCCGATTAGGCCACAGCTGCATCCGAGGAAATGGTGATGATGATGCTCTTCCAGTGGTGTAGGTGAAGACGGCGGTGTGGGAATGGAGGTGGCACGAAAGACGAGGGGAACGTCGGGGCAGCTCCTTGGAGGTGGACGACTGTAACATCACAAAATTCTAAATTTTGGAATGTTATATTAAATAAATATTTATGCTTGTTTGTTTGATAGTGGTGTGGTTGCTTGTGTGAAATTGAGTGAAATTTGAAACTTTCTGAAAGTTGAATGAGAGGGAATGAAATGACTTTCCCAAACTTCCACCTTGCATTTATGATCTCCATGAATTCAAATTCTTTTCATCACAAAACCCTGGAGAGAAGATGACATGACTTCTTCCATTTATTTAAATGACAAGGGTGTTGAAAATATTTGAATTTCATTTGGAAAATATTTCCAATTCTGAAACTTTATGCAACTCAATGATTTTCACGAGAGAAGATAAAATGACTTCTTCAAATTAAATGAAATATGAGTTGGGAGTTTTAAAAGAATTAAATTCAAATTTCTTTTGAATTTATTTCCAATTTGGAGTTATTTGAGTTTTATTCAAATTATTTTCTCCATAAACAAAATATATGGAAAATAGGGTAACATGATTCCCTACATCAGAAAATTGGAGAGAAATTAATTTGAAGTCATTTTGGTATTTTAAAAATGATTTTTATTGGATTTTATTGGACCGGTAGCACTGTGTGAATTATTAAAATTTGTGTGTATTTTATTTGAAGCTAAAATAGTGTTCATGTTGTAGAAAATCTTTTTCTGAAAATTTTGATATATTATATGCCTATATAAAAATTTTATTTATTTTTGTTTTGTTGTCTTTGTCAAAAAAAAATTCGCTGCGCCCCGCCGGGCCAAGGGCCAAGGCCCAAGGCCAAGCCAGCGGCCGGCCGGCCAAGGCCATCCACCGCACGCACCTAGGGAGCCAGGGAGCCAAGGTTTCCTATTCTTTTACAAATCCTAGTAGGATTTGATCCCGTTTCGTTATTCCGTTTATTCCGATTTGTTTCTAGATCTTTCCCCTCTTTGTTTCCTAATCCCAGTCTATTCCTTGTCCCCTACCCCAAGCAAAACCCTCCCCTCCCCAATATAAATACCCAAGCACCCCCCCCTCCAACACATCAAACCAACACCTCTCCTCTCCTCTCCAAGCAGCAGCAGCAAAGACCACCGCCGCCGCTTGCCACCGCCGCCGCCAAGTGCTGCCGCCGCGCCCTCGACCTCTCCTGAGGTTTATATGATCTCCTCTCCACCGCCCGTGATCTCCTTTCCTCTAGGATCAACCGCAACATCGGATCCGATCTTCTTCCCCAACTCCGACGACTACTCCGTGAGATCCACGAAATCCCGTAATTCATTTTTTTCAGAAAATAGCAATCTTAGAAAATTCATATCTTTTAGAGTTTTTAGTATTTTGAGTGATTCCAATTGCTATGTGTCACAAATTTGCTGAAGTTTCTGTTAGTGTCTCTGGATTTCAAATTTGAGTAGTTTAAATTTGAATTTGATAAATTTTGTTCAGATTAGTATTTTGGCCATAACTTGAGTTTAAAATAGGTTTTAATTAATTCTTTTTGCTCCTGGTCACTTGTGATATTGTTTAGCTGTAGGATTTAGTTTGGTAATTTTGGAGTATTTTAAGTTAGATTTTTAGTAAAAACAGTACTGTTTTGCTTATATAGTTGTTTTAGTTATGTAATTATTGTTTTTAATTATTTTTAGTTAATTCCTTTTGTAGATTTTCACTTGTTGTTATATGTTTATGTTTAGGTACAGTAGATAAATTTTTGTAGTTATTTATTAGTGTTTAGCTACTGTTTTTGTAATTGCTTGTTTAGTTCATAGTGATAGTGGATAAAAATAGTTTTATTAGTTTTAAAAGTAATTCTTTTCCACTTCAAGTTATATTGTTTTTGTTTCTGTTATTTGTGAACACATTAGTTGTTATATTTATTTAGTATAGTTTATTAATGTTTTAATAAACGATTTGCTGTTATAGTTGTCTTAGTGTTTTGCTAGTTGCTATATTTGTTCCTAGTATTAACTAGATGGTTATAGTAGTTTTATATTAGTTCTTTTGTTAGTTATTAAATTAGTAATTTATTTTCAGTTATTTTATTAGATTTATATTTTCTTTGTTGTAGAAAAAATATTAGAGTAATTTAGTGATGTTATGTTAAGATTTGTGTGAGTTGGTCACCACTAGTTTTTCCTTGAATTTTTCTTTCAAGTTTTTCCTTTGGTTTTCGACTTGGTTTTCTTTGTTGCTTTTATTTTGATTGAGTATTGTTATGATTGATAGAATTGATTGCTAGGATGATTGCTTATATGATTGTCTGTTTAATATAGATTTTCAACGGAGTGACGAATAGCTCTACCAAGTCTTTATTACGAGGCGTTATTATCTTCATCAAGTAATACCGAGCAAGTTCACTTGACCATGCTTTCATACCTATGTTTTATTGCATTTAGTGGCATCTTTGCAACCACCCTCCAGTAGTGTTATTGATTCTTGTAGTTGAGTAGTATGCATGAGGTAGGAACCCATCACCCTGTTACCAAGCCCGGGACGTTATTTATTTTAATGCTACGCTATAGTAGACGGGGTTTGGTATGAGTGCTCGGGAGTGGTGTGAGAATGGAGGATCTCGTCAATGGCGACAACTCCATGATGGAATCTGCAAGGACTGCATCTTCAAGGCCTCAAGACTTCAAGACTCAAGACAAGAATTCAATACACACTCTTGGGTGAAGGATGGTTGACGGGCACCTGGAGAAACCAGTGGTTGGCGGGATGCATGGAGAAGCGCCATGACATCTTGCGGAAAGCTTCACCCAGACTCAAAGAGACGGAAGAATACTTCATGCCCGGAAGCTTACCCGTGCAACCGCAAGTCACTATGGGCTCGGCTTGGTTGACCTTAGTTGTGACTCTGGCTGGGGCGGTGCTAGCAGATGTAGAACTAGGGTAGGATTGGATGAGCACCGGACGGTGGTCGAGGAACTCTTCGAAGACCATGTTTGGTCATCTTGTTCTCAAACACCACGAAGTGCGAGAACGTAAAGAGAGGATCGAATCTTGCGGGTAAAGTGTACAAACCTCTGCAGAGGGTTAAAACCTAATCGATTAGCCGTGTCCCGATTACGGACAATTTGAGCATCCGGACTTGGATCTATCTCGGAACTCTCAACACCAGATTGATAACTTAATTGTGGGCAACTTATGATGATTTTGGGCTATGAGACATCGGTTGGCGGAACCATGTCATGATAGAAAACTCCATAGTACGGACTTCATTTATTCCTTGGATGTAGGGAAAATAAATCAGCTTTTACATAAACAAAACTCAGACCACGAGCCACAAAGCCATACTGCATATAGTATAGTTTATCATCTGTTTTCTCTTATTGTGATCTTGCGGTACATTCAATGTAATTGACCTACACGGCTGCAACGTATCATGTTGCGATACTTTCTTCCGACGAGTAAGAGTGCAGTGCAGGGTTACGGTCTACACTCAACTTGCCGATGGCGTTGATGGGACTCCACACCCGTTTGATTGTTTCCGCTGAGTATTATGAGGTATATATCATTTTACGTTATTTATACATGTGATTGCACTTTGATATATACATTGATGTCTTGTGTGTGCCAAGATATTGATCCGAGGATGGCACAACAACACGAGGCTTGACCGTCTGAGGTCGGGTCGCTTCTGAGATATGGTATCGAGCACATGTTGATCAGAGGACGTGACCCTAGAAACCGGAAAGCCCCTAGGACCGAAAATCTCTAAAACTTTATTTTCAAAAGACTCTTACTTCTCATCTCTTCTGATTTTATCAAATAGACACTCTCACCTCAAATAGTTAGAATATACCCTTTTCCTTTTGATCACATGAAGAATCAATCAAGCCGCTCCAAGAAGGACAAGATATCGGATAACGATGGCCTCTTCAGGGTAAAGAGGATTTGACCATGCATTAGAAGAGTGGAAGCTGCAACAATTGAAGACTCCGAAGACTAGAAGAATTTGAAGAATCTGAAGAATTATTTGACCTTTAGAAGACCAAACCCCTGTTACACACTTACGTTAGACGCGACGATTTGTGAGCTGTCATTTGTTTGATGTTTCCGACAGCCCCAAAATAAAACTTGTTTCTTCAAAAAAACTATTGTTTGTATTGTGTGTATATCCCTCCCCACCTCTCTCATATCTCATCCCAAAACTTTTGGACCCCATAGATGATGAATGAAGTTGGACTGATATTCTCTGGACCAAAGACTCAGCCGGAGGCAGAGCTATGGATGCAGAACATGGAAAATCACTTTGGAAGCAATTTGGTTTCAAGGAAGAATGAAGTATCGTACGCTCTTCAGTACTTTGAAGGAAGTGCTGCAACCTGGTGGAAAATGCATCAAGCCATACAGGGATGGAATGGAGCAAAGACTTGGGAAGAATTCAAGAAGACTCTGACAAGATCTCGTCTTACCCGGAAGCACCATGATACACCAAGAAATAAACCTTGTGCCTGCAAGATTTGCGGAGAAATAGGACACACCGGGAGGAACACAAGGATGGATGCCCTCATTGTGAGGAGAAACACCCAGTGAGGAATGCCCAACTAGTCGGTGACTTGTTTCTTGTGTGAAGGAACCACCCACTACCCGACCCAGTGTCACATTTACCCCATGGTGCAACAAACTATTCAGGAGCAGGAAGAAGGAATGAAAGAAGCCCTCCGAGAAGTTATGAAAGAACACGTGATGAAGGAATGTGTTGAAGCCCACGATGGAGAAGGCCTCAACAGATTTTACTCCAATGCCTGCTATTCATGTGGAGAAGAAGGACATTTTTCACAGATTGCACCAAGGAAAGAAAAGAGTATCTGGATACTTCCGACGGAAGCAATAGAGTTTGATCCACAGGAATAAAAGGTTTGATCGAGCGAAGAAACCCCGAAGAGAAAACAAAGACACCCTCAGAACAACCCAATTTCTGCAAAGAGGGACAAGAGTCATATTACCTGTTTTGAATGTAAGGACGTCGGGCATTATGCCAATCATTGTCTTGAAAGGAAGCAAGGAACTCAAGCAGCAGGCACCATCTCCAAGAAACCCAAAGACTTATCGAGAGTTATGTGTTTTCATTGCAAGGAAGCAGGACATTATGCTACTAAATGTTCCTACAAGAAGGAAGCTGGAGTTGAGTAGTTGGAATTTTGATATGGATAATAAGAGTGGTAGAAACCAATTTTTTTTTCATGAGTACAATAAGTTGAGTTATGTAAGGGGTGCTCAGAGTTTGTAATGGATTTATGAAATCAATAAAGTTAAGGTGACATGTTTTCATATGTTTAATTGTATGAGTTGTTACTCTATGAACACAGATTTTGACCATTTTCGAGGATATGAGAAATATGGTCTATGGATGGATTTGTGAATTTCATTTTTAGGGTGGTAGTACCCTGTGAAGAAGACTAGACTAATGGATAAGAAAATATATATTCCACGGACTGTAGTTCAAGGAAAAAAAGTTGGAGTTTTGCTTTTGATATGATGGTATGAAGAAACAGTACTACCGGATTTAAAGGAGGTGTAATATGGAACAAGAGAGTTACTCCAAGGATGAGTTAAAGCTGCATTAGTGTTGAAGTGGGCCATAACCCACGGGCCCAGGATTTTGAAAAGGAACAGATGTAACCTTGATAAAGGAATAAATTTTGAAGAATCAGTGATCCAATCAAGATACGTTTACGTAGGAGGTTACGCAAAAACCCGAGAGTGGTGAAGTAACGATAGATGTTTTGTTTGGCTTGCTGAACCAAAGGATTTACTCGAACCCGTTCGAGAACAAGAGAAATTCTGCAATGCTTGTGAGTATGCCCAAGTGTTAGAATACGTGATTCACTGTTTACGTATGTGGTAATGATTCAAGCACGGGATGGATTGGCCCCATACCGAGACTTCTATCATGAACTATCATATGTTGATGGAAAATCGAGAGACTTGAAAACTTTAGAAGAGCGTCGATCGACAAGCCAAAAACCTTAGAATGGTAGGACGATTGATCCATGTACCGGCAACCGTTGCCAAACGTAGGTCATACGGTGAGACCCAACCCAACCCATTATTCCTGCAGGAGAAACCTGTAATGGTCGACCACCATGAGATCTCGATAGTTGTTTATTGGCGACAAACCTGTCAGCTAAGGAGACACAGTCTCGGAAGAACCTCACCAGGATGAAAGGACACGTATTTGAGGAAAAGGTTTTGACCCTACTGGAAGAGCCCCAGTGTAGGAGTTACTTCGAAGTTGTGAGAAGACCGATAGTGTTCACCCTAGGGATGGAGTACCTGAGTTCCGTTGGAACCATAACCCTGCTTTTAAGTGTGGTAGCACACTAGACCATTCCGATCGACGGATTTGCTGGAAGACCCCCAAACCCTAACCTTTTCTTGCTGCCTCTTCGAATCTCGAGGACGAGATTCATTTTAAGTGTGGTAGATTTATAACATCCCAAAATTCTAAATTTTGGAATGTTATATTAAATAAATATTTATGCTTGTTTGTTTGATAGTGGTGTGGTTGCTTGTGTGAAATTGAGTGAAATTTGAAACTTTCGAAAGTTGAATGAGAGGAATGAAATGACTTTCCCAAACTTCCACCTTGCATTTATGATCTCCATGAATTCAAATTCTTTTCATCACAAAACCCGGAGAGAAGATGACATGACTTCTTCCATTTATTTAAATGACAAGGGTGTTGAAAATATTTGAATTTCATTTGGAAAATATTTCCAATTCTGAAACTTTATGCAACTCAATGATTTTCACGAGAGAAGATAAAATGACTTCTTCAAATTAAATGAAATATGAGTTGGGAGTTTTAAAAGAATTAAATTCAAATTTCTTTTGAATTTATTTCCAATTTGGAGTTATTTGAGTTTTATTCAAATTATTTTCTCCATAAACAAAATATATGGAAAATAGGGTAACATGATTCCCTACATCGAGAAAATTGGAGAGAAATTAATTTGAAGTCATTTTGGTATTTTAAAAATGTTTTTATTGGATTTTATTGGACCGTAGCACTGTGTGAATTATTAAAATTTGTGTGTATTTTATTTGAAGCTAAAATAGTGTTCATGTTGTAGAAAATCTTTTTCTGAAAATTTTAATATATTATATGCCTATATAAAATTTTATTTATTTTTGTTTTGTTGTCTCTGTCCAAAAAAAATTAGCTGCGCCCCTTGGGCCAAGGGCCAAGGCCCAAGGCCAAGCAGCGCCGGTCCGGCCAAGGCCATCCACCGCACGCACCTCGGGAGCCAGGAGCCAAGGTTTCCTATTCTTTACAAATCCTAGTAGGATTTGATCCCGTTTCGTTATTCCGTTTATTCCGATTTGTTTCTAGATCTTTCCCCTCTTTGTTTCCTAATTCCAGACTATTCCTTGTCCCCTACCCCAAGCAAAACCCTCCCCTCCCCAATATAAATACCCAAGCACCCCCCCTCCAACACATCAAACCAACACCTCTCCTCTCCTCTCCAGAGCAGCATGAGTGCAGCACCACCGCCGCTTGCCACCGCCGCCGCCAAGTGCTGCCGCCACGCCTCGACCTCTCCCGAGGTTTATATGATCTCCTCTCCACCGCCCCGTGATCTCCTTTCCTCTAGGATCAACCCCAACATCGGATCCGATCTTCTTCCCCAACTCCGACGACTACTCCGTGAGATCCACGAAATCCCGTAATTCATTTTTTCAGAAAATAGCAATCTTAGAAAATTCATATCTTTTAGAGTTTTTAGTATTTTTGAGTGATTCCAATTGCTATGTGTCACAAATTTGCTGAAGTTTCTGTTAGTGTCTCTGGATTTCAAATTTGAGTAGTTTAAATTTGAATTTGATAAATTTTGTTCAGATTAGTATTTTGGCCATAACTTGAGTTTAAAAATAGGTTTTTAATTAATTCTTTTTGCTCCAGGTCACTTGTGATATTGTTTAGCTGTAGGATTTAGTTTGGTAATTTTGGAGTATTTTAAGTTAGATTTTTAGTAAAAACAGTACTGTTTTGCTTATATAGTTGTTTTAGTTATGTAATTATTGTTTTTAATTGTTTTAGTTAATTCCTTTTGTAGATTTTCACTTGTTGTTATATGTTTATGTTTAGGTATAGTAGATAAATTTTTGTAGTTATTTATTAGTGTTTAGCTACTGTTTTTGTAATTGCTTGTTTAGTTCATAGTGATAGTGGATAAAAATAGTTTTATTAGTTTTAAAAGTAATTCTTTTCCACTTCAAGTTATATTGTTTTTGTTTCTGTTATTTGTGAACACATTAGTTGTTATATTTATTTAGTATAGTTTATTAATGTTTTAATAAACGATTTGCTGTTATAGTTGTCTTAGTGTTTTGCTAGTTGCTATATTTGTTCCAGTATTAACTAGATGGTTATAGTAGTTTTATATTAGTTCTTTTTGTTAGTTATTAAATTAGTAATTTATTTTCAGTTATTTTATTAGATTTATATTTTCTTTGCTGTAGAAAAAAATATTAGAGTAATTTAGTGATGTTATGTTAAGATTTGTGTGAGTTGGTCACCACTAGTTTTTCCTTGAATTTTTCTTTCGAAGTTTTTCCTTTGGTTTTCGACTTGGTTTTCTTTGTTGCTTTTATTTTGATTGAGTATTGTTATGATTGATAGAATTGATTGCTAGGATGATTGCTTATATGATTGTCTGTTTAATATAGATTTTCAACGGAGTGACGAATAGTTCTACCAAGTCTTTATTCTGAGAGCGTTATTATCTTCATCAAGTAATACCAGGCAAGTTCACTTGACCATGCTTTCATACCTATGTTTTTATTGCATTTAGTGGCATCTTTGCAACCACCCTCCAGTAGTGTTATTGATTCTTGTAGTTGAGTAGTATGCATGAGGTAGGAACCCATCACCCTGTTACCAAGCCCGGGACGTTATTTATTTTAATGGTACGCTATAGTAGACGGGGTTTGGTATGAGTGCTCGGGAGTGGTGTGAGAATGGAGGATCTACGTCAATGACGACAACTCCATGATGGAATCTGCAAGGACTGCATCTTCAAGGCCTCAAGACTTCAAGACTCAAGACAAGAATTCAATACACACTACTGGGTGAAGGATGGTTGACGGGCACCTGGAGAAACCAGTGGTTGGCGGGATGCATGGAGAAGCGCCATGACATCTTGCGGAAAGCTTCACCCAGACTCAAAGAGACGGAAGAATACTTCATGCCCGGAAGCTTACCTGTGCAACCGCAAGTCACTATGGGCTCGCTTGGTTGACCTTAGTTGTGACTCTGGCTGGGGCGGTGCTAGCAGATGTAGAACTACGGTAGGATTGGATGAGCACCGACGGTGGTCGAGGAACTCTTCGAAGACCATGTTTTGGTCATCTTGTTCTCAAACACCCTGAAGTGCGAGAACGTAAAGAGAGGGATCGAATCTTGCGGGTAAATTGTACAAACCTCTGCAGAGGGTTAAAACCTAATCGATTAGCCGTGTCCCCGGTTACGGACAATTTGAGCATATGGACTTGGATCTATCTCGGAACTCTCAGCACCAGATTGATAACTTAATTGTGGGCAACTTATGATGATTTTGGGCTATGAGACATCGGTTGGCGGAACCATGTCATGATAGAAAACTCCATAGTACGGACTTCATTTATTCCTTGGATGTAGGGAAAATAAATCAGCTTTTACGCAAACAAAACTCAGACACAGAGCCACAAAGCCATACTGCATATAGTATAGTTTATCATCTGTTTTCTCTTATTGTGATCTTGCCGGTACATTCAATGTACTGACCTACACGGCTGCAACGTATCATGTTGCAGATACTTTCTTCCGACGAGTAAGAGTACGGTACAGGGTTACGGTCTACACTCAACCTGCCAATGGCGTTGATGGGACTCCACACCCGTTTCATTGTTTCCGCTGAGTATTATGAGGTATATATCATTTTACGTTATTTATACATGTGATTGCACTTTGATATATACATTGATGTACTGTGTGTGCCAAAGATATTGATCCGAGGATGGCACAGCAACACAGAGGCTTGACCGTCTGAGGTCGGGTCGCTACAACGACGGGGTGGCTGAACCGACGGGATGACCAGATCGACGACGGATCCTCATCAGGTACGGTGGATGAGGGACGCCGAGGTGTTGCTGTGGACGACATCGTCAGGGAAGAGGCTCCGGCTGGGTGGCGGACGGAGGAGGGTGTGGGGCTTCGCGGGTTTTCCCGGCCTCGGTGTACGAATGGGTGGGCGGATGGGATGGAAGTGGGGAACCATGGCTAAGGGACGCGCTTGTCCGAAATGTGGGGTAAGTTACAAAAGTACCCCCACCGATTTGAGGCGGTTCTTTTGGTTCAGGGGTATCACGGGCATTTCACGTGTCAGGATTTCACAGGAGGTGGGAGTTTCCGCGCGCATTGTAATTTTGGAATAGCAAGGCATGGGTTGAGATGGAGGGAGTTGTCGGAGCACAACGAGGCAAAGATATATCTTAAATATTTCGGGCTAACAAGGCGCGGGTTGAAATTTGCGGACAAGCCTAACGTGTACTGTACCAAATCAATTCGCACTACAAATGTCATTCAAAACTTTGAATTCATGTTATGTTCAATTAAAATATTTTGCTACGTGTATAATGCATGCAACCTAGTACTCAAATGAACGTTTTATTGCATTCCAAACGTATATACTACCGCTTCAATATGAACTAAATTTGAATTCATTTCTCTATTTGAATAAGATCTACAATAATGATTGTTGTGAAGTCAAAGCATTTGAATTCGTTTATCTATTTTAATAAGATCTACAATCGTCATTATTGTCAAGTTAAACCATCGTTTGTGTATTATCTTCGCAGCACACCACATGATTAGTCTTGAGTTACATATGAACTATGTGTACTATATGAACTCGAACTCGATTTTTTGAATCCACTTTATGTTGATTTCAAATCATAGTACATTTCAAACTCTAGCTAGATCTTCACAAACTAAACCATGTCTCATATGTATAATGTGTTTATCACATTATGTATGGTGCCCCGCCCCCTACGCCTACAAGTATTTAGGTGTGAGTTGCAAACACCACACATTACCACAAATTCAAATAAAATGTGAGAATGTTCGATATATAGTATTGTTTAGATTGTTCGGTATTTAGTTGTAAGCTGCAAACGCCACACATTATCACAAATTCAAATAAAATGTGAGATTGTTTGATGTATAGTATGGTTTAGATTGTTCGACATTTAGCTGTGAGTTGCAAACGCCATGCATTATCACATTATGGTATAACATGTGCGGAGACCACAACACGCCATCACCGCTATATTCATGCATGCATATGTTTAAAACACTATGATCTCCTATTCAAATATATGAATCCACTTTCATATCAAATTATGATCTTTGTTAGTCTCTTACACCCACACAATCCTCTAACCTTTGTAGCTACCACTAACTTTCTCTCGTGCATGCACACACCCTCCTCGCCCTCCCCCTCCCTCAACATTCTATCCATCGCACACATTCATTTTTTTAGGTCATTCTCCCACAGTCTCCACAACTCCTTTCCGACACACACCGATCGATAAACCTCTCCAGCGATGTCTGCCTACAACATACACGCACCTTCAATCTCCTCCTTTATGTGTCCTTGCCTCGTGTCTCTCATACGGTCTCACACACGTGTAAACTCTCGGCCCTCTTTTCATCGATCTCACAACCGCACACTCCTCCCCTATCTAGCTAGTAGCTGGGCCTCTCGCACCACCTCCTAGCTCCATTCTCTCTGTCTATCCGTCTCGCCGGGCCTTATTTGCCTCTAACAAATGGACGTACACCGACCGATCTCCCGCTATACATATAGCTAGCTAGGTCCTTATAACTCGTTTTTCCCACGCGTCGATCGATCTACTTCATTAGTTATGTCTCTCCCTTCCTCCGACAAACAACAATTGATCTACCGATCTAGTTAGGTTTGTTTACCAAACACATGGTTCCCCTTCATCATCCATGGATGTGTCCCGACAAATCTATCACGCACAGGCACACACAGAAACACATCCCCACTCTTATTGATAATATTGCAGTTCCACCCTCAGTTTGTCTAGTAGGCCTCTCCCACCATCTTCGAGAAGCAACTCCATCACCCATCCAGCACTCTACCCCACTCCCTCCCTCTCTCTCTCCTCTCTCTCTCTGTCCCACCCTATTTCCCGTCCTTCAGTTATGTATGGATTTCGACCGATCTCCCTCAAGACATAGCTGGGTCTCTCCTTCTCAACACATATACGAGTCGTTCTACCTCTATAGTTAGGCCTCTGCCTACCCCTCCCCCCACCCCCTCCCACACACACACACACACACACCGATATATCGAGCACTCTAGTCATGTCTCCCTGCCACACACAAACTTGACATGTGCCCTCTGACGTTCCGGTAGCTAGGTCAGTCGCCCTATATCTTTGACTTGCACACACACACACACAATTTCGATGGCTCTCTTCATCGATCTCGCACCCACCCACTTGATCCTCACTTCGACTCTATCGATATCTATGACCCCTCCCTCTCTTCTCGTGGATCGCCTGATCCTCTATATATGATATGTATAGGCCTCCATTTCACACACATTGCATGCAAAAATTTGTTTGAGATGTCATCGACACATATTCCCACAAATACATTCACGAAATCAACCTCCCCCCCCCCCAAAAAAACAAAAAATACTCACGAACGCGCAAGCCATTTGTCTAGGTTTGTATCTCTCACACACACCCACGTAGGTGGGGGACGTGCACGAAGAGAAGAGATGCACGCACGGCGCACGTACTCCCGTCTCTTTCCCAACCACACCCGCGCGGGTAAACGGTGGAGCTCATTTTTGTACGAAAAGTCAGCCCACGTGGTAACTTGACACGTGTACTGGTTGTCCACTAGATGGAGGGAGGATCGTCTACCATGGGTGAACAAACAAATTGCGACTTGACGCGTTATGTTAAAAAAGAGGCAAACCATGTGGGGCATACCTTAGAGGCAAGGCTCTATACACTGGAGTACTTTTGATGTGCCCGTCAACTCGCAGAACAAGGAGAAGCTTGCTTAGTACGCCGTCTCCCCCGCCCACGGGCGCGGTGGCTCGCAGGATGAGGTGAAGCTTGCTTACTAGTAGTAGTATTGTACGCCTTACGCCCGCTCCCTCGCCCAAGCGCGCGGTGGCTCGCAGGACGAGGAGAAACTTTTACTACTCCCTTCATTTACTCCTCGTCCCTACTACCTTGGTTAGAGAGATTATCATATTGTTTGGAATATATGTCCTTTAGTAGATTTCAATATGAACTAGTAGTACGTACTCCAAACACTGATGTATATAGACGTATTTTAGAGTGTAGATTCACTCATTTTGCTCCGTATGTAGTCCATATTGAAACATACGTAATAGTACGCACTCTCCCTCGCCCCTCGACCCTCGCCACGTGGTGGACGTGCAGCAATTCATTCGGTCTCATATAGCCAGAACGATATATACTGCAGTACCATTATTGCTCGACTTCCCGAAGAGGCGAAGAGCCAATCGCAAGGTTAATAGGTTGGAGATGCCAAGCGCAAGGTTTGTAGGAGAACGAGTAGTAGGTGTCGCGTCATTTATAAATAAAGTTTTTTTTCTTCAGCGGCACGTACGCAATATAAATAGGTTCATATGGAGAGAAAAGGAAACCGCTCCACTATATACATAGGCAGGACGAGCCTACAC
Source organism: Aegilops longissima (assembly GCA_021605205.1). Taxonomy (NCBI): domain Eukaryota; kingdom Viridiplantae; phylum Streptophyta; class Magnoliopsida; order Poales; family Poaceae; genus Aegilops; species Aegilops longissima. The sequence continues at coordinate 245,862,930 of CM038682.1, read as the reverse complement.
GGTTGCTTGCTGGGGTTGCTCTCTTCAGTTTTCGCACTCTCTCGCACAAAACCACTATGGCCACATCTCTAACATCCCGGCGTATCACGTCCGCCGGGGGAAGGGCCGGGTGGATGCTTAGTGTAGATGCGGTCGCCGTCGCCGACGGCGAAAACCCACCGTCGGCACGTCCCGATCAGGGGTCCCCGCCATTCTCTCTCACAAAGCCGGTGAGGTTGCCTTCGTCCATTGCTCACTGCCGCGACGTGGGTAGTTGCCTCCTCCCGCCGCCCTCCTCTAGGTTGAGCTACGTCCCGACATCCCTCAGGTACAACTCCCTTTACAGCCGGCTTGCACCACTGCTCCAGCTGCCCACATCACTCCATGTGGATATTTCTCTACTTCTTTGCCCCGCACATACCTCTACTGGCTTCTACGTACTGTATTTGTGATGAGTTTATGTCTCATCAACTAGTCCCAGTAATCTTATTCTAATCACGCTTCATCAATTTCTTTGCCACAGGGATGCTCATCTCAATTTTGGTGAAACTGCACAAAATGATCTGATGGTCAAAGGGTTGCAAACTTCGTTTCTTAGGAAGCTCCGACATTGCCAGCAAATTAAAGCCTGGTTAGGGTTTACGGTTCAAGGGATAGGGACTGCATGGATAGTTTTTTTCTTTAGCTGTCTCTGTTTCAGTGGCTAGCGACTACATGAGTAGTAGTACTGTACGCCTTACGCCCGCTCCCTCACCCAAGCGCGCGGTGGCTCGCAGGACGAGGAGAAATTTTTACTACTCCCTCCGTTTACTCCTCATCCCTACTACCTTGGTTAGAGAGATTATCATATTGTTTGGAATATTTATGTCCTTTAGTAGATTTCAATATGAACTACTAGTACATACTCCAAACACTGATGTATATAGACGTATTTTAGAGTGTAGATTCACTCATTTTGCTCTGTATGTAGCATAAAGTTGAGATACTTATTTTGGAACGGAGGGAGTACATATTTGCTATGATTTGTAAATCATTGAGATGCAATAGCATGCATGTTAGTCTCCTTTGTATTTGATGAAATGTTGCAACGGGCAACATTGGATGCAAGATACATGTAACAGAAGCTGGAAGAAGCTTCATAGCATTGTACTATCTCGCTGATAAATTACAGTACGTACTATACAAGTACTACTATGTAAAGAGTTAGGTGTCACACGGTGTCCAGAAAATATGGTAATAGTGTGAGGTGGGCCATGTAATCACTGAGCCTGCGTGTTTTCACTACTCTTACACTCCTCCGCCGTAAGAACGGAGAAAATTGTAATCTAGTAGTGCCTCCTTTCGCTGAAAGCGTGGGACATCCAGCAGTCCTACCACCTCAGTAATAATGACCAATGAGCCATCAAATCACATAGACCCAGCAGTAAGTTGGACGGCCGAAGAAACCATCACTCTTGAATCCGCTTCTCCCTTCAACGCAGGCGCCAGTGAGAGGTCGCGTCCGCTCTGCCCGGGCATGAATGTGGCACCGATTCTTTGGAGCGGTGCTGACCGTTTCAGGAGGGAAGCGCGCTCGGGCGATGGAAGGGCTTTGGGTGGGCCAGGCTGGTCAGGAGCGGGCGTGGCAGCTGTCCACCTGTCCCTACCGGATGCCCGGAAACGAGAGGATGCACCGACTCTCGCGGCTAAAATCGTACACTACACACCATCTCTCTGTAGGAGTAGGTCGATCTGTCGCTCTCTCTAACACACACATGCTGTTAAACACACACACGCACATGCACACGCACACGCACACATAGGTTCATAGAATAGGAAAATCGTGTGAGTGCGAAGCCACAGGAAGTGAGATACAAATGGAGTACGTACAAGAAGAGAAGAGGTGATGAATATTCCATCAAACCTGGACCGAGGAGTAGTACTCCCTCCGTCTAGGTGTTAAGTCATCATACAAAAATCAGATATTCCCAAAATGTTTAGGCGTCGTCCATTAACTTCGCATCTCAATCCCCTCCCGGCCTCATTGCTAGTGAGTGTTGTTACTTAGGGAGCGTTTGGATCTTTAGCAAGAACATCTTATAGCATAGTCGGGCAAGGTTAGGCGTTTGGAACTGTTAAAATATGTTAGCTTTTGTGGGCCAGCTAGCTTGGGTGGGCTAGAAAAACCTTGCTAGCTCTGGAGAGCCAGATCGGCTCGCTTCCGACGGCAAACTTCGCGTAGTAGTAACATAGACTAGTAACATATGCATGTTACTAGTCCAAGTTACTCACCATTATGACCAGCCTAAGCAATGTAACCAAACGCTCCTTACTCTGCCTTGTTATCTCCCCGGAAACCCAATGCATGGAGCGCAACTACGCGTTGATCAGTCAAGAAATCAAAGTCGGCTTGCATGCGAGTTAATACGTGGCCCTGCATGGTAGCTAAAACTGCATCTCTTAGTTGTTTGGATTAATTGTTGCATTTAGAGACAGAAATCAGGGCTTTGATTGAAGGAATGACCGGTCAAGTTTCTCCTTCTCCTCCAGTCTTCTTGCACCTTGGTCCCGTTGCACCTTATAACGTGACTTATTACACCTAGACGGAGGGAGTCGTACAAGATACGATGGCACACTGACTTAGGTCGAATACAAGTGCCCAAAATTGTGTGCATGTTATAATAAGGATTCACTTAAAATAGTGTGGGAGCGAACAGAGGGATCAATTGGACAGTGTTCCCGAGCAGTAGCGAGATGTGTGAGGTAAGATACACCGCTGGCGCTTTTAATTTTTCTTATTAATTTGTTTGTTTCACCCTCACCGGTGGGACCCAACGATTACGTGGACAGAGGTAAGGTGACTAAGGCTGCATTATTTCTGCACCACTGTGGATAGTCTTACCACCAAAGCCACATGACACGATTATGATTTAAATCCCAATGACTCCCACACACAAAAAACACGGCATTCTTGTCACACGAATGCAGGAATGTCTAAAAGGTTATTTTCCTCTCGTTGAACATAACGGGAGGGTTGTGTAGCTGGTTAGCATGTTCGCTCCTCAAACTTGAGGCCTCGGGTTCGATAACTACACTTGAGCATAATTCGTGCCAGGAGGATTCTTTGATTGGTCAAAATGGATGGATACGGAGCTGTACGATCTCGTAGTGACCGCATAATCACCTCATCACGTATAAGCTGCAGCCTCGGCGCTTGTTTTCTAGGTTTTGCACTGTTCACACTCTCTCCAGTATATATATACACGCTGGAGCCTCAGCGCTTGTAGTTGCTCTCTTCACACTCTCTCACCCTCTCCAAATCTAAACAAGACTTCATTGGCCTCTCTCTCTCTCCCCTCACTGCTGGTCTGCTTGTAGTTGCTCTCTTCACACTCTCTCACCCTCTCCAGATCTAAAAAAGACTTCGTTGGCCTCTCTCTCTCCCCTCACTGCTGGTCAAAGAGCCGGCAGGATCCGTCCGCCGGGAAGGGAAGGAGGCTTAACAATGTCGCCGTCGGCGAGGGAGGGAATCCACTACCAGTGCAGCTATTCACTTTCACCCAGCGGCGGCGCGGGAGGGCCTCCGAGCCCTTCTTCTTCACCGCCGTACATAGTGTGGGTCGAACGGCCTCCGGTTGCCCACCGAACCACACCCCAAGAACCTTAAGGTCTAATTTACTTATTCCACATGCATTGCTCTAGCTGCATGTGGGCTTTTTCCGCTTCTGCACTCGAATCTAGGTGTTAGATCAAACAGGAAAGTAGTGGGGAAAGTTGTATTCCATGAATCTAGGACGTGGTTCAAACAGGAAAGGAATGGGGGAAAGTAGTGGGAAAAGTTGTATAGCATGAATCTAAAATGTGGTTCAAAAAGGAAAGGAAGGGGGAAAGTAGTGGGGAAAGTTGTATCGCATGAATCTAAGACGTGGTTCAAAGAGGACAGGAATGGGGGAAAGTAGTGGGGAAAGTTGTATAGCATAAATCTAGGACGTGGTTCACAGAGGAAAGGAAGTGGGGAAAGTACTAGTACAGATCGGCTATCCAAAGCACCTACGTTGGTCGAAAAGGAAAACAATGACAAACGCAGACGCACATCTCAGAACGAAACTGATCTTTTGTTTTGGGGGACAAGGTCTGTAGAGTTTGAGTAGGACTAGATTTGTGCGCCACATAGGGTAAGGTGTCTAAAGATAACAAAACTGGGACCAACACAAATATGCTCCTTGGTTGTTTCTTCTTTGTTGCAATCGATCAGTGCATCACCCAAGACATCTGTAGATGCACATGGTGCTGGTCGCCCACCGTCCCTGCAACTCTTTAGCTGTTGTTAATCTAAGGCCTGTTTGGTTAAAACTCCCTAGTCCCTGCCTGCTTGGTTCCACGGACTAAACATGGACTAGAGGTTATTAAATGACATGCTAAAATACCATGTTACACCTAGTAATGAACTAATAGAGACAAGGTGCGATGCGTGGCAGGGGCAACTGTTGGAAAAAGTCCCAAAAAGACTCTCCCTCGGGGTCTTCTTTCTTTAGTCCCAAATGCCCAATTTTAGTCCCTAAAAGTCCCTCATGTTTGGTTTAGATGGGACTGACACGGAGTTTTTTTAGTCCCTCCACCAAAATGTCCCTGTAAACAAACACCCTCTAATAATGTCGCTGGAAAATTGATGCAATGCCACAGTTAAAAGCAAATTACATGTTTAACAAATTTTATTGTTAATATAATCTCTATGTTAATATTAATCAATGCCACCGTTTGAGAAATGCTACTATCTTGCTTTCTTTCCCATTTAGATAAGGTAGATGCTTCTTTTTGTAGGCTTTTGTGTCATCCACTGTTATTGACTACTAGTTGTTTCCTTTGCACCTCTGTGTAAACAGGGTTATCTACTTCACCTCGTTGCCATTGTGACCTTTTGTTGCACTACACAAAACACTTTTGTTTTAAGAGTGTTTTGTGCAGTTCAACCAAAATTTCACACCGACAATGTTGCTTGATTGCTTGATCTTAGTGGAACTGCATAAGAGGAGATCTTACTTCCTATCCGTGTTGGCAAATTTGTATCAGATCTTCTTCTTGTGAGTTGTTTGAATTCCACGTCATGAGAGGTTAGTACTAGCCTTCTTTCACATGATTCTGTAGTGTGCTTTCATACGTTGTGCTACTTGTACGGTAATGTTGCTTGATTTTAGTGAACTGCACAAATGGAGACAAGACTTCCAATCTGTATGTGCACCGCAATATCCCATTGAGGTAAGATAAGGATATTTCACAACTGTTGGCCTGTATTTTTCCATTTTCATCAGAAAATTAATGTCATTGTTTAGTGTTATACTTGTGCAACCTAGTTGACATGCCAAATCTTACATTGAAGGCGAAGCTTGTCTGTTATTGAACCAAGTGACGAAGGGGAAGAACAAGCGGAAGAAAAACAAAATCAACTCCTGGTGCTGTAATGAAGCCTTTGGGCTGTGATGACACAAGTAATGATATAGTTTTGCATCTTAATTTATTGCTATGGCTGGAACGAGCAATTGTTTTGCCACTGATTTGATGCCACTCTTAATGTGATACATAATTATCTCTACTTGTGCAAACAGGGATCTTCTTTGAAGATACCATATATTTTAGTGGAACTGCACAAGAAGATGTTGGAAACATTAATCTAATTGAGGAGTATATAGTAAGCATGGCTACCACAGTAGATAGCAACAGATGGTTCCGGAGAAGTGCTTCATCTGTATGCTCTACACAATAAGCCTCCTGACAAAGGTTGGTACTCGCCCACTGATTTCATCCATATGGTTGAGCTTTGTCATCTCTATTGGTGTTGTGCTACTGTTTAGATACTGTCATCAAAAAGTGGTATTGTCCTTGAGAAGTGCTTCATATGTGTTGTTTTAAATATTTCCTTTCCTTTTTTCGAGCAAACAGGGATGCTAGCATTTAGTTATCCTCTTGTCTTTGCACAACAGGATCATCCTCCTATGAAGAAGAATATGGAGTATGTGAAGTGACTAGTTCCGATTATGCCAGGATGAAGAAGCCCTATCTATCTTCTCATCAGAAGGAGCAGTTGAAGGATGGTTACATTACCCCCACAAGACCAAACTAACTTCAACTCAGAAGGACCGACAAATCTCCATTTTCTTGATGTGATGCGCGAGTACAATGTTGTTCTAGGATTCTTTCCGGTGAGTTCCATTTTTCTAAAAGTGTGCTCTACATGGACCATCTAGGTGCCTGTTTAAACTGTCAATTCATAGTACATTTTGCTTTATACTAATCACTTTTTTTGCATCTGTGCAAACAGGGGTGCTCAGCTTGATTTCAATGGGAACTGCACAAAATGTTCATGAATACATCGAATCATTCATTTCCACCACAAGAAAGGAGGTGCTGATAAGTTTAAGGCGTTGCAACATATAAGGGCGAAATCATACAAGCTACGTGCGAATTTGGTTGATTTTGGTGGAACTGCACAAAAAGAACAGCTGGTTTATTTAGCACGAGGTGCCATGTCAATGTCCGAACTGATGGCAAACCCTGCCCATTCCAGAATCGTAGGCATTTGATATTTTGGAATGGGAAAACCTTGTCAAATTTTGCTCATTGATTTTAGCAAGAAGACATGCGTTTGATATTTTCGAATGGGACGCCCTTTGCTGTCAGCAGTGTCGATCAATTTTTTCTTTATTCTTTAGTTGTGAAGTAAATATTGGCTCTGACATGTGAATCCTGAGATGCATAATCATCGATTGTTTTGAATGTTCTCTATGACATGTGAATCGCTGTGATTGCAATGTACAGGAACACTAAAAGGCTGCTCAAACTATTTGTACTCCTTCTGTTCCTTTTTACTTCGCACATTGTGAAAGTGCATACTTTTTTCTATAAGATTGGTCAAAGTAGAGATACTTTGACTGCAGACAAAACTTATATGCAGACTAGAAAGGACCGGAGGGGGTACATGTGAAACTGTTGCAAACGAGGTGATCACCCTGGGAATAATGCTAGTACGTATTGACCCACCTGTGTCCGGCTGAGCCAAACAGAAGCTTCAGTGACTTAACTGCAGGTGCAGTTGCGTAACTGACATGTGGCCCAGATGCCTATTGGGCCCACGTGTCAGTCATCCAACTGCACCAGCAGTTAAGTAGAAGCAGCGTCCTTCTCCAACATAGCACTCCGACTCCATGTCACCGCCAAGAAGCTAACCGGACGTCAGTGGTCAACCCGCCTAGCTTGTCATAGCGATTAGGGCAACTAGGAACCCAATGATCAGGATCCCCACATGACAAACACCTTTCTTCTTGTCATTCTTCTTCTTGAAGTTCGTGTGTTGCACAACCTTGTTCTTCCCATCAAACTTTGCTTTACCATCAAACTTGCCCTTGTTCTTGAACTTGTGGGGCTGGAAGTTCTTCTGTACCATATTGGCACTAGATCCTCCCTCAATTCCTCGAGCACATGTGTCCTTTGCTCTCGCCTTTTCTTCCACATCAAGAGTGCCAATGAGATCCACGAAGGAGGAAGCTTACTGATGATACCTCCGGCAACAAACTTGTCCGTTAGCATACAAGCAAGTGCTCAAGTTCTCTAGCAAATGATCAGATCTCATGAGCTTGCTCAACCACGAGCGCTCTTCAATCATCCTATAATCATAGAATTGCTCCATGATGTACAACTCAGTGCCAGCAACCGGAGGGTAGCAGCGGTGGCCTTACTTGGACCTGGGCGGCAGCGACCTACCGTGTTCTACTCTTCCTCGTTTTCTGTGTGGTATGGCCTCGTTGGCAGCGGGGCGGGGCCTCGGCGGAGCCGGCGATGTCCTCTATCTCGTTGCCGGCGGGCGGCGCCTTGGTGGAGCAGGGGAAATCCTCCCCCTAGTTGCCAGTAGGGTGGGGTGTCGACAGAGCCGGCGGTGTCCTCTGCCTCGTTGTTGGCGCCGCGGGGCCTCGGCGGAGCAGGGCCTCGTCGACGCCAGTGGAGCGGGGACTCGTCGGAGCTGGCATTGTCCTCAGTCTCGCCAAACAGCGCCTTGCCCGCTTCATCGCCCTCTTTGTAGGCAGCCGCAGCCTCCGCCACCTGCATGCGATACCGCCAGCGCTCGAGGCGGCCCTCGCGGACGGAGCGGTAGGATTCGAGCAACGCCTCCTGCTCCGCCCGCTTCGCAGCGATCTGCTCCTCCGCCTGCAGGTGCTCCTGGAGGAGATGGTGGTTGTAGTAGGTGTCGGCCTGCGCCTCCCGGAACTGCTCCTCACGCTTCTGACACACCGTGTCCATATATTGGGCACGGGCCTCGCCGATGATCATGGTGCAATGCACCGGCAAGGATGGTTGAGGGAGTCCTGGATTAGGGGGTGTCCGGATAGCCGAACTATCACCGTTGGCCGGACTCCTGGACTATGAAGATACAAGATTGAAGACTTTGTCCCGTGTCCGGATGGGACTTTCCTTGGCATGGAAGGCAAGCTTGGCGATATGGATATGTAGATCTCCTACCATTGTAACCGACTCTGTGTAACCCTAACCCTATCCGATGTCTATATAAACCGGAGGGTTTTAGTCCGTGGGATCGAACAACAATCATACCATAGGCTAGCTTCTAGGTTTAGCCTCTCCGATCTCGTGGTAGATCCACTCTTGTACTACCCATATCATCAATATTAATCAAGCAGGAGTAGGGTTTTACCTCCATCGAGAGGGCCCGAACACAGGTAAAAAATCGTGTCCCTTGTCTCCTATTACCATCCACCTAGGCGCACAGCCGGGACCCCTACCGAGATCCGCCGGTTTTGACACCGACATTGTTGCTTTCATTGAGAGTTCCTCTGTGTCGTCATCCTTAGGCCCGATGGCTCCTTCGATCATCAACAACGACGTGGTCCAGGGTGAGACTTTTCTCCCCGGACAGATCTTCGTATTCGACGTCTTTGCACTACGGGCCAATTCACTTGGCCATCTGGAGCAGATCGAAAGCTACGCCCCTGGCCATCAGGTCAGATTTGGGAGTTTGAACTACACGGCCGACATCCGTGGAGACTTGATCTTCGACAGATTCGAGCCACGGCCAAGCGCGCCGCACTGTCTCGATGGGCACGATCTAGCTCGGAGCCTTGGAGGCCGCACCAGCGTCCGCTCCGACCCTTAGCTCGGAGCCGACTCCGCCGATCGAGGACGAGTGGTTGGACACCGCCTCGGGGGCTACAATCTCTACGGGGATTGAGCCGAACTCCATCCCTGTCCTTTGCGAAGACCGTGACTCCAAGGTGCCGGACTCCTTTCCGGACTCCGAACCCTCCGCGCCCCCGCCAATCGAATCCAATTGGGCGCCGGTTATGGAGTTCACTGCCGCGGACATCTTTTAGCACTCGCCCTTTAGCGACATCCTGAATTCACTAAAGTCTCTCTCTTTATCTGGAGAGCCCTGGCCGAACTACGGTCAGGAAGGTTGGGATGTGGACGACGAAGAAATTCAACGCCCACCCACCACCCACTTTGTAGCCACTGCCGATGATTTAACCGACATGCTCGACTTCGACTCAAGACATCGGCGGTATGGACGATGATGCTGAGATTTACCAAGAACCAGCGCCTACGAGGCACCGGAAGGCCACCTCGTCATCGACATATACATGGTGGACATCCCAAAAGATGGGAACGGCGATGGAACAGCGGAGGATGACCCTCCAAGAAACAGCCCAAGCGCCAAGGCGTCGGTGGCGCCGCTCTAAATCCGCCACAAAAAAACGGTGATTCCGCACGGAGATAATAACACCCGTGCGGTCAAGACAACCCCCTCCAAAGAGGATTCAGCACGGGGAGGAGGAAGCCAGCCCTCATGATAGGCGGCGGGCGGGGAGGTGGAGGACGATAATTATATGCCTCCCTCCGAAGATGAGGCAAGCCTCGACGATGACGAATTTGTCGTGCCTGAGGATCCCGCCGAACAGGAGCGTTTCAAACACAGGCTTATGGCCACGGCAAGCAGCCTCAAGAAAAAGCAGCAGCAGCTTAGAGCTGACCAAGACTTGCTAGCTGACAGATGGACTGAAGTCCTTGCAGCCGAAGAGTATGAACTCGAACGCCCCTCCAAGAGATACCCAAAACGCAGGATGCTACCCCAATTAGAGGAAGCAGCACCCAAACCTACATCACCAGCGCATGATGCGGCCGACCGGCCACCCCGTGGCCGCGATAGAGAGGCCTCTAGACCCTCCATTCAAGCCGCACCCCGGCGTCGCTCGAAAAGTACCAAGGCACGGGGAAACGCGCCAGACCTGCGAGACATATTGGTGGACAAGTCAAGGCAAACAAGATCGATCTACGGATCGCGTGGGCGCCCCACGACACGCGAGGATAACCGTCACGCCGGATATAGCAATTCCGGCCGGGCCGAACACAGTAGACAAAGCTCATTTGAGCTGCGTCGTGATATAGCTCAATCTGAGGCGCCGCACACCCACTATGCTTCACGCACGGTGATGGATCATCAAATCCCGAGGGTTTCAAACTCGTAAACATCGAATCGCACGATGGCACAACAGATCCTTCGGTTTGGATCGAGGACTACCTCCTCCATATCCACATGGCCCGCGGTGATGATCTACACGCCATCAAATACCTCCCACTCAAGCTTAAAGGACCAGCTCGGCATTGGCTTAACAGCTTGCCGCGAGAATCAATTGGTTGTTGGGAGGACACGGAAGCCGCATTCCTTGATAACTTCCAGGCACATATGTGCGACCACCGACGCCGATGACCTCAGCCACATAATTCAACAGCCGGAAGAATCGGCCGGACAATTACGACACGGTTCCTAACCAAGAAAAATCAAATCGTTGATCGTCCGGATGTAGAGGCCCTTGCAGCCTTCAAACATAACATCCGCAACGAGTGGCTTGCCCGCACCTAGGACAGGAAAAGCCAAATCCATGGCAGCCCTCACAACACTCATGACCCGCTTTTGCGGAGAGGACAACTGGCTAGCTCGTAGTAACAACTTGACCAAAAACCCGGTAGTTCGGATACCAAGGACAGCAATGGCAGGTCGCGTCGCAACAAGCACAAGCGCCGCGTTATCGGCGATAATGCTGAAGATCGACGATCAATGCGGATTCGAGGCTCTAAACCCGTCAACGGAAAAAGCCGTTCAAAAGAAATACTCGGGGCCAGTCCAATCTGGACCGAATACTCGATCGCTCGTGCCAAATACATGGCACCCCGAAAACCAGCCAACCACACCAACAGGATTGTTGGGTCTTCAAACAGCAGAGCAAGTTAAATGCGAACTCAATGACAAGGGGCTGCATAGCGATGACGAGGAGGAGCCCCGGCCGCCGAACAATAGAGGACAGAAGGCTTCCCCCCACAAGTGCGGACGGTGAACATGATATATGCAACCCACATACCCAAAAGGGAGCGGAAGCGTGCACTAAGGGACGTATATGCGATGGAGCCAGTCGCCCCAAAGTTCAACCCATGGTCCTCCTGCCCGATCACCTTTGATCGAAGGGACCACCCCACTAGCATCCACCACGGCGGATTCGCCGCATTGGTTCTTGACCCAATCATCGACGGATTTCACCTCACTAGAGTCCGATGGGCGGCGGTAGCAGCTGAACCTGCTCTATCGGATACAAGGCGCAAAATGGGCATAGACCCTCAAGGATTAAACCCACAAAGACGACCTTTAAAGGCGTCATACCGGTGTAGAGGCCAATTATGCAGGCTCGATTACTCAAGTGGTCTTGGATCCCGGATAACTTCCTAAGCGAAGAGTTAATCTTCGACATAGTCCCGTTCCGCAACGGCTATCACGCACTGCTTAGACGAACCGCATTTGCAAAGTTCAATGCGGTGCCGCACTACGCATGCCTCAAGCTCAAAATGCCAGGCCCTCGAGGACTAATCACGGTCAATGGAAACACTGAACGCTCTCTCCGAACGGAGGAGCATACGGCGGCCCTCGCAGCGGAGGTGCAAAGCAGCCTCTCACAGCAATTCTCGAGTCCGGCTACTAAACGTCCGGGCACCGTCAAGCGCGCCCAGAGTAATCTACAACAAGACCGCCTGGCACGATCCGAGCACGCGTAGCAATCCGGCCCCAACCCCAGCCCTCGCGAAATTGCGAAACCAGATTACGGCGTACATAACTACGCCCGGAGATACCATGGGCATAAGGGAGGGCACGACCACGGCACGCCCAGAATGCAGCTCAACCGCACCAGGCGCTCCCGATTGTGTCATTCTTTTTCTTTCTTCCTTTCTCTTACTTTCAGGACTCTGTTTGCCAGAAGCCCTGTCCGGCTCTAGAATTGCTGAACTCACGATGCAACAGCCAGGGAAGCAGAAAGCTACGTCGAGTATCCAGGTGGTCTCTACTACGAGCATTATACCCGTTTTACATACCATCCCGCAGCTTACCCCTGGAGGGGGACATGTCAAATAATCCCATCCCTTGCTTATCGCACTATTTGTATTGTTCTGCTTTAATTACAGTACCTTTTTGAATAAACAATACATAGCTTTTGCCTATTATTGCACTCCTTTTTTTATATATATGTTCATTCATGACGCGTTGCACCCGTACACTTTGGTATGGCCAATACACCAGGGGCTTAAGTACCCCAAAAATATGGTGTGATAAGTCCGAACACTTTCACAAGTGCGGAACCCCGAACTTATAGCATTATATGCATCGGCTCCGAATCATGTCTTGGGTCAATAGTTGGGTTTTCCCGGCTCCCATGTTTTGGTACCTTACGTTCCGTTATATCGGCTAAGGTAGCGCTGGGAGAACCACTGCGATTGTGCCCCGGTTGAGATGGGTTGAGCACCTCAGTGGAGAAAGCTAAAACTGACCGTCATGATAGGGCGAGAGCTGGTCGCTGTTCGAGAGGTTTTTTCGGGTCCCTAAATACTTATGCCGCTTAGAGCGAGGAGTCGGCATTGTCCGGCCAAGGCCTGGATAGCGCCCCGAACTCGGTCTTCCGAGTACTAGAGGCTTCGCCGAAATTTAAAATTATAGAATTCTATGGCTAAGTGAGAGTGTTCAAGCACTATAGTCCGGTTGCCTTGTTCGTTGCGTTAAGCGCCTCCCTCGAAGGACCCAAGAATGGGAACAAGAGCGCTCAAGTTTATCCCGAACACCCCATTACTCGTGGCATGGGGGCCGAAGCCAACGACTTGCCATCTCTCAAATTTGATAAACGGCTGCACAGAAGGTAATATTTTAAATTCACAAGCATTGCTTAGCGCATATGAACAAGTTTTCAGCGTACAGGATAACAAATGCGAGTCTATTCAAAAATTACATCTTTGGAGCATTCACCTGCTATAAGGCGGGCACCCTTCAGGACGCCCTCATAGTACATTTTGGGCTTGCGATGCTCCTTGCCCTTCGGTGGCCCGTCCGTCACAAGCTTCTCAGCATCCAGCTTGCCCAGTGCACTTTAGCACAAGCAAGGGCCCGACGGGCACCTTCAATGCAGACGGAGCGCTTGATGACTTGAATCCATGGACAGGCGTCCACCAGCCGCCGCACTAGCCCGAAGTAGCTCCCGGGCATGGCTTCCAATGGCCACAACCGAATTATGAGGCCCTTCATGGCCTGTTCGGCGACCTTGTGGAGCTCGAACAGCTGCTTCACTGGTCGCTCGGGGCACGGATGTCCGCCTCGAAGATATTGAGACCAGAACACCTTTTCGTCGAGCTCCCTCCTTGGCGCGGTAGAACGCGGCAGCATCGGATACACTACGGGCAGATATGCGAATGCTCTGGAGAGCTCGGATTCGGTAAGTAATAGATAATTCACTTTCACATGCTTGCTTTGCATAAAGAATGCCTTACCGCTGCTATCTTCTTTAATGATTCAAATTCTGGAGGGCTTTTTGGGCTTCGCCTTAGCAGCTTTGGCACTCTCAAGAGCCGAGGCGAGCTCGGACTCTCGAGTCTTCGAGTCACGCTCCAAACTCTCGTGTTTTTCCACGAGCACAGGAGCTCTTGCCGCACCTCCGCCACCCGCGCCTCCTGCTTCTCTCGCTCGGTGCGCTCATGCGCCGCTTTGCTTTCGGCCGTGGACACCGCTTCCTTGAGGTCGCCACCTCGTTCGTGGCCCCTACAATACCCACGTTAGTCCTGTCATTTTTGCAACCAAATCCTTTCTATAAGGTAACTCACCTTCCTTGTCCTCGAGCTGCTTCTTGGCAAGGCCGAGCTCGTTCTTGGACCGCTCGAGGCTCTGCTTCAATGCATTGACCTCCATGATCGGTCTGGCAGAGGTCAGCAAAGAAAGATGAATTCCCATATTGACATACTTATGTTAGACTCCTCGTATATCTTTTTAGATCCTCGGTCAATTTTTCTTTCCAACACGAACTAAGCATCGGGGCTACTGTCTATGCGGTAATATTTTTACATATTCTAGAACTTACCTCAAAGCCTGTTAGAAGGCTGGTACAGGCTTCAGTCAGCCCGCTCTTGGCGGACTGAACTTTCTGGATCACCACACTCATAACAATGCGGTGCTCCTCGTTGATGGAGGCGCCGTTAAGCCCCTCCAGCAAGCTATCCGGTGCCTCCGGATGGACGGAGGTCACCGGCGTCGCAGTCTTGCCCTTCTTATGAAGGGGCCGCTTGCCGGACTTTGGAACCACTGAAGGTTCCGGTACGGAGTCCGGCACAGGGCCGGACTTAGAGCCCTCTGGGGTCTCGCCCCCTTTGCGCCCAGAGTCCGGGAGGTCGCCTTGCGGCGCCTCCAGGACCACCTCCTCATGGCTGGGCCCCTTTTGGGACTCCACCACGGTGTCGTCTGCGTCACGAGGGGAGGAGGCGGTCGGAAGTGAAGTGCTATTCACATCCGACGAATCTAGGGAGCCGCTTCGACGAAGCGGGCGAGCCTGCCCTAGGCGGGCTACATGGTTATTTTCGGCGTTAGAAGACACTATGCGACAAATAAAAAGTCATGAGCTATTCCGAGTCCGGACACTTACGATCTCGCCAGGCTTGGCCCTTGGTGGCCCTCCTCCTAAATCGTTGTCGGCGTTGGTGGAGAAGTCCGGAGGAAGGGTCCTTCCTTTCTTGGACCCTCCGGCCTCCCGGTCGGGCGGCCTTCCTTTTCTTCTCTCCCCACCGGGAGAGGCTTTTTCCTCCTCCTCGTCCTCGGGGAGGATTCCACCTCGAGTCGTCGGACGATGAGTCCGACAAGACGGCACCGGAGCTCCTTCGAGTTCCCGTGGCCTTCTTCTTGGTTTTCTTCTCCGGCACCACGTGAGGTGCCGAGCCAGAACCCGTCAATTGGGCGTTATTGGGTCTTCAGGCAAGGGGCCGACAGTTAATCTGTCCGGACGCCTTCACCGATCTGTCAAAAGGTAAGGGAGTTTTAGATCCCGCATAGAGTCAAACTATGAAAAAGAGTCCCATAAAGGGTAAAATAACTTACCTCGCTGGCTTGACGCTGCGAGCTGAATCCGCGATCTTCGGTAGCGGATGCGGGAGCTTCGGCGCCATTGAACATCACCTTCCAGGCATCTGTTGGGGAACGTAGTAATTTCAAAAAATTTCCTACGATCACGCAAGACCATGGTGATGGCACAGCAACGAGAGGGGAGAGTGTCCGCCCACGCACCCTCGTGAGACCGAAAGCGAAGCGTTATAACAACGCTGTTGATGTAGTCGACGCCTTCACGATCCGACCGATCCAAGCACCGAACGTCGGCACCTCCGAAGTTCTGCACACGCTCAGCTCGATGACGATCCCGGACTCGATCCAGCAAAGTGTCGGGATGAGTTCCACAAGACGACGGCGTGGTGACGATGTTGATGCTCCACCGACGCAGGGCTTCGCCTAAGCTCCGCGACGATATGACTTCTCCGGCGCAGGGCTTCGCCTAAGCTCCGCGACGATATGACCGAAGTGGAATATGGTGGAAGGGGGCACCGCACACGGCTAAGGAAAGATCCGTAGATCAACTTGTGTATCATGGGGTGCCCCCTGCCCCCGTATATAAAGGAGCCAAGGAGGGGGTGCGGCCAGCCTAGGGGAGGCGTGCCTGGAGGAGTCCTACTCCCACCGGGAGTAGGACTTCCCCCTGTCCTAGTTGGAGTAGGATTGGGGAGGGAAGAGGAAGGGCGCGCCCCTCTCCTTGTCCTATTCGGACTAGAGGGGAGGGGCGCGCAGCCCACCTGGCCGGCCCTTCCTCTTCTCCCTTGTGGCCCATGAAGGCCCATATACCCCGGGGTTCCGTAACCCCGGTGTTCCAAGAACTTCTGTTTTCACTGGAACCCTTCCAAGTCCAAACATAGGCTTCCAATATATCAATCTTTATGTCTCGACCATTTCGAGACTCCTCGTCATGTCCGTGATCACATCCGGGACTCGAACAAACTTCGTGCATCAATACTTATAAACTCATAATGAACTCACATCGAAGCGTTAAGCGTGCGGACCCTACGGGTTCGAGAACTATGTAGACATGACCTAGAACCATTCTCGGTCAATAACCAATAGCGGAACCTGGATGCCCATATTGGTTCCTACATATTCTACGAAGATCTTTATCGGTCAAACCGCATAACGACATACGTTGTTCCCTTTGTCATCGGTATGTTACTTACCCGAGATTCGATCGTCGGTATCCAATACCTAGTTCAATCTCGTTACGGTAAGTCTCTTTACTCGCTCAGAATACATCATCTCACAACTAACTCATTAGTTGTAATGCTTGCAAGGCTTAAGTGATGTGTATTACCGAGAAGGCTAGAGATACCTCTCCGACAATCGGAGTGACAAAACCTAATCTCGAAATACGCCAACCCAACAAGTACCTTTGGAGACACCTGTAGTACTCCTTTATAATCACCCGATTCGCTTGTGACGTTTGGTAGTACCAAAGTGTTCCTCCGTAAACGGAGTTGCATAATCTCATAGTTATAGGAACATGTATGGGTCATGAAGAAAGCATTAACATACTAAACGATCAAGTGTTAAGCTAACGGAATGGGTCATGTCAATCAGATCATTCAACTAATGATGTGACCTTGTTAATCAAATAACAACTCCTTGTTCATGGTTAGGAAACATAACCATCTTTGATTAACAAGCTAGTCAAGTAGAGGCATACTAGTGACATACTGTTTGTCTATATATTCACACATGTATTATGTTTCCGGTTAATACAATTCTAGCATGAATAATAAACATTTATCATGATATAAGGAAATAAATAATAACTTTTATTATTGCCTCTAGGGCATATTTCCTTCAGATCTCCCACTTGCACTAGAGTCAATAATCTAGATTACAAAGTAATGATCCTAACACCCATGGAGTCTTGGTGCTGATCATGTTTTGCTCGTGGAAGAGGCTTAGTCAACGGGTCTCGCAACATTCAGATCCGTATGTATTTTGCAAATCTCTATGTCTCCCACTTGGACTTGGTCCCGAATGGAATTGAAGCGTCTCTTGATATGCTTGGTCCTCTTGTGAAATCTGGATTCCTTTGCCAAGGCAATTGCACCAAGATTGTCACGAAGATCTTCATCGGTCCCGATGCACTAGGTATGACACCTAGATCGGAAATGAACTCTTTCATCCAGACTCCTTCATTTGCTGCTTCAAGCAGCTATGTACTCCGCTTCACATGTAGATCCCGCCACGACGCTTTGTTTAGAACTGCACCAACCGACAGCTCCACCGCTTAATAAAAACACGATCCGGTTTGCGATTTAGAATCGTCCGGATCGGTGTCAAAGCTTGCATCGACGTAACCATTTACGACTAGTTCTTTGTCACCTCCATATATGAGAAACATATCCTTAGTCCTTTTCGGTATTTCAGATGTTCTTGACCGCTGTCCAGTTGATCCATTCCTGGATTACTTTGGTACCTTCCTGCCAAGCTTACAGCTAAGCATACGTCAGTCCGTACACAGCATTGCATACATGATAGAGCCTATGGCTGAAGCATAGGAACATCTTTCATTTTCTCTCTATCTTCTGCTGTGGTCGGGCATTGAGTCCGACTCAATCTTACACCTTGCAACACAGTAAAAACCTTTCTTTGCCTGATCCATTTTGAACTTTTTCAAAACTTTATCAAGGTATGTGCTTTGTGAAAGTCCAATTAAGCGCCTTGATCTATCTCTATAGATCTTGATGCCCAATATGTAAGCAGCTTCACCGAGGTCTTTCATTGAAAAACTTTTATTCAAGTATCCTTTATGCTATCCAGAAATTCTATATCATTTCCAATTAATAATATGTCGTCCACATATAATATTAGAAATGCTACAGAGCTCCCAATCACTTTCTTGTAAATACATGCTTCTCCAAAAGTCTCAGACAAACCCATATGCTTTGATCACACTATCAAAGCGCTTATTCCAACTCCGAGAGGCTTGCACCTGCCATAAATTGATCGTTGGAGCTTGCACACTTTGTTAGCACCCTTTGGATCGACAAAACCTTCTCGTTGCATCATATACAACTCTTCTTCTAGAAATCCATTCAAGAATGCAGTTTTACATCCATTTGCCAAATTTCATAATCATAAAATGCGCAATTGCTAACATGATTCGGACAGACTTAAGCATCGCTACGGGTGAGAAAGTCTCATCGTAGTCAACCCCTTGAACTTGTCGAAAACCTTTCGCAACAATTCGAGCTTTGTAGACAGCTTATATTACCATCGCCGTCGGTCTTCTTCTTAAAGATCCATTTATTTTCAATAGCTTGCCGATCATCGGGCAAGTCAACCAAAGTCCATACTTTGTTCTCATACATGGATCCCATCTCAGATTTCATGGCTTCCAGCCATTTTGCGGAATCTGGGCTCACCATCGCTTCTTCATAGTTCGTAGGTTCGCCATGGTCAAGTAACATGACTTCCAGAATAAGATTACCGTACCACTCTGGTGCGTATTTCACTCTGGTTGACCTAGGAAGTTCAGTAGTAACTTGATTTGAAGCTTCATGATCATCATCATTAGTTTCCTCACTAATTGGTGTAGTTGTCACAGGAACCATTTCTTGTGATGAACTACTTTCCAATAAGGGAGTAGATACAGTTATCTCATCAAGTTCTACTTTCCTCCCACTCACTTCTTTCGAGAGAAACTCTTTCTCTAGAAAGGATCCGAATTTAGCAACGAAAATCTTGCCTTCAGATCTGTGATAGAAGGTGTACCCAACAGTCTCCTTTGGGTATCCTATGAAGACACATTTTTCCGATTTGGGTTCGAGCTTATCTGGTTGAAGTTTCTTTACATAAGCATCGCAGCCCCAAACTTTAAGAAACGACAACTTTGGTTTCTTGCCAAACCACAGTTCATAAGGCGTCGTCTCAACGGATTTTGACGGTGTCCTATTTAACGTGAATGCGGCCGTCTCTAAAGCATAACCCCAAAACGATAGCGGTAAATCGAAATAGACATCATAGATCGCACCATATCTAGTAAAGTACGACACGACGCTCGACACACCATTTCTCTGTGGTGTTCCGGTATGGAGTTGCTAAACTATTCCACATTGTTTCAAATGTAAACCAAACTCGTAACTCAAATATTCTCCTCCACGATCAGATCGTAGAAACTTTATTTTCTTGTTACGATGATTTTCCACTTCACTCTGAAATTCTTTGAACTTTTCAAATGTTTCAGATTTGTGTTTCATTAAGTAGATATACCCATATCTGCTCAAATCATATGTGAAGGTGAGAAAATAACGATACCCGCCATGCCTCAACATTCATTGGACCACAAACATCGGTATGTATGATTTCCAACAAATCAGTTGCTCGCCCATAGTTCCGAGAACGGCGTTTTGGTCATCTTGCCCATGAGGCACGGTTCGCAAGTACCAAGTGATTCATAATCAAGTGATTCCGAAGCCCATCAAGATGGAGTTTCTTCATGCGTTTTACACCGATATGACCTAAACGGCAATTGCCACAAATAAGTTGCACTATCATTATCAACTCTGCATCTTTTGGCTTCAACATTATGAATATGTGTATCACTACTGTCAAGATTCAACAAGAATAGACCATTCTTCAAGGGTGCATGACCATAAAAGATATTACTCATATAAATAGAACAACCATTATTCTCTGATTTAAATGAATAACCGCCTCGCATTAAACAAGATCCAGATATAATGTTCATGCTCAACGCCGCACCAAATAACAATTATTTAGGTCTAAAACTAATCCCAAGGTAGATGTAGAGGTAGCGTGCCGACCGCGATCACATCGACTTTGGAACCATTTCCAACGCGATCGTCACCTCGCCCTTAGCCAATCTTCGCTAATCCGTAGTTCCTGCTTCGAGTTGCAAATATTAGCAATGTAACCAAGATCAAATACCGGTACTATGCGAGTATTAGTAAGGTACACATCAATAACATGTATATCACATATACCTTTGATCACCTTGCCATCCTTCTTATCCGCCAAATACTTGGGGCAGTTCCGCTTCCGAAAGGTCCAGTTTGCTTGCGGTAAAACACTCGATTTCAGGCTTAGGTCCGACTTGGGTTTCTTCTCTGAGTAGCAACTTGCTTGCTGTTATTTTTGAAGTTTCCTTCTTCTTCCCTTTGCCCTTCTTCTTGAAACTAGTGGTCTTGTTGACCATCAACACTTGATGCTCTTTCTTGATTTCTACCTCCGCTTTTAGCATTGCGAAGAGCTCAGAATTGTCTTAGTCATCCCTTGCATATTATAGTTCATCACGAAGCTCTTGTAGCTTGGTGGCGATGATTGGAGAATTACATCAATGACACTATCATCCGGAAGATTAACTCCCAGCTGAATTAAGTGATTGTTATACCCGACATTTTGAGTATGTGCTCACCGATGTAACTATTCTCCTCCATCTTGCAGCTATAGAACTTATTGGAGACTTCATATCTCTTAATCCGGGCATTTGCTTGAAATATTAACTTCAACTCCTGGAACATCTCATATGCTCCATGACGCTCAAAACGCCGTTGAAGACCCGTTCTAAGCCGTAAAGCATGGCACATCGAACTATTGAGTAGTCATCACTTTGCTTTGCCAGACGCTCATAACTTCGGCTCAAGATCTCGCAGCAGTTCTGTCACCCAGCGGTGCTTCCAGGCGTAATTTTTCGTGCAGCAATGAGGATAATCCTCAAATTACGGACCCAGTCCGTAATTGCTACCATCATCTTTCAACTTTGCTTTCTCAAGGAACGCATTAAAATTCAACGGAACAACAAAGACGAGCCATCTATCTACAAAGAAACATAGACAAGCAAAATACTATCGGTACTAAGTTCATGATAAATTTAAGTTTAATTAATCATATTAAAACCTCCCACTTAGACGCACATCTCTCTAGTCATCTAAGTGATTACGTGATCCAAATCAACTAAACCATGTCCGATCATCACGTGAGATGGAGTAGTTTCAATGGTGAACATCACTATGTTGATCATATCTACTATATGATTCACGCCGACCTTTCGGTCTCGTGTTCCGAGGCCATATCTGTTATATGCTAGGCTCGCCAAGTTTAACTCGAGTATTCTGCGTGCGCAACTGTTTTGCACCCGTTGTATTTGAACGTAGAGCCTATCACACCCGATCATCACGTGGTGTCTCAGACGAAGAACTTTCGCAACGGTGCATACTCGGGAGAACACTTCTTGATAATTTTGGTGAGAGATCATCTTATAATGCTACCGTCAATCAAAGCAAGATAAGATGCATAAAGGATAAACATCACAAGCAATCAATATAAGTGATATGATATGGTCATCATCATCTTGTGCTTGTGATCTCCATCGCCAAGCAACGCCATGATCACCATCGCCACCGGCGTGACACCTTGATCTCCATCGTAGCATCGTTGTCGTCTCGCCAACTATTGCTTCTACGACTATCGCTACTCCTTAGTGATAAAGTAAAGCAATTACATGGCGCTTGCATTTCATACAATAAAGCGACAACCATATGGCTCCTGCCATTGCCGATAACTCGGTTACAAAACATGATCATCTCATACAATAAAATATAGCATCACGCCTTGACCATATCACATCACAACATGCCCCAAAAACAAGTTAGACGTCCTCTACTTTGTTGTTGCAAGTTTTACGTGGCTGCTACGGGCTGAGCAAGAACCGTTCTTACCTCGCATCAAAACCACAACGATATTTCGTCAAATAGACTCCGTTTAACCTTCTCAAGGACCGGGCGTAGCCACACTCGATTCAACTAAAGTGAGAGAGACAGACACCCGCCGGTCACCTTTAAGCAACGAGTGCTCGGAGCGGTGAAACCAGTCTCGCGTAAGCGTATGCGTAATGTCGGTCCGGGCCGCTTCATCTCACAATACCGCTGAACCAAAGTATGACATGCTGGTAGGTAGTATGACTTGTATCGCCCACAACTCACTTGTGTTCTACTCGTGCATATGACATCAACGCATAAAACCAGGCTCGGATGCCATCATTGGGGAACGAGTAATTTCAAAAATTTCCTACGATCACGCAAGACCATGGTGATGGCACAACAACGAGAGGAGAGAGTCCGCCCACGCACTCGTGAGACCGAAAGCGAAGCGTTATAACAACGCTGTTGATGTAGTCGACGCCTTCACGATCCGACCGATCCAAGCACCGAACGTCGGCACCTCCGAGTTCTGCACACGCTCAGCTCGATGACGATCCCGGACTCGATCCAGCAAAGTGTCGGGATGAGTTCCGTCAAGACGACGGCGTGGTGGCGATGTTGATGCTCCATCGACGCAGGGCTTCGCCTAAGCTCCGCGACGATATGACTTCTCCGGCGCAGGCTTCGCCTAAGCTCCGCGACGATATGACCGAAGTGGAATATGGTGGAAGGGGCACCGCTGCGGCTAAGGAAAGATCCGTAGATCAACTTGTGTATCATGGGTGCCCCTGCCTCGAGATATAAAGGAGCCAAGGGGGGTGTGGCCAGCCTAGGGAGGCGCGCTGAGGAGTCCTACTCCCACCGGAGTAGGACTTCCCCCTGTCCTAGTTGGAGTAGGATTGGGGAGGGGAAGAGGAAGGCCGCCTCTCCTTGTCCTATTCGGACTAGAGGGGAGGGGGCGCAGCCCACCTGGCCGGCCCTTCCTCTTCTCCCTTGTGGCCCATGAAGGCCCATATACCCCCGGGGTTCCGTAACCCCTGTGTTCGTAACTTCTGTTTTCACTCGAACCCTTCCAAGTCCAAACATAGGCTTCCAATATATCAATCTTTATGTCTCGACCATTTGAGACTCCTCGTCATGTCCGTGATCACATCCGGACTCGAACAAACTTCGTGCATCAATACTTATAAACTCATAATGAACTCACATCGAACGTTAAGCGCATGGACCCTACGGGTTCGAGAACTATGTAGACATGACCTAGAACCATTCTCGGTCAATAACCAATAGCGGAACCTGGATTCCCATATTGGTTCCTACATATTCTACGAAGATCTTTATCGGTCAAACCGCATAACGACATACGTTGTTCCTTTGTCATCGGTATGTTACTTACCCGAGATTCGATCGTCGGTATCCAATACCTAGTTCAATCTCGCTTACGTAAGTCTCTTTACTCGTTCCGTAATACATCATCTCACAACTAACTCATTAGTTGTAATGCTTGCAAGGCTTAAGTGATGTGTATTACCGAGAAGGCTCGAGATACCTCTCCGACAATCGGAGTGACAAAACCTAATCTCGAAATACGCCAACCCAACAAGTACCTTTGGAGACACCTGTAGTACTCCTTTATAATCACCCGATTCGTTGTGGACGTTTGGTAGTACCAAAGTGTTCCTCCGTAAACGGAGTTGCATAATCTCATAGTTATAGGAACATGTATGGGTCATGAAGAAAGCATTAACATACTAAACGATCAAGTGTTAAGCTAACGGAATGGGTCATGTCAATCAGATCATTCAACTAATGATGTGACCTTGTTAATCAAATAACAACTCCTTGTTCATGGTTAGGAAACATAACCATCTTTGATTAACAAGCTAGTCAAGTAGAGGCATACTAGTGACATACTGTTTGTCTATATATTCACACATGTATTATGTTTCCGGTTAATACAATTCTAGCATGAATAATAAACATTTATCATGATATAAGGAAATAAATAATAACTTTTATTATTGCCTCTAGGGCATATTTCCTTCAGCATCTTCGTACGCGAAGAGCCGGTTCAAGGTTCGGTGCTGTGCCGGATCAAACTCCCACAAATTGAAGGCCCGTTGCTGGCATGGGAGAATCCGGCGGATGAGCATCACCTGGATTACGTTGACAAGCTTGAGATTCTTGTCCACCAGGTTTCGGACGCAGGTTTGGAGTCCGGACAGCTTTTCCGAATCACCCCACGCCAGGCTCGTCTCTTTCCATGATGTGAGCCGTGTGGGGAAGCCAGATCGGAATTCGGGGGGCGCCGCCATTGAGAGTCGCGCGGCTCGGTGATGTAGAACCACCCCGATTGCCACCCCTTCACGGTCTCCACAAAGGAGCCCTCGAGCCATAGGACTTTGGCCATCTTGCCAACCATGGCACCTCCGCACTCCGCTTGGCGGCCGCCCACTACCTTCGGCTTGACATTGAAGGTCTTCAGCCATAAGCCGAAGTGGGGCTGGATGCAGAGGAAGGCCTCACACACGACGATGAACGCCGAGATGTTGAGGACGAAATTCGGGGCCAGATCGTGGAAGTCCAGGCCGTAGTAGAACATGAGCCCCCGGACAAATGGGTGAAGTGGAAAACCTAGTCCGCGGAGGAAGTGGGTGAGGAACACCACCCTCACATGGGGCCTGGGGGTGGGAATGAGCTGCCCCTCGTCGGGGAGCCGGTGCGCGATGTCGCTGGACAAGTATCCGGCCTTCTGCAGCTTTTTGACTTGTCCCTCCGTGACGGAGGAGACCATCCACTTGCCTCCCGCTCCGGACATGGCTGGAGAAGGTTGAGAAGGGATGTGCGGACTTGGGCGCTGGAGCTCGAAAAGTCTTGAAATGGATGAGCAAAGGAGGAAGAAGGCGTAGGTGAAAAGGTGGATCCTAATCCCCTTATATGGACAGACGGAGCTATGCGTCCCCCGCCAGCCTGGTAAAACTCGCTTATCTCCCAAACGCCATAATCAATGGCGCGGTTGAGTTACCCACGTCCGTATTGATGGGAATCCCGAAATAAGGGGGCACGATCTCCGCTCTGATAAGACGTGCCGAAGAAACCGCCTCGCTAATCGCGCTGAGGTGGAACAGTAAAAACAATTAAGTATAAAGGCCCGGCCGTGGTGTGATGTCACGCCGCGGAATACGCCAGCAGATCTGTGCAAAGGTTATTCTCTAAGGTGGTATGTGGAACTTGTTTTGCAGAGCGGACACTATCCTTGTGTTCAAAATCTTCTATGAAGTATTCGAGGAGGAACCCGCCTTGCAATGCGAAGACAAAATGCGCCGCCGGACTCGTCGTCATTGAAGCCTGGTTCAGGGGCTCTTGATGGAGTCCTCGATTAGGGGTGTCCGGATAGCGAACTATCACCGCTGGGCGGACTCACGGACTATGAAGATACAAGATTGAAGACTTTGTCCCGTGTCCGGATGGGACTTTCCTTGACGTGGAAGGCAAGCTTGGCGTACGGATATGTAGATCTCCTACCATTGTAACCGACTCAGTAACCCTAACCCTATCCGGTGTCTATATAAACCGGAGGGTTTTAGTTCAATGGGGCGAACAACAATCATACCATAGGCTAGCTTCTAGGGTTTAGCCTCTCGATATCGTGGTAGATCCACTCTTGTACTACCCATATCATCAATATTAATCCAGCAGGAGTAGGGTTTTACCTCCATCGAGAGGGCCCGAACCTGGTAAAAACATCGTGTCCCTTGTCTCCTGTTACCATCCGCCTAGACGCACAATTCGGGACCCCCTACCTGAGATCCGCCGGTTTTGACACCGACAATGGTGCTACCTCTTGAGCACTGTGTTGGATTTCCTTGAGGAGGAAAGGATGATGCAGCAAAGTAGCGTAAGTATTTCCCTCAGGTTTTGAGAACCAAGGTATCAATCCAGTAGGAGGCTACGCGCGAGTCCTTCGTACCTGCACAAAGCAAATAACTCCTTGCAACCAACGCGATAAGGGGTTGTCAATCCCTTCACGGTCACTTACGAGAGTGAGATTTCATAGAGATGATAGATAATTTTTTTGGTATTTTTGTGATAAAAATGCAAAGTAAAATAAAAGCAAAGTAAAAAAGTAAAGGCAATAATAAAGTGGTGGAAGATTAATATGATGAAGATAGACCCGGGGGCCATAGATTTCACTAGTGGCTTCTCTCAAGAGCATTAGTATTTTACGGTGGGTAAACGAATTACTGTTGAGCAATTGACAGAATTGAGCATAGTTATGAGAATATCTAGGTATGATCATGTATATATGCATCACGTCCGAGACAAGTAGACCGACTCCTGCCTGCATCTACTACTATTACTCCACTCATCGACCGCTATCTAGCATGCATCTAGAGTATAAAGTTCAAGAAAACAGAGTAACGCCTTAAGCAAGATGACATGATGTAGAGGGATAAATTCATGCAATATGATAAAAAACCATCCTCGATGGCAACAATACAATACTTGCCTTGCTGCCCCTACTGTCACTGGGAAAGGACACCGCAAGATTGAACCCAAAGCTAAGCACTTCTCCCATTGCAAGAAAAAACCAATCTAGTGGGCCAAACCAAACTGATAATTCGAAGAGACTTGCAAAGATAACCAATCATACATAAAAGAATTCAGAGAAGATTCAAATATTGTTCATAGATAATCTTGATCATAAACCCACAATTCATCGGTCTCAACAAACACACCGCAAAAAGAAGATTACATCGAATAGATCTCCACGAGAGAGGGGAGAACATTGTGTTGAGATCCAAAAGAGAGAAGAAGCCATCTAGCTACTAACTATGGACCCAAGGTCTGAGGTAAACTACTCACACTTCATCGGAGGGGCTATGATGATGTAGAAGCCCTCCGGGTGGATGCCCCCTCGGCATGAGAGCTCGAACAGGCCACAAGATGGGATCTCGTGGGTACGTAAGGTTCGGCGGTGGAATTAGGTTTTGGCTCCGATCTCGATCGTTTGGGGGTACGTAGGTATATATAGGAGGAAGGAGTACGTCGGTGGAGCAACGTGGGGCCCACGAGGGTGGAGGGCACGCCCTGGGGGGATGGGCGCGCCCCCCTACCTCGTGGCCACCTCCTTTCTTTCTTGACGTAGGGTCCAAGTCTCCTAGATCATATTCGGTGAGAAAATCACGTTCCCGAAGGTTTCATTCCGTTTGGACTCCGTTCGTTTCTTCGAGACTCTGAAATAGGCAAAAAAAATAGGAATACTGGGTTGGGCCTCCGGTTAATAGGTTAGTCCCAAAAATAATATAAAAGTGAATAATAAAGCCCAATAATGTCCAAAAAAGTAGATAATATAGCATGGAGCAATCAAAAATTATAGATACATTGGAGACGTATCAGGCATCTCCAAGCATAATTCCTACTCGTCCTCGAGTAGGTAAATGATAAAAGCAGATTTTTTGATGCGGAGTGCTACTTGGCATAATTTCAATGTATTTCTCCTTAATTGTGGTATGAATATTCAGATCCGAAAGATTCAAGACAAAATTTTAATATTGACATAAAAATAATAATACTTCAAGCATACTAATAAAGCAATCATGTCTTCTCAAAATAACATGGCCACAGAAAGTTATCCCTACAAAATCATATAGTCTGGCTATGCTCTATCTTCACCACCCAAAGTATTTAAATCATGCCCAACCCCGATGACAAGCCAAGCAATTGTTTCATACTTTTGACATTCTCAAAACTTTTTCGATCTTCACGCAATACATGAGCGTGAGCCATGGATATAGCACTATATGTGGAATAGAATGGTGGTTGTGGAGAAGACAAAAAAGGGAGAAGATAGTCTCACATCAACTAGGCGTATCAATGGGCTATGGAGATGCCCATCAATAGATATCAATGTGAGTGAGTAGGGATTGCCATGCAACGGATGCACTAGTGCTATAAGTATATGAAAGCTCAACAAATGAAACTAAGTGGGTGTGCATCCAACTCGCTTGCTCACGAAGACCTAGGACATTTTGAGGAAGCCCATCATTGGAATATACAAGCCAAGTTCTATAATGAAAAATTCCCACTAGTATATGAAAGTGACAAAACAAGAGACTCTTTATCATGATGATTATGGTGCTACTTTGAAGCACAAGTGTGGCAAAGGATAGTAGCATTGTCCCTTCTCTCTTTTTCTCTCATTTTTTGGGCCTTCTCTTTTTTTTATGGCCTCTTTTTTTTATTTTTTTTTATTTTTCGTCCGGAGTCTCATCCCGACTTGTGGGGGAATCATAGTCTCCATCATCCTTTTCCTCACTTGGGACAATGCTCTAAAAATGATGATCATCACACTTTTATTTTCTTACAACTCAACAATTACAACTCGATACTTAGAACAAAATATGACTCTATATGAATGCCTCCGTGATGTACGGGATATGCAATGAATCAAGAGTGACATGTATGAAAGAATTATGAACGGTGGCTTTGCCACAAATACGATGTCAACTACATGATCATGCTAGCAATATGACAATGATGGAGCGTGTCATAATAAACGGAACGGTGGAAAGTTGCATGGCAATATATCTCGGAATGGCTATGGAAATGCCATGATAGGTAGGTATGGTGGCTGTTTTGAGGAAGGTATATGGTGGGTGTATGATACCGGCGAAAAGTGCGCGGTATTAGAGAGGCTAGCAATGGTGGAAGGAAGAAAAGTGTGTATAATCCATGGACTCAACATTAGTCATAAAGAACTCATATACGTATTGCAAAAATCTACAAGTTATCAAAGCAAAGTATTACGTGTATGCTCCTATGGGGATAGATTGGTAGGAAAAGACCATCGCTCGTCCCCGACCGCCACTCATAAGGAAGACAATCAATAAATAAATCATGCTCCGACTTCATCACATAACGATTCACCATACGTGCATGCTACGAGAATCACAAACTTTAACACAGCTATTTCTCAAATTCACAACTACTCAACTAGCATGACTCTAATATCACCATCTTCATATCTCAAAACAATTACAAGCATCAAACTTTTCTTAGTATTCAACACACTCAAAAGAAAGTTTTACAAATCTTGAATACCAAGCATATTAAATTTTTAAGCAAATTACCATGCTATTTAAGACTCTCAAAATAATCTAAGTGAAGCATGAGAGATAAATAGTTTCTATAAAAAAAATCCACCACTGTGCTCTAAAAGATATAAGTGAAGCACTAGAGCAAAACTATATAGCTCAAAAGATATAAGTGAAGCACATAGAGTATTCTAACAAATTCCAAATCATGTATGGCTCTCTCAAAAGGTGTGTATAGAAAGTATGATTGTGTCAAACTAACAAACAAATACTCAAATCATACAAGACGCTCCAAGCAAAACACATATCATGTGGTGAATAAAAATATAGCTCCAAGTAAAGTTACCGATGGAAGTAGATTTAAAGAGGGATGCCTTCCGGGGCATCCCCAAGCTTTGACTTTTTGGTGTCCTTAGATTATCTTGGGGGTGCCATGGGCATCCCCAATCTTAGGCTCTTGCCACTCCTTGTTCCATAATCCATCAAAATATTTCACCCAAAACTTGAAAACTTCACAACACAAAACTCAACAGAAATCTCGTGAGCTCCGTTAGCGAAAGAAAACAAAAGACCACTTCAAGGTACTGTAATGAACTCATTCTTTGTTTATATTGGTGTTAAACCTACTGTATTCCAACTTATCTATGGTTTATAAACTATTTTACTAGCCATAGATTCATCAAAATAAGCAAACAACACACGAAAAACAGAATCTGTCAAAAACAGAACAGTCTGTAGTAATCTGTAACTAACGCAAACTTCTGGAACTCCAAAACATATACCAAAATAGGACGACATAGGCAATTTGTTTATTGATCAGAAGCAATTGGAATCAGTATTTTATCACGTTCTGGTGATTTTCGTGAACAGAAAGTTTCTGAAATTACAGCAAGATCAAATAACTATCATCCAAGAAGATCCTATAGGTTTAACTTGGCACAAACACTAATTAAAACATAAAAACACATCTAACCAGAGGCTAGATCAAATATTTATTCCTAAACAGAAGCAAAAGCAAAAAAAAAACTAAAAATAAAATTGGGTTGCCTCCCAACAAGCGCTATCGTTTAACGCCCCTAGCTAGGCATAATAGCAAGGATAGATCTAGGTATTGCCATAATAGTGGTATGGCAACTCATGAAAACTTTTCTCATATTCTCTACGTTCAGCAGCAAGTTTTCTTTGAGGCAAGCAAATATAATCAAAAGGGCTAAATTTAATGGGACAAAAGTCCCCAAGATCAATCTCGGGAGGTATGGGTTCCTCCCTAGGCCCTTCGTATTGCACAACCAATTCATCATTAAGAGCATTCTTTTGACAAAAAGCTACAAGCCTTTGTTCAAGAGGAAAACCTAGTCCATTATTCTAAATAGCAAAATCATCATTAAGCTCGGAAATTCTATCAACTAGAACATCGGCGGGAACCTTTTTCCTAAGATTTTCATTGTAAGCAATATGATCCAAAGATTGTAAACGCATCATGTCTTCTAGATTAAAAAGGTTGGATTCAATGGGAGGATGACTGGCATCCACCCTATAATGCGCAAAGATTTCTTTGGCCTCTTTTATTATGAATCTAAACTCATGAGATAAAAAGATAGTGGCGGCACGCTTAACAGAAGAATGCTCAATATTAGAGAATTCGAGGAAAATTCTCTGTATGCAAGGATGAATGTGCATAAATTGCCTTTCAAGTTCAACTACAAGCATGGCAATAGCGTCCGCAAGACTACTTGTTCTATAAAGAATAGAACCGCCCATAGAGGGCAAAGCACCGGCACAAGTAAAGAAATCTTGAATAACTCCTTTCCCAATAATATTACCACTACCAATTCGAAATCTTTTTGTATGCAAGATAGGGGGTTCCTCAGCAGGAGCATCAGAATTTTGTAAGATATTATTATTGCCCATGTCGGCAATATTTTCCCCAAATTCAGACATAATGACAAGCAAGCGAGAAAAAGGCAAACGGAAAAGAGAGGGCGAATAAAACGGCAAGGGTGAAGTGGGGGAGAGGAAAACGAGAGGCAAATGTCCAATAATGTAATGCGGGAGATAAGGGATTGTGATGGGTACTTGGTATGTTGACTTTTATGTAGACTCCCGACAACGGCGCCGTAAATTCTTCTTGCTACCTCTTGAGCACTGCGTTGGATTTCCTTGAAGAGGAAAGGATGATGCGGCAAAGTAGCGTAAGTATTTCCCTCAGTTTTTGAGAACCAAGGTATCCAGTAGGAGGCTACGCGCGAGTCCCTCGTACCTGCACAAAGCAAATAACTCCTCGCAACCAACGCGATAAGGGGTTGTCAATCACTTCACGGTCACTTACGAGAGTGAGATCTGATAGAGATGATAGATAATATTTTTGGTATTTTTTTGATAAAGATGCAAAGTAAAATAAAAGCAAAGTAAAAAAGTAAAGGCAATAACAAAGTGGTGGAAGATTAATATGATGAAGATAGACCCGGGGGTCATAGATTTCACTAGTGGCTTCTCTAAAGAGCATTAGTATTTTACGGTGGGTAAACGAATTACTATTGAGCAATTGACAGAATTGAGCATAGTTATGAGAATATCTAGGTATGATCATATATATAGGCATCACGTCCGAGACAAGTAGACCGACTCCTGCCTGCATCTACTACTATTACTCCACTCATCGACCGCTATCCAGCATGCATCTAGAGTATTAAGTTCAAGAAAACAGAGTAACGCCTTAAGCAAGATGACATGATGTAGAGGGATAGATTCATGCAATATGATAAAAACTCCATCTTGTTATCCTCGATGGCAACAATACAATACGTGCCTTGCTGCCCCCACTATCACTAGGAAAGGACACCGTAAGATTGAACCCAAAGCTAAGCACTTCTCCCATTGCAAGAAAAACCAATCTAGTAGGCCAAACCAAACTGATAATTCGAAGAGACTTGCAAAGATAACCAATCATACA
Source organism: Aegilops longissima (assembly GCA_021605205.1). Classification (NCBI taxonomy): domain Eukaryota; kingdom Viridiplantae; phylum Streptophyta; class Magnoliopsida; order Poales; family Poaceae; genus Aegilops; species Aegilops longissima. Next base: position 245,830,782 of record CM038682.1, on the reverse strand, counting down.
TAAAAGAATTCAGAGAAGATTCAAATATTGTTCATAGATAATCTTGATCATAAACCCACAATTCATCGGTCTCAACAAACACACCACAAAAAGAAGATTACATCGAATAGATCTCCACGAGAGAGGGGGAGAACATTGTATTGAGATCCAAAAAGAGAGAAGAAGCCATCTAGCTACTAACTATGGACCCGAAGGTCTGAGGTAAACTACTCACACTTCATCGGAGGGGCTATGATGATGTAGAAGCCCTCCGTGGTGGATGCCCCCTCCGGCGGAGCTCCGGAACAGGCCCCAAGATGGGATCTTGTGGGTACAAAAGGTGGTGGCGGTGGAATTAGGTTTTTGGCTCCGCATCTGATCGTTTGGGGGTACGTAGGTATATATTGGAGGAAGGAGTATGTCGATGGAGCAGCGTGGGGCCCACGAGGGTGGAGGGCGCGCCCTGGGGGGTGGGCGCGCCCCCTACCTCGTGGCCACCTCCTTTCTTTCTTGACGTAGGGTCCAAGTTTCCTGGATCATATTCGGTGAGAAAATCACGTTCCCGAAGGTTTCGTTCCGTTTGGACTCCGTTTGATATTCCGTTTCTTCGAAACTCTGAAATAGGCAAAAAAACAGCAATTCTGGGCTGGGCCTCTGGTTAATAGGTTAGTCCCAAAAATAATATAAAAGTGAATAATAAAGCCCAATAATGTCCAAAACAGTAGATAATATAGCATGGAGCAATCAAAAATTATAGATACGTTGGAGACGTATCAGATGGCGCGGAGGAGGGGGTTGGCGCCGGATCGTCGACTACCATGTTCTCCATTGGGACGTCGTTGTCCTCCGGCTGCCTACCGGCCAGCCAGTCGGCAGCAATGGCTGCCATCTCCTTATGGTCCGTCGTCCGCCCGTCTCGAAGAGCGCTGGAGCGCGAGGAAGCCATGGTGGGCAGTAGTGGTGTGGACAGGAGAATAGGAACGGATGCGGATGACTGCGGCTATGGCTGGCGCAGCAGTTTATATAGCAATGGTGGGCGGCGGAGGGACGGACGTGTGGCCCCGGAGTAGCCGCCTCGGCAACCGCGTATCATTAATGTGGGCAGCATAAGGACGGACGACACTTGTGTCGTTTGAAGGCGAAGCGGGCGGCGGCGCCGACCGCTTTGGTGGCAGCTGGCGGGGAGGCGATCTGGGTGGGCCAAGGCAGTCAGACTCGTGCTTGGCAGAGGGTCGGTCCAGCAGCCGGACATGCTGCTCGACAGCTACCTTGCCGAGCTGAGCGACGATAATCAGATGACGGACGTAGCTTCCGACCAGGACCCGACGCCACTGTCCAAGCCGGTTCATGCCGTGTTCACCATAGAGCAAGTGCGGCCGCACTTCGACGCCCTAATGGCGGAAGAGCTACCAGTGCAGGAGGACCTGTGCTGCAACCTCCATCTCCTCAACGAGCACCGGTGAACAAGCGAACGACAATGCCGTCGCGGACATGTGGCCCTATGATCCTGGCTTCCCAAATGAGCAGCGGGTGCTGTATCAGACCATCCGTAGGGCACGCGAGACCCTCTCCGTCGTCCTTCGAGTTGTTGCGCTCGCCGTGGCGCCGCCGTCTCGCGTTGTCAACATGGTCAACGGACATGAGGATGAGGAGGTGACTTTACCTGGAGAGGATGACAGTGGGGACCCACCAGGGCCATAGCCGCACGTACGCAAGTGCCTCCTTATTAGTATATAAAACTATAATTTTTTTGCTTCCTCCTGGTTTCCTGACATCACGGTCCCATACTATTGTCAACCTATGTAGTCAATAAACGAGAGAATTGCACAAGAAGCGGCCGACAGCTGAGACCAAGCAGCTCGAGCAGTTTTTGTGTTTTTGAGGTGTAAGCACTACAAAGTTTTTCTTGAGTGATGTTTAGCCCAGATATTAATTTTTCACCTCTGCACAACAACGAAAATATCGCTGCAGCTATTAACTGGGCGGGCTGTGGCCCGTCTAGCCCAGGCCAGATATCCAGCCCAGATATTACTTTTTTCCAAGCTGAAAATGGCTAGCCCAGCTATACTTTTTTTACGAATACACAGGCAAGGTCAAGTTGTTATTCTCCGCCCCGCTAGGCTGCAAATCTTTCCTAGGAGGGATGCATTAGGCTTAACAAGAAAATGAGCTTTAAGAAATAATAAATGGGATGTAATTATAAAAACTAGGCAGTAACTATAAAAAATGCACCAAACACGTAATTACTTTATAAAATATTATTTTTGGATATTGAAAATTTTAATTTCATTAATTGTTGCGAGCGCAATGTTTCGTTGGATTTTTACGTAATATAAATTTATATTTAAATTGTATTTAATCTGACTAGAAATTTCGGGATAAAAATATTTCGGATCCCATCAAAATGTGGGAAATTTTATTGAATTCTGGTTTGAACGGTTGGTTAAAACGGGCTGTACTTTTAACAAACTGTAAGTGGGATGTAGTAAATTCCATTAGAATTCAAAAATTGGCCGCACATTCTTACGAATCTCAAATGGGCTATAAGTTCTCTGCCACACACTTGTGGCCTTACTAAGTTGACGCGTCCCTAAAAAAAAGAGTTGACGCGTATGCAAGGCTTTATCAACTTATAGTCAACACACAGTTCTAGCAGCAGTGGCCGTTGGATGTCCATACAACGGATGTCGTGCTTCTTCTTCAATCTCGGATATTCTAGCTTCATCCGCCCAAAAAATGATTCCCCGACATCCGGGCGCACTGCTTCGAAGCTGACTGTGGCCTACTAAGTTGACGCGTACCAAGGGCTTTGTCAACTTAGTCAATATAAACGATTCTAGCTGCAGTGACCGTACGATGTCCATCCAACGGCCGTCATGCTTCTTCAACCTCTGGTCTTCTTGCTCCAGCCGCCCAAAGCAGCACCGGTCGTGCCGCCTGCTCCTGCCTTTCGTGGCTGGCTGTGCTGCCGCGGAGGCCTCACCGCCCCCTACTACTCCCATCGCTAGCCAGACCATCCCTCCACTCACCCACACCCCTGTTATTCTGCGGTGATGGCAGCCTCACACCGCAGCGGAACCAGTGAACCCTCGTGCTCCTCTCTGTGTGGGTATCCACTGCCGCGTCTTCCCCGACTCCGCGTCGTCCCCTTCCTAGGCCTCGCCGTTGTCCACCACTGTGGTGCTCTCGGCGCGGCGTGGTCAACGTGGTCAAGGAACGGCTTTCATCAGACGTGGACTGTACATGGAGAGGCTGACAACTGGGTCCACGGCCGCAGCATGGAAGTGCCTCCTTATTACGAGGAAAATAATGATTCCTCCACCTGACAGCAGGGACCCATCGGACGGGCAACCGTATTTCGCGAAAAAAATGTTTCCCCCCTGACTGTCGGGACCTACCAGCGACATCTTCGCACGCAAGGAAGTGCGTCCAGGCAAAAAAATGATTCGTCCCCTGACTATTGGGACCCACCAGCTACATCTTTGCACGCAAGGAAGTGCCTGACAGTCGGGACCCACCTGGTCGAAGCGTACGTAACGTTGTCATTCTGGTCGCGAACGTGTATGTACATACTGGTCGATGTAGAGGCGCGCACGTGTCGTAGTAGAGGCGCGCACGTAGCAGGTACACGTACGTACAGCGGCCAGGGTGCAAAAAAATAAATACGACCACGTACGTACATACGGGCGGGGTCTCGAACGCCTACTCGTGCGTACGTACGGCCAGGGCTCGTGTACATGGCTGGGTCGGAACGGAGAAACTGTGTCGTCATCGTGTTCATGGGGAGACAACAGAATGCGTCGTGTTCATCGGGAGGCAACGGAACGCGTGGGAGCCAACCGGCTTGGATGGAACAACCGATGGAAACGAGGCCTGGCATACCGCAGAACGGAGGAAACGACCTTGTGTTCGACCGACCACGTTTAAAATGGGATCATGTTCATCGGGAGGGGTCTGGCGTACCGCAAAACGGAGGTAACGGACCTCCTACGGTCGAAACGGGGGTCCTGTTGATCGGGAGGGGTGTGGCGTACCGCAAAACGGAGGAAACAGACTTGTGTTGGAGCGCTACGGTCAAAACGGGGTCCTGTTCATCTGGAGGGGTGTGGCGTACCGCAAAACGGGACTCCACGGGATACTGTTCATCTCCACCGTCGACCCCTCCACCCTCCGCTGGCTATCTGCTCATCCACCGTCGACCTCCTCGAGCCTCCACCGCGATCGCTCATCCACGGGCTCTGTTATCCAGCCTCCATCGCGCTACTCCACCGCCTCTCGCTCAACCAGCCCTCTCCACGGGCTCTGCTCAACCACCCTCCACGGGCTCTGCTCATCCATCCCTCCACCATCTATCGCTCATCCAGCCCTCCACGGGTGGTCCTGTTCATCCAGCCCACCACGGGGTCCTGTTCATCCAGACCCAACCGGCTCGATGGATCGGCGTCCTATTCATCCAGAGGCAACACCACGGGTCATGTTCATCCACCCCACCGAACTGTTCATCCAAACCCCCAAAGAACGCCATCGCTCATCCAGAGGCATCGATCGACTTCGATTAGCAACAAGAGCGAAGAATTGCTCAATCGAGTTCGATTAACAGCCATCGATCGATCGCTCGGGTTCGAACGCGTAGCTCGCAAAGGCAATCGCCGGGTTCGATTAGAGCCCAACGCCGCACGCACCGCAGCGTGCGTGTCGAGAGAAACGCGCATTGCTCGCCCCCCGACCACCCACTGTAACCGGGAACACCCCGATATTTTCCTCGCCCTCGCTTCTACCACGGTTTGTTTCCGTCATGGACGGCCCAAAGAATGTCATGCAGCTGCATCTCCGGCCCGCCCAGGACGAAAAGCCCATTTTCTATCATAATTTTTTGTCATAGAAGTAGGACCCCACCACATCTATGATGATACTGTGTTTTGTCACAATTATTGTCCTAGAAGTGTCATAAGTATGACAGGAAAAAAATCCGTTCGGCCCAAAATGTCACGGATGTGTCTTTTTTTGTAGTGCATAACGCTTCCGCTTACGGTCTACGAGGGTACGTAGACAACACTCTCCCCTCTCGTTGCTATGCATCACCATGATCTTGCATGTGCGTAGGATTTTTTTGAAATTACTACGTTCCTCAACAGAGGGTACGCACTAGTAGCTATGTACTGATCTCTCTCTCTCTCTCTCTCTCTCTCTCTCTCTCTCTCTCTCTCTCTCTCTCTCGTGTTCTTGATTTGGCACGATCTTGATGTACCGCGAGCTTTGTTAATATAGCTGGATCATATGGTGTTTCTCCCTCTCTATCTTGTTGTAATGAATTGAGTTTTTACCTTTGAGGTTTCACTATTATCGGATTGAATACTTGTTGGATTTGAGAACACTTGATGTATGTCTTGCATATGACTACCCGTGGTGACAATGGGGTGTTATATTGATTCACTTGATGTATGTCTTGGCACTCAACTCACGGATTCCCGAGGTGACATTGGGGTGATCTACGCATAGGGGTTGATGCACATTTTTGTCCTACTTTCTTCGGTAGAAATCTTGGGGCACTCTTTTAAGTTCTTTGTGTTGGATTGAATATTATGAATATGAAGTTGTTTGATGCATATCGTGTAATCAACTCACAGATACTTGTGGTGATATTGGAGTGTCTAGGTGACATTAGGGTTGGTTGATGTGTATCGTCCGGTGTTATTTTAGTACGAACTCTAGGTCTGTTTGTGACACTTATAGGAATAGTTCAATAGATTGATCGAAAAGAATAAATTTGAGGTGGTTTCGTACCATACTAACAATTTCATCTTATGTTGTCCGCTTGATAAGGACTTTGGAGTGACTCTTTGTCGCACGCTAAGGGATTGATATATGATTCAATTATGTTAGCATTGTTGAGAGATTGCACTAGTGAAAGAATGAACCCTAGGCCTTGTTTCTAAGAATTTGCAATACCGTTTGTGCTCAGTTTTACTACTTGTTACCTTGCTGTTTTTTATTTCCAGATTACAAAACCTATATCTACTATCCATACTACACTTATATCACCATCTTCGCCGAACTAGTGCACCTATACAATTTGCCATTGTATTGGGTGTGTTGGGGACATAAGAGATTTCTTGTATTTGATTGCAGGGTTGTTTGAGAGAGACTATATTCATTCTACGCCTCCCATGAATTGATAAATCTTAGGTTATCCACTTGAGGGAAAATTGCTACTGTCGTACAAAACTATGTGCTTGGAGGCCCAACATGAGTCTACAAGAATAAGTTGGGTAGTAGACATCAATATGTTACTTGCCCGAGATTCGATCATCGGTATCTCCATACCTAGTTCAATCTCGTTATGGCAAGTCTCTTTACTCGTTCCGTAATACAAGACCATGTGACTAAACCTCATAGTCACATGAAGCTTCTTGTGATGTTGTATTACCGAGAGGGCACAGAGATATTTTTCCGTCACACGGAGTGACAAATCCCAATCTTGACCCATGTAACTCAATAGACACATTCAGAGATACCTGCAGAGCACGTTTATGATCAACCAGTTACGAAGTGATGTTTGATATCACACAAAGTATACCTCTGGTATCCTGAAGTAACACGAACTCATGGTCTAAGGAATTGATACTTGACATGAAGAAAGCTGTAGCGAATTACTAAGTGATACGATCTGATGCTAAGCTTATAGTTAGGTCTGTCCATCACATCATTCTCCTAATGATGTGATCCCGTTATCAATTGACAACTCATGTTTATAGTCAGGAAACCTTAACCATCTTTGATCAACGAGCTAGTCTAGTAGAGGCGTACTAGGGACACAATGTTATTTATGTATTCACACATGTATTTAAGATTTCCGGTCAATACAATTCTAGCATGAATAATAAACATTTATCATGAACATAAAATATGATAATAACCATTTAATTATTGTCTCTAGGACATATTTCCAACACACTTTGCTCACCGTGACTAACTTGCATTCACAACTCCATAAACCTCGATAAGAGGCAATGGCCATTTCCTATGCACACTATGGTATCGATACTCTTACTTACAAAAAGCTACAACTAAACTCTATGCACTTGTAGATCATCAGTAGCCACAGTGCCTCCCCCAGTTTCGGCGCGTCAGTCTCCTCCTGCAGCTAGCCGGCTAGGTCCTAGAAGTCCGCGAGCATTGTCTCCACATCGGCAGTAGCAGCCGACGGCATGAAGTGCTGCTAAGATCAAGCCGACCACCTCGAGGAAGATGGTGCTAGTGACTAAGGTTGCAATGTCAAGGCCCTGCAACAAATGAACCAATAGCTAGTAGCAAGCTCCATGTATTAGTAATTCGTACAACTAGCTCAGATGTCCAAAAGCTCTCGGGCTTAAAAGTTCTTCATTGATTCCGACGAGATCTCCTTCGCTTAGTTCGCCTTGGGTCGAACGGGAATGGCTTGGTCCGTAGTTGCACCCCCTTCCCGCCGCCATCCTCATCCGTTGCAACTCGAAGTCCGCCTATAGCTCTGGCTCGGCAGATGATCACAACGTATGCGATGCTCACTTCGGAGTGTCGACTGCAGCTCCTAGAGCAGATTTGAGCCCGTCACACTGCTTGGATTGCAGCCAGCCTGCCTTCGGACTCGCCGGAGCATGAGGAGGAGGAGATGAAGGTGAGGCAGAGCCGGTGCTTCCAGCTGCGGAGTATGAGCTTGCCCAAAGAGGAGGCGGCGGAGGAGCAGACCATCCTAGACTCCATCCGCTAGGAGGCGAAGGTGGAGGCAAACCACCGCTACATCCGCGAGTTACATTTGGAGGTGGACGCAATCTTCGCGGACGTGGAGTCCAGCGAGGAGCATTCGCCACCTGTGGCACCCATCCGCCAGGTTGCAGGCCCGTATGGCATTGCCAACATGGAGGTGGTCGACATCTCCGACGACTAGTAGAAGTAGGCTAGGTTTATCTCAACAACACTTATTTTGAAACGGAGAGAGCAATATTTAGTATTCCCTCCGTCTCATAATATAAGAAAGTTTTTGAGGGAGTAGTACAAAGACTTTATATGGTGCATGATCTAGTATGAATTTCAGTAATGAAGTTTAAGGTATATGGTTGCAATGGACAAAAAAAATGAGTGCTGACCAATCACCCTCCGCGGACGCGCCAGCTTAGTGGTGGATTTTGCTAGGTAGTTGCAGATGCTCGCGCTTAGTCATGCGTGACGCCCCTGCGCGTGGGGTGAAGAATCTGGCGCGTCTGCGTAATGGTTCCCTTCGTTCGCTAAGCTAGTGATCAGCCGTCCGTCCATATCCAAGGGTAACCAGAAGCTCTATATAATCTCTCGTGTCTCCGCCAGCCAAAGCCGTCCGTCCTTGCACGCACGGACGCACTGCACCTACACCGATCCTCGTGCAAGCGACCTCGCCGGCGGATGGGGATGGGCGCAGCCGCCGCGCTCCTGCCGCCGGCGGAGCAGTGGTCGACGCTGGAGGACCAGCGGGGCGGCGAATGCCCGCTGCTCTCGTCGGCGTGGAGCCTGCCAGGACCGCCGGGGGAGGGGATCGGGAATGCGAAGCAGGGGGCGCTCCGGCGCGCCGCGGCGCGGGCGTGGGGCGCGCTGGCCGCGGGGGCGGCGGAGATGTCGGCGCTCGCTCTGTCCGACCCGCGGAAGCCCGTGTTCGCGGCCAAGGTCGCGCTGGCCATCGCGCTCATGTCGCTGCTCGCCTTCGTCCGCGAGCCACGCGACTTCGTCAGCCACTCCGTCTGGGCCCTCCTCACCGCCGTCGTCGTCTTCGAGTTCAGCATCGGTACGCACGTTCCGATCCGGCCGCCCCCTCCCTCCGACTCGGTGCTTTGCAGCGATTTGATCCACCTCTCTTCACTTTCTTCAACATTTCCCTTCCAAGCTTCAACTTCTGTTGTTATGAAGTGGACCCGTGGAGCATGGTAATGTTAACAGTATGTTCAGTGCAGTTCTGCAGCGCTGCCTGCTATGGAGAGTTGAAGTTGACCTGGTGGTAGATAGATCGATTAAGTTACAGGTGTTTCTATGGTTTGTACAGTATTGTGAACTTGCAGATTCTGTTTTTCTTTTTGAATAATCACCGGGGGGGAGTGGATCCCCACCTGTCTGCTTGCAGATTCTGTTTTTTCTCTGCTCAGATCCATATTAGAACTGGTTCTGGGCTTCTGGCCAACCACTCTGAATATTGAGCCTGTTGCATTTTTCTGCAAGGAAGCACCATTAATTTAGTTATCTATGAGTGATGGAAAGTGCCACTAAATTTTGTTCTACAGTTTTACTTGGGGCCAGCGTTGATCTTGGACCAGCTGCAAACTTATTATATGAAATGGTAGACACACCCATGATGACTAGTTAAATAAATGTATCTTGTTTGGAGGGCTAATTACTAAACAGAATTTACCAAATATTCCTAATGTTTTAACTGGCAACTGATGGAAGGCTACCATTTCCTAGATGTTGCTTGCTGATCTTTCATAGTATCACTGTGATGCAGAAATCAGCCTTAATGGTAGCGTTATTTGTGAAGTGTATATTGCTGGTTGCAAGCCTGCCCTTTAATGGGATATCTTGCTCCGTACTTGAAGTTTTTATGAACCAACATATCGTTATTTATTTTTACCTAGTCACATGTTTTAAACTTATCACTATGATCGTTAGAAAGCACCACTGAACTCTCTTACTATAGATTCTAGTTCAGTGGCTGGGACCCTTTGCTGTAGTACCCGTTGTAGAACTTACACAGATGCACGCCTCGTGCGTTATGCAGTTCTTAACATGGACCGAAGATGCTATTTCTGACGTGCAGTTCTTAATTAGCAACTGGTGAAGGCTCTTTCTTTCTCCTGTAGTTTTGCTGGTCTGCATAATACCATTTCGATATGGAAAGTAAGTATGAAGATATTTACAATTTGTATTTGTCTTACCTGCCTCTCACTGATATGGAGCTTTTAATGCTAAATTTCATGGTGTGTACATTCAAAAACATTATTGCCCTTCATTAATTTGGTCCACTGTTATGCAGGTGCAACACTTAGCAGAGGTTTCAATAGGGGATTAGGAACACTTACTGCAGGAGGGCTTGCTCTAGCAATTGCTGAATCGGCCAAAAACCTGGGGGAAATGGAAGAAGTGATTATTGTTGTGAGCACCTTCACTGTTGGTAAGCATCAAAAGTATGCTGAGTTCATTTCCTGGTGCATGTTATGCGTGTGTATCTAACTTGTTGTCTATCGGCTTTATGTTTTTGACTGCTAGGTTTTTGTACAACTTTGGCAAAGCAGCACCCAAAGATGAAGCCTTATGAATATGGATTTCGTGTATTCTTGCTAACATTCGGTTATGTCATGGTCTCTGGATACAGCACAGGGAAGTTCACTGATACAGCTGTAAACAGATTTGTATTCATTGCTTTTGGTGCTGCTGTCAGTCTGGGAATCAATATAGGCATTTACCCAATCTGGGCTGGAGAGGACTTGCACAATTTGGTTGCAAAGAATTTTGCTGGTGTTGCAAATTCCTTAGAAGGTATAAACCTTCTACCCCCTAAAAAATTGATGCTTAGAATCATTGTATTTTTTTTACAAGAAAACGCACAAGCCTTGCATCTCTTCATGCATTGATAGTAGAAGAAAATTAGGACCCTGATAAGTGCCACACGTGTGGCACGAACACATGGCAACTCCGAACATTTTTTATGGCAAATTTCAGTTTTTCTTTTGGGTTTTTCTTTTCGGATGACAACTTTAGTTGTAAAAAACGTCAGGACCGGATTGCTTCGTGCCACACGTGTGGCACTTATCATTTGGGAAAAATTATGTATAGGCCCAAAAGGACCATCACCCCTAAAAATTCGAAGCAACACTCCGAAGTGCTAGGCACTGACGGGAGAAGCGCCTCCAGGCCAACTGCCCCTGCATTAGCTCACTTCCAAACCTCAGGCTTGATATTGTCAAGCAAGTTGGCGACGTTGAGTTCTGTGTTGCCAAAGACGGCAGCCTTTTGCTACTTCCAGATCCACCACACTGTGAGCATGACCACCAAGGAGGTGCCTTTTCACAACGTTGGTCGGGTGGAAAGGTTGCCATGATGTCACTAATCCACGAAATCGTAGCATTTCTCATGTTGAATTGTTCAAATTTCCCAGAACAGGTAGAAAATATTAGTTGTATCATTGCGATGGCTGTAGAGTGTAGGTATGTCTGATTCTTACGCCTTTATTGCCAATTTTGCTGTTCATTCTAGGCTGTGTTGATGAATATCTAAAATGCATGGAATATGAAAGGATTTCTTCAAGAATACTTCTATATCAAGCTTCTGATGATCCTCTATATAGTGGGTACAGGGCAGCTATTGAAGCATCAGCACAAGAGCAAACCTTGGTTTGATCTTGCTCTAAAGCTAACACTTCTGTTTAGATTACCTCACCTGTTTATGTCAATGTTTAATCGGTTCTTTTGTATGTGCTTCTAGCTAGATGATGCTATATGGGAACCACCCCATGGCCCTTACAAAATGATGAGCTATCCTTGGAAAAGTTTCACTAAAGTTGGTGGAGCACTGAGGCATTGTTCCTTCGCGGCCATGGCACTGCATGGTTGCATTCTTTCAGAAATTCAGGTTTGCTAATATAGTTTCCTCGACAACCTGTTGAAGTTGTGCATGTATTTTCTAAACAACTATATATCTGATTTTAGGCACCACCAGAAAGCAGAAAGGTCTTTAGTTCAGAAATTCATAAAGTGGGCAGAGAATGTGCTAAAGTGTTGCGCGAGCTTGGGAACAACGTCAAGACAATGACAAAGTTGAGCTCTTCAGATATTCTATTTGAAGTCCACTTGGCAGCTGAAGAGTTGCAAAAAAAGATTGATGAGAGGTCATATCTTTTGGTGAATACTGAAGCGTGGCACACTAGCAAGCGAGCTGAAGGAATCAAAGATGCCATGAATGCCACCCTTATCGCGGGAAGAGAAAATAAGAATGAAGCGTTGGAACCTACCATCGCTGATCAAACTTTGGCATACCATTATAAGACCTTTGCTGCTAGTTCATTCCGTAGCAGATATGATTCATCGTCAACCATAGACGGCTACAAGAAGCTACCACATTGGCCTGCTCGAACAACGTTCCATCCAAACCTGCCACTTGAAGACACGGAATCAAAAACATATCAAAGTGCAAGTGCCTTATCCTTGGCCACATTTTCCTCACTTCTAATCGAGTTTGTTGCCCGGCTACAGAATGTTGTCTACGCATTTGAAGAACTCAGTGATAAGGCCAATTTCAAGGAGCCTGTGGAGGAGCCTGTTGCAGTTGGTAAGGGTGATGGTGGGTTTGTTGCTAAAATGTGCAAACTTGTTGGACTCAGGAGCTGACATCGACGATGACCCTGCGATGTTCCTCCATCTGGAAACCTTGTCGCTCACTTTTATCATCCACTTCTGTTTAGTTATTCTGGACCACGATATGCAGTGGGACGATTGCTGGCTGTACTGCCAATCATCAATTAATGTGTTTAAGCACCCTGTAAGCGCAACAGGGAAAGGTAGAGGGAAACACTTCCTATCAGAAGTCTGATAGAAAGTTTCCGTCAGACCAATGCCGCGCCGTTGATTCTTCTGTAATCTCACGGTCTATATTTCTAAGCAAATCCCCCATCCCGTTAATTAAGCCCATGATTTGCTCCATCCCACGTAAATCTCTCCTGATGCTTCATCCCAACCACCACACCACGTCACCATCTCCAGGGCGAGTAAATCTCTCCTGCCCGATTCACCCACACCCCCACCTCGTGTCGCATCCCACGGACGAGCTCATCTCTCAGATCGCCCATGGCGACGGCTACCTCCGCCATCCCTGCTCTGCACCCAAAACTTGAGACAACCACGGCTTCTTCACGTCGCTTGTGTGGCATCCCGCTCACCTCTTCTCCCTTGGTCCCTGCTCTGACCACCGGCTGACCCTGCAACCCCCTTCGCCGCCCCGGTCCCCGGCCAGACCCTGTCGGCCTGCCCCGTCACCACCTCTCCCACCTTGCCGATGCATTGTTGTGGCTCAGCAAAGAAGCTGCACACGCATCCCAGGCGTCGTTCCCAATCCCTTCGAATTGTACTCACCCAAACTAGGATTTGATTCATCTCATGTTTAATTCATTTTTAATCACCCTTTTTGATTTGCCTTACTTTGGATGCAATGCTTGCTTCGATGAAATCTGTTTTAATGTATCTATGTTATATCCAATGTGTAATGCATCACTATATGACCTACGAATTTTGGTTAATTTCTTATGCAAATCACAATAACCTGATCCTACTATTGGTGGTATTATTAGTTTCAACATGATTTCAATTTTGCATGCTTCTACTGAAGTATGTATCTGTTGCCAAACTAATATGTTCGTGCTTCTTAGTTCTGTAGCATCTATAATGCTATACAGATGCTTCTGGAGTTCTTTTTTTTTTGCTTTCAAATGCCCAAATAACTAATATAGATCACATGATATGTTGGTGAGTCAAAAAATCCATCCCGTGGTGGCCAATTATTTTTAGTTTTGTTTTACTAACCCTTTCTTATTTACTTTCATGCTTCCAAACATAATAGCATATGTTTAGGTATTTGCTGAAGGGTTTATAATTTCTACTTCAATATGCTTTGAATTTAGATGAGTTATGTTGAGATTGCCCTATATTCAGATGCTTCTTATGTGTTATGGAGTTTCTAAATTATACTATATGTGCTTCTTCAGTGTCCATAGTTCTATTTTTTTTATCAGACAATGTCCATAGTTCTACTTTCACATATCCTGCTTCATTTACAAAAAAATGTTTTCATTAATATCACGGCTATAATATGACACAGTCCCATATGATATGGCATTTTTTTTCTTTGGTCTATGTATTTTGCTTCCATAGATTACTCGCATAATTTTCATAATGCCAGTGTACTACACTCTATACATTTTCTGATCACTAGAAATAATGAAGCAGACCAAAGCAGACTTATGATGAAGCGGCGCATGCACTAAGAAGCACCAAGACACTTGGATCTGACCCCACAGCGAAGACGATCTCATGCTAGAGGAAGGAAGCAACTCCGTAGTCTATAGGAAACATAGAATATGAACACAGAAAGCATTGTATCGTTACTAACTAGAAGGAAGCAAACTTTTATCATATGAAGATGGTGTATGAACGAGCAAAGCATGGAAACAAACTTATGTTTGGTTAGAAGCGAATTAGTTGTGCGATGGAAACATTTTTGTAGGGGATGGAAGCAAAGTTTCTCTGTTCAAACATAATAAAAAAAATGATGCATTGGACTCCAAATTCCCATGTGAAATTCTAGGTTGCAAAATTCTGTTACATGGAAGCAAGATGCATGGGACTTAAAACTTCCCATGTCGAAATCTTGGATGCAAAATTTATTTACATGGAAGCAAGGAGCTAAAATTTTGCTAGGGCTAACCAAAACTTGATTGCAGTATAAGCAAATTATCTTGCCACGGGACACATTTTTTATTGTGTTGGAAACAAAGTAAAATATTCTTATTTACATAAAAAACAAAGTAAAATATTGCACCAGATCATATGAAATTTGATGTGCATTGGAATCAAATTTTGTTGGCATCTGAAAAAAACACCGAGTAAAATTTATAAAATAAAGAAGCATAGGAAGTGTACATGTTTTACAACAGATGTGACATTCTCTGCGATGGAAGCAGCAACAAGGATCTCACCATATACGTGCGTTTCGGAAGCAGCTATGGCTGGAAGGACCTAATTAAGGCTAATAAAACGGCAAACAGCCTAGCCTTCCTCGTACAGATCCAACGGCTGTTATGCCATTAATCCGATGGTCACCGAGTGGTCTGATGAAAGCAGTATAGCAGTAGTCTGATTCCTAGTGCCTCCCAAAGGTAGATGTGTTGTAGCATGCTTATTATTAGCCGTCTAGTGATGTTGCTGCTATCTTGCTTTCAATGCATTGATGTGCGTTTGTTGTCCTTGATTGAAAGTTGTGCTGTTGCTAAAAACCGGTAGATTTCCTGAGGAAAGCGGGGCAGATGATAGTCACGCAGCTCTTGTTACACGGAGATCTATGCAACCATGACTTTGTATAGCGGCATGATGATTCTAATAGAACAAAAAGATAAATTTCTAACGACCGCTGTTGTAGATTAGGTTGTTTTCCAGGAATTGGCCGCATTTTATTTGTGTTAGTGCCGTTGGAACTGTAAGTGTGAAATATTTGCATTTTCCGTAGAGATGTTCAGCAAGACTAATGACACGCATACAGGTCTTCTCTTGTTTCCTTGTACGCTTCTCAATCACAGGAATTGAACTGACGAGCTCAGACATCAGTCTTGGAGCTATGCGTCTGGTTAATGAAATACGTAAGTCACCAAGTATTTTATACTCAATCAACCACGTGGATAATATAGAATGGCTCTATCTGATACCCATGGGAACAAACAAGAAACCACAATGCCTTGGAGGTGAACTATTTTCAGGATGTTCTAATTAATGCTAACAACTACGAATGCTTGTGATATTTGATAAACTGTTCAGCATCCCTCGCGATTTCTTGTTATCATAGTATACTATCTACAACTACTTATTTTTCCGTGAATATGCAAAGTTTGCATATCATTTTATTGATAAAAGAAGTTAGAATGAGTACAAAAGGTGGTACGACACATGACAGATGCAAGAGGCATGAACATCCCGAAGCAGAGAGGCATGAGATGCTCGACCCAAATAAAGAAAACACAGCTAAACTCGCTGACCAAAGAAACAGTCCAACCAACAATTAGACGACCAACATCTCCAAATCTAGCACCGAGGACGCCGCGAGCAAACAATACGAGGCCTTCATGTAGGAGAATGACACCAATACGTTGTCGTCGTCCAATCCAGAAAACCGAACCTAGGGTTTCCCCCGATTCTCGAAGAGGGGCACAAATAACGGCCATGGCAGTGCCTCCAAGAAGGGGACGGCTCCCGCGGGTATTGCTGCTGTCAACATAGGCTACAGGGATTTCTCCCTGGCTAAAATTTGAGTAATCCCAAGTCGTCGGAGCACGAACCGGAGTAGAGGAAGTTGGGCATAGGCCAGAGCTGTGACTGCAAGAGGGGAGCCACGCCCAACACCGAAGGAGGCACCGGGTGCCACTGGACACGCGAGCCTCGGAGGAGGGCAAGGTTGTGTGGCTGAGTAGAATGAAGGCGTCGGGGATGTGAAGGTGGCCGGAGACCCGAGCGAGCCAGAATCCGGAAGGGAGCACAGATTCAGGCCACCAGGACCGGAGCAGCAGGGACGCCGACGGGCTTAGAGAACTAGAAGGGGACGCATCTCTCAAAACGTGCCGAAATCGATGATGCACCGGGATGGACGGCCAACCAAGGGCACCAGCAGGGTGATGGTGGTGCGGAGATGCCGAGAAGCCAACGAGCCAATGGAGCCGGAAAGAGCGCAGCTCCCAGGGCGTGTCAGATCCGAAGCCGCGTTGATCGGCCATGGACGCAGGAGGGGGCGCAGGTCCATGGTCGCCGGGACGAAGCCACCCCTGCTGGGGTGGGTGGGTGGTGAAGGAGACTCACTGGCAACCAAACCTCCCGTCCGACGCTCTACGGGAAGCAGTCGCCGTCAGGGACAACCAGACACCTCCATGGCCGCCTCCCGAAGAAGCTGACCCGGAGTCGAACCAGGGGATGGGAAGGGTCGACGTGAGGAGTGATAACCCACAAGTATAGGGGATTAGTTGTAGCCTTCTCGATAAATATGAGTGTCGAACCCAATGAGAAGCTAAAGGTAGAATTAATATTCTCTCAAGTTCTATCAACCACCGATTTAACTCTACGCGCACTAAGGTTTGCTTTACCTAGAAACAAGAAATAAAACTACTTGGCGAATAAAAAGATAGCTTTGCAAGATAATAAAGAGTTAGTTGATGTTTTAATAAAAGGACAAATAAGTAAAGGTTTTTGAAGAACAATGAGAAAAGGTTTGTCCCTAGGCAATTGAATATGACACGATAGTGATACTTATGATCACATGTTCTTATGATTGGAAATCTAGTAAGCATCCGCAACTACTAAAGGTCATTAAGATAAAACCCAACCATAGCATTAAGTAAAAAGTCCCCTTTAATCCCATATGTAACAACTCACGAGCTCGGATTTTGATTTATGTTGCTCCGACAACCCACTATAAGCGAATGATTAACATATTGCAACACCCTATAGTGAGAATCCCACATGCTTGCGTGACACTAAGGACACCATAGGACAACACCATAATAACATATAACTCGTATCAACCACATCATACTACGATTGACTTGCAGGACAAAAAGAAATCTACTCGAACATCATAGAGGTGCAACACATCATTGGATAATAATATATGGCATAGAGCACCATGTTCATGTAGAGATTGCAGCAGGGTGACAGAGGTTACACCGTGATAACCCACAAGTATAGGGGATCGCAACAGTTTTCGAGGGTAGAGTATTCAACCCAAATTTATTGATTCGACACAAGGGGAGCCAAAGAATATTCTCAAGTATTAGCAGTTGAGTTGTCAATTCAACCACACCTGGATAACTTAATATCTCCAGCAAAGTATTCAGTAGCTAAGTAATATGGAAGTAACGTTAACGGTAGCAAAAGTAATATTTTTGGGTTTTGTAGTGATTGTAACAGTAGCAACGGAAAAGTAAATAAGCGAATAACAATATGTGAAAAGCTCGTAGGCATTGGATCGGTGATGGAGAATTATGCCGGATGCGGTTCATCATGTAACAGTCACAACATAGGGTGACACAGAACTAGCTCCAATTCATCAATGTAATATAGGCATGTATTCCGAATATAGTCATACGTGCTTATGGAAAAGAACTTGCATGACATCTTTTGTCCTACCCTCCCGTGGCAGCAGGGTCCTAGCGAAAACTAAGGGATATTAAGGCCTCCTTTTAATAGAGTAGCGGACCAAAGCATTAACACATAGTGAATACATGAACTCCTCAAACTACGGCCATCACCGGGAGTGGTCCCTATTATTGTCACTTCGGGGTTGCCGGATCATAACACATAGTAGGTGACTATACACTTGCAAGATAGGATCAAGAACTCACATATATTCATGAAAACATAATAGGTTCAGATCTGAAATTATGGCACTCGGGCCCTAGTGACAAGCATTAAGCATAGCAAAGTCATAGCAACATCAATCTCAGAACATAATGGACACAAGGGATCAAACCCTAACAAAACTAACTCGATTACATGATAAATCTCATCCAACCCATCACCGTCCAGCAAGCCTACAATGGAATTACTCACGCACGGCGGTGAGCATCATGAAATTGGTGATGGAGGATGGTTGATGATGACGATGGCGACGGATTCCCCTCTCCGGAGCCCCGAACGGACTCCAGATTAGCCCTCCCGAGAGAGTTTCACTACAAAAAAAAGACACATCCGTGACATTTTGGGCTGAACGAATTTTTTTCCGTCATACATATGACACTTCTATGACGATAATTGTGACAAAATCCGGTATCATCATAGATGTGGTGGGCTCCTACTTCTATGACAAAAAATCATGATAGAAAATGGGATTTTCATCCTGGGAGGGCCGGAGACGCAGCTGCATGACATTCTTTGGGCCGTTCATGACGGAAAAAACCGTGGTAGAAGCGAGGGGGAGGAAAATTTCGGGGAGTTCTCGGTTACGGTGGGAGGTCGGGGGCCGAGCAATGCGCGCTTCTCTCGTACGTCGCTGCTGCGTGTGTGCGGCGTTGTCTCTAATCAACCCGAAGCGAGGCGTTGGGCTCTAATCAACCCGGCGATTGCACCGCAGTTAAGCGTTCATCGAACCCGAGTGATCGATCGATGGTCGTTAATCGAACCCGATCGAGTGATTCCTTCACTACCGCCGCTAATCAAGCCGATCGATGGGATGAACAAGGGCGTTGCGGGAGGGGGGGTTGGATGAACAATGAGCGGCCGCGTTGCCTCTGGATGAACATGACCCGTGGTGTGGTGGAGGGCTGGATGAACAAGAGACGATGGAGGGTGCCCGTGGAGGGTGGATGAACAGGACCCCATGGTGTGGAGGGCTGGATAAACGATGACGGTGGAGGGGTGCCCGTGGAGGGTGGTTGAACAGACCCGTGGTGTGGAGGGCTGGATGAACAGTAGATGGTGGAGGGGTGGTTGAACAGGACCCCGTGGTGTGGAGGGCTGGATGAACAGTAGACGGTGGATGGGTGGTTGAACAGTAGCCGGTGGAGTAGTGCGTGGTGGAGGCTGGATGAATAGGAGCCCGTGGAGGCTGGATGAACAGGAGCCCGTGGAGGCTGGATGAACAGGAGCCCGTGGAGGCTGGAGGAGGTCGACGGTGGAGATGAACAGTATCCCGTGGAGTCTCGCTTTGCGGCACGCCACACCCTCCCGATGAACAGGACCCCGCTTGACCGTGAAGCGCCCAACACAAGTCCGCTTAGTCCGCTTTTGCGGTCCGCCACACCCTCCCGATCAACAGACCCCGTGCTGACCGTAGGGAGGTCTGCTTCTCCGCTTTGCGATGCGCCGCACCCTCCCGATGAACAGGATCTCGTTTGACGTGGCGGTCGAACACAAGGCCGTTTCCTCCGTTCTACGGTACGCCAGGCCTCGTTTCCATCGCCTGTTCCGTCCAAGCCCTCCCGATGAACACGACGCATTCCGTTGCCTCCCCATGAGCACGACGCATTCCGTTGCCTCCCCATGAACACGACGATGACGCTATTTCTCCGTTCCGACCCAGCCATGTACACGAGCCCTGGCCGTACGTATGCGCGAGTAGGCGTTCGAGACCCCGCCCGTATGTACACATACGTGGCCGTATTTTCTTTCCTGCACCATGGCCGCTGTATGTACGTGTACATGCTACGTGCGCGCCTCTACTACGACACATGCGCGCCTCTACATCGACCATGGCCGCTGTATGTACATATATGTGTGTGTGTGTGTGTGTGTGTGTGTGTGTGTGTGTGTGTGTGTGTGTGTGTGTGTGTACACGTTCGCGACCAGAATGACAACGCTACGTACGCTACGACCATGTGGGTCCCGACTGTCAGGCACTTCCTTGCGTGCGAAGATGTAGCTGGTGGGTCCCAGCAGTCAGGGGGGCGAAATATGGTGGCCCGTCCGGTGGGTCCCCGCTGTCAGGTGGAGGAATAATTATTTTGCTCGTAATAAGGAGGCACTTCCTTGCTGCGGCCGTGGACCCATCTGTCAGCCTCTCCACGTACAATCCATGTCTGATGGAAGCCGTTCCTTGACCATGTTGACCATGCCGCGCCGAGAGCACCAGGGCGGTGGACGACGGCGAGGCCTAGTAAGGGACGACGCGAGCTGGGGAAGACGCGGCGGGATGCCCACGCCAGAGAGAGTACGAGGTTCATTTGTTCGCTATGGTGTGAGGCTGCCGTCGCCGCAGAATAACAGGGGGTGTGGGTGAGTAGAGGGATGGCCTGGCCAGCGGTGGGAGTAGTAATGGGCGGTGAGGCCTCCGCCGCATCGCAGCCGGCCACGGGAGGCAGGAGCACGAGGCACGACCGGCGCTGGTTTGTGCGGCTGGAGCAAGAAGACCAGAGGTTGAAGAAGCACTACGGCCGTTGGATGGACATCGACGGTCCACTGGAGCTAGAATCGTTCATATTGACTAAGTTGACAAAGCCCTCCATCCTCGTCAACTTAGTAGGCCCACAAGTCAGCCTCCCACCATGGTGGGTCCCAGCTAGCAGGGGGAGTATTTATTTTTCTGTGCGTAATAAGGAGGCACTTCCGGTGGGTCCGAGCTGACAGCGGGGGGGACGTTTTTTCGCGAATACCGTGGTCCGTCCGGTGGGTCCTAGCAGTCAGGGGCAAACGTTTTTTTCGCGAAATACGGTGGCCCGTCCGGTGGGTCCCAACAGTCAGGGGTAAACATTTTTTCCGCGAAATACTGGTGGCCCGTCCGGTGGGTACCTGCTGTCAGTTGGAGGAATAATTATTTTGCGCGTAATAAGGAGGCACTTCCTTGCGGCTGCCGTGGACCCAGCTGTCAGCCTCTCCACGTCTGATACTCTTCGATGGAAGTCGGTCGTTGACCACATTGACCACGTCGCGCCGAGAGCACCACGGCGGTGGACGACGGCGAGGCCTAGGAAGGGACGACGCGAGCCGGGAAGACGCGACGAAGGATGCCCACGCCGAGAGGAGTACGAGGGTTCACCGGTTCGGCTGCGGTGTGAGGCTGCGTCGCGCGAATAACAGGGGAGTGGGTGAGTGGAGGGATGGCCTCGCCAGCGGTGGGAGTAGTATGGGGACGGTGAGGCCTCCGCGGCAAAGACAGACCGACCATGGGAGGCGGAGCATGCGGCACGACCGGCGCTGCTTTGGGCGGTGGGCAAGAAGACCAGAGGTTGAAGAAGCACTCACGCCATTGGATGGACATCATTGACCACGCTGCCCGAGAACACCAGGGCGGTGGATGACGGCGAGGCCTCTGAAGGAACGACACGGAGCCGGGAAGACACGGCAAGGGCTGCCCATGCGTGGAGAGTACGAGGGTTGATCGGTTCGGCTGCCGTCGCCGAAAATAACAAGAGGTGTGGGTGAGTAGAGGATAGACAGGCCAGGGATGCGAGTATGATGGGGCTGTGAGGCCTTCCGGCAACACCGCCGCCACGGAGGCGGAGCAAAGCGGTTCCGACGGCGCTGGTTTGGGCGGTTGGGGCAGGAAGATCGAGACCAAGAAGACGATTGCCGTTAGATTGATATCTAACGGTCCGACGCCGTAGAGTCGATTGTTGACTAAGTTTCTTTTTGAGAAACCTTGTGTACGCATGAACTTAGTAGGCCCACAAGTCAGCCTCCAAATTTGTGGCGATAAACATAAAGCCCATTTTCTATTTTTATATAATTTGCAGCCCATTTGCTAATTCTTAAGTAATTTATTACAGCCCATTTTCTGCCCAGACCACGGTCAAAAAGTCCAACCTTATTTTGCATATTTCGTGGAGTCCGAACTGTTGTAATCCCAAATGATAAACATTTTTAAGAACTTATTGATTTGCCAAAAAATCGCTTTTGTTTTGTAAGCAAATAAGACGTGGGACAATTTAGTTGGTTTAAGGAAAACCAGTGGTAAAAAATCAGCGCCAAGCGGAAAAACAACAAAAATAAGGATGTAAATATGAAAAGGGAATTTTATGTGTTTTCAATATAATGATACGTGTATATGAACTAGTAAAACTATAGGTAGAGATTAGAAAACGGATGTAGGACATGCGTTTCAAGAGGAAAATAGAACTGGGCTGTGTGTTTGATTCAGTAAACAAAACTGCCTGCGGAGGTTGTAAGACAAAATATAACTAACGCTAGCGGGCCAGAGGCCAGTAGATACCTGCTGGATCTTTGTGCCCCGTTGTCGTCATGGGCTGGGCCTGTTAAAAACAAAACAACCATGGGCAATCTACATCCCAGTTGGAACTTGCTCGACCTGAAAAAACAATATACGTGCTCAATAAACAAGAGAATTCTGCAAGTATAGACTGATAACTGGGATGCAGCATGGATATTGTTTTTTTATCGTGATAATAAGTGCATGCACTTGTTTCGAAAAAATTGGAGAACTGGGAATTCGAACGGCGGGTTCTTATGCTACCCATCAAATAAAAATCAGGTGCCTGAAAATTCGTTTCGAAACAAATGATTCAGCTTTATATCCACGTCGACCCTCGGCATGATGGTTGGAAGCAAATGCAAGTTCATACCAAAAGATCGTTAACAACAATACCAACTTGCGGACGACAAGGTAGTACAACTACCAATACCAAACTAACTTATAATATTTTTACTCCTGGCCCTAGTGTTCGTCAGGTAGAAAATCTTGCAGAGGACCAGCTCCCGCTCCTTCTCTAGCTCCAGGTCCCCGAGGTGGTACTGGTGCATTACCCAGTTGGTTCTCTCGCTGGTCGGTTCTTGTTGGTG
This sequence comes from Aegilops longissima, assembly GCA_021605205.1. Lineage (NCBI taxonomy): Eukaryota > Viridiplantae > Streptophyta > Magnoliopsida > Poales > Poaceae > Aegilops > Aegilops longissima. The sequence goes on along the minus strand of CM038682.1, from coordinate 245,807,776 downwards.
TGCAGCACCGTAACCTTTTTGCTGCCCGTCTGCGGCTGTTGACCATCACCGCAAGGTATTGCCGGTCTTGTGCCACGTCGCGTGCATGCCGTACTCCGATCAGTATCTTGCAATGCGCCCACGCCCCTTTTGAACGCCCCGAATTATACCGAAGAAATGCTTCCTTAGGCCACTCGGTGTGATACCTGCAGATTGTGGAATACAGGTTTTAGTGTACCTAGTTGGCATTTTCATAACATCTTTGGCATGTTGCAGTCACTTGTTTCACTTTTTATTAATTGTCAAATTGTAATTGCTTCACCAGGTCTGCGTCTAAAAATAAAAATAGAGCTATAAACAAAGGAATATGTTTGTGCAAGTAGACGGCTGATTGGTGTCTTACCTGGAAGTTTCTCAGGTTGGGTGTAACATATGCCGTGCTCGCTGTCGATGGTTGGTATGAACAAATCGATGAGAGACTGAAATCTCGCGTTGTCAGCACTCACTTTGGCCTCAAGGTGCTCGATCAGCTCCTGATCCGTGGGATCGAACTTGACGCCAGCCGGCAGCACGGGTCAATCCTTCTTCGACTTGCATCGGTAATTCCAGTTATATGGTACTCAATGTATGATCAATCGACTGTTTTAAGTGAATGATGAAAGATTTCGACAGATAAGTGGTACTCCAAATCTGAAGTCTAGAATACCCGAACACGCCGACGAGATTCTTGTGTCACCTCACGCGCAAGATGTTGTCACGTCAATTCAATGTGTGGACATGATGAATAATTTGAGCGACGTATACTAGTACTGCTACTATACTACTTACTAGTCATATTTAGTGTCACAATTTATACATAGGTTTAACTAATAAGTACGCACTTGAAGCCTAAGCGATATACATATATATGCTTCGCACAAAGATCTCCATCATCATTATCGGTACATCCACGCAGATGAGTTAGGATGCACTTGATCCCAGGAAGGTATCTATCCTTCAAACCAGAGGAGTGCTTCAAACTAACAACAGTACATAATATCCAACAAAAGAGGGTCGTGCTACAGCAGCAGAATACATGGCTCAGTCTAGATATCAACACGAATCAAGTTGTGCATATTTGCTGTTGGCATGAACCACATCGTCGCATGTCGGGTTTGCAAAAGCCATCCATCGCATGGAAGCTTGATGCCTTTCACACACTGAAGATTATCTGGCAACAAGCTGTGTCGACGAATCTCTGGATATGGTGATTCATGAAACCCATGGTATGATGTGTAAACACAGCCCCCCCCATCGCGAATGGAAGTTGCATAGCACAGTAATCATCACCGGTGATATGATCGATGATTGGTTGGATGATCGGATAATTGAGCCCGAGGAACAAGGAGTGGTTGCCGAGGCTGTAAACCCACCTCCAGTTGAATACGCCTGGCCCGGCGGAGCTGGGATCTTTCTCGAACACGAAGCAGCCATAGCCATCAATGTCACAAACGCCCCACGCATTGTACTGCATGTGGTTTGATGTAATGGTTTGGTCAATTTGGTACGTGCGAATGAGCATCAAATGACCGCCGTCAGCTGAACGAGCGATAAACCACCACCCATCGGCTGGTATGATTCCGGGTCCTGGAATCATGAAGGCCAGCGCATTTGCGTCTACTACAACAATTCAAATTGGAGACCAAAAGGACAAAAATAAACAATCATGTTCAGAGTATGTGTGGAATTAAGATTATTATAACAGTGACACATATCATAGACAGAGAATTGCAATGCCGTGGTCATAATCATACCCCAAGTTAAAAAATAAGTCAATGGCTTTCATATTCTAGCAATATGTCATGGTTCAAACATCATGTAACAATGAGAGGAAAACAGCTATGATAGCGCCTACTCATATTCTACCATAGCACTTACTACTACCGTTCTCATATCAACTCTAAGCAATAACATGCGTTGTTATAAAAATCTTGTAAACGAGAGTAACATATAGCAATCATGATGTTATGCTCATAATATGTATTCTAACAATCATTAGATGCCAATTGTTCTCATATCAACTCTAACAATAACATGTGTGGTCATAAAAATCTAGGAAATGAGAGGAACATATAGCAATGATGTGGTTATAGACATGCTATGCATTCTAAATTTGTAACAAATGAACAGGCAGTCGTATTCATAATTTAAAGATGAGATGAGATAGAACAATTACACGACGATAAATTCCACCATTATAGGTAGCCAATCTATGCGTCGACCGCGTAAACGATGCCATCGTGCACTATAGCATCAGACAGAAATGTTTCCTCAACAGGATTGATGATGAGCCATAACCATGTATGGCGACCGGATTCCAAATAGACTAATCCCTTGTTGAACAAGGCAATGAGCTTGTAATCCATGTAGTCTTCTGATGGTGTGGGCACTTCGCAGATTACAACTTTCGCAAATGAGGTCGAGCCAAAAGCTTGACACGCCTCGTGCGTAGTAGGCGAGGAGTGTCCGCGGGCCACGAGGCTCGATGGCGGCGGTATCCAACGATGGAAGGGTGATCTCGCTGGGTGTAGATATCCACGAGACGCCATGGACTACCGTGTGGTGGATGAGGACGATCAGTTGGCCTTCATGCCCGCCCGATGAGTGGTCGCGCATGAAGGACATGTGGACGGTAGTGGTAGCATGTCGAGGGCACCACGACAACCTCCGTAGGATCGCAAGTCGGTGTCCGGGCCACCTGCGAGGATCGGGCATCGCAAGCGGTGTCTTGAAAAGAGCCGGCCGGTTGCGCAGCAGTAGTAGACGGTACAAAGACACCGAGCATGCGGCCGACGGACGGTCTTGAGTAGGTCCATACGACTACAGATCTGCTCCAAGAGAACATCGGGGAGGGAATTCCAATCGCGGCTCTGCGTGTCAGTCAGTTCTGCCATTGGGGTTTTCGGTGCCTGCGAGCCAGTGGGGAAGTGGATTCGGGCGGGCGAGCGAAGAAGCTTCTCCTCGTGTGGCAAGCAAAGGAGCGGGGATATGGTACGCGAGAGCTACCAAGGAAGATGGCGTGGTGGCGAAAGCAAAGGCGCGGGGTAAATGGTGTGCGGCCGACGATGGGGAAGAGAGGAGGAAGAAGAAGAGAGGAGGAAGAAGAGTGGAAGACGGGGAAGAAAGTGCATTCAATCTCAATTCTACTAGTACTACTACCAGGATATACCGTCCTTCGGAGTGTAAATAGTTACACCGATGACATGTGGGTCTACCACAACAGGGCCCATATGTCGCTTAATGGAGGACAGAGGTGCGTGGGCGTATTTGCGAAGCGTTTCATTGGAAAACATGATGGCAGTACTGGGTAAGGCTGATTTAGTAACACCAACACGCTGGTTCAGCTTATTAATTACGTGTCCCATCTGTTGCAGCATGTATTGTCACGTCACTGTGAAGACTAGTTGAATAGTTCTCTCTGACCGAGATGGGGAATAAATGGATCGCGAGGACTTCCTTTCTATAGTATCCCTATGCCTCTACGCTCACTTCACTCATTTTGCTCCGTACCTAGTCACTTGTTGAAATTTGTAGAAAGACAAATACTCCGTATTTGGGAACAGAGGGAGGCTTTTACTCCGTACTATTTGGGAACAGAGGGAGTATCACCATATGGAGGGAAAAGAGGAAGCTTGAAATATGAACATGTCAATGGGAGGGAGTAAGCCCCATGCATGCATGCAACATGCAACACTCACACGTACACATGGACGCACGCAACACTCACGCACCCATGCGGCACACAGCACGCGACGCAACACACACGCTCACACTCAAGTGCTCAACCTACTCCCTACGTCCGTGAAAGACTGTACATTTATAGATTTACTGAAAGCACAAGTGCTCCCTAGGTGGTTTTGGTAATTAATGACAACATATCTCTTGTTGGACTAACACTTTTATCTAGTATGTTTCAGATAAGTTCAACAATGGAGTGGCATGGACTAAAGGATGTGGGAACTCCTTCAAGATGCTAAGGACAAAGGATTGGCTCAAGCTTCAAGCTCAAGACTCTTCATTTTATATTTTAGTGATCCAAGATCACATTGAGTCTATAGGAAAAGCCAATACTATCAAGGAGGGATGAGGTGTTGCTTAATGAGCCTCTTGCTTCATGTGCTTAGTGATATGCTCCAAAACCCTCAACTACTTTCCCACTTCCATACATTTGTCCTAAACCTAAAGTCAAACTCGGCCCCACTGATTCTTTCTATCCGGCGCCATCGAGTTTGGATGTCTTAGCCACTGCCACAAACCCTAAGCAAATCGTTCTCACCGATAGGGATCTCGGTCTCACCGAGATGGGATTGTAATCTCTCTGTGTATGTCCATTATCAAAATCGGTCTCACCGAGTTTGAGCAATCGGCACTACCGAGATTACAATGCAAACTCTCTGGTTAACTTATTATCAAAATCGGTCCCACCGAAGTTTGATAATCAGTCAAACCGAGTTTGCTCGACCAACTCTCTGAAAGCTTATTACCAAAATCGGTCCCACCGAAGTTTGTGTAATCGGTCTTACCGAGATTACGTTATGCCCAAACCCTAACCGAATCGGTCCCACCGAGTTGCATTCCGGTCCCACCAAAAACCCTAATGGTCACATTATCTGCTAAATTGGTCTGACCGAGTTTAACGATTCGGTCCCACCGAGTTTGGTAGATTGTGTGTAACGGTTAGATTTTGTGTGGAGGCTATATATACCCTCCACCTCCTCTTCATTCGTGAAGAGAGCCATCGAATCTAACCTACACTTCCAACTTACCATTTCTGAGAGAGAACCACCTACTCATGTGTTGAGGCCAAGATATTCCATTCCTATCATATGAATCTTGATCTCTAGCCTTTCCCAAGTTGCTTTCCACTCAAACCCTATTTCCACCAGATCCAAATCCTATGAGAGAGAGTTGAGTGTTGGGGAGACTATCATTTGAAGCACAAGAGCAAGGAGTTCATCATCAACGCACCATTTGTTACTTCTTGGAGAGTGGTGTCTCCTAGATTGGCTAGGTGTCACTTGGGAGCCTCCGACAAGATTGTGGAGTTGAACCAAGGAGTTTGTAAGGGCAAGGAGATCGCCTACTTCGTGAAGATCTACCGCTAGTGAGGCAAGTCCTTCGTGGGCGATGACCATGGTGGGATAGACAAGGTTACTTCTTCGTGGACCCTTCGTGGGTGGAGCCCTCCGTGGACTCGCGCAGCCATTACCCTTCGTGGGTTGAAGTCTCCATCAACGTGGATGTATGATAGCACCACCTATCGGAACCACGCCAAAAACATCTGTGTCTCCAATTGCGTTTGAATCCTCCAATCCCTTCCCTTTACATTCTTGCAAGTTGCATGCTTTATTTTCCGCTGCTCATATACTCTTTGCATGCTTGCTTGCTATATGTTGTGAATGTTAAACTTGTGTCTAAACTCCACTCAAACTTTAAAGAAACTTAAAAACTGCAACTTTGGTACTTAGTGTCTAATCACCCCCCCTCTAGACACCTCTTCTCTAGGTCCTACAAGTGGTATCAGAGCTTTGGTCTCCATTGCCTTGGTTTAATCACCATTGGAGGAAGATGGATGAGTCTACTTTGGGGAGTCTTAGACATAGAGTGCCTATTCTTGATGGAGAGTATTTTCGTGAGTGGAAAAATGAGATGCTTGTTATTTTCAATCAATATCATTTTAACAAGTACATTGCTAGCCCTTGTGCACCTTATGTTGATCCTATGCATCCTACCCTTGATGAAGCTATTGACATGACTAGAAATCTTAGAACTGTTAATCTTATCACTAGAGGCTTGCCTAGAAACTTGATTAGAATCTTGCCTACTTTTGAGTGTGCCTACACTATATGGAAATTTCTTGAGGAACGCTTTCCAAATTATTCCTTGAAAAATCTAGATGAGATTCTCTATAAATCTATTGCCTTGAGTAAGATGAATACTAGTGATCCTACGTTTGGTAATCATCTCTTTAAACTCACCAACCTTATGCGTGCCAAAGGAAATGTTGGAATTATTAGTGATATTATTTCCAAAGCTATAAGAATTCATAAGCAAGATCTGTGTCAAACTCATTCTAATGAATTACCCTCTCTAGGATTTGGTCCACCACATGACGATGTTAAACATGGATACTATGATGAGGATGATGATAGTGACTTTGATCTTGATGATGCAATGAGACATTTTGGTCTTATGGCAAATCTTCGGGGATATATGTCAGGAGGAAAGGAATGGGTTCTTGATAGTGGATGTACCGATCACATGACCGGAGATAAAGACATGTTTCGTGAGCTTGCTGATAATGATAGTCCTCGAAAGTATGTCACTTTCGGTGACAACTCAAAGGGTAAGGTGGTTGGCCTCGGTAAGGTGGCCATATCACATGATAGCTCCATACAAAATGTTATGCTCGTTGAATCTCTTGGTTACAACTTACTTTCAAGATCTAGACTTGCTGATTTCGGTTTCAATGTTCTATTTATCAAGTAGATTGCCAAGTGTTTCGTCGAGATAATCATAAAATGGTCTTTACTAGTGTGCGTAGAGGTGATCTATACATTGTTGATTTCACTAAAAAGGCTCAACCTAAAACTTGCTTCATTGCTAAATCCTCAAAAGGCTGGTTATGGCATAGACGATTAGGTCATGTTGGTATGCGAAACCTTGACAATCTTATTAAGGGGAATCATATCCTTGGAGTTAATGATGTCATATTTGATAAGGATAGACTTTGCAGTGCTTGTCAAGAAGGTAAACAGGTTGGAGGAGGGCATCCCGTGAAGAACATCATGACCACGAAGAGGCCACTCGAGCTACTTCACATGGATCTCTTTGGTCCCAACTCTTACAAGAGTCTCGGTGGAAATTCTTTTGGTCTAGTTATAGTTGATGATTTTTCCAGATTTACGTGGGTGTTCTTTCTCGATGATAAATTGCAGGTCCAAAAGATCTTCAAAAACTTTGCTAGGAAGGCCCAAAACCAATTTGAAGTGAAGATCAAGAAGGTTCGCAGCGACAACGGAACAGAGTTCAAGAACGCAAATGTGGACACCTTTCTTGACGAAGAAGGGATTTCACACTAGTTCTCGGCTACGTACACACCTCAACAAAATGGAGTTGTTGAGAGGAAGAACCGGACGCTCATCGAAATGGCGAGAACGATGCTTGATGAGTACAAGACACCGAAGCACTTTTGGGCAGAAGAGGTTGAGACAGCTTGTCATGCAACAAATCGCTTGTATCTTCACAAGCTACTCAGCAAGAGGCCATACGAGCTACTCACCGGTAACAAACCCCAAGTTGGATACGTTCGAGTATTCGGCTCAAAGTGATACATTCTTGATAAGCATCGTCGTTCTAAATTTGCTCCTAAGTCTCATGAAGGTTTCCTACTAGGTTATGGCTCAAACTCTCACACTTACCGTGTCTACAACAATTTCACCCGAAATGTTGAAGAGACGGTAGATGTGAAGTTTGATGAATCTAACGGCTCGCAAGTAGAGCAATTGCCAATTGATGTAGGAGACAAAGATCCTTCGGAAGCAATCCAAGACTTGTCTATTGGCAAGGTCCGTCCAACGGAGGTGAAGGAGAGTACCTCGTCCGTCAAGTGGAAGCTTCTACTTCACGACAAGGTGAACCAAGAGTTGATACGGAAGCATCCACAAGTGGGACACACCAAGATGAAGAAAACGAGGAAGTGCATCAAGATGAACGCCAACAACCTCCTTCTCCACCACGACAAGAGAACGACAACGCCAACAATGAAGAAGGCCAAGAAGAAGAACAAGATGAAGAAGATGTTCAACGAAGACCCAAGCAAAAGCTTTCACGAGTTCGAGCAAGAATTTCTAAAGACCATCCCTCGAGCAAATCTACAATGATATTCAAACCGGAGAATCACTCGCCTAAAACTCGTTTAGCTAACTTTTGTGAAAACTATTCTTTCATCTCTAGCATTGAACCTATGAAGGTCGAAGAAGCATTGGAAGATCCGGATTGGATAAATGCTATGCATGAAGAGCTACACAACTTTGAGAGGAACCAAGTTTGGACATTGGTTGAGAAGCCCGACAACAACCACAACATCATCGGTACCAAATGGGTGTTTCGCAACAAGCAAGATGAAGATGGACAAGTAGTTCGCAACAAAGCACGCCTCTCAATGCCAAGGCTACACACAAGTCGAAGGTATGGACTATGGTGAGACTTACGCCCCGTTGCTAGACTTGAGTCCATTCAGATCTTACTTGCCTATGCTAATCACCATAATATCACCTTGTACCAAATGGACATTAAAAGTGCTTTTCTAAATGGTGAAATAGAGGAGGAAGTTTATGTTAAACAACCTCCGGCTTTGTCAATCCTAAGAAACCCAATCATGTTTACAAACTTCACAAAGCTCTTTATGGACTTAAACAAGCTCCTAGAGCATGGTATAAATGCTTGACCAAGTTCCTTATTGAAAAGGCTTTGAAATTGGGAAAATTGATTCTACTCTTTTACTAAAAGGGTTAATGGTGAACTCTTTGTGTGCCAAATTTATGTTGATGATATTATATTTGGTTCAACTAACCCTCATTTTAGTGAAAAGTTTGGGAAGCTAATGTCGGAGAAGTTTGAGATGTCTATGATGAGTGAACTCAAATTCTTTCTTGGTTTGCAAATCAAGCAAACTAAGGAAGGTACTTTTGTCTCGCAAACAAAGTACACCAAGGACTTATTCAAGAAGTTCAATATGCAAGAATGCAAAGGTATGACTACACGCATGCCTACTAGTGGACATCTTGACTTAACCAAAGATGGTGAACCGGTTGATCAAAAGGTTTATCGCTCTATGATTGGTTCATTGTTATATTTATGTGCTTCACGTCTCGATATTATGCTAAGTGTGTGCATGTGTGCACGATATCAAGCTGCCCCTAAAGAATGTCATCTTAAGGCCGTGAAAAGGATAGTGAGATACTTAATCCATACACCAAATTTTGGCATTTGGTATCCTAAGAGGGCCTCTTTCGATCTTGTTGGCTATTCTGACTCGGACTATGCCGGAGGCAAGGTTGATAGAAAGTCAACTTCGGGTACTTGTCAATTTCTTGGTAGATCTCTTGTGTCTTGGTCCTCCAAGAAACAAAACTCGGTATCCTTATCCACCGCTGAAGCTGAATATATTGCCGCTGGTTCATGTTGTGCTCAATTACTTTGGATGACCCAAACTCTTAAAGATTATGGGATATGTGTGAGACTTGTTCCATTGCTTTGTGATAATGAAAGTGCTATCAAAATTGGTCATAATCATGTGCAACATTCTCGAACTAAGCATATTGAAGTTCGTCATCATTTCATTCGAGATCATGTTGCTAAGGGTGACATTGATCTTAAGCATGTTCGCACCGAAAAGCAATTAGCGGATATATTCACTAAACCTCTTGATTAGATAGTGTTTTGCAGGTTAAGAGGAGAATTGAACATCATTGATGCTTCAAACTTAGAGTAGAAACTCCATTGGATACATGCAAGACATGAGCTTATGACTAATCTTTGATATTTCTCTTATGATGAAAAACTTATGTCTTGGATATATTTGTATCTTGCATGTTATCTAACCCATGTAGGTACTTGGTTGAATCAAATTCCATGAGGTTGAAACCTACTCATATCTTGAGCAATCTCTACATCACCAAGTCTCTACACAAGGTGGTTGAAGACAATGAAGCACGAAACCATTCAAACATATCCTTTGACAAATTCTATGTTGAGTTTCATGATTGTCATTTTTGGATATACAAGTGCTCTTCCTTGCAAGAACTAACCCATGTAGGTAGATGGACTCAAATTCCAAGTGGTGCTCCAAATTCTTGATGAGCTACATCAACCCTAAGCAACCCACACAAGTTCAACTACATGGACAACACCACCAACCAAGGTATGTTATTCCATATTAGAGAAGCTTTACTCCAAGTCATGAGTTAAAGCAACTCGACAAGATGTGAATACATCAAGATGCTTAAACGAAAAATGGCAACCCCATTTTGAGCTTAAACGATGAGTATGACCTAAGATCAAGTGATCTCACTTGACTCCTAAGTCAATATACTCTAACATAGGTGACTTTGTCACCGACCATCTCTAGATGAAGTTCTCCTGTGTTCTTTTCTGAGTGTTTGCATTTGTCTCATGCATTTGTGTTTCCCCTTTTCAAAAAAAAACTTCATCTAGATTTCATTCTGTTTTCTCTGCATTTTCTGCATCTAATTCCTTGCATATCTTTCAGTTAATTCCTTGCAAATCTTTGTGAGATCTTACTAGCCTAGTGAGCTGAGGAGACAAGTGTTCTCTCTGCGATGAACTCGGTTACACCAATTTGTTATTTTCGGTCCAACCGAATCTTTTCGGTACGACCGAAGCATACCACTCGGTGCCACCGATTTCATAACAGGAAAAACTCTTTGCCACATATTCTGTGTTTCTTCTGATCCAGCTCCACTCAATGAATCTTGTCCTCTACAAGCATCACATTTTTATCATTGATTTATGTTGTGACTCAAGGATCAAACCCATTCATGACAAATTCCAGAGGGGGAGAGAGAGATTACATCTTTATCAAGTGGAAATTGATGTCAAAGGGGGAGAGAGAGATCACATCAAAGCTTATCATTTAGAGAGAGATCACATCAGAGAAGGAGAGAGAGATCCTTCAGGGGAGAGAATACTAGTAGAAAGTATTTCTCAAGGATCCCAGATGCTTGGTATTCAAGAGGAGAGATGTCCACATGTCTTCTTGAGGGGAGAGACATGTTCATATGATCTGTTGTGCTCAATTTTTGCATTAGCATACATTAGCTCTGAACTTTAGCTCCGATCATCATTCATATCTTTCAGCTCTATTTTCCTTCAGCTCTGATTTTCTGTTCCCTATCTTCTCCCAGTATCCCATGTTAGATTCAGGGGGAGCAAGACATCTAAGGAAAGAGATCATTTAAATTCATTGAATATCTTTACTCTTGGGGACATGTCTAATCCAATGTGGTACTCAAGACTCACTCTCTACATGTCATCCAGTCTTGGTATTCTTGTGGTTTCTTCTGCTTGCTCTGGCTAGTAGATGCATCTGTGTATCTAACCTTGTTTACGCAGGTTCATTCCATCCTAAGCCAACTCAAGACCACAAGGTAAGTATATGCATCACAATCATGTGTATGAGGAATTCTTGCTGATGTACATACTGCTTTGCAAGAAGGACTCATGGGCATGAAGGTATTCTCTTTAATACTTTTGCTCGATGCATATAGCCAAGATACATGTAACACATTGCTGCTCTATCATGGTTATGCTATCACATGCTTCTATATTTCATATTCACATGATTGCATACATGTAGGGGAGCCTATGCTTGTTACATGTCTTTCCAAAGCTTTACTTGCTATTCTTTATATCTTTATCTAAAGCTTTGATGTATGTTTCCATCAATTACCAAAAAGGGGGAGATTGAAAGCACAAGTGCTCCCTAGGTGGTTTTGGTAATTAATGACAACATATCTCTTGTTGGACTAACACTTTTATCTAGTATGTTTCAGATAAGTTCAACAATGGAGTGGCATGGACTAAAGGATGTGGGAACTCCTTCAAGATGCTAAGGACAAAGGATTGGCTCAAGCTTCAAGCTCAAGACTCTTCATTTTACATTTTAGTGATCCAAGATCACATTGAGTCTATAGGAAAAGCCAATACTATCAAGGAGGGATGAGGTGTTGCTTAATGAGCCTCTTGCTTCATGTGCTTAGTGATATGCTCCAAAACCCTCAACTACTTTCCCACTTCCACACATTTTTCCTAAACCTAAAGTCAAACTCGGCCCCACTGATTCTTTCTATCCGGCGCCACCGAGTTTGGATGTCTTAGCCACTGCCACAAACCCTAAGCAAATCGGTCTCACCGATAGGGATCTCGGTCTCACCGAGATGGGATTGTAATCTCTCTGTGTATGTCCATTATCGAAATCGGTCTCACCGAGTTTGAGCAATCGGTACTACCGAGATTACAATGCAAACTCTCTGGTTAACTTATTATCAAAATCGGTCCCACCGAGTTTGATAATCGGTCAAACCGAGTTTGCCTGACCAACTCTCTGGAAAGCTTATTACCAAAATCGGTCCCACCGAGTTTGTGTAATCGGTCTTACCGAGATTACATTATGCCCTAACCCTAACCGAATCGGTCCCACCGAGTTGCATTCCGGTCCCACCGAAAACCCTAACGGTCACATTATCTGATAAATCGGTCTGACCGAGTTTAACGATTCGGTCCCACCGAGTTTGGTAGATTGTGTGTAACGGTTAGATTTTGTGTGGAGGCTATATATACCCCTCCACCTCCTCTTCATTCGTGAAGAGAGCCATTAGAACGAACCTACACTTCCAACTTACCATTTCTGAGAGAGAACCACCTACTCATGTGTTGAGGCCAAGATATTCCATTCCTATCATATGAATCTTGATCTCTAGCCTTTCCCAAGTTGCTTTCCACTCAAACCCTCTTTCCACCAGATCCAAATCCTATGAGAGAGAGTTGAGTGTTGGGGAGACTATCATTTGAAGCACAAGAGCAAGGAGTTCATCATCAACGCACCATTTGTTACTTCTTGGAGAGTGGTGTCTCCTAGATTGGCTAGGTGTCACTTGGGAGCCTCCGACAAGATTGTGGAGTTGAACCAAGGAGTTTGTAAGGGCAAGGAGATCACCTACTTCGTGAAGATCTACCGCTAGTGAGGCAAGTCCTTCGTGGGCGACGACCATGGTGGGATAGACAAGGTTGCTTCTTCGTGGACCCTTCGTGGTTGGAGCCCTCCGTGGACTCGCGCAGCCGTTACCCTTCGTGGGTTGAAGTCTCCATCAACGTGGATGTACGATAGCACCACCTATCGGAACCACGCCAAAAACATCCGTGTCTCCAATTGCGTTTGAATCCTCCAATCCCTTCCCTTTACATTCTTGCAAGTTGCATGCTTTATTTTCCGCTGCTCATATACTCTTTGCATGCTTGCTTGCTATATGTTGTGAATGTTAAACTTGTGCCTAAACTCCACTCAAACTTTAAATAAACTTAAAAACTGCAACTTTGGTACTTAGTGTCTAATCACCCCCCCTCTAGACACCTCTTCTCTTGGTCCTACATTTACACATTGACCAGGGCCTAATTAACGCCCAAAAGTAGCAGACTTATGTGTGCATGCGACCATTGAGATAAGAAGATTAAATGAAGGCCGTTGCATGCTATAATTAAGGATAGACATGTAGCCTATACCTACAGCACAAGTTGGTGCATTAGTCAATCAATATCGATTTAGATTAAAGGCTAAATGCATTGGAAGTGTAGATGTACATCATGTAGTACACTCTTTGTTGGAAGACCGAGGGAGGACACATGCATGCACTCACATACACAGCCAGGGTGGTTCGCGCGCAAGGTTTGGACTTGTGTCGCGCCTGCGTAAAGTTTTGTTTAACTGATTTCTTTGCTCGCTAACCGATGTGTGGGACCCAGAAACCAGGTGACAATTTAACCAGTCAACAAAGTGCCACGTCGACTATGTGGCCGGTTAGTAGGGTGCAATACGGCGCTCTACGATGAGCTAGTGATCGCATAATCACCGCAAAACTATATATAGTGACCGTAAAGAGCGTACTGTTACATACGTTGACCGCCAGTGTATATTTCTCGTTTCAATTTAAGCCATATTAATCGGAAAGGACGGAGTATGGACTACTACTACTAGTACTAGTACTGCTTTGATGTGTCCCGTCAACTCGCCGAACAAGGAGAAGCTTGCTTACTACGCCTCTCCCTCGCCCACGCGCACGGTGGTTCGCAGGACGAGGAGAGGGTTTTGACTACAGCGCCCTCTCCCTCGCCCTCGCCCTCGCCCTCGCAGTGGACGTGCAACAGTTCAATCGGTGTCAGATTGCCAGAAGCATATTGTACTATAGTATCATCATTGTTGGACCTTCCGAAGAGGCGAAGAGCCAAGTGCAAGGTTCACACGAGTACGAACTGTTGAACCTCCCGAAGAGGCAAAGAGCCAAGCGCAAGGTTTTATAGGAGTTGTCGTCCTAGTAGGAGTGTACTAGTACAACTATAGCGAATGATGCTGCTGTATGATGCCGCCACGTCACGTATATACAAAGCTGTGCCACCTTTTTTTTTTCTCAAAGAGCGTGTTGGAGCCCGTGCAACAAACACACAAGTTGCATGTACACATAACACATTTACTAATAATAAATTCTAAAGGACAAATGCCAGTATGCCACACAAGTTCATCTCCAAATCATGTGATAAATTTGTGCACGACTAGTCTACATATATTCACAGCGCTACCGTTCACAATTACCATACTCCACTTACACGTTATAGATGGGCTACATGTCCTCCTCCAGGTTCCAGTCCCATGTGTTCTTCATGGATGGCACGATCCATAGCGGTGGGCAACGGGAATCATTGTTGCAGCTTTCTAGTCCGGTTCCACACGATGGAGACTCATCCAAGCTGAAGCGGCATAAATCAGGGATAGCGTGTCCCAAAGATGTCGTTCATCCGGCGGTGCACATCAAGACACAACCATGCTTCATGAGCGGTAGGCCTTCCGTGTCGTGCACGGAAGGTGGCATCCGCTTCACAATGGGGTAGCTGTCCCGATGAAAAGCGAGTACTCTCCAAGAGTGCTCCTCGGCACCCACGTAGCATCACGGGGTCGAACTCGGCGCCGCTCATCCGGTACACGCGGCATCCCGAATCTGGACACATGGTGACGTACATAGTCAAGGTCCATGCATAATAATGTTGTGCTCAAATGTGGCGGTCGATGTCTTGTGCAGCAAATAGTATTACTCGGTATAGAGGAAGTAAAATAACCGGCTTATTATATATAGCCACTCTTGGCTACATGGATGAGATAGTAAGACATGGAAAAACAAAAATGGTGGCAGCTAGTGGGTTCAAGTCTTCAAGGGCCTAGCTAGCTATACGCGTCCTCCAAGGTAAAAAGTACTCCTACTAGTACTACAAAGTATACTACTAGTACAACAATGAAAGAGAAGGCAAGAGGGTTAAAAAATGGAATACCTGGGTAGATGGTGACGGTCCGATCATGGTAGATTATGTGACCATGTTGCACATAAGTGGTACCATGGGTAACGACTGCTAAGATAGTTGATCCCAATATGCCAAAGTCAGCTACAAGGTTCTAGGTTAGACCGAACCGCGGATGCAAATGCACATCTAGGATCGGCGATCTTATTTTGATCGGGGGATGACTTGGTCCGTGCAAAATAATGGAGTACCGTTAGGGATGCAAATGATGGTTTGTGCATTTCGTTTGTAATCTCCCGTACCGAAGGATGTCAACCAGATGAAACAAGTCCCCTGGCTTGTCACCGCGAAGATGCGGCCTAGATGGCGCACGACGTCTTCGAACGTGTAGGGGTACAAATCTGTCGCCGCCAACATGCGCCAGCCTCTGCCGTTACTGCCTCCTGCATTGATGGCAATCCTTATGTCGAACACCGCGATGAGATAGTAATCGTCGTAGCCGCGTCGCTTTGTCGGCGGGTCCGAAATTGCTATATTCTTCAATCTCATGTAGGCATCATCATACGTATTCTTGCCCAGCCAGTCCGGAAGGCCGATCCCAATGGTGGAGAAGGGGTCTACCGGAACAGCCGCACTGCTGTGGATGTTGTGCAAAATCATGGTGGTATTCGGCCGGAGGTATGCAAGCCAATCTTTGTTGGCACCGACCCAGACCTATATATAAGACGGTGGGAAGCGGAGAAATTACGGGATGGAAATGGAATAACTAAGTACTACATGATCAAACTCCATTACTGACCTGCTCATCGGACAAAATCCGACTACCTCTCAACATCGTCAACTCTAGCGGAGTGAACGTGCAACCATGGCCAGGGAGCGGTGGACTGTTCAAAGAATTGTCCCATAGAAGAACCTTCTCCTCGAGGACGCATGGAAGACCAACAAGCATGGCCTTTTCCCAAGCCTGTTTAAGCAGCGTCTTGAAAAAGTTGGTGCAGGAAGCACCGAGTCTTGCGGCAGTGAGGACGTCGGAGCGGCGTGCGATTTCTCCCAGAGAATCGCCGTCCAAGGTCTACAAGCCCCGACGAGGAGAACCGCCTGGCGAATCCATGGGAGCAGCGACGAACTGCCTTCTCTTCGAGGGGAGGGGAACTGGCGAGGAGGAGATAAGAGCGCAGTAACCGCAGGGCCTCGTCCCTTCCAACTGTAGATCGTTCCTCAGCGAAGGGGTGAGGCTATTTTTTACTACTCTAAATAATAACACTAGTAATAAATTTTTGGCACTAGGTAGTAATTTTTGGTACCATGGAGTACTAGTACTAGCATTATGGAACGTTATGGGATTGCATTATACTGTAAATAATAGCACTAGTAAGAAATTTTTGGCACTAGGTAGTAGTTTTTAGCGTGGATTAAGAAATTTTGGGTATGTTTTTGCCATTTTTTGTACACACCAACTAGTGTCAAAAAACGTCGTACATTATGCGACGGAGGAGTACGTACTCGTACTGTAGCAGTACTAGTACTACTTTTCTCAACTAGTAGTGCGATGTACTATACTTCTAGTCTAGTCTTGTATAGTGCACCAGTTTTGAACTCTTGAATCTCAGGGCCAAGGAGCTACAGTTGGAAGTGGAGGGTACTACTGTTCTCTAGAACCATCGTTGTACTATCAATGCAGGGGAAGTACACCTGCGTAGTGGCCTAGTGGGTACTCTCGGTGCTCTATTCAGCCGCTCCTCTCACGTAGCTGGCCTACTCAGCCGCTCCTCTCACGCACACACTAGCAGCCTGTTTATCAGTGACGATTCTCAGAAGCGAGAACATTTGAGTTATTTGATACAGCGAGACTAGGCTTTTCGCTTCCATTTGTGGAGGTGTAATGGATCTCGTCGAACTTTGTCAGTAGTTCCTTCTTTATGAATGAGATGAAGCAAAGCTTTTGCCTCCATTTCAAAAAAAACACGTCAAGAGGAATTTCTTTTATAGTAGAGCCGATAATGGAGTGAAGTCCATGCATGCAGCGCCACAAGCTACAGAGTAGTAGTAGAGCACTTTACGTACATAGCCATATTGCACAGTTCCCAATGCCCCGCCAGGCTTTTCCGGCTCCTCGGGCTTAATTGGGAGGCGCTAGTTTAAATATGCTACTAGCTGGAAGCTGCAAGCAAGGTGCGGCTAGGGCGAGCACGCGAGCCACGGGATGCTGGGAAGGAAAACCCGTTCACGTGGCTAGGCTGTCCAGTGCACCCAGATTGTGGGGCCGCATGTCCGTTTGACTTCAAAACTCAAACCACCCGTGTAAAATATTGGCTCGCAGCAAAGTGTAGTAGTATACTATTTTAAAAAAAAGGCCGCCGTGCGTTCGGCCGGGATCGAACCCACAAAACGAGGTATACACTCCCGCGACCACTAGTAGTACTCGTTGGAGTACAATGCAACCTAGAATCTCCTTTTGTCGCTAGTAGTACGTACATTGTTCCTTACAAGAAACCCCTAAGAGCATGGTTAATAGTATAGCCAGCTGCTGGCTATAAGCCAGTGCCATGTCATCTACAGCCCATCTTATAGCCAACATGTAGTAGTAGTTTATTTCTTATAGCCCGCTGACTCAGCTCTATTGTACTTGCTCTAATAATGCAAAAAACCACTTTAATGCCAAGAAACTACTACCACTTGCATACGTGGCATACTTAAGATAAGACTACCTTATCAACCATTGTACATGCTCTTACCAACAAAAATCCTCGAGTGACCTCCTACCTCCGGCCCGTCCACCTAGTCATCCTCGGCCATGGGACGCAGCTACCTCCGCCGGCAGAAGGCAAGGTCAAAACCGCCGGCGGTGCGGAGCCCATGTTGCGGCAGCCCGGATGCCAGCTCCGTCCAGCGCTCGCGACCGCTAGCTAGCCAAGATAGCTCCGTCCAGGTGCTTGTCTGCAAGGTTTGCTAGCTAGATTGGCACGGCAGCGCGGCGGCTTGCTTTCAAGCAGCAGCGCTAAGGCCAGCCATCTGCTCGGCGAAGGCCCAGCGCGGACTTGCTTGCTCGCTTCGTGAGTCACGCTTGGGCCAGCCTGCCAACCTGCAGGCGGAGGCCAGCGGCGTCCGCCCGTCCGGCGGAGCGCGCCAACTCGCTCATCACCAGCGCCACCGATTTAACACGCATCAAGATTGTTTGAAGTAATGTTCAGGAAAAATATGTTGGAAATATGCCCTAGAGGCAATAATAAAAGCATTATTATTATATTTCCTTGTTCATGATAATTGTCTTTATTCATGCTATAACTGTATTATCCGGAAATCGTAATACACGTGTGAATACATAGACTACAATACGTCCCTAGTAAGCCTCTAGTTGACTAGCTCGTTGGTCAACAGATAGTCATGGTTTCGACTATGGACATCGATGTCATTGACAACGGGATCACGTCATTAGGAGAATAACGTGATGGACAAGACCCAATCCTAAGCATAGCACAAAGATCGTGTAGTTCGTTTTGCTAGAGCTTTTCCAATGTCAAGTATCTCTTCCTTCGACCATGAGATCGTGCAATTCCCGGATACCGTAGGAGTGCTTTGGGTGTATCAAACGTCACAACGTAATCGGGTGACTATAAAGGTGCACTACGGTATCTCCGAAAGTAACCATTGGGTTGACACGGATCGAGATCGGATTTGTCACTCCGTATGACGGAGAGGTATCACGGGCCCACTCGGTAATGCATCATCATAATGAGCTCAAAGTGATCAAGTGTCCGTCACGGGATCATGCATTGCTGATGCGAGTAAAGTGACTTGCGATGTAACGAGACTAACGAGGTATTGGGATACCGACGATCGAGTCTCGGGCAAGTAACATACCGTCGACAAAGGGAATAGAATACGGGTTGCTTGAACCCTTGACATCGTGGTTCATCCGATGACAACATCGAGGAGCATGTGGGAGCCAACATGGGTATCCAGATCCGCTGTTGGTTATTGACTTGAGGTAGTCTCGGTCATGTTCAAGATGTCTCCCGAACCCGTAGGGTCTACACACTTAAGGTTCGGTGACACTAGGGTTAATAGGAAGACAAGTATGTGATTACCGAATGTTGTTCGAGTCCGGATGAGATCCCGGACGTCACGAGGAGTTCGGAATGGTCCGGAGGTAAAGATTTATATATGGAAAGTGGTTAAGCGGACTCGGAAGTTTGGTGGTATACGGTAAAGTACGGGGCCACCGGAGGGTTCCGGAGGTCCACCGGGAGGGCCACCTCTCCTGGGGCCACATGGGCTAAGTGGGAGGGAACCAGCCCATGGTGGGCTGGGTGCGCCTCCACCTAGGCCCATGCGCCTAGGGTTTGGGGAGGAGAGCCCTAAAGGGGCGCCCCAGCTTGGGGGCAAGCCACCCTCCTCCCTCCTCCTTGACCGCCGCCCCTCTAGGGTTTGCCCTAGAGGCCGGCCCCCTGACCCTCTCCTCCTATAAATAGAGGGGTGGGGGAGGCTGCCAACACAGTTGTAGGCGCAGCCCCTCCCTCCCAACACCTCTCTTTCACGCAAGCTTGGCGAAGCCTGCCGGAGAACTACTGTACTGCTGCACCACGCCGTCGTGCTGCCATTGGGATTGTCTTCTTCAACCTCTCCTTCTCTCTTGCTGGATCAAGGCGGAGGAGACGCCATCGTCTCCGTCGTGTGTTGAACACGGAGGTGCTGTCCTTTCAAGACTTTGGTCATCGGTGATCGGAATCACGTTGGGAACGTCTTCGTCATCACCACTCTCAAGAACGCTTCCGTATTCGATCTACAAGTGGTATGTAGATGCAAACTCTCTCTCGTTACTCGTTGCATGGTAGAACTCATAGATGGATCTTGGTGAAACCGTAGGAAAAATTTTAATTTTCTGCAACGTTCCCCAACAGTGGCATCATGAGCTAGGTCTATGCGTAGTTCTCTTTGCACGAGTAGAACACAATTTTGTTGTGGGCGTGGATCTTGTCAACTTACTTGCCGTTACTAGTTGTTTCTTGCTTCCGCGGTATTGTGGGATGAAGCGGCCCGGACCAACCTTACACGTACTCTTACGTGAGACCGGTTCCACCGACTAACATGCACTAGTTGCATAAGGTGGCTGGCGGTGTCTGCTCTCCTACTTTAGTGGGAGCGGATTCGATGAACAGGGTCCTTATGAAGGGTAAATAGAAGTTGACAAGATCACGTTGTGGTTATTCGTAGGTAAGAAAACGTTCTTGCTAGAACCCAATTGCAGCCACGTAAAAGATGCAACAACAATTAGAGGACGTCTAACTTGTTTTTGCAGCAATTGTCATGTGACGTGATATGGCCAAGTTGTGATGAATGATGATATATTGTGATGTATGAGATCATGTTCTTGTAATAGGAATCACGACTTGCATGTCGATGAGTATGACAACCGCAGGAGCCATAGGAGTTGTCTTTATTTTGTATGACCTGCGTGTCATTGAAGAACGCCATGTAACTTACTTTACTTCATTGCTAAACGCGTTAGCCATAGTAGTAGAAGTAGTCGTTGGCGTGACAACTTCATGGAGGCACGATGATGGAGATCATGATGATGGAGATCATGGTGCCATGCCGGTGACAAGATGATCATGGAGCCCCGAAGATGGAGATCAATGGAGTTTTATGATATTGGCCATATCATGTCGCTACTATATAATTGCATGTGATGTTTATTATGCTTATACATCTTGTTTACTTAGAACGACGGTAGTAAATAAGATGATCCCTTAAGAACAATTTCAAGAAGTGTTCTCCCTAACGTGCACCGTTGCTACAGTTCGTCGCTTCTAAGCACCACGTGATGATCGGTGTGATGGATTCTTACGTTCACATACAACGGGTGTAAGACAGATTTACACACGCAAAACACTTAGGGTTAAACTTGACGAGCCTAGCATGTACGCACATGGCCTCGGAACACGGAGACCGAAAGGTCGAACACGAGTCGTATGGAAGATACGATCAACATGAGAATGTTCACCGACGATGACTAGTCCGTCTCACGTGATGATCGGACACGGCCTAGTCGACTCGGATCGTATCACTTAGATGACTAGAGGGATGTCTAATCTGAGTGGGAGTTCATTAATAATTTGATTAGATGAACTTAATTATCATGAACTTAGTCTAAAACTTTTGAATTATATGTCTTGTAGATCAAATGGCCAACGCTCATGTCAACTTGAACTTCAACGCGTTCCTAGAAAACCAAGCTGAAAGATGACGGCAAGAACTATACGGACTGGGTCCGAACCCGAGGATCATCCTCATAGCTGCCGAGAAACAATACGTCCTAGAAGGACCGCTAGGTGAAGCTCCGTCCCAGAGAACCAAGACATTATGAATGCTTGGCAATCTCGTCTTGATGATTACTCCCTCGTTCGGTGCGGCATGCTTTACAGACTTAGAACCGGGCTCCAAAAGCGTTTTGAGCACCACGGAGCATATGAGATGTTCGAGGAGCTGAAACTTGTTTTCCAAGCTCACGCCGGTCGAGAGATATGACATCTCCGACAAGTTCTATAGTTGTAAGATGGAGGAAAACAGTTACGTCGGTGAACACATTACGAAGATGTCCAGGTTGCACAACCGTATGACCCACTGAATATTAACCTCCCGATGAGGCGGTCATTGACAGAATCCTCGATCGCTCCCACCAAGCTACAAGAGCTTTGTGATGAACTACAACATGCAGGGGATGGTAAAGACCATTCTGAAGTGTTCTCTATCTTGAAGTCACCGAGGTTGAAATCAAGAAAGAACATCAAGTGTTGATGGTCAATAAGACCACTAAGTTTAAGAAGGGCAAGGGCAAGAAGAACTTCAAGAAGGATGGCAAGGAGATTGCCGCGCCTGCAAGCAAGTTGCCGGAAGAAGTCAAAGAATGGACCCAAGCACGAGGCCGAGTGTTTTTATTGCAAGGGAAGGGTCCTTTGAAGCGGAACTGCCCCAAATACTTAGCGGATAAGAAGGCCGGCAACACTAAAGGTATATTTGATATACATGTAATTGATGTGTACCTTACCAAGAATCGTAGTAACTCCTGGGTATTTGATACGGTGCCGTTGCTCATATTTGTAACTCACAGCAGAGCTGCGGAATAAGCGGAGATCTGGCGAAGGGCGAGGTGACGATCTTGGCGTCGGGAATGGTTCCAGAGTCGATGTGATCGCCGTCGGCACGCTACCTCTTCATTTACCCACGGGATTAGTTATGAACCTTAATAATTGTTATTTGGTGCCAAGTTTGAGCATGAATATTGTATCTGGATCTCGTTTAATGCGAGATGGCTACTCATTTAAATCCGAGAATAATGGTTGTTCTATTTATATGAGAGATATGTTTTATGGTCATGCTCCGATGGTCAATGGTTTATTCTTAATGAATCTCGAGCATAGTATTACACATGTTCATAACGTGAATACCAAAAGATGTAAAGTTGATAACGATAGTCCCACATACTTGTGGCACTCGCCGCCTTGGTCACATTGGTGTCAAGCGCATGAAGAAGCTCCATGTTGATGGACTTTTGGAGTCTCTTGATTATGAATCATTTGACACATGCGAACCATGCCTCATGGGCAAAATGACCAAGACTCCATTCTCTCGGAACAATGGGCGAGCAACCAACTTATTGGAAATCATACATACCGATGTATGCGGTCCAATGGCGTTGAGGCTCATGGAGGATATCGTTATGTTCTCACTCTCACAGATGACTTGAGTAGATATGGGTATGTCTACTTGATGAAACACAAGTCCGAGACCTTTGAAAAGTTCAAGGAATATCAGAATGAAGTAGAGAATCAACGTGACCGAAAGATAAAATTCTTACGATCGGATCGTGGAGGAGAATATTTAAGTCACGAATTTGGTACACACTTAAGAAAATGTGGAATCGTTTCACAACTAACGCCGCTGGAACACCTCAACAGTAATGGTGTGTCCGAGCGTCGTGTCGCACTCTATTGGATATGGTGCGGTCTATGATGTCTCTTACTGATTTACCGCTATCATTTTGGGGATACGCTCTAGAGACAGCTACATTCACTTTAAATAGGGCACCGTCTAAGTCCGTTGAGACGACACCGTATGAATTATGGTTTGGGAAGAAACCTAAGCTGTCGTTTCTAAAAGTTTGGGGATGCGATGCTTATGTCAAGAAACTTCAACCCGAAAAGCTCGAACCCAAGTCGGAAAAATGCGTCTTCATAGGATACCCTAAGGAAACCATAGGGTATACCTTCTACTTAAGATCCGAGGGCAAGATCTTTGTTGCCAAGAACGGAATCTTTACGGAAAAGAGTTTCTCTCGAAAGAAGTAAGTGGGAGGAAAGTAGAACTCGATGAAGTACTACCTCTTGAACAGGAAAGTAGTGCAGCTCAGGAAAATGTTCTGTGGTGCCTACACCAACGAAGAGGAAATTCATGATGATGATCAAGGTACTTGGAACAAGTTGCTCTTGAACTTCGTGGGTCTACTAGGACACGTTCCGCACTGTGAGTGGTACGGCAACCCTGTCACGGAAATCATGTTGTTAGACAACAATGAACCTTGAACTATGAAGAAGCGATGGCGGGCCAGATTCCAACAAATGGCTAGAAGCCATGAAGTCCGAGATAGAATCCATGTATGAAAACAAAGTGTGGACTTTGGTGACTTGCCGATGATCGGCGACGATAGAAAACAAATGGATCTTTAAGAAGAAGACGGACGCGGATGGTAATGTCACCATCTATAAAGCTCGACTTGTCGCTAAGGGTTATCGGCAAGTTCAAGGGATTGACTACGATGAGACTTTCTCTCCGTGGCGAAGCTTAAGTCCGTCCGAATCATGTTAGCAATTGCCGCATACTATGATTATGAGATATGGCGATGGACGTCAAAACTGCGTTCATAACGGCTATCTTAAGGAAGAGCTGTATATGATACAGCAGAAGGTTTTGTCGATCCTAAGAATCTTGACAAAGTATGCAAGCTCCAATGATCCATTTATGGGCTGGTGCAAGCATCTCGGAGTTGGAACATTCGCTTTGATGAGATGATCAAAGCGTTTGGGTTTATCTTGAGACTTATGGAGAAGCCTGCGTTTACAAGAAAGTGAGTGGGAGCTCAGAGCATTTCTCATATTATATGTAGATGACATACTTCGATGGGAAATGATATAGAATTCTTGGACAGCATTAAGGCCTACTTGAATAAGTGTTTTTCAATGAAGGACCTTGGAGAAGCTGCTTATATATTAGGCATCAAGATCTATAGAGATAGATCGAGGCGCCTCATAGGTCTTTCACAAAGCACATACCTTGATAAGATTTTGAATAAGTTCAAAATGGATCAGTCTAAGAAGGGTTCTTGCACAGTATTGCAAGGTGTGAGATTGAGCTCAGCTCAATGCCCGACCACGGCAAAAGATAAAGAAGAGATGAGTGTCATCCCTATGCCTCAGCCATAGGATCTATTATGTATGCCATCTTGTGTACAGACTGATGTAAACCTTGCCGTAAGTTTGGTAGGAAGGTACCAAAGTAATCCCGCAAGGAACACCGGACAGCGGTCAAGAATATCTGAAGTACCGAAAAGGACAAAGGACATGTTTCGCGTTTATGGAGGTGACGAGGAGCTCGTCAGTAACAGTTACGTCGGCGCTAGCTTCGACACGATCTGGATGACTCTAAGTCACAAACCGGATCGTGTATATGTTGAATGGTGGAGCGATGGCTGGTGCAGCTGCAAGCGAAGCGTCGTGGCGGGATCTACATGTGAAGCGGAATACATGGCAGCCTCGGAGGCAGCGCATGAAGCAATTTGGGTGAAGGAGTTCATCACCGACCTAGGAGTCATACCCAATGCGTCGGGGCCGATCAAACTCTTCTGTGACAACACCGAGCTATTGCCCTTGCCAAGGATCCCAGGTTTCACAAGAAGACCGAGCACATCAAGCGTCGCTTCAACTCCATCCATGAAAATGTTCGAATGGAGACATAGAAATTTGTAAAGTGCATACGGATCTGAATGTCGCAGATCCGTTGACTAAACCTCTTCCGGGCAAAACATGATCAACACCGAACTCTATGGGTGTTCGATTCATCACAATGTAAACTAGATTATTGACTCTAGTGCAAGTGGGAGACTGTTGGAAATATGCCCTAGAGGCAATAATAAAAGCATTATTATTATATTTCCTTGTTCATGATAATTGTCTTTATTCATGCTATAACTGTATTATCCGGAAATCGTAATACACGTGTGAATACATAGACTACAATCGTCCCTAGTAAGCCTCTAGTTGACTAGCTCGTTGGTCAACAGATAGTCATGGTTTCGACTATGGACATCGATGTCATTGACAACGGGATCACGTCATTAGGAGAATAACGTGATGGACAAGACCCAATCCTAAGCATAGCACAAAGATCGTGTAGTTCGTTTTGCTAGAGCTTTTCCAATGTCAAGTATCTCTTCCTTCGACCATGAGATCGTGCAATTCCGGATACCGTAGGAGTGCTTTGGGTGTATCAAGCGTCACAACGTATCGGGTGACTATAAAGGTGCACTACAGGTATCTCCGAAGTAACCATTGGGTTGACACGGATCGAGGCGGGATTTGTCACTCCGTATGACGGAGAGGTATCACTGGGCCCACTCGGTAATGCATCATCATAATGAGCTCAAAGTGATCAAGTGTCTGGTCACGGGATCATGCATTCTGATGCACGAGTAAAGTGACTTGCCGTAACGAGACTAACGAGGTATTGGGATACCGACGATCGAGTCTCGGGCAAGTAACATACCGTCGACAAAGGGAATAGAATACGGGTTGCTTGAACCCTTGACATCGTGGTTCATCCGATGACAACATCGAGGAGCATGTAGGAGCCAACATGGGTATCCAGATCCGCTGTTGGTTATTGACTTGAGGTAGTCTCGGTCATGTCGCATGTCTCCCGAACCCGTAGGGTCTACACACTAAGGTTCGGTGGCGCTAGGGTTAATAGGAAGACAAGTATGTGATTACCGAATGTTGTTGAGTCCGGATGAGATCCCGGACGTCACGAGGAGTTCGGAATGGTCCGGAGGTAAAGATTTATATATGGAAAGTGGTTAAGCGGACTCGGGAAGTTTCGTGGTATACCGGTAAAGTACAGGGGCCACCGGAGGGTTCCGGAGGTCCACCGGGAGGGGCCACCTCTCCCGGGGGCCACATGGGCTAAGTGGGAGGGAACCAGCCCATGGTGGGCTGGGTGCGCCTCCCACCTGAGGCCCATGCGCCTAGGGTTTGGGAGGAGGAAACCTAAAGGGGCGCCCCAGGCTTGGGGGCAAGCCACCCTCCTCCCTCCTCCTTGGCCGCCGCCCCTCTAGGGTTTGCCCTAGAGGGCCGGCCCCTTGACCCTCTCCTCCTATAAATAGAGGGGTGGGGGAGGGCTGCCAACACAGTTGTGGCGCAGCCCCTCCCTCCCAACACCTCTCTTTCTCCATAAGCTTGGCGAAGCCTGCCGGGAGAACTACCAGACTGCTGCACCACGCCGTCGTGCTGCCATTGGGATTGTCTTCTTCAACCTCTCCTTCTCTCTGCTGGATCAAGGCGGAGGAGACGCCATCGTCCCGTGACGTGTGTTGAACACGGAGGTGCTGTCCTTCAATACTTTGGTCATCGGTGATCGGAATCACGTTGGGAACGTCTTCGTCATCACCACTCTCAAGAACAACTTCGTATTCGATCTACAAGTGGTATGTAGATGCAAACTCTCTCTCGTTACTCGTTGCATGGTAGAACTCATAGATGGATCTTGGTGAAACCGTAGGAAAAATTTTAATTTTCTGCAACGTTCCCCAACAAAATAATGATTTGAGGGGGAATAACAGGATAGAAGGTCAGATGTGGGTCCCTCATGTCAACGGTCAAACAAAATGTGTTGGTTTAAGCTGCCTCGTCAGCACGGACATGTGGGCCAACCCTGTCATAAATGGGTTTAAACGAACCTAACCGGTAGGAGTACTAGGTAGTTTTTGGCATGGATTAAGAAATTTTGGGTATGTTTTTGCTATTTTTTGTACAATAGATTCCTCCTAGGGCTGGTTGAAAGTGGTAGTTTTTTGTTAAATACTCTACATATTGTAAGTAGGAGTGAAAGTTAAGCTTTGGAAGCCAATACGCAAGGCTAGTTACATAGTGCATATGTGTACATGATTGAAAGTAAATATCAACCATGAGTGACTAATATCTTGATGGAAAACTCGAAACTATGGAATACTAGGAAAATAAATGCATGGTTGGAAATACTAGCAATGTTCATGTCCGTTGCAACGAATCATAATTAGAATAATACTTATTCACAAACTTGGTACAAAACACTCTAATTTTGATATACATATGTCACTAGAGATATATTATGTTTCAATTAGAATATATTCCTTGGGCTATTTTGGTGAGGTCAGGGAGGGATGTGGTTGGTTTTAAGATACTAATTATGGGTTTTTCTGCAAATTGGTAGACAAGTGGGATGTTGGTGAGAAAAGGCAACAACTTACCTCACAATCATTAGATGTAGATCTAATGGTCGAAATGACGGATGGCGAGACACACCAAGATCACCAACTTAGTCTTGTGTAGGAGTACTAGCAAGATCCGTGCATTGCACGGAACATCAAGATGCATTTTTTATAAAACACTTGTTGTGATTGACCCTTGGGGAGTAGTCCCATGTGTAAAAACTAATGATATCTCGAGAAATATGAGATAAGGTGAAGAGGAGGGGGTGTGGTGGTGGTTGGTGGTCGGACCGAGCGGAGGCATGGGGATTGACGGCGCCGGCCAGCGCCACCAGGCCAGTTTGTTCCAGAGGCTTCCTTTCTTAATTGCTCAACAATGAGGTTTGTTGGAGATAAGTATGAACGAGGGAAGGCCTTGTCTGCAAATGTGGAGAGGGGTGCGGGTATCTTTTAGTTTAGTTTCCATCCGTCAGATATAGATCGGATGGTCTATATTGCAAGATGGCACACGTACCATCATCACCAACTCAGTTTTTTATAAGAGAAGAAATATAAGTATGGAGATACAAACGTATTATCCATACTTGATTCCGTAAACTAGCATCTACATTCTATTCAACGCCTCGGCATGTGGGGCCTTAGCACAATGACTTCTCGACTGTGTAAAATGTAGATTTTCCCGTCGCCGACAAGGAGGGGGTGATGGCGGTGCGCTTTTTGGCTTGCTCTAGTCCTAGTAGTCATACTAGGTGGTCTAAGCATGTGTAGATTTATTCTTTTTCACGTCTCGTGTTCGTCGTACTGCCACGACTGTTCATGAATAGACGGTAAGTTATTCACGGGGAAACCCTTGTTGAGTATGTTTGAGAGAGAGAGAGAGAGAGAGAGAGAGAGAGAGAGAGTGTGCGTGTGTGATATGTTAGAGACTGAGGCAATGATAACAGATTCTTTGTGTCTATGTGTGTGGAGGATAGAGAGAGACATGTACATGGGGCTTTGTGTTGTGTAACATGGAGACACATATACATAATTAGAGAGTGAGTGTGTGAGATACACATGCGGACATGAGGAGAGATGAGGATCCAGGTAAATGGGTGTTTGTGCGTGTGCATGTGTGTTTGTGCAGCGTTTGTGTGTGAGAGGAGAGAGTGTATGTGGAGTAGAGAGACCACTGATGATGTAAACCTAGTATAAGGGAAGGGGGAGTGGTGTGACATGTGTAGTAGCGAGATAGCACGGGTGCGGGCGGGGGAACAGACTATTTGGAAGAGACATCGAGTGTGTGTGGGAGAGGGGTGTGAGAGCGAAAGAAAGAGAGATCTAGCGACGGAGATATATATATATATATATATATATATATATATATAGAGAGAGAGAGAGAGAGAGAGAGAGAGGAAGATAGGGGGCGAGAGGGGTCGTTTGTGTCCATAAATGGCGCATAGATAGGGAGACAATGTTGATGTTGTCCGAAATTGGCCTATGAACGGAGACGCAAGGGAAGCGAGTCATCGTGTGTGTGATAGGGACTTCATGAGAGATCTAGAATAGATGGTGTAGAGAACAATGTGCGAAATTGAGAACGATTATACATTAGGGAGCTATGCAAAGAGTCACGACATATATGTATCTGAGGGAAGGAGCTGGGCGGGTCCGCATGTGGGAGAGATAGAAAGAGGAGAGTGGTGCACAAGGAGACAAAGTGTGCTTGTTTGCGGTGGGGGTGGTGTGTGAGGTGAGTGCGCGAGAACCACATAACTAGCGAGATAGACGTTTGGGGGCGACGTTTTGTGTGTATGGGAAATATACACTCCACATAGTGCGTGTGCTTGGGTAAGAGAGATAGCGGGAGACCTAGAGAGTGAGGGAAGAGATGTGTGCATGCCCGAGAGACAAAGTGATAGATACCTATGTTGGGGTCCGGACTTTACAAGAGAGAGGGGTGTTAATGTGCTCGTGTGTTGGTGTTTGGGGGAGAGAACGACTTCTCTTTGTGTGTGTGTGTGTGTGGTGTGGGGGGGGGGTTGACTTGGATAAAGAGTGAGGTGTCTATATTTGAGGGACTTTAGTGTAATTGAGATATTGTGCACTCATGGTTGATCAATTTGTTTGACAGTTTGTACTATGACATAACGATACTTTTGAACATGCGTGATATACCTTGATGTACCAGAATTACAAACCTAAGATTGGAATTTTGGAATTGACTCCATCATTAGCTTTTGTAATTCATTTAAGCGGAGGTACATTTTTAAGCCGGGATTTCGTGATTTCAAATTCATATATCAAACCTAGAGATATACACATACGGGCATGTTCAAACTTTATAATCATCCACTTTATTCATACACATACACATTTTTGCTTTTGTCATCATATTTAGGATAAACACATTTGGAATTTCATTTGAATTGGACCGTATGATGGTATTTGCTTGTAGTAGCTCAATGATCCATATTTGAATTGAATGGACAATCTAAGTTTCGAGTTGGAGATATTGATTTTCAAAACTTGCACATTTATCTTTGCGTGCAAAACAAACAAGTTGTCGGCCATGATATCATAGTCGGCCGTACGAGAGTAGAATACTTATAATTTTAGGCGCCAAAAGCTTTCAAACTTCCGCTCACATCGAAATATCACGCTCCGAAAGTTTAGCCTGCGATATTCCTGTTTTACCCTGCCACATGAGCGGAAAAGGGCTGCTTTGGTAACTCCATTGTTTTCCCTCTTTGCCCCAACATTCTTCCCAGAGCCCTCCCTTCCCTTCCCGACCCCACAACCACGGCAAGCCGCGAATCTAGTCCTCCGCCGCAGTGGTGGACCTCACACCCGCGGATCTACCTTCCGCACCTTGGAAC
The DNA here is from genome assembly GCA_021605205.1 of Aegilops longissima. Lineage (NCBI taxonomy): Eukaryota > Viridiplantae > Streptophyta > Magnoliopsida > Poales > Poaceae > Aegilops > Aegilops longissima. The sequence continues at coordinate 245,777,299 of CM038682.1, read as the reverse complement.
CCCAACGCCAACTCACCACTTCACGGAGCCGCTTGGCGATCGGCTTGTCCACCGCTCCAGATCTCCTTGACCACCATCATGGTCCACCGCACGGATCTGCTTAACCGGCGCCCTCGTCCACCACAGCGTAGGCCCTTCATCGACTCCCTCGTCCGCCTTCGCTGGCCCTTCATACAAGCCCTCGTCGCCGCAACAGATCCGCCTCATCGAAAGCACTGTACAACGCGCCCGCCGAAGCCTTCGTCCACTGCACCGGACCCGCTCCATGGATGCGATATTCAACTCCACCGGCCCTGCTTTACCGACGCCGTAGCCTCATCAGGTTATTTCGATTTGTACTCCTTCGGTTTTTCTCTTTATCGTGCAACTGTTCACTTACCATAGATGAACTTTCTTGTATGTTGACAGGCGCCGCAACCGTAGCACCGGAGCCGCTTCAGCGACGGCGACAGCCGGCCCAAACTCAACCGCAACACGAGCACCATCGACGATCCTTAGCTATCAAGTATGACAACGATACCCATACGCCGCCGAGAATCACGTACTATTATCCAACGGCCGGCGCCTCGTTCACTTTCCTAGCATAAGCACCGCACCTTTGAATTTCTTGAGGCATCATTCATTTTTTCATGAGACGCGTTATTCGCTTGCACTGTAGGGCCATACTTACAGCGGTGAACATGTTACATGTGCTAAATTACATACCGGTGCACATATAGTTAATATGCTTTAGTTTTGTTACGATGCCACTGTTGGTTCCATCGATCGCTTAATGTTCTCTATGTTAATTACACATCAACAAACTAGCATGTGGTTCCGCTGCTTTTTGTTCGTTTTACCCTACATTTTCTGATGCTAGCTATTACATCACTGCTCCGAGCCTCTGTTCATTACTTGTTTGTGTGTTCTTGATCTTCCCAAGTTGCATGACTAATTTGATGCTTCTATTAATTATGGAGCTGCCAACCCCATCAAGCAAAATATTTGTTCTTTTGGGGCTGGCACCTCGAACAAGCATAAAAATAGAGGGAAGCAGATATACTCCCTCCGATTCTATTTACTCTGCGCATAACTCTTGACCCGCATACCGAGGAGGGCACTGGTTTAATTTTTCTAGACTAATTTGCCAATTAATTAGGGCAGAGGCGGATGGGGCGGGGCACAAAAGGAAACCAGCGCTAGGAATCGACAGCAGCAGACTAATCTGAGAAAACTAAGAAAAGTTATATGCAAAGTAAAAAGAATCGGAGGGAGTATTGTGGTGTATGCACACACCTTCTTTCATTAGTTTAGATGAACCATTGATGATCAATTCGGACCAGTGCATGCGATTAAAATTAATTTTACCTAAATAGATGGTGTAGAATAAACTACAACAAGTAGATTTGCAACCACGGGATCTTGACGATATCTTCAAAGAACATTGCAACAGCAGCTAGGCTTCACAACAACATATGGTAAGCCGGTGTGTTTTAGTACATGTGAAATGTAATGCGAGTGGGCTGCTTTCTTGGCTTGTGCCCTCAACGTGTAATCCTACCGAATTACAAATAGTTCGGTTATGCCTTTGCTGTATTGCTTGATTCAAATGCTTATTTGTTGTTACGCTATACCTGAGTTGGCCAATATGTCGGCGATTACTGCTGTACTATCGTAAAGAAATGCATGCCTATTTCATTTGAGTCCTTAATTTTTCCTCTCAACTTCATCACAAGACTGTCTTCGTAGTTTATATGAGGCCACACTTTGTTAAGTGCTTTCTCAGATTATTTCAACTGCTTAGATGCCTTGGCAACTTAAATATAGCGGTTGTACACTCCCTTTGAACTAGGGATGTCAAGCTGGGTCCGGTTTAATCGATTGAAGTCCACTAGTGGTATGATAGTTCAAAAGAGTTTTTGTTTTTGAGGAAAATGAACTAGGAGGTAGCAAAACTAACTAGATGGGACTGGCTGATTTCGTTTATTTGCCACTTACATCCCTAGTTTCATCTTACCATTTTAATTTCTTTTCGGTGATGCTGCTTGAACCATTTAAATATAGTTTGCCATGCTCGACAATAATTCATCCGTCGTTTACCATGTAAGCTTCTGCTGGATCATCGATAACTATCTCTTCTTGATGTCCAGTGAAACCTTTCAGGATGCCGTTCACACTAGGACACAATGTACAACCCCAAAATCTATTTGTGGAAGCGGTCGCCATCCATGTTACCGGATGGTAGCAGTTCAGAGGCAACACCGCCGGAGAGGAGTCTGAGCACAGATATTATAGTGCTTGAGGCTCTACTAGAGGCAGAAAGAGATGGTGTGGCTGCCATGAATGAGGTAATATTTATCTTGAGGCTGGAAATTACGGAATTAGCGGCACGCATTATGCAAGCAACCCAAGAATTGGAGGAAGTAAGAATGTTGCATTTGAAGACGGAGGAGGTCCTGCTATTTCAGCTATCTGAAGCCCAAGATAATCCCAGTTCTTCTTTAGATACCAGTTGAAATTTTAATTAGATTATTGTACTTGCATGTTGTGTCATGTCTCTGAATGGATTATGTTGCAAGACCCCCTATGTTGTCCATGTGTTGTAATGATCCGAATTTTTTAGGCGAGGTAATCCTCAGTACTTGTATGATTGACATAAGGTGAACTGTTTGTTGTGTGAGCATATTGTATTGGATGAAATAACTGTTTGACTCAGAGTGTATCCAACCTACTGAATTCGAAGATCACGGCATTTCTAAATCATAATCATATATAAAGGTGGAATAAATCTTTGTTGTGGTTTTGAAGAAATAAATAAAAAACGTATAATTATCTGTGGATATTCGTAATCGAATACAAATTGGATTTGAATTTAGTTTGCTAGGTCCCAGGGCAAACATGAATGCTAATTCTCCCAAGTTTTGAACGAAGCGGCTAAACACCCACTATAATTTTTGGGCTGCTCGAAGCAAGTGTTTGCGAGATGGAAATTACTGTCTACCCCTGACACTTGACATCTTTATCGACAGGATTTACACTGCTGTCGATAGGGGTAGACTAGTAACTTCAATCAGACGTGACACGACAGCCTCTGAGCCCATTCAGACACGGTGGGCGCCAAACATGGGCGGCAAAACACATTTGATTCAAGATCGTCCGAAAGACATGTGTCTCTTCCTCAATTTCCCCATTCATACACGGTGGGCGGCAAAACAAACTCTCCTCGTCCGAAATCGATGTAGGCTTATATTTTAAATAGGGGCAGATGTGTAACTTCCATCAGACGTGACACAACCGCCCTACCTGTCAGCCCGTTCATACACGTGGCGCCAACCGTGACAAAACACCCTCTCCTCGCCCGAAATCGATGTAGGCTAATATTTTAAATAGGGGCAGATGTGTAACTTCCATCAGACGTGACACAACCGCCCTACCTGTCAGCCCCGTTCATACACCATGGGTTCCAACCGTGGGCGGAAAAACACCCTCTCCTCTCCCGAAATAGTTACCGACAAATATTTGGGAGATGCGAGATTACCGTCCTATCCCCAACTGACGCGATGTTCGAAATTTTAAACAGGGGATAAGTTCGTAACTTTCCCCCATTTCAGAGAAGCGCATCCCAAAGTTTGAGATCCCCCTCCCCTCCATTTACCCATTCAGACACTGTCGGCGGCATGACAACCTCCGCACTGCGGCCAGCCTCCTCCGTCCGCCACCCCATCCTCCACCTTGCCGGAGCCGCTACCCCTACCCGGTCGTCCACTGCAAGAGATGGACGTCTCTCATCCACGGCGCTGGACCAGGATCCTTTCATCGCCTCCTCTCGCTTCATCGGCGCCGTCGTCCACCTTGCCGTTGCCGCTCCTACGACCGCCTCGTCCACGGCAACAGGATATATCCCCCGACCCAGCCGTCTGCCGTCTAAAGTCTTCTTCCCCGCCGCCGACAGCCATCGCACCCGCAGCACCCTCAACGTATCAGCATAGGCCTACACGGTGTCGCAAGAGAGGTGGTACTCTTCCATATGTGCTTAAGTTATTGATCTCACCCGGAAAATAGATCATAATTTGTTTACTGTACTTTTCTTGTCCGTACCAAATCGTAGTGGCTATTTGAAAGCAAAGATTGGTTGCGAAGTAGCTTTGTCCGGTTTGCACCTTCAGATCCGCCATGGCACGGGAACTATACTCGTAAAGCTTATGGTTTCCCCCCTTTATATTCACTACCATCATCGTAGGTGCTTCGTGTCGTGCTAGCACTGCTCCTCAAGACCTCAACCCAAAGCTTACGTGTTAAAATACGAATCTGATATGATGCTCATATCACTAAAACAGAGAACGTTTAGTTGGTCACCTAATGTTCCTATATTCGTTTCGAAAAGCATGTGCGCCACCCACTGGTCCAGCTAGTTCCACTTTCCTGATTTTTCTCTTGATGCTTAGGGTTTTCCCCTTTTATCTACTCTACTATGATCTGCGTAGGTGCTTTCTGTCGTACTAGCATTACTCCACCCTTCAAGCTAAACAACACAACACTCGAATTGAAAGCTTAGTTGTTCAAATATGATTGTGATATGATCTTGATATTAGTTAACGACACATTTAATTGGTTAGCTAAAGGTCCCACTTGAGTTTCCAAATGCATGTCGCGACATATAGAGACAACATAATTGCATTTCTTTGTCACTTGTTGACCGTACTTTCTTGTCCATACCAAATCTTAGTTGTTATTTCAAAGCAAACATCGGTTGCTAACTACCCTTTGCGCGGTTTGCGACTTCAGATCTGCCATCCCACCGCCACGGTCAACCTTGTACTCATCATGCTTATGTTTTCCCCATTTTATGATGACCACAATCAACCTCGTGGTTCGTGTCGTAATAGCACTGCTCCACCCATCGAGCTAAACAAGCTTAGTTGTACAAATTCATATATGATATTATTGCTGATATTAGTAAAAGCGAGAGATGTTTAATTGGTTAGCTAAATGTTCCTACTTTAGTTTCGAAATGCATGTGAGCCACATATGGAGAAACCGGAAAGAATAGTATTTCTCTGTGCGCTCTGGTTCATCATGGGTGGCCAACCGACATTGTATTAAAAGACTTGTAATATCTTCAATCTGCTTGCTCTTACGCTCTTCTTTAAGATGATACTCTTCTCTTGCGGTCATTGGTCGAGGTTGAGTTGTTCTCCTTAGTATATTTTGAATCTGTCGGTCAGGTCGACTTTTTCTTCTTTACTATATGTTGAAGCTATCATCTGCGAAGTGTCATCACTTCTGGAGCTCTCATATTTTGAGTAGTAGGCCACATTATATTAATGCACACAACAAATTATAGCATGCATGGCATCTTTTAAAAGAATTACAGAGATAGCACAAAGGGGTTTACAGGGAGGCAGTATTGGATTAGAATCACTTCTGCATTACAAAGAAAATCTCACTTGTTTTTATGTTTTCATGCTTGTCAGATATTGAACATTATCAAAATGATTATGAGAATGGGCACACGAGAGGAATATTGCGGAATGATCCACTGGCTAACAAACTTGGCATGGTGGAGGATGGCCTATCTTATTCACCCATCAAGGTGCTTGCTCTAACTTTGCAAAGTTGTATTGGTCACAGATATTTTGCTTCTGACCTCTTGCATTACTTCTACTTTGTTACACCATCTGCTTAGTTTAAGCATCATATATGAGTATATGCCATACATATCCATTTTCTGTACCTATTCCATGTGTCATCACACTATGTTTTTCCAGTCAAATGTTGTTCTTTTGTAATAGATGTCCAAAAGGAAGAGGGTGAGTGCAGATCCTCAAGGAGTACAAACTAGGTATTTGGAAAAGGTAGTGATACCTGTTAAATCAGATAGATTAGCAGCCACAGAAAACACAGGCCAACTGTACCACACTTTACCCCTACTCGGTGGCCAAACCCTATTAGAACTGCTGGGAGCCCAGCGTCAGTCTTGTCTATGATATCAATTCAAAATTTGAACTCCTAAATTTCTGCTTGTGCCTTACCTTCTCTCTTGTATGAAAACTAATTTCAGATGAATCTCCTTGCTCAAAGGATCATATGATTTCAAAATAATAATGGGCTCTGCATTGCTCTTGTCAGTACCTCTCTCCCTTTTGCCTTGTAACGTTGTACTTAATTAATTGCTATTTGATTATGTATCATCGATCGCACTTTTGAGCTTCATTATTCTCTGTTTCTTCCAATATTATTTGATCTATATTTACTCTTTGCAAAATGTAGAATAATGGCAACGCTTATAAAGAATTTTCTTTGGGGAATTTATTGAATTATCCTTCCATCAACATTGAGAAGGGCTTTGTCCAGCCCGTGTTAACATGTAATGTAAGTTCATCCTTCTCAAGCCTTCAAACTTTGTTCTAGTATAGATTAGGATAGGCATCATTTCCTCCACTGCTGTTTGCTTTGCTGTTTACATCTGATTGGATGTTTGCAACAACTACCGATTTCAAATTGTAGTTGTAAAACATGTTCCTTATCTGAAACAGATCCATTTATTTGCTTATATAATTGTGAAACCTGTTACGTGTCTCCTTATTTCTCTTCGAGAATCGTATCTCTTCGCGCCAGCAGAACTTTAGAAAGATAGTGAGCCAAACCATCTTGAGGACAGCGAGATGACCCCAAGGTCCTGTCTTGATGAAGACAGTGAGTTGAAGCTACTGATTAGCAGGTGTGAGACAACCTCTGTGCAGTCGCTGCCTCAATCAATTTGACTTCTTCAGTCTCAACTTAAAGCGGAAAGGCTTGCTTCAGCTCAGCTCCGACTTGAATTCAAAGATGCAATGAAGATGTCAGAGGACTGCCGTGCGCACCATCATGCCTTAAATCTAGTGTTGATGCATCTATCGTTGACACAACTGAGGTCTACTCAGCTTATTCAGCTGTTTGGGGGGGCCCGACCTGGCCAGGCCTAGTGCCTTCTGAAGTGCTCTCAGTTTTGTATATTCTTTTGTTGGCACGTTTATTTGCACTGGTGGCGAACTTTGATGCCCGGTGGATGTAATATGTGTGATAGCCGTGATAGCCTAGCGTAAGTTGCTTGCTTATTTATTTCCTTGTTGTCTTGTTTATTTGTTTGCTTCTAGTCATTGCAGTTCTTTTTCCGCGGTTTGCTAGTGGCTGCAATAACCTATTTTTTAAAACTAGGCCACAATAACCATGGGCTAATATTTACTGTAGTGACACTGGGCCTCCTACGGGCCGTAGAAACAGTGGCCTTCTACGGGCCGTAGAAACAATGGGCCTTCTACGGGCCGTAGAAACAATGGGCCTTCTACGGGCCGTATCATCAATGGGCCTTATACTGGCAGTATGATCGATGGCCAAACATGGGCCAATAACAGGCCGCATTATGGCCGTAAACGGGCTAGAGTTGGAATCATCCGTTCATGGTCCGACCATAATGGGCCATCGTTAATAGGCCGTATTTGATGACGCTATGAAAACAGCCCAACGTATTAACGGACCACAAACGGGCCGACTGTAACCACGGGCTGAATTTGGCCCACAAGCAGAAAATGATAGTAAAGGGCCGTAAGTAAACGAATGCTGGAAATGAGCCCAAGAATAAATGGGCTCTGAGAAGGCCGAAAGATAACATGGGCTGGAAACGTCCCAATGGAATAACGGCAGTTAATGGGTATAAAGTGATACATTGTTCATTACGGGCCAGTTTCACCACGGGCCGTTAATGGGTGTAAAGTGATACACTGTTCATTACGGGCCAGTTTCACCACGGACCATTAGTAGGCCAAGAGTTACATAGTGCCTCATATGGGCCGAAAGACGTCATGGGCCATACATGGGCGGAAGTAAAAATTTGGAATCATATTGGATGGCCCATGACGCTCTTGGGCCTAATTCGGATAGGGCGTAACGGGCCTTGGGTTAGCGGGCTGTAAGTTGGCTATATGCGAACATGCCGTTAACAGGCTTTCCATGGGCCGGCCCGCCACCTTTTGACCAAGTCAAACGGGCCGGTCTTTTCGCAGGAATGGGCCTCTGTTGGGCCGTGCCACGTGTCGACATATCATAGGCGCCTATCTGACCCAGCGACGAGCCGACACGTGTTTCGTCCGGCCAATAAGAATTTTACACGGAAATTTCCCATTGGTTGGGGCGATTAACGGGTTATCGGATCCAAAACCCGACCGATAGCTTAACGGCGTTCCGTTACGATGGATGCCGCGTGTCGGTCACCCTTGACGAAAAGCACTTACGTGACGCGATTTATCGTCATGGAAGTGGACACTTCCGTGATGATAATTTTGGTAATGTCATGGAACACTTCTACGACAGCATATGTATGACTATCTTGATTCTGTCATAAATTTGTCATGGATGTACATACATGACAAAAAACGCGACCTACTATGACAAATAGTATCATCATGGAAGTGTATTTTTTTTGTAGTGTTTTGGGCTTGGCGGTGGCTCCATATCATAAAACGTGATGAATCCTTCTCTCTGATTTTTTTCTCCCCGAACACGAATATATGGAGTTGGAGTTGAGGTCGGTGGAGCTCCAAGGGGCCCACGAGGCAGGGGCGCGCCCAGGGGGGCAAGCGCGCCCCCCACCCTCGTGGCAAGGGTGTGGGCCCCCTGACCTTGATTCTTTTGCCAGTATTTTTTATTATTTCCAAAAATAATCTCCGTGAAGTTTCAAGTCATTCCGAGAACTTCTGTTTCTGCACATAAATAACACCATGGCAATTCTGCTGAAAAAAGCGTCAGTACGGGTTAGTTCCATTCAAATCATGCAAGTTAGAGTCCAAAACAAGGGCAAAAGTGTTTGGAAAAGTAGATACGACGGAGACGTATCAACTCCCCCAAGCTTAAACATTTGCTTGTCCTCAAGCAATTCAGTTGATAAACTGAAAGTGATAAAGAAAAACTTTTACAAACTCTGTTTGCTCTTGTTGTTGTAAATATGTAAAGCCAGCATTCAAGTTTTCAGCAAATATTATGAACTAACCATATTCACAATAACACTTAGGTCTCATGTTTACTCATGTCAATGGCATAAGCAAATAGCGAGCGATAATAATAAATCTCGGATGACAACACTTTCTCAAAACAATCATAATATGATATAACAAGATGGTATCTCGCTAGCCCTTTTTGAGACCGCAAAACATAAATGCAGAGCACCTTTAAAGATCAAGGACCGACTAAACATTGTAATTCATGGTAAAAGAGATCCAGTTATAGTCATACCCAATATAAATTAATAGTAATGGATGCAAATGACAGCGGTGCTCTCCAGCTAGTGCTTTTAATAAGAGGGTGATGGCTCAACATAAAAGTAAATAGATAGGCCCTTCGCAGAGGGAAGAAGGGATTTGTAGAGGTGCCAGAGCTCGATTTTGAAATAGAGATAAATAATATTTTGAGCGGCATACTTTCATTGTCAGCATAGCAACCAAGAGATGGCGATATCTTACATGCTACACACATTATAGGTGGTTCCCAAACAGAATGTAAAGTTTATACTCCCCCTCCACCAACAAGCATCTTTCCATGGCTTGCTCGAAACAACGAGTGCCTCCAACTAACAACAGTCCCGGGGGAGTTTTGTTTGCAATTATTTTGATTTGATTTTCATAAAGCATGGGACTGGGCATCCCGGTGACCAGCCATTTTCTCGTGAGTGAGGAGCGGAGTCCACTCCTCTTGAGAATAACCCGCCTAGCATGGAAGATACGGACATCCCTAGTTGATACATGAGCTATTCGAGCATACAAAATAGAATTTCATTTGAAGGTTTAGAGTTTGGCACATACAAATTTACTTGGAACGGCAGGTAGATACCGCATATAGGAAGGTATGGTGGACTCATATGGCATAACTTTGGGGTTTAAGGGATTGGATGCACAAGCAGTATTCGCGCTTAGTACAAGTGAAGGCTAGCAAAAGACTGGGAAGCGACCAACTAGAGAGCGACAACAGTCATGAACATGCATTAAAATTAATAAATATTGAGTGCAAGCATGAGTAGGATATAATACACCATGAACATAGATATCGTGAAGGCTATGTTGATTTGTTTCAACTACATGCGTGAACATGTTCCAAGTCAAGTCACTTGAATCATTCAAAGGAGGATACGACCCCATCATACCACATCACAACCATTTTAATAGCATGTTGGCACGCAAGGTAAAACATTATAAGCTCCTAGCTAATTAAGCATGGCATAAGCAACTATAATCTCTAATTGTCATTGCAAACATGTTTATTCATAATAGGCTAAATTAGGAACGATGAACTAATCATATTTACAAAAACAAGAGAGGTCGAGTTCATACCAGCTTCTCCCATCTCAATGAGTCCATCATATATCGTCATAATTGCCTTTCACTTGCATGACCGAACGATGTGAATGATAATAATAGTGCACGTGCATTGGACTAAGCTGGAATCTGCGAGCATTCAATAAACAGGAGAAGACGAGGCAATATGGGCTCTTGGTTATATCAACAATAATGCATATAAGAGCCACTTCAATAATTTAATCATGGTCTTCTCTATTGACCCCCAAAGGAAAGAAAAGAAATAAAACTATTTACACGGGAAAGCTCCCAACAAGCAAAAGAAGAACATGAAATATTTTTGGGTTTTCTTTCAATTATTACTACTACAGCAAGAGAGTAAACTTGCTAAAAGCTATTACTAATTTTTTTTGGTTTTCTTAAGGTTTTTCAAACACACAAGAAGAAAGCATAAAAAAGAAAATAAACTAGCATGGATATTACAGTGAAAAGGTATGAGCACCGACATCTAGCAATGAGTGTGTGAGCATAAATGTAATGTCGGTGAGAGATACGTACTCCCCCAAGCTTAGGCTTTTGGCCTAAGTTGGTCTATTGCCACGGATGGCCTGGTGGATATCCAAAGTAATAGTTAGGGTCGTACTGAGAAGAAGAAGCCTATGATTGCCACTGGTTGGCAATCATCTCCGGATCCTGGTAATTAGACTGTCGTGGAGGATCAAATTGTGGTTCCGGCTCTGGCTCTGTGGCTGATGTAGGGTTCAAGTACACTTGGATGGCCGCCAGCGGGACGAGATACTTGCCTGCAGACAAATCAAACATGGAAGGAGCAGGCAAGGTAATAGTCTCAGGGTGACTCTTATCAAATATCAGTTTGTATTTAAGCTTTCCCTATTCTTAACAATAAAATCATGTGCTACCATACTCTTATAATCTAACTAAACAGTAGGCAACAATTTTTCTTCTTTCTCATAGTGCCTAATAGGTATGTTAAAATGTGCAGCGAAGCATGAGGCGAAGATGCCTCCCAAGATGGGGCCCTTAGTGTAGTTAAGATTTAACCACTTTGCAACAATAGCGCCCATACTAAATGTGTCATCTCGATACAAGGCATGGAAAAAAATAATAATGTCAGGGACACTCAAGTTTCCACAGTTTCCGCGACCAATTAAGCATCTACTAGCAAATATAGCAAAGTAACGTAGAACAGGAAAACGTATGCTAGTGATTCATGCATCGGAAACTTTCCTCGTTTCCCCTACAACAATTGTATCAATAAACCCTTCCACATCGTTACTATGTGGTTCCTCTATGATACCTGGAAAAGGTAACTTGCAAACTCTACAGAATTCACGAAGGTTCATCTCCTTATACTCACAATATAAATAAAAATCCACCGTAGGTGGTGACCTCCTAGAATGGAAATGAAAATTTTGCACAAAGGTATTGGTGAGTAAGAGATACTGTTCGCGTTGGTCGCAGAGGAAGTCGGTGAGGCCTGCATTCTCAGCCAACTCATAAAAATCATCATAAATCCCGGCTGCTCTCAAGAAATCATCGCAAGGCCATTCACACGGCCGAACCTCCGTGGTGCGAGGCAGATTATATTTGGGCCTCTCTTCTTCTTCACTTTGTTTTTCCTTCGAGCTTCGGCTCGATGAGCCCCTCAAAAATCTCTTCATCATTTTCTGAAAATTTCTGAAATTTTTAGTAACTTCAAATAAAAGTGAACCAAGCTCAACAAAATTGATAGCAACTACTCCTACAAGTGCCTAGAGCCTATATCATGCATTAGAACTACTTGGAACCATATAAATTTGACATGCAAGCTCAAGAACATGGTCACCTAGGCAACACAAATTTGCAATGAATAAAGCATTAGAACAAAAACTAATTGGACCAATGGAGGAGTCACATACCAAGGAACAATCCCCCAAAGCAGTTTTGTGAGAGGTGCTTTGAGCAAGGAGATCGAAAATCGTAGCAAAATGAGCTAGAACTCGTGATTGAGCTGGATGGTGATTTTTTGGGGAGGAAGAAGTGTGTGGGTGCAGGAATAAGTGGAGGGGAGCCACCATGGGCCCACGAGGTAGGGGGGCAAGCCCAGGGGGGTGGGCGTGCCCTGGACCCTCGTGCCCAGGTGCTTGCTCCCCCTGTTGTGTTCTCAATGCCAGATATTCTCAAATATTCCAGAAAAATCATATTAAATTGGCAAGGCATTTGGAGAACTTTTATTTTCGGGGTATTTTTATATTGCACGGATAATTCAGAAAGCAGACAGAAAAATACTATTTTTACTTTATTTCAACTAAATAACAGAAAGTAAAAGGAGGGTACATAAGGTTGTGCCTTCTAACTTCATCCATCTCATGCTCATCAAAAGGAATCCACTAACAAGGTTGATTAGGTCTTGTTAACAAACTCATTCCGAATAACATGGAACCGGAGAAATGTCGAGTAACACTATGTTACCTCAACGGGGATATGCACATCCCCAATAATAAGAATATCATATCTCTTTTTGACAGTAGGCAGAGGAAATTCAAAACCTCGAAAAATAATCGATGGAATTTTTCCAATAGAATTGATACTGTGGACTTGAGGTTGTTTCCTCGGAAAGTGTATCGTATGCTCATTACCATTAACATGAAAAGTGGCATTGCCTTTGTTGCAATCAATAATAGCCCCTGCAGTATTCAAAAAGGGTCTTCCAAGAATAATAGACATACTATCGTCCTCGGGAATATCAAGAATAACAAAGTCCGTTAAAATAGTAACGTTTGCAACCACAACAGGCACATTCTCACAAATACCGACAGGTATAGCAGTTGATTTATCAACCATTTGCAAATATATTTCAGTAGGTGTCAACTTATTCAAGTCAAGTCTACGATATAAAGAGAGAGGCATAACACTAACACTGGCTCCAAGATCACATAAAGCAGTTCTAACATAGTTTCTTTTAATGGAGCATGGTATAGTTGGTACTCCTGGATCTCCAAGTTTCTTAGGTATTCCACCCTTAAAGGTATAATTAGCAAGCATGGTGGAAATTTCAGCTTCCGGTATCTTTCTTTTATTTGTAACAATTTCTTTCATGTACTTAGCATAAGGATTCATTTTGAGCATATCAGTTAATCGCATACGCAAAAAGATAGGTCTAATCATTTCAGCAAAGCTCTCAAAATCCTCATCATCCTTTTTCTTGGATGGTTTGGTAGGAAAAGGCATGGGTTTCTGAACCCAACGTTCCCTTTCTTTACCGTGCTTCCTAGCAACAAAGTCTCTCTTATCATAACATTGATTCTTTGATTGTGGGTTATCAAGATCAATAGCAGGTTCAATTTCTACATCATTATCATTGCTAGGTTGAGCATCAACATGAACATCATCATTAACATTATCACTAGGTTCATGTTCATCACCAGATTGTGTTTCGGCATCAGAAATAGAAATATCATTTGGATTCTCAGGTGGTTCAGCAATAGGTTCACTAGAAGCATGCAAACTCCTATCATTTTTTTCTTTTTTTTAGAAGGACTAGGTGCATCTAAATTATTTCTCTGAGAATCCTGCTCAATTCTCTTAGGATGGCCTTCAGGATGCAAAGGTTCCTGAGTCATTTTACCAGTTCTAGTAGCAACTCTAACAGCATGGTCATTATTCTTACAATTTAATTCATTGAGCAAATAATTTTGAGCTTTAAGTACTTGTTCTACTTGAGTGGTAACCATAGAAGCATGTTTACTAATGAGTTTAAATTCACCTTTAACTCTAGACATATAATCACCCAAGTGTTCAATCATATAAGCGTTTTGTTTTAATTTCTACCAAAATAAGCATTAAAATCTTCTTGTTTAACAATAAAATCATCAAACTCATCTAAGCATTGGCTAGCAATTTTAGTAGGAGGGATTTCAGCTTTATCATATCTATAGAGAGAATTTACCTTTACTACCTGTGTCGGGTTATCAAGACCATGAGTTTCTTCAATAGGTAATGGATTAAGATCATATACTTCTTCAACAGGCGGTGAATAAAGACCATGTATTTCTTCAATAGGAGGTAAATTCTTAACATCTTCAGCTTTAATACCCTTTTCTTTCATAGATTTCTTTGCCTCTTGCATATCTTCAGGACTGAGAAATAGAACACCCCTCTTCTTCGGAGTTGGTTTAGGAATAGGCTTAGGAGTTGGCTCAGGAAGTGTCTAATTATTTTCATTTGTCAACATATTATTCAATAGAATTTCAGCTTCATCCGGTGTTCTTTCTCTGAAAACAGAACCAGCACAACTATCCAGGTGGTCTCTGGAAGCATCAGTTAGTCCATTATAAAAGATATCAAGTATTTCATTTTTCTTAAGAGGATGATCAGGCAAAGCATTAAGTAATTGGAGAAGCCTCCCCCAAGCTTGTGGGAGACTCTCTTCTTTAATTTGCACAGAATTATATATTTCCCTCAAAGCAGCTTGTTTCTTATGAGTAGGGAAATATTTAGCAGAGAAGTAATAAATCATATCTTGGGGACTACACACACAACCAGGATCAAGAGAATTAAACCATATCTTAGCATCACCCTTTAATGAGAACGGAAATATTTTAATGACATAAAAGTAGCGAGTTCTCTCATCATTAGTGAACAGGGTGGCTATATCATTTAATTTAGTAAGATGTGCCACAACAGTTTCAGATTCATAGCCATAGAAAGGATCATATTCAACCAAAGTAATTATATCAGGATCAATAGAGAATTCATAATCCTTATCAGTAACAAAGATAGGAGAAGTAGCATAAGCAGGACCATATTTCATTCTAGCATTCAGAGTTTTTTGTTTCAGCTTAGCTAATAATTTCTTAAGATCACTCCTATCATTGGAAGCAAGAAAGTCTCTAGTAGTTTCTTCATCCATAACATAGCCCTCAGGCAAAACAGGCAATTCATATTTATTGGGAGAATCTTCATCATCACTTTCTTCAATATTATCAGTTTCAATAATTTCATTCTCTCTAGCCCTAGCAAGTTGTTCATCAAGAAATTCACCAAGTGGCACAATAGTATCAAGCATAGAAGTAGTTTCATCATAAGTATCATGCATAGCGAAGTGGCATCATCAATAATATCGACATATCGAGTTAATAGCGAAGCAGGTTTAGGTGTATAAAGCTTACTCAAAATGTAAGGTGAGTCAAGTGCGAGCTAGTTGGCGTTCCTTACCTCCCTCGTAGTTGAGGGATAAATTTTTGTTTTCTCGTCTTTCAAGTTCTTCATAGTGACCAGCAGATATAAATCCCAAGTGACTCAAAGAATAGAGCTATGCTCCCCAAGCAACGACGCTTGAAAAATAGTCTTGATAACCCACAAGTATAGGGGATCGCAACAGTTTTCGAGGGTAGAGTATTCAACCCAAATTTATTGATTCGACACAAGGGAGCCAAAGAATATTCTCAAGTATTAGCAGTTGAGGTGTCAATTCAACCACACCGGATAACTTAATATCTGCAGCAAAGTATTTAGTAGCAAAGTAATATGGAAGTAACGATAACGGTAGCAAAAGTAATATTTTGGGTTTTGTAGTGATTGTAACAAAGAGTAACGGAAAAGTAAATAAGCGAATAACAATATGTGAAAAGCTCGTAGGCATTGGATCGGTGATGGAGAATTATGCCGGATGCGGTTCATCGTGTAACAGTCACAACATAGGGTGACACAGAACTAGCTCCAATTCATCAATGTAATGTAGGCATGTATTCCGAATATAGTCATACGTGCTTATGGAAAAGAACTTGCATGACATCTTTTGTCCTACCCTCCCGTGGCAGCGGGGTCCTAGCGGAAACTAAGGGATATTAAGGCCTCCTCTTAATAGAGTACCGGACCAAAGCATTAACACATAGTGAATACATGAACTCCTCAAACTACGGTCATCACCGGGAGTGGTCCCAATTATTGTCACTTCGGGGTTGCTGGATCATAACACATAGTAGGTGATTATAGACTTGCAAGATAGGATCAAGAACTCACATATATTCATGAAAATATAATAGGTTTAGATCTGAAATCATGGCACTCGGGCCCTAGTGACAAGCATTAAGCATAGCAAAATCATAGCAACATCAATCTCAGAACATAGTGGATACTAGGGATCAAACCCTAACAAAACTAACTCGATTACATGATAAATCTCATCCAACCCATCACCGTCCAGCAAGCCTATGATGGAATTACTCACGCATGGCGGTGAGCATCATGAAATTGGTGATGGAGGATGGTTGATGATGACGATGGCGACGGATTCCCCTCTCCGGAGCCCCGAACGGACTCCAGATCAGCCCTCCCGAGGGAGTTTAGGGCTTGGCGGCGGCTCCGTATCGTAAAACATGATGAATCCTTCTCTCTGTTTTTTCTCCCCGAACACGAATATATGCAGTTGGAGTTGAGGTCGGTGGAGCTCCAGGGGGCCCGCGAGGCAGGGGGGCACGCCCAGGGGCAGGCGCACCCCCCACCCTCGTGGCAAGGGTGTGGGCCCCCTGACCTTGATTCTTTCGCCAATATTTTTTATTATTTCCAAAAATAATCTCCGTGAAGTTTCAGGTCATTCCAAGAACTATTGTTCCTGCACATAAATAACACCATGGCAATTCTGCTGAAAACAGCATCAGTTCGGGTCAGTTCCATTCAAATCATGCAAGTTAGAGTCCAAAACAAGGGCAAAAGTGTTTGGAAAAGTAGATACGACGGAGACGTATCAATTCCCCCAAGCTTAAACCTTTGCTTGTCCTCAAGCAACAAGTAGGGCGCACCGGGCCACTACGAAGGATGGCCGGGAGTACCACGACCAGTGGGGGGGCAGACCCCAACTAGGGTGAACTATAACAGAGGAGTGGTAGCTGGGGGTAGGCCACCCGAGTAGCCAACACACAGGGGAAGAGACGCTGGGGGAGGCCGCCCCCGCCAGCGATGGAGTCCGCCGGCGCCGCCAGGGAGTGGATCTATGGGGTGAGTGGCGAAGGGGGAGAGAGCAGAGAAACGCCCCCGCCGCTGCCATCCCAGGGCCCGGCACGACTTTGTCAGTCGGCCCTCCGACGACGGCGACGCAGGGGTGGGCGGGAGGTGGAGGCGGTCCACAGAAGAGTGGGTGAGGGAGTCCTGGATTAGGGGGTCCCCGGGCGTCCGGGCTATGTCACATGGGCCGGACTGATTGGCCGTGAAGATACAAGATAGAAGGCCTTCCCCTGTGTCCGGATGGGACTCTCCTTTGTGTGGATGGCAAGCTTGGCGTTTGGATGTGTAATTTCCTTTCTCTATAAACCAACTTTGTACAACCCTAGGCCCCTCCGGTGTCTATATAAACCGGAGGGCTTAGTCCGTAGGGACAATCATAATCATACAGACTAGACATCTAGGGTTTAGCCATTCCGATCTCGAGGTAAATCAACTCTTGTAGCCCCTATACTCATCAAATTCAATCAAGCAGGAAGTAGGGTATTACCTCCATTAAGAGGGCCCGAACCTGGGTAAACATCATGTCCCCTGCCTCCTGTTACCTTCGATCCTCAGACAGACAGTTCGTGACCCCCTACCCGAGATCAGTCGGTTTTGACACCGACAACGGGGTTCCCCCCGAGTCACCCGGCTCGGGCGAGATGAGGGTCGGGGGTCCCTTGTGACAACTAAGATATTGTGCCTATATTCTGCAAGCCTCTTTCCCTATCTACAACTACTTATAAAAGCATGAATCTGATGAATTCAAACGATCTCAACATTCAACCACCTATATCTAACGTCTCACATTGCTTCAATCGTGTATCCACATCTTCGACAATTTAGAAACACATTAATTGCATTAATCATAATTTGATGACATAATTGCATTAATCACAATTAACCTTGGAATCAACATTAATTGACATTTATCTTGGAAATAATTTTACTATAAAACTATTACTAGTACTGCTAAGTTACCGAGTCTTAGAACCGAGCTACTCAGCCAATGAAACTTTCATCCATTGCACATAGTTTTGCCGCTGAGTAGGTTCTTCGTGCAACTTTGTCAAAAAAACACTAAAAAGTACATTCTCCGATCTCTACCATTCCTAGTGCACTTATCATACTTTTGCAGTTTTTTCATCTCTTTCCTCTCGTGCTCATGGTTCTCCTCCATCCTACTTTGCCACTCCGAGAGATAGAAAACCGGGTATTGTTGGATGAACATAAGAACAAATCTCTCTGTTCCATATATAAAGAGACAAGGGATGGAGGTTGGTTGGGAGCATTTGTTGTTCACTGATAGTTCACTCTAGGCTGGATGAATGAACCATGTACCAAAGATCCCAACTCTTGTTTGTTGTGGCGAATTTTATTGTTTATTAATGTTGATCGGAACACATATGAACATGATATGGCATTAGGGCAGTTCGATACCAGAGTAAGAACTCGTTACCAACCATGTTGTACGGTAAAATGAAATTTTAAAAGAAGAGTACCAACTTTATTATATGTATCAGCCTTTTCATCTACGGAATCAACTATTGTTCTAGACAAAACTAAAGCAACTATTTGTATTAAATAGAGTTGAGTTGGTGAATGCATGATGGTGTCATCTCTCGACCAGAGTCTAAGGTCACGTGAAAAAATAACTCCATGATAAGGTCTGACAAGAAAGTAACTTCCGGGGCTATTTTTTTATCCATGCTATCACCCTGCCCCTTGAAGTCGAGTCCTCTCTTCGATCCTGCTTTCTTCTCAGCCCTCACATTATGTTCCTCGGGCTTCAACCAAATAATTATCAATGGGACCTATAGTATACCACCAACTAGACGCCGTCTAGGATCTTGATAGGTCATCCTAACACGACATCATCCTCTCCCAACAAGGCATCAAACACGAACCCAACACCGGTCAAGAAGCTGACGCTGACGCAAGAGAGGATGCCATAGGGAAGGCGGATGGAAAACATCACACATATCCTCTAATATACGTGTGTGATGCCTGTCTTTAACCCCAATATCCTCAATGCTTCAATGTTGGTGTGGTCATGGTGTTGGCATCCGGAACCATGCTTCATTGTTGGTGTGGTCATGGTGTGGCCGCGTCGGTGCAGGCTAGTGTGCCTGTAGATGGCATGCCATGTATAGATATTGAAGGTAGACCTGCAGATTTTTGCTTGACGCAAGTCGGCCAATGCTTCCCCATGCATGCTTTGGAGTCATAATCGACGAGTATTTCTAACTTCTTGTTGTTGTGCACTCTTGATACTTGCGTGATGATTTAACAAGGATGGTGTATGCTGGTTGACCTGGTGAATAGGAGAAAGTGGATGTCGAGCTGAGAAGTCGTGATGGTCTGATGCGTCCATACGGGAATGGATAGTTGTGGAAGACCTCCCCGGAAATGAGCTTTGTGTTTTGATTTAGTTATGGAGCTCTTGTTACACATAGATGTGCGCAACCATGATTTATGTATAGCTACATGAACTACCAAAGAAACTCAGTATTGTGTCAATGATGACTCTAATGGGATAGAAAATAATTTTATAGCTTCAGTTGTTGTACATTAGGTTCTTTTCCATGAGTAGCCACACTTGATTATTCTTAGCGCGTTGAAATATTGTAAGTGTGAAATATTGCAGTTTTTCATACAGATGTTTAACATGACTAACCATGTTAGCAGAAATTAAACTGACCCAAACTAAATTGACAAGGTCGACATCATTCTTAGAGCAAGTCATGCTAGTTGGTTTATTTTGTCTTTCCATCTTAACAACAAATGAGTATTTGCGGGGTTTCACAATGTTATTCTTGATTGGGTTGACGATGAAAGTCACATGTGTTGCCAAAAAGGAGTTCACGCCAACCAACAAAGAAACACAAGCAACATTGTAGTTGGGTGTGAGGGTGCTACCTCTTGAGCTTGCGTTGGATTTCCCCGAAGAGGAGAGGATGATGCAGCAAAGTAGCGTAAGTATTTCCCTCAGTTTTTGAGAACCAAGGTATCAATCCAGTAGGAGGCTACGCGCGAGTCCCTCGTACCTACACAAAACAATAGCTCAATGCAACCAACGCGATTAGGGGTTGTCAATCCCTTCACGGTCACTTACGAGAGTGAGATCTGATAGAGATGATAGATAATATTTTTGGTATTTTTCGTATAAAGATGCAAGGTAAAATAAAAGGCAAAGGTAAAAAGCAAATCAAATATAAAGTGGTTGGAGATTGATATGATGAGAATAGACTCGGGGGCCATTGGTTTCACTAGTGGCTTCTCTCAAGAGCATAAGTATTTCTACGGTGGGTGAACAAATTACTGTTGAGCAATTGATGAAATTGAGCATAGTTATGAGAATATCTAGGTATGATCATGTATATAGGCATCACGTCCGAGACAAGTAGACCGACTCACCTGCATCTACTACTATTACTCCACTCATTGACCGCTATCCAGCATGCATCTAGAGTATTAAAGTTCAAGAAAACAGAGTAACGCCAAGCAAGATGACATGATGTAGAGGAATAAATTCATGCAATATGATAAATACCCCATCTTGTTATCCTCGATGGCAATAATACAATCGTGCCTTGCTGCCCTTTACATCCTTTGGTAAGGACACCGCAAGATTGAACCCAAAGCTAAGCACTTCTCCCATTGCAAGAAAAACCAATCTAGTAGGCCAAACCAAACTGATAATTCGAAGAGACTTGCAAAGATAACCAATCATACATAAAAGAATTCAGAGAAGATTCAAATATTGTTCATAGATAATCTTGATCATAAACCCACAATTCATCGGTCTCAACAAACACACCGCAAAAAGAAGATTACATCGAATAGATCTCCACGAGAGAGGGGGAGAACATTGTATTGAGATCCAAAAGAGAGAAGAAGCCATATAGCTACTAACTATGGACCCGAAGGTCTGAGGTAAACTACTCACACTTCATCGAAGAGGCTATGGTGATGATGTAGAAGCCCTCCGTGGTGGATGCCCCCTCCGGCGGAGCTCCAGAACACGCCCCAAGATGGGATCTCGTGGGCACAGAAGGTTGCGGCAGTGGAATTAGGTTTTTGGCTCCGTGTCGATCGTTTGGGGTGCGTGAGTATATATAGGAGGAAGAATGCGTCGGTGGAGCTTGAGGGCCCACGAGGCGGGGGGCGCGCCCTCCACCCTCGAGACTGCCTCGTGGCTTTCTTGACGGAGGGTCCAAGTCTCCTGGATCTTATCTGATGAGAAAATCACGTCCCCGAAGGTTTCATTCCGTTTGGATTCCGTTTGATATTCCGTTTCTTCGAAACACTGAAATAGGCAAAAAAACAACAATTCTGGGCTGGGCCTCCGGTTAATAGGTTAGTCCCAAAAGTAATATACAAGTGGAAAATAAAGCCCAATATAGTCCAAAACAGTAGATAATATAGCATGGAGCAATCAAAAATTATAGATACGTTGGAAACGTATCAGGCATCCCCAAGCTTAATTCCTGCTCGTCCTCGAGTAGGTAAATGATAAAAAGAGAATTTTTGATGCGGAGTGCTACTTGGCATAATTTCAATGTAAATCTTCTCAACTGTGGTATGAATATTCAGATCCGAAAGATTCAAGACAAAAGTTCATATTGACATAAAAATAATAATACTTCAAGCATACTAACAAAGCAATTATGTCTTCTCAAAGTAACATGGCCAAAGAAAGTTTATCCCTACAAAATCATATAGTTTAGTCATGCTCCATTTTCGTCACACAAGAATGCTCTCATCATGCACAACCCCGATGACAAGCCAAGCAATTGTTTCATACTTTAATAATCTCAAACTCGTAAACCTTCACGCAATACATGAGCGTGAGCCATGTATATAGCACTATGGGTGGAATAGAATATGATGATGGGGGTAATGTGGAGAAGACAAAAAAGGATAAGATCTCACATCAACGAGGCTAATCAATAGCCTATGGAGATGCCCATCGATTGATGTTAATGCAAGGAGTAGGGATTGCCATGCAACGGATGCACTAGAGCTATAAATGTATGAAAGCTCAACAAAAGAAATTAAGTGGGTGTGCATCCAACTTGCTTGCTCACGAAGACCTAGGGCATTTGAGGAAGCCCATCGTTGGAATATACAAGCCAAGTTCTATAATGAAAGATTCCCACTAGTATATGAAAATGACAAAACAAGAGACTCTCTATCATGATGATTATGGTGCTACTTTGAAGCACAAGTGTGGAAAAGGATAGTAGCATTGTACCTTCTCTCTTTTTATCTCATTCATTTTTTTCTTTCTCTTTTTTGGGCCTTCTCTTATTCTTTTTATGGCCTTTCTCTTTTTTTTATATTCCTCACTTGGGACAATGCTCTAGAAAATGATGATCATCACACTTCTATTTATTTACAACTCAAAGATTACAACTCGATACTAGAACAAAGTATTACTCTATATGAATTCCTCTGGCGGTGTACCGGGATATGCAATGAATTAAGAGTGACATGTATGAAAGAATTATGAACGGTGGCTTTGCCACAAATACTATGTCAACTACATGATCATGCTAAGCAATATGACAATGATGAATGTGTCATGATGAACGGTATGGTGGAAAGTTGCATGGCAATATATCTCGGAATGGCTATGGAAATGCCATAATAGGTAGGTATGGTGGCTGTTTTGAGGAAGATATAAGGAGGTTTATGTGTGAAAGAGCGTATCATATCACGGGGTTTGGATGCACCGGCAAAGTTTGCACCAACTCTCAATGTGAGAAAGGGCAATGCACGTGCATCAAGAGGCTAGCAATGATGGAAGGGTGAGAGTGCGATAATCCATGGACTCAACATTAGTCATAAAGAACTCATATACTTATTGCAAAAATCTACAAGTCATCAAAAACCAAAGGATTACGCGCATGCTCCTAGGGGGATAGATTGGTAGGAAAAGACCATCGCTCGTCCCCGACCGCCACTCATAAGGAGGACAATCAAATAACACCTCATGTTTCAAATTTGTTACATAACGTTTACCATACGTGCATGCTACGGGACTTTCTAACTTCAACACAAGCACTTCTCAAATTCACAATTACTCTACTAGCATGACTTTGATATTATCACCTCCATATCTCAAAACAATTATCAAGCATCAAACTTTTCTTTGTATTCAACACACTCAAAAGAAAGTTTTACAAATCTTGAATACCAAGCATATTATAATTATTAAGCAAATTACCATGATATTTAAGACTCTCAAATTAATCTAAGTGAAGCATGAGAGATCAATAGTTTCTTTAAAACAAATCCACCACCGTGCTCTAAAAGATATAAGTGAAGCACTAGAGCAAAACTATAAAGCTCAAAAGATATAAGTGAAGCATATAGAGTATTCTATCAAATTCCAATTCATGTATGGCCCTCTCAAAAGGTGTGTACAGCAAGGATGATTGTCGTAAAATAAAAAGAAAAGACTCAAATCATACAAGACGTTCCAAGCAAAACACATATCATGTGGTGAATAAAAATATAGCTCCAAGTAAAATTACCGATGGAAGTGGACGAAAGAGGGGATGCCTTCCGGGGCATCCCCAATCTTTGACTTTTTGGTGTCCTTAGATTATCTTGGGGGTGCCATGGGCATCCCCAAGCTTAGGCTCGTGCCACTCCTTGTTCCATAATCCATCAAAAAGATTTCACCCAAAACTTGAAAACTTCACAACACAAAACTCAACAGAAATCTCGTGAGCTCCGTTAGCGAAAGAAAACAAAAGACCACTTCAAGGTACTGTAATGAACTCATTCTTTATTTATATTGGTGTTAAACCTACTGTATTCCAACTTCTCTATGGATTATAAACTATTTTACTAGTCATAGATTCATCAAAATAAGCAAACAACACACGAAAAACAGAATCTGTCAAAAACAAACCGCTCAGTAGTAATCAGAACTAACGCGAAACTTCGGAACTCCAAAAATCAGCCAAAATAGGAAGACCTAGGCAAATTTTTATTGATCAGCATCAATTGGAATCAGTATTTTATCACGTTCTAGGGATTTTTAACAATTGTTTTTGTGAACAGAAAGTTTCTGGAAATTTCTGCAAGATCAATGTGACGACCCGACCCGAATGGATCAAGTCTCTGTGCTTAAGTGTCATCCCTGGATCGGTATGCTGACACACACAGTACTCGAGGATTTATAACAGAGGTAAATCACATGTATAAATAACGTAAATACTATTACCTCAATCCAAAATATAGCGGAAGCAACAAGGTTGTGGATTCCCATCAACACCAACGGCAAAGTTGATTTGAGAAATCGTAACCCTAACGTATCACTTACTCGTCGTTCGAAAAGTCGCAACATGAAACGTTGCAGCCCGAAACGGTCAAAGACATGGAATATGCCGCAATGTAACACATAGAGAGTAATGAAAGAATAAGCTATACTACTTGCATATATGGCTGGTGGAAAGATATATGGTTACAGTTTTTGCGAAAAGCCAATTTTTTCCTACATCAAAGGAATAAATTTTACTTTAACAATCATGGTGGTTGAAACATCATTGAGAAGGTATAACCCCAACTCAATCCCAATTAAAGTAATTAACAACCCAACAATATTAATTAAGAGTGATGAGATACATGTGAATACTCAAGTACTAGATACTCAGAATTGTCCATAACCGGGGACACGGCTAATCATGATTAGTTTATACACAATGCAGAGGTTTGCGCACTTTTCCCCACAAGACTCGATCGCCTCCGTTGATTTCTCGCACTACATGGTGTTTGAGAAACGGATGACCGAGACACGCCTTCGAAACATTAACTCTCTACTCCGGTAGACCATACCAAACCTACAAAACCCACTACCTGCTGATCTACCTCTTCAAGAGCTTCACGTAACTTACTCAACTATGCTAGAGCCGATAATAGCTTGTGGCTGCACACGGAAGTTTCTAGCATGAATAATCTCGATTCCTTTGAGCACAGGTGGCGGTCCATAGGAAGATCACACGGGTACCCCGGGATTTCCAAAACAAAACAGACAACACTGGGTTCCCCAGGTGCCTCAATCCACCCAGATGTGTATTAAAGTTGCCACCTTAAGTTAACCATTAATTAACAATCTCACATCTGTCATGAATATCTCTCAAACCCAACCACGTCTACGAGCATAGCATAACAATATAGGCAACACGTAGAAGTAACTCCCAAGGGTTTGATAGTAACATGGCAATAGGTTCCTACCTCATCATCTACTTCCCAACCCACAAATTAATGACATCCTAACCATGCAATGTGCGAGGGTTGAAACTAATGCATAAAAACTGGGTATGAAAAGAGTATGATCAAAGTGTTACTTGCCTGCAATGTTGATGAAGATGATTCGCACTGAAAACTCTTGATAGTTCTACTCGTCACACTCCGGTCAATCTATCGTAATCAAGCAATAGTAACCACACATAAGCAATCACTCAAAAGATCGGAAAAAAACGAAGAAACAATTCGGAAAACATCAAAACCAAGCGAATAACTATTGCAACATAAAACAATTTCTAACAGTACCAAAATTGTGTGTATTTGGCCTTATCAGAAAGTTTATGTCAAGATCTTTAATTTGCAAAAAGAATCAACTAAATCGGAGTTACGAAACTCAAGTTACGATCAAACGAAGTTTGAATACAAATCTGTTTGAATTCAAATTTTAAAACTTTCAAAAACATGTTTGAGTTGGATTACTGGATAGAGGAGATCATAACGAAGAAGTGGGAGTTGGTTTCGTTGGATTTGGACTAACGAGTGAAAAGTTATTAACGTTTGAAAACTAGGGGCTATTCTGTAAAAGAACTACTACAAATAGGTCCCTGAATAGAAAATAAAAAGAAAAAGAAAAAAAAATGTCGAGTGAACGCTCGCTACCGAGACCTAATGAACGAAAGCGTTCACTAACAGATCTAACCTAGCGATCATTCACTAAATAACTAGGTTAAAAAAACAAAACCGGGTTTAAAAAAACGAAACAGGAAAATAAACCGGATCGGACCGGGCGGTTTTTACCGGTCCACGGCGGGTCAACGGCAACGGCGAATGTCCGGCGGTGGCGGCGGTGAAGCGAGAGGAGAGGAGAGGAGAGACGGGGCCGGGGCGGCTTATATAGGCGGGGAGGTGGCCTCGGGAGGCGTGGAGAAGGGGCCACGGGGAGGCATGCCCGGCCGGGACTCAGACGGCGGCGGCGGCGGACTCCCGAGCGGAGTCCGCCATGAGACGAGCGACAGGCGACGTGGGCTGGGCAGCGCCTGGCACAGGAGCTGGGCCGCCCAATCGGCGGAAGAGGAGAGTTTTTTTAAAACAGTCAAACAAAAATAAAACAAATATAAATAGAAATATTATATAGGCATGTAATATATCAAAATTTTCAGAAAAAGATTTCCTACAACATGAACATTATTCTAGTTTCAAATAAAATCCACAAAATTCTAATAATTCAAACAGTGCTACTTTTCCAATAAAATCCAATAAAAATCATTTTAAAATACCAAAATTAATTCAAATTTATTTCTCTCCAATTTTCTGATGTAGGGAATCATGTTACCCTATTTTCCATATAGTTTATTTTTGGAGGAAAATAATTTGAATAAAACCCAAATAACTCCAAATTGGAAATAAATTCAAAAGAACTTTGAATTTAATTCTTTGAAACTCCCAACTCATATTTCATATGTTTTGAAGAAGTCATTTTATCTTCTCTCGTGAAAATCATTGAGTTGCATAAAGTTTCAGAATTGGAAATATTCTCAAATGAAATTCAAATATTTTCAACACCCCTTGTCATTTAAATAAATGGAAGAAGTCATATCATCTTCACTCTAGGGTTTGTGATGAAAAGAATTTGAATTCCCGAAGATCATAAAAGCAAAATGAAAGTTTGGGAAAGTCCTTTTATTCCCTCTCATTTAACTTTCAAAAAGTTTCGAATTCACTCACTTTCAGTCAATCAATCAAACAATCACTCAAATCTATCTATAACATTCCAAAATTTAGAATTTCGGGATGTTACAAACTACCACCCTTAAAATGAATCTCGTCCTCGAGATTCGGAGAGGCTAGCAAGAAATAGGTTAGGGTTTGGGGGTCTTCTCAAAAATCCATCGATCATCACAGGGGGTCTGGGTGCTACCACCCTTAGAAGCATTGTTAAGGTTCCATCAAAACTCATATACTCCATCCTTATTACTGACAGTGTCGGTCTTCTCAGATCTTAAGGATAATTCCTTCTCTGGGCTCTTCCGGTAGTGGCATAACCTTTTCCTCAATTCTTTTGTCCTTTCATCTTGGTAAGGTTATCCTGAAACTGGGTCTTCATAGCTGACGGGTCTGGCGCCAATTCTAAACAACTATCGATATCTCATGGTGGTCAACAATTTATGGTTTCTCCTGCAGAAAACGGGTCTGGGTTGAACCTCACCGTATAACCTACGATTGGCAACAACTGCCGTGTACAAGGGAAAAAATACTTATACCATTCTAAGGTTTAAACAGGGTTTTGATCGTCGTCTCTCTACTATAGGTAAGTCACTCAGATTTACCATCCCATATAGGCAAAGCGAATAATAAGAGTAAGTCGGTATGGTGATCAATCCATCCCGCACCCAAATCATTACCTTGTACATGGTTTAGCGAATCTCGCATTCTAACACTTGGTCATCCTCACAAGCATTGCAGAATTTCTCTTGTCGACGAACCAAGTTCGGAAAATCCATTGATTCTGCAAGCCAAACAAACATCTATCGTTTCTTCACAACTCTCAGGTTTTGCGTAAACTCCTATAGAATCGTCGGTTGATAAAGTCGTAACTTCTTTCCGGGTTTTTCCTTCAACAAGAGTGTGCTTGCTTCTTGGCAGGTCCTGGGGCCTTTGGGCTATGGCCCATCTCATCACTTGTAGATTGAACTCATCCTCGGGGCAGCTGATCGTTATCCCAACATCCAACTTCCTGGCATACTTAAATCCATCCAATTGTAGTGTCTTCCTTCCTTCTATTTGCACCAAACTAGGACATGATTACTCAGATTCATCATGGAATTTCCATTTATCCATATTTCCAACATCATGCCTCCTTTATATCTAATAGTAATTCATCTCTTCATCCTCGTGGGATATCCCACATACCGAGATAAAAACTTATACTTAAGAAGTCCATACTCCACTTCGTGGAACATCATTATCCTTTCCAGGGTCAAGCGTCCTTACAGGGGAATATTGGCCATTTCTACATGGCACTTCTTCAACTGGAATACGTGAAACACATCATGAACTCCTGACAGTCCTTCGGGTGACTCCAACTTTTTAGCCAATTCTCCCATACGTTCCAAACTCGGTATGGTCCTACAAATCTCGGGGCTAACTTTCCCTTAACTCCAAATAGTTTAACTCCTCGCAGAGGGGACACACGAAGACATTCTCTGTCTTCAATTTCAGACTTCCTCCTTGCGTTTTTGAGTATGCATAACTATTCTGCCTGGACTGAGCTACCTTCAGTCTATCTCGAATCAACTTAACATTCTCTTCTGACTCCTTAATCACATTTGGTCCAAACAACTGACGGTCACCAACTTCATCCCACATCAAATGGTGTCTGGCTTCTTTTCCCATACAAAGCTTCAAAAGGGGCCATCTTCAAACTGACTTGGTAGCTGTTGTTGAATGAGAACTCCGCGTAAGGTAGATTATCATCACTACTAGATCCATAATCTAGCGCACAAGCTCTCAACATGTCCTCCAGAATCTGATTGACTCTCTCGATTTATCCATCTGTCTGCGGATGAAAGGCTGTACTGAACTCTAGCCTACTACCCAAAGTGTGGTGCAGCTGATTCCAAACTTTGAGGTAAACTGTGTTCCTCTACGATGGTCCTCGGAACTCCATGCAGACATACGATCCTTGTCAAATATATCTTGGCCAACTTCGCACTTGTATAGGTGGTTTTCACTGGGATAAAGTGAGCCACTTTGGTCAAGCGAGTCAACTACTACCCAGATAGAATCATATCCCGACCAGGTTCTGGGAAATCCGGTAATGAAATCCATGCCAAACTTATCCTGCTTCCATTCGTGTATCGGCATAGGCTGTAGTAATCCTGCTGGCTTCTGATGCTCTGCTTTTATTCTCTCTGGCATACATTACCTACGACTACATACTCCGCAATATCCTTCTTCTCACCAGTCCACCAGAAACACTACTTCAAATCCAATTACATCTTGGTGTTTCCAGGGCGAATCGAGTATGGTGAGTCATGAGCCTCCTGAAGTATTAACTTCCTGATCTTTGCATTATTAGGTATATGTACACTGTCCTCAAACCATAAGGTGTCATGCTCATCCTTACGAAAACCTTTGGACTTTCCTTTGCTCATCCTCTCTTTTATCTCAGCAATCTCTTTCTCATACTTCTGAGCTTCACAGATCTTTCCCAGCAATGTAGACTGAACTTCCATTGCTGCAACAAAACCTTTGGGAACAATCTCCAATTGAAGTTCCCTGAAAATCCTCGGCTAACTCCTTAGGTAATCCTCCGATTATGAGGGTATTCGTCCTTGTTTTCTTTTTGGTTGTATCCTATTTCTCCACAAAGCCTGTATGCACAAGGTTTCTTCATATCCTTTCCATAAGGCCTCAATTTCTGGGACACAAACCGAGACTTTAGCAAAGTCAACTTTAATTCTTTCCAAGTGGTTACTCCTTGCAATCCTTTGATGGTTTGGTACATCCTCCACCAAATAGCAGCACCTCTTTCAAAGCACTCAAGAGCATGCTGGGTCATATCCTTTTCGACTATAGTGTTATTCTCCAGGCGATCCTCCATGTTTTGAATCCATTGGTCTGTCTCCAATTGACTCATCGATCCAGAAAATACAAGCTCATCTCCATTCATCCTCTATTGGGTCCATGGGTTTGGGGTGGGATAAGAGAGATAGAGAGGGATACACACAATGCAAACAATTGTTTTGAAAATACAGATTTTATTGTGGCTGTCGGAAAAACAACATCAAACAAATGACAGCTCACAATCGTCGCATCTAACGTAGGTATATAACTGGGTTGGGTCTTCTAAAGGTCTATAGATCTCAACGCCATCAAACTCTTCAAGTCTTAGTCATGTCTCCGATGGCTTCTTCTGATCATGCTTGCTCTTCTCAAGTTCTTTTGCAATATCATCTCTATTGACGCAGAGTCTCTCGTGACGTCCTTTAATATTCTGGAGTTGCATTCCAAACTTCCGGTTTCAACATCCTTGGCATGAACCATGTTCCTACTGTCCTTCAGTTCCTGACAAATCTCCGTTATCTCGAGGTTTTAGCTCCTCCAGCTGGGCTACTTTCAGCTTCCGGTTCCTGAGTTCTTCACCAATTGCCTTCTTGTCAAAATATTGCTTCTTGTAGGTCCATCTTAACTTCTTGATGTAACGCTCCAGATCCTGGTGATACGCCAGCTGAGGTTAAAACTGCATCTTTTGCTGATAGATGCTCCATCAGCTTTCTACCATCCAATCCTTCCATGCATCTGCATGCTTAACTCCGCACGGTGACAATAGCATAAGCGACAATAATACCATGGTCAGCCGTGTCTATGCCCATGTTACTGCCATGAGCTTCATTCCATATTTGATATCTCCTGCCTTAGGGTTTTCTTGACAAAAATTTGAGTTCTGATGCTCCATATTCTGGTCTTACTCCAATACACCTTAATCTCGGGTATTGATTACTTCCATAGTCTGCCAAGTTCCATAAGCGTAACCTTCCTAGGTCATACAAATCCGGAAATTCTTCAAGCCTTCAAATTCTCCTAGTCTTCGGAGTCTTCACCGTTGTAGTTTCCGTCATTATAATGCTCGGTAAAATCCTCTTCATTCCAAAATAGTCTTAGTTGTCCGATATCTTGTACTCCTTTGGAGTGGTCTCATCGGTCGAATCTTCGAGTGGTCAAAAGGGAAAAGGGGTATGGTCTCACTAAAAGGGAATATTTGAATAAACTCAGAAGAGAAGAGAGATAAAAGATCTTTTTGAAAAATAAGTTGTAGAGAAAAATCTTTCCTATGGGCTTGTCAGTTTCTAGGGTCACGTCCTACAGCCAACATGTGCTCTAATACCATCTTGTAACGACCCGACCCGAATGGATCAAGTGTCTGTGCTTAAGTGTCATCCTCGATCGGTATCTTTGGCCTTTACAATACTCGAGGATTTATAACAGAGGTAAATCACATGTATAAATAACGTAAATACTATTACCTCAATCCAAAATATAGCGGAAGCAACAAGGTTGTGGATTCCCATCAACACCAACGGCAAAGTTGAGTGTAGAAATCGTAACCCTAACGTATCACTTACTCGTCGTCTGAAAAGTCTGCAACATGAGACGTTCCAGCCCGAAAACGGGTCAGCACACGGAATATGCTGGCAATGTACCACATAGAGAGTAATGAAAGAATAAGCTATACTACATGCATATATGGCTGGTGGAAAGCTCTATGGTTACAGTTTTTGCGAAAAGCCAATTTTTCCCTACATCAAAGGAATAAATTTTACTTTAACTATCATGGTGGTTGAAACATCATTGAGAAGGTATAACCCCAACTCAATCCCAATTAAAGTAATTAACAACCCAACAATATTAATTAAGAGTGATGAGATACATGTGAATACTCAAGTACTAGATACTCAGAATTGTCCATAACCGGGGACACGGCTAATCATGATTAGTTTATACACTCTGCAGAGGTTTGCACACTTTTCCCCACAAGACTCGATCGCCTCCGTTGATTTCTCGCACTACATGGTGTTTGAGAAACGGATGACCGAGACACAGTCTTCCAGAAACATTAACTCTCTACTCCGGGTAGACCATACCAAACCTACAAAACCCACTACCTGCTGATCTACCTCTTCAAGAGCTTCACGTAACTTACTCAACTATGCTAGAGCCCATAATAGCTTGTGGCTGCACACGGAAGTTTCTAGCATGAATAATCTTAGTTCCCTTTGAGCCTGGGTGGCGGTCCATAGGAAGATCACACGGGTACCCCGGGATTTCCAAAACAAAACAGACAACACTGGGTTCCCCAGGTGCCACAATCCACCCATATGTGTATTATAGTTGCCACCTTAAGTTAACCATTAATGAACAATCTCACATCTGTCATGAATATCTCTCAAACCCAACCACGTCTACGAGCATAGCATAGCAATATAGGCAACACGTAGAAGTAACTCCCAAGGGTTTGATAGTAACAGGGCAATAGGTTCCTACCTCATCATCTACTTCCCAACCCACAAATTAATGACATCCTAACCATGCAATGTGCGAGGGTTGAAACTAATGCATAAAAACTGGGTATGAAAAGAGTATGATCAAAGTGTTACTTGCCTGCAATGTTGATGAAGATGATTCGCACTGAAAACTCTTGATAGTTCTACTCGTCACACTCCGGTCAATCTATCGTAATCAAGCAATAGTAACCACACATAAGCAATCACTCAAAAGATCGGAAAAAAACGAAGAAACAATTCGGAAAACATCAAAACCAAGCAAATAACTATTGCAACATAAAACAATTTCTAACAGTACCAAAATTGTGTGTATTTGTCCTTATCAGAAAGTTTATGTCAAGAGCTTTAATTTGCAAAAAGAATCAACTAAATCGGAGTTACGAAACTCAAGTTATGATCAAACGAAGTTTGAATACAAATCTGTTTGAATTCAAATTTTAAAACTTTCAAAAACATGTTTGAGTTGGATTACTGTATAGAGGAGATCATAACGAAGAAGTGGGCGTTGGTTTCATTGGATTTGGACTAACGAGTGAAAAGTTATTAACGTTTGAAAACTAGGGGCTATTCTGTAAAAGAACTACAACAAATAGGTCCCTGAATAGAAAATAAAAAGAAAAAGAAAAAAAATATCGAGCGAACGCTCGCTACCGAGACCTAATGAACGAAAGCGTTCACTAACAGATCTAACCTAGCGATCATTCACTAAATAACTAGGTTAAAAAAACAAAACCGGTTTTAAAAAAAAACGAAACAGGAAAATAAACCGGATCGGACCGGGCGGTTTTTACCGGTCCACGGCGGGTCAACGGCAACGACGACTGTCCGGCGGCGGCGGCGGTGAAGCTAGAGGAGCGGAGAGGAGAGACGGGGCCGGGGCGGCTTAAATAGGCGGGGAGGCGGCCTCGGGAGGCGTGGAGAAGGGGCCACGGGGAGGCGTGCCCGGCCGGGACTCGGACGGCGGCGGCGGCGGACTCCCGAGCGGAGTCCCGCTCGGGGACGAGGGTGACGGGCGACGTGGGCTGGGCCGCGGCCTGGCCTGGGAGCTGGGTCGGCCCAGTCGGCGGAAGAGGGAGAGTTTTTTTTATAAAAAAACAGTCAAACAAAAATAAAAACAAAAATAAATAGAAATGTAGAAATATTATATAGGCATATAATATATCAAAATTTTCAGAAAAAGATTTCCTACAACATGAACATTATTCTAGTTTCAAATAAAATCCACAATAATTCTAATAATTCAAACAGTGCTACTGGTCCAATAAAATCCAATAAAAATCATTTTAAAATACCAAAATTAATTCAAATTTATTTCTCTCCAATTTTCTCGATGTAGGAATCATGTTACCCTATTTTCCATATAGTTTATTTTTGGAGGAAAATAATTTGAATAAAACCCAAATAACTCCAATTGGAAATAAATTCAAAAGAACTTTGAATTTAATTCTTTGAAACTCCCAACTCATATTTCATATGTTTTGAAGAAGTCATTTTATCTTCTCTCGTGAAAATCATTGAGTTGCATAAAGTTTCAGAATTGGAAATATTCTCAAATGAAATACAAATATTTTCAACACCCCTTGTCATTTAAATAAATGGAAGAAGTCATATCATCTTCACTCCAGGGTTTGTGATGAAAAGAATTTGAATTCCCGAAGATCATAAAAGCAAAATGAAAGTTTGGGAAAGTCCTTTTATTCCCTCTCATTTAACTTTCAAAAAGTTTCCAATTCACTCACTTTCTGTCAATCAATCAAACAACCAATCAAATCTATCTATAACATTCCAAAATTTAGAATTTCGGGATGTTACAATCAAATAACTATCATCCAAGAAGATCCTATAGGTTTAACTTGGCACAAACACTAACTAAAAGATAAAACCACATCTAAACAGAAGGTAGATGGATTATTTATTACTAAGCAGCAAGGAAAAATATTGGGTTGTCTCTCAACAAGCGCTTTTCTTTAAAGCCTTTTAGCTAGGCAATGATAATTTTAATGATGCTTGCATGAAAGACAAGAATTGAAGCACAAAGAGAGCATCATAAAACACGTGACAAACACATCTAAGTCTAACATACTTCCTATGCATAGCCATCTTATAGAAAAACAAATTATCATAGCAAGCAAAAACTAGCATATGCAAGGAGGCGGAAAGGAACAATAACAATCTCAACATAACGAGAGGTAATTTAGTAACATGAAAATTTCTATAACCATATTTTCCTCTCTCATAATAATTACATGTAGGATCATAAGAAAATTCAACAATATAGCTATCACATAACATATTCTCAACATGATCCACATGCATGCGAAGTTGACACTCTTCCAAAATAGTGGGATTATCATTAACTAAAGTCATGATTTCTCCAAACCCACTTTTATCAAAAATACCATAAGATTGAACATTATCCAAATATGTGGGATCTAAAGTTGACACTATTCGAAACCCACTTTCAATATTATTGCAAACAATATTATCAATCTCATATTCATCATGGGGCTTAAATAAATATTCAGGATCATAAGAAGAATCACCCCAATCATGATCATTGCAACAAGTAGTAGACATAGCAAAACTAGCATCCCCAAGCTTAGGGTTTTGCATATTATTAGCATAATTGACATCAAGAGAATTTATAGTAAAATCATTGCAATCATGCTTTTCATCGAAGGGACTATCAAGTATAGGTGCAATAGTAACGATCTCATGTTTAACATAAGGAACTATAGCAAATTCATCTTCATAAATATTGGCATCGTGGCCACAAGAATAGCAAGCATCATGTCCATCAAGGGATATTTCAACCAAATCATTGGAACCATCATTATCTATAGATTCATGCATATCGTTATTTTCTTCCAAAGCAACGGTCATTCTTTCAATAAATTCTTGGACATAGACATTATGAGCAAGGTTTTCATTGCAATATTTAAGTATGACGGAATTTTCAGATTTGTTGAGAGTAAAATCATACTTTTCGATCAAAGAAGCAACTTCATGAGCACCCTTAAAAATGACAAATTCTTCAATTTGTTTGATATCATAGTAACTATAAACACGCTTTGCATAAGAAGATAAGATTTCATTATCATTGAACTCACATAGGTAGGGAAGGTGTTTTTTAGGGTTCTTAGAGCAACAAGTAAAATCACACATTTCACAAAAATTCCAAGCATAGCATAGCAAACTATTTATATGATACCATAAGAGCTTCCCTTTTTCAGACAAACGATGACGCACAAAATAAGCATGCTCATCTAAAGATTTCCCATCAACTAGGCTAGTTGGGGTTTCAGCATGAGCGCATAAGGATCAAAGATGATCCAAGTAGAACACTTTAAGTGGATCCATATCAATTGATTTTCAGCAAGCGAAGATGCAAGCATATAGAAGGCACAAGGAAACACAAACAAAGATACATACGGGAAGAAGGCGAACGAAAAAGGAGGGGGCGAATAAAACGGCAAGGGTGAAGTGGGGGAGAGGAAAACGAGAGGCAGATGGCAAATAATGCAATGCGAGAGATAAGGGATTGTGATGGGTAATCGGTATGTTGACTTTTGCGTAGACTCCCCGACAACGGTGCCAGAAATTCTTCTTGCTACCTCTTGAGCTTGCGTTGGATTTCCCTGAAGAGGAGAGGATGATGCAGCAAAGTAGCATAAGTATTTCCCTCAGTTTTTGAGAACCAAGGTATCAATCCAGTAGGAGGCTACGCGCGAGTTCCTCGTACCTACACAAAACAATAGCTCAACGCAACCAACGCGATTAGGGGTTGTCAATCCCTTCACGGTCACTTACGAGAGTGAGATCTGATAGAGATGATAGATAATATTTTTGGTATTTTTCGTATAAAGATGCAAGGTAAAATAAAAGGCAAAGGTAAAAAGCAAATCAAATATAAAGTGGTTGGAGATTGATATGATGAGAATAGACTCGGGGGCCATTGGTTTCACTAGTGGCTTCTCTCAAGAGCATAAGTATTTCTACGGTGGGTGAACAAATTACTGTTGAGCAATTGACAGAATTGAGCATAGTTATGAGAATATCTAGGTATGATCATGTATATAGGCATCACGTCCGAGACAAGTAGACCGACTCCTGCCTGCATCTACTACTATTACTCCACTCATTGACCGCTATCCAGCATGCATCTAGAGTATTAAAGTTCAAGAAAACAGAGTAACGCCTTAAGCAAGATGACATGATGTAGAGGAATAAATTCATGCAATATGATAAATACCCCATCTTGTTATCCTCGGTGGCAACAATACAATACGTGCCTTGCTGCCCTTTCTGTCACTGGGTAAGGACACTGCAAGATTGAACCCAAAGCTAAGCACTTCTCCCATTGCAAGAAAAACCAATCTAGTAGGCCAAACCAAACTGATAATTCTAAGAGACTTGCAAAGATAACCAATCGTACATAAAAGAATTCAGAGAAGATTCAAATATTGTTCATAGATAATCTTGATCATAAACCCACAATTCATCAATCTCAACAAACACACCGCAAAAAGAAGATTACATCGAATAGATCTCCACGAGAGAGGGGGAGAACATTGTATTGAGATCCAAAAAGATAGAAGAAACCATCTAGCTACTAACTATGGACCCGAAGGTCTGAGGTAAACTACTCACACTTCATCGGAGAGGCTATGGTGATGATGTAGAAGCCCTCCGTGGTGGATGCCCCCTCCGTGGAGCTCCTAACAAGCCCCAAGATGGGATCTCGTGGAGTGCAGAAGGTTGCGGCGGTGGAATTAGGTTTTGGCTCCAGATCTCGATCGCTTGGGGTGCGTGAGGTATATATAGGAGGAAGGAGTACGTCGGTGGAGCTTCAAGGGGCCCACGAGGCAGGGGGCACGCCCTAGGGGGGGGTGCGCCCTCCACCCTCATGACCGCCTCGTGGCTTTCTTGATGGAGGGTCCAAGTCTCCTGGATCTTATCTGATGAGAAAATCACGTTCCCGAAGGTTTCATTCCGTTTGGACTCCGTTTGATATTTCGTTTCTTCGAAACACTGAAATAGGCAAAAAACAGCAATTCTGGGCTGGGCCTCCGGTTAATAGGTTAGTCCCAAAAGTAATATAAAAGTGGAAAATAAATCCCAATATAGTCCAAAACAGTAGATAATATAGCATGGAGCAATCAAAAATTATAGATACTTTGGAGACGTATCAGAGGGTAATGGTATCCCTTTCATTATCATTTTTTTGAGTGTACGTATCGAAGACGTCACTAGTCGTACTAGAAAGGATGATAACCTCATGAAGAAATGTTAGCGATAAATCCTACATCTACGAATCAGACTACAGAAAGTTACATAACTTCCTAACTAAATCCTCCCCCCCCCCTGCCGCCCTGATTTTCATGGGGTGGGCCCTTCCCTCCCTCTATTCCAGTAATCCTAACTCCCCACATTTCCTTTTATGTTAAACATGTACCTAATCTTAGGTTGGTCTAGCATTTCTCGAAATGTTAGTACCAAAATTTGAGATGAAGCTAAACCACACGAATGTATGATGGAGTGAGAGTGATGGGGAGGAGGATACATGGGCTGGAGAGAAGGTGGGTAGAAAGGTCGTACTTGCCAGGGTCACATTAGCATAGGGCGAAATAAGATAGGATTTTTTTATTGGTAATGTTAGAAATCTAATGTCGTATTTTAAAGTATGGCAAAGCAAACATTTTTTATGGCACTTTATGTTGGCGCGAGGATGTCAAATTTAATTGGCAAGCACGACAATTTTATGGCAAAAAAATGAACTGGGATGGATTTATCATGCTTGCCAACTAAACTTGACATTCTCGGCAATCATAATTTTCCATAAAAACTTTTGATTTTCCATTGTAAAAAATCTAACGTCAGATTTGTAGTTGAGTCTGTTGTTATCGATAAATTGGGAATCGGCCGCAAGGTATATAAGAGACCAGCCCTCTTCAAATCAGTTATTTATATTCTTGCATATTATTTATTTCATAGCAACGCATGATAGCTTACAAGTCTACCTAATATATATCCCCAACCGATCACTTGTTAGTCCCCTATAACTCCCAAGAAAGCGAAGCAATGATGTAATAGGTGTTAGATTGACTTATTGGGGCATTTCATATGCCGAGGGAATTTCCATTGGAAAAGAACAACTTTCAATAAGCACAAGTAGAAAAGGACAAGCTAGATGTTGAAAAGTGCATGGTTGCCTGGTTGAATTTTCCCATTTGATTGGGAGTCAGTTTGGTTGGCATCCTCGGTGTTTGGTACCTGGCACGAGCCCTGCCTGGGAGCTGTCTGAGGGACATTTGGTTGGTAACCTGGTGGTGCTTGCACTAGCTTGGCCTGGAGATGATTCTTGTGCTTAGCCTGGTTAAAAATTGCATGCATGTACTTAGCCTGGCCCAGTGATGACCCACAAGTATAGGGGATCTATCGTAGTCCTTTCGATAAGTAAGAGTGTCGAGCCCAACGAGGAGCAGAAGGAAATGACAAGCGGTTTTCAGTAAGGTATTCTCTGCAAGCACTGAAATTATCAGTAAGAGATAGTTTTGTGATAAGGTAATTTATAATGGGTAACAAGTAACAAAAGTAAACAAGGTGCAGCAAGGTGGCCCAATCCTTTTTGTAGCAAAGGACAAGCCTGGACAAACTCTTCTGTAAAGGAAAAAGGAAAACGCTCCCGAGGACACATGGGAATTATCGTCAAGCTAGTTTTCATCATGCTCATATGATTCACGTTCGTTACTTTGCTAATTTGATATGTGGGTGGACCGGTGCTTGGGTACCACCCTTCCTTGGACAAGCATCCCACTTATGATTAACCCCTCTTGCAAGCATCCGCAACTACAAAAGAAGTATTAAGGTAAACCTAACCATAGCATGAAACATGTGGATCCAAATCAGCCCCTTACGAAGCAACACATAAACTAGGGTTGAAGCTTCTGTCACTCTAGCAACCCATCATCTACTTATTACTTCCCAATGCCTTCCCCTAGGCCCAAACAATGGTGAAGTGTCATGTAGTCGACGTTCACACAACACCACTAGAGGAAAGACAACATACATCTCATCAAAATATCGAACGCATACCAAATTCACATGACTACTTATAGCAAGACTTCTCCCATGTCCTCCGGAACAAACGTAACTACTCACAAATCATATTCATGTTCATAATCAGAGGGGTATTAATATGCATAAAGGATCTGAACATATGATCTTCCACCAAATAAACCAACTAGCATCAACTACAAGGAGTAATCAACACTACTAGCAACCCACAGGTACCAATCTGAGGTTTTGAGACAAAGATCGGATACAAGAGATAAACTAGGGTTTGAGCTGAGATGGTGCTAGTGAAGATTTTGATGGAGATTGAACCCCTCCCGATGAGAGGATCAATGGTGATGGCGATGGTGATGATTTCCCCCTCCCGGAGGGATATTTCCCTGACTGAACAGCTCCGCCGGAGCCCTAGATTGGTTTCGCCAAGTTCCGCCTCGAGACGGCGGCGCTTCGTCCCGAAAGCTTCCTTCTGATTTTTTCCAGGGCAAAAGACTTCATATAGAAAAAGATGGGCACCGGAGGCCTGCCAGGGGGCCCACGAGGCAGGGTGCGCGCCCAGGGTGGTAGGGCGCGCCCCCACCCTCGTGGACAGGGTGTGGCCCCCCTCTGGTGCTTTCTTCGCCCAATATTTTGAATATATTCCAAAACTGACTTTCGTGGAGTTTCAGGACTTTTGGAGTTGTGCAGAGTAGGTCTATAATATTTGCTCCTTTTCCAGCCCAGAATTCCAGCTGGCAGTATTCTCCCTCTTCGTGCAAACCTTGTAAACTAAGAGAGAATAGGCATAAGTATTGTGACATAATGTGTAATAACAGCCCATAATGCAATAAATATCAACATAAAAGCATGATGCAAAATGGACGTATCAACTCCCCCAAGCTTAGACCTCTCTTGTCCTCAAGCGGAAGCCGATAACCAAAAATATGTCCACATGTTTAGAGATAGAGGTGTCAATAAAATAAAATACGGACATGAGGGCATCATGATCATTCTTATAACAGCACTATATATATATATAGTATGAATCAGAAACTTCATTGAAAACTAACAAACTGTGATCTTGGTCATTGAAGCAATTGCAATTTATCATAACATCGGAAAGAGTCAATATAAGAGCTTTTCAGCAAGTCCACATACTCAGCTATCATTTAGTCTTTCACAATTTCTAACACTCATGCAATACTTATGGGTATGGAGTTTTAATCGGACAGAGAGAAAGATAGGGGCTTATAGTGTTGCCTCCCAACCTTTTACCTCGAGGGTAATGTCAACAATAATAGTTTATGATAACTTACATCCAATTGGATATATATATCAGGATCTTTCCAACACAATGTGCTTGCCAAAGGATAAAGTGTAAAAAGGAAAGGTGAAGATCACCATGACTCTTGCATAAGGCATAAGACAAAAATAAAAGATAGGCCCTTCGCAGAGAGAAGCAGAGGTTGTCATGTGCTTTTATGGTTGGATGCACGAAATCTTAATGCAGAAGAACGTCAGTTTATATTGCCACTTGTGATAGGGACCTTTATTATGCCTGTTGGAGATATACCCTAGAGGCAATCATGTATGATGATATTTCCTATGTGTTTATGAATAAAGATAGTCCTTGGACATTATCAATGATGTGTATCAGCAAGTACGTGACTTGTTTGTGGGATGCATTGTATGATGACTGTCCTAAAAGGTCCCTAGTCGAAAGGGCTGTGTGGACGCGCAGCCGACTAGACTAGCATATGACACGGTCGATGGCTCGGTCTCACTAGCCATGGAGCATTGGATGCTAACCGGATAATATGGACTTGGAAAGGTCTGGTCGGATTCGACATAGTCGGATCCGAGTCGAGATAAGGTCTGAGTCGGACAGACCCAACTATGAGACGCAGCGATATGTCATTTGTGAGTCTCTAGTACAACATACGTTCTATGTCCTAAGACCTGAGCTGACGCATGTACTCTGGATGGTGACAGACTTGCTTTGGGCCGACCAAACGCTACTCCGTGGATCGGGTAGTTACAAAGGTAGGTTTCGGTTTGTCCAGTCCCATGCTGCGAGACATGGTCGAGCAAGATGGGATTTGCCCTCCGATCGGAGAGATATACTCTGGGCCCTCGTGTGA
The DNA here is from genome assembly GCA_021605205.1 of Aegilops longissima. Lineage (NCBI taxonomy): Eukaryota > Viridiplantae > Streptophyta > Magnoliopsida > Poales > Poaceae > Aegilops > Aegilops longissima. The sequence continues at coordinate 245,735,497 of CM038682.1, read as the reverse complement.
TCTCGACCAGGAACAACATGGCTATGCGACAAGGATTATGAGATAATCCGGACGGTGGGTCGGTATCATCGAACGAGAAAGAGGTCGAGCTAGCACAAGGATGACAGTCTCGCCTTGAGCCCGACAACATATATCATGCGGCAAAGGGAATGAAGTGTGACACGTTATGCAGTGTTCGCCTAACCAGCTTCATAGTCTGCTTGGTGGTCGGCACGCCTTGCTAGAGGCCGCTACCAACCGTGCATGTCGGAGGTGATCCGAATCGTGACCAAGCCGACTTGAACCTAAGGGGTCGCGCGCTTAAGGGAAGGAACCTCGAGGTCGGTTCGTGAGACACCGGTCGGATGTGATCCAAACTGGACTAGGAACGTGACCGAATAGACTTTGGGCTTTAGGGTCCGTCGAGGCCCAAGTGTTGAGCCCGCGACGGACGCCTATGTAAAGTGGAGGTGCGGCACACTCAGCGATTGATCGCTTGGCGCTGCGGCTAGGGTTTGCATGTGTTGCGAATAGCCACCTCCACTCGTCGCCGATCGTGTGATCGGACCTAGCAGTCCGCCGACGATGTTCCTCCCGCACGCGGATACCGTTAGAGGCGGTGCACTTGCGCCGCTCCGCGAACTCGTCGTGGGATCGGACGACCGCCGCCGAGGGAGATCGGACGAGGAGAAGACGATACACTCGGACGCGCTGCCCCAACTCTTCTTCACTGCGCACGCATCTGGCCTAGTGGTAACGAATCGTGATCCATCTCCCATAGCATGTTCCCGGATGTTCTCGCGATAGGAATTTTTAATTTGCGGTCGACGCACCCTACCGTAGAACCCAACAAAGGTGTCGAGCCTCTGTTATAGGATTTGGATTCAGATCGTATGCATATTAGATATGTGGAGGCGGCAGATGAGATCTGTTGTCCTTGAAGAGATCGGCTATGTGCACGGTTGATGTGATCAACTGCACATGGGGATCTTTGAGGCTATGTTTTCTGTAAATCCGGATCGATGAGGTCGTGACACGATCTACCCCTACCGGTCGATCATCCGCCATCGGGGTTAACAGTGAAACGTAAATCCGAATCGGATTCGCGATGATCGATGAGATCGGTCAGATCAGAGAATTCGGCGTTATCGGAGTTCAGATGTGATCTGTGATTTCCGAAACATCGTGTGCGTAGCGCCGTGTATTTCGTACCCGACACACAAACCGGTAGAATGCGATTCTATGCATAACTTTGTTTTGCAGGTTTGATGTGAATAGTATGGCTCATGTGTATGTGATGCATGTGTGTAATTTATACGTGGCCTGCATGTCATGTTTGTCAGCCGGCAGGAGCCAAAGTGCTGTCATTATAATGTATAACGACCTGCGTGTCGACTTGTGACTCTATGTAAATTCATTACTAGTTGTAGTAGTTGGATAATAGAGATCAGGTTGGTGGCTTGGCGCCCCGGCGTGACAAACAAGATGGAGTTCGAGATGGTCACCGAGTCGGAGCCGCCCGGAAGAACGCCCATGAAGGAGCCATACTATTTCACAATATGTGTTATATTTGTGATTCTTATGCTTCTTTGTTTCTATGCATGTTAAAATGATAGAATGATCCTCATGAATATCAAGCGAATTGCCATCCCCGATGTTGCACCTTCGCACGCCAAGTACGCCTAGTAGTGGGCTCATAAAATTGGGGTGCTCTTGGGTGTCCTTGAATCAAGGGTTCGTGTCGGACACGGACATGCACCGCATCGAGTTAACTTGACAAGGCTATCAAAACGGTTTTGGGCCTTGTGGAAAAGAAGGTTGGGAGCCGGGTATGAGATACCTTCCCGACCGGCGAAGTCGATAGAGATACGATTAGCAAGGAGTTGCTTACGGATAGGTATGTTGGCTAGCAAGTGATGCTAAAGCTCACTAGTCGCATGCGCTAGTCGGATCCTGAATCACCGAGAGTTTGCGGAGGATGTCGACTTCATGGGAGTATTTCGTTCAGGCTAGAATTACTCTACATAAACACATTGCTTAGTGATTGCATATTTTCTTTGTAGATCAATGGCACCACCTGCTCAACCCAACTTTGCATTGAAATCAATTCGGAAAAACTGAATGGAACAAACTTTACCACCTGGTATAGAAATTTGAGAATTGTTCTCAAGCACGATAAAAGGAACATGTTCTAGAGGATCCACTTCGGAGGAACCTGCCGATAATGCTAGTGCCACAGCCTAAGAATGCCTACGAAACTCGTTGATGAATCAACGGAGATCAGTTGTCGATGTTTGGCTTGTATGGAGCCCGATTTGCAACAGCATTTCAAAATGTTGAGGCTTACAATATGATCGAGAGTCTCAAGAGCATGTTTCGCATACGTGCTAGGACCGAAGGTTCAACGTCTGGCGATCCTTGATGGATTGCAAGTGAAGGAAGGTGATCCATCGAGCCCACATGTGATCAAGATGATCGGATATGTGCAAGCTTTGGATCGTTTGGGCTTCCCGCTCTTGGATGAGCTGGCTCTTGATGTTGTTCGGGTTCTCTTCCGCCAGCTATGGGACATTCATCTCGAACTATCATATGCATGGCATGGATAAGAAGCTCACTGAATTGCATGGGATGCTCAAGGTGGCGAGCAGGATATTAAGAAAGGCACGCATCAAGTGTTGATGGTGCGAAATCGCTAAGTTCAAGAAGAGTTGGTCCAAGAAAAGGCTAAGGCAAAGGGCACGGAGACGGTAACCTCACCGCCGCTACCAAGTCTGGACGGACTCAAGACCGTTTGCTTTCACTACAAGGAGACCGTCATTTGGAAGAGAAATCAGAGCAAGTGGCTTGCGAGCATGGCAAGAAGGCCGGAAATGCTTCTTCAGCAAAGGTACACTTGTTGCATATGTTATAGACATTTACCTTGCTGACATACCTAGTAGCTCTTGGGTATTTGATACGGATCGGTTGTTCATATTTGCAACTCGATGCAGGGGCTGGTAAGAACTAGGCGTGTGGCACAAGGGGAGATTGACATCGTGGTCGGCAACAAAGCAAGAGTTGCTGCGTTGGAGGTCGGCACGATGCAGCTCCAGCTTCCTTCCGGATTCATTATGGAATTGAATAATTGTTATTACATTCCTGCACTTAGTCGAACATTATTTCGCCTCATGTTTGATGAGTCGTGGTTATGAATTCAATTTAAAGGACAATGGTTGTTCGATATTTTGAATGGTATGTTCCATGGCTATGCACCCATTGTTGATGGGCTATTTATATTGAATCTAGAACAGGAACCGGTCTATAACGTGAATGTCAAGAGGCACAAGCCTAATGAGATAAATCCGACATACTTCTGGCATTGCCGGCTTGGACACATTAGTCTGAAACGCATGAAGAAGCTTCATGATGATGGGCTCCTAACTTCGTCCGACTTTGGGTCGTTCGAGACATGTGAATCATGCTTGCTCGGCAAGATGACTAAGTCTCCTTTCGCAAAGAGTTGCGAGAGGGCATCCGAGCTATTGGAGCTTATACACAGTGATGTGTGTGGTCCAATGAGCACAACCGCCAGAGGTGGCTATCAAGATTTCGTGACTTTTACCGATTTACTTGAGTAGATATGGATATATCTATTTGATGAGGCACAAGTCGGAGACTTTTGAAAAGTTCAAAGAGTTTCAGAACGAGGTTGAGAATCAGCTCGGCAAGACTATAAAGCTTCGCGATCTGATCGTGGAGGTGAGTACATGAGCCAGAGTTTGATGATCATCTAAAAGTCGAGGTATAGTACCTCAGCTCACACCTCCGGCACGCCACGAGAAACGGGCGTGTCGAATGGAGGAATAGGACCTTGTTGGACATGGTCCGGTCTATGATGAGCAAATCGGATTTACCCTTCTCATTTTGGGGATACGCCTAGAAACCGCAGCTTACACTTAATAGGGTACCATCAAAATCAGAGACAAGACACCGCATGAGATGTGGACCGGAAGAGTCCCGTTTGTCTTTTCTAAAGATTTGGGGTTGTGAAGCATTTGTCAAGCGACTTATGTCGGACAAGCTTACACCCAAGTCGGATAAATGCATATTCGTGGATACCCGAGGGAAACCTTGGGATATAGCTTCTACAACCGGAAGAGAACAAAGTGTTTGTTGCTCGAACGGGTTTTCCTTGAGAAAGAGTTTCTCGGTCGGGAGGCCAGTGGGAGGACGGTTCGACTCAAGAAATTCGAGGACCACTCGGGACGGCTCGGCTGGTGATGAAATCATACCGAGTCGGTCAGGAACCCGTAGTTGAAGCGGCGCGGAACCACGGAGGTCGGAAAGATTGCGCAGAGTGCGATGTATTGTTGCTAGAAAGCGACGAGCCGCCACGATGCGGAAGCGATGGTGAGCCCAAATTCGAGGCATGGCTAGAGGCCATGAGATCCGAAAGTTAAAGTCCATGGATGAGAATCAAGTCCGGACTTGGTTGATCCGCCACCGGCGTAATCGCCATTGGTTGCAAATGGGTCTTTAAGAAGAAAACTGATGTGGATGGAAATGTTCAGATCCACAAAGCTCGCTTGTCGCTAAAAGTTATGGACAAGTTCAAGGAATTGACTACGAGGAGACTTACTCGCCAAGAGCGATGCTGAAATCGGTGAGGATCATACTAGCTATAGCTGCATATTTCGATTACGAGATATGGCGATGGATGTCAAAACGGCTTTCCTTCACGGAAATTTAACCGAGGACGGTATATGATACAGCCCGAGGGTTTTGTCGATCCGACTAGCACTAGTAAGGTATGCAAGCTCAAGAGATCCATTTATGGGTTGAAGCAAGCATCTCGGAGTTGGAACATTCGCTTTGATGAGGTCGCCACGGTCTCGGTTTCATCAAAAGCGAAGAGGACTCTTGTTTATACAGGAAGTTAAGTGGGAGCTCGATAGTGTTTTTGATCTTGTATGTGGACGACATACTACTGATCGGGAACGATGTTTCGATGTTAAACTCGGTCAAGGGATCATTGAATGGCAAGTTTTCGATGAAGGACCTTGGTGAGGCAGTCTATATTTTAGGCATTAAGATCTATAGAGATAGATCGAGGAGGCTGCTCGGCTTAAGCGAGCACGACATAGATAAAGTGTTGAAGCGGTTCAACATGAGTGAGGCGAAGAAAGGGTTCTCGCCGCTATCACATGGTATAAGGCTAAGCAAGACTCAGAGTCCTTCGACATCTGATGAGCGAAGCAGGATGAGTAGGATTCCGTATGCCTCTGCAATCGGATCCATCATGTATGCCATGATATGTACAAGGCCCGATGTTGCTTTTGCAATAAGCCTAACAAGTAGATACCAGCCAACCTGTGAGAGTCACCGGGCAGCGGTAAAGACTATTTTGAAGTACCAAAAGGACTAAAGAGATGTTCCTATTTTATGGAGGTGAGGAAGAGCTCGTCGTGAGGGGTTACGCCGATGCTAGTTTCCAAACCGGCGAGAGATGATGTCGATCACAGTCCGGATTCGTACGCCCTGAACGGAGGAGCAGTGCACTGGATGAGTTCCAAGCAGGATACGGTGGCCGATTCTACCACAGAAGCCGAATACATTGCGGCTTGTGAAGCTGCAAAGGAAGGTGTTTGGATCCGGCATTTTCTGGATGATCTTGGTATTTTCCCAGCCTCGGTGAAACTGTTGGACCTTTATTGTGATAATTCTGGTGCCATCGCACAAGCCAAGGAGCCGAGGAATCACCACAAGGTCAGACACATAGACCGGAAATATCACCTGATACGAAAGATTGTAAAGAATGGTGATGTAGAGTTATGCAAGATTCACACGGATGCAAATGTTGCAGATTCGTTGACTAAGCCGCTTCCACAAGCCAAGCATGAGGGGCACGTTAGAGCTATGGGCATTCGATGTATATTTGATTGACTCTAGTGCAAGTGGGAGACTGTTGGAGATATGCCCTAGAGGAAATCATGTATGATGATATTTCCTATGTGTTTATGAATAAAGATAGTCCTTGGACATTATCAATGATGTGTATCAGCAAGTACGTGACTTTTTTGTGGGACTATGCATTGTATGATGACTGTCCTAAAAGGTCCCTAGTCGAAAGGGTTGTGTGGACGCGCAGCTGACTAGACTAGCATATGACACGGTCGATGGCTCGGTCTCACTAGCCATGGAGCATTGGATGCTAACCGGATAATATGGACTTGGAAAGGTCTGGTCGGATTCGACATAGTCGGATCCGAGTCGAGATAAGGTCTGAGTCGGACAGACCCAACTATGAGACGCAGGATATGTCATCTGTGAGTCTCTAGTACAACATACGTTCTATGTCCTAAGACCTGACCGACGCATGTACTGGGATGGTGACAGACTTGCTTTGGGCCGACCAAACGCTACTCCGTGGATCGGGTAGTTACAAAGGTAGGTTTCGGTTTGTCCAAATCCCATGTCTGCGAGACATGGTCGAGCAAGATGGGATTTGCCCCTCCGATCGAGAGATATACTCTGGGCCCTCGTGTGATCTCGACCAGAACAGCATGGCTATGCGACAAGGATTATGAGATAATCCGGACGGTGGTCGGTATCACCGAACGAGAAAGAGGTCGAGCTAGCACAAGGATGACAGTCTCGCTTTGAGCCCGACAACATATATCGTGCGGCAAAGGGAATGTAAGTGTGACACGTTGTATAGGTTCGCCTAACCAGCTTCATAGTCTGCTTGGTGGTCGGCACGCCTTGCTAGAGGCCGCTACCAACCGTGCATGTCGGAGGTGATCCGAATCGTGACCAAGCCGACTTGAACCTAAGGGGTCGCGCTTAAGGGAAGGAACCTACGAGGTCAGTTCATAGGACACTGGTCGGATGTGATCCGAACTGGACTAGGAACGTGACCGAATAGACTTTGGGCTTTAGGGTCCGTGCGAGGCCCAAGTGTTGAGCCCGCGACGGACGCCTATGTAAAGTGGAGGTGCGGCACACTTAGGCGATTGATCACTTCGGTGTTGCGGCTAGGGTTTGCATGTGTTGCGAATAGCCACCTCCACTCGTCGCCGACTGTGTGATCGGACCTAGCACTCCGCCGCACAACGTTCCTCCCGCACGCGCGGATACCTTTAGAGGCGGTGGACTTGCGCCATTCGATTTAACTCGTCGTGGGATCGGACGACCGGCCGCTCGAGGGAGATCGGACGAGGAGAAGACGATACACTCGGACGCGCTGCCCCAACTCTTCTTCCGCTGCACGGCACTTCGCGTCTAGTGGTAACGAACTGTGATCCATCTCCCATAGCATGTTCCTGGATGTTCTGCGCGTAGGAATTTTTAATTTGCAGTCGACGCACCCTACCGTAGAACCCAACAATGTCGTCCGTCGCTTTTATTTCTTCCATATCACAAGATCGTATAAAGCTTATTTTCTCCACACTAATAAATCATACATATTTAGAGAGCAATTTTTATTGCATGCAACAATGACAACTTACTTGAAGGATCTTACTCAATCCATAGGTAGGTATGGTGGACACTCATGGAAAAACTGGGTTTAAGGATATTTGGAAGCACAAGTAGTATCTCTACTTGGTGCAAAGAATTTGGCTAGCATGAGGGGGAAAGGCAAGCTCAACATGTTGGATGATCCATGACAATATACTTTATTTTGGATATAAGAAAACATAACCCATTATGTTGTCTTCCTTGTCCAACAACAACTTTTTAGCATGTCATATTTTAATGAGTGCTCACAATCATAAAAGATGTCCAAGATAGTATATTTATATGTGAGAACCTCTCTTTCTTTATTACTTCCTATTAATTACAACGATGACCAAAACTATGTTTGTCAACTCTCAACAACTTTTATTCATCATACTCTTTATTTGTGAATTCATTACTCTCCATAAGATCAGTATGATCTTTTTATTTCTTTTTATTCTTTATTTTTCTTATTATTCCCTCAAGATCATAGCAAGATAACCAAGCCCTCAACTCAAGACTAATCTTTATTATATATAGCTCACGGACTCGATTACATAGAAGGATCATAAAGCAAAACTAAAACTAGATCATACAAAAACTTTATTCTACTAGATCAAGATATTACCAAAAGGATCGAACTAAGAAAAACGGTAAAGATAGAAGTGTGATGGTGATACGATACCGGGGCACCTCCCCCAAGCTTGGCAGTTGCCAAGGGGAGTGCCCATACCCATGTATTTATTTCACTTTCTTCGGAGGTGGTGATGATGACAATTGTGCCTTCAGCTTTTTCATATTGTAGTTGAGGAGAGCAATTTCCTCCTTTAAATCATCGACCTCCAACTCCAGCTTCAAGATCTTGTCAAATAAATCTCCTTTACTTTTCTGCCGAAAATGAGAAGGAATAGATCGGTTATTAGACCGGTTAGCCCTCTTAGGGAGACTAGACTTTTTGAACTTCACGTGCATATCCCCAGGTTGAGGTAGAGGGACATCCTCCTCCTCCGAACTTGAAGCGTCGATCCTCATCAAATGAGCATCCTCCTCATCGTCTGTGGTTCGACCACAAGGAGATAGGTCCCCATAGGTCTTCGGGTCAGCAATGAGATGTGAGACATAGCTCTCTCCGTCGGAGTCTTAAGATGACATCTTGCTCTAAATCTGCTGCTGAAACAACTCAAAACAAAAACAGAGGGTTGTGTCGCGGTACGGTTGTCAAAACCTTCGGGTGATTATATAATGAATTTTTACCAACCAAAAGAAGTATTGTGCAAGAAAACGGAGTCCGTGGAGCACACGAGGTGCCCACGAGGCAGGGGGCGCGCCCTCCACCCTCGTGGATGCCTCGTATCCTTTTTGGACTACTTATTTTCCTATTGTCTTAAATATTCCAAAACGGAGAAAAAATGCTATTAGAACTGTTTTGGAGTCAGTTTACTTACCGTACCACATACCTATTCCTTTTCGGAGTCTGAAACATTCTAGAAAGTGTCCCTTATGTATTCCTCCGGGGTTATGGTGTCAATAAAATTGGTTTCAACATTTATGGGATCACCTGAGATATAATGTTTGATTCTTTGACCGTTCACCACCTTCGGATTTGTGCCTTCGAAGTTGTTGATTTTTATGGCACTGGAACGATAGACCTCCTCGGTAATGTAAGGACCTTCCCATTTTGATAGGATTTTTCCTGCAAAAAATCTTAAACGAGAGTTGTATAGCAAACCATAATCACCTACATTAAACTCACGCTTTTGTATCCTTTTGTCATGCCATCTTTTAACTTTTTTCTTTAAACAATTTGGCATTCTCATAGGCTTGGGTTCTCCACTCATCAAGTGAGCTAATGTCAAATAATCTCTTCTCACTGGCAAGTTTTACATCATAATTGATCTCTTTAATGGCCCAATATGCCTTATGTTCTAGTTCGAGAGGTAAATGACATGCTTTTCCATAAACCATTTTATACGGAGACATACCCATAAGATTTTTATATGCAGTTCTATAGGCCCATAATGCATCATCGAGTTTATTGGACCAATTCTTTCTAGATCTATTAACAGTCTTTTGCAAAATTAATTTGATCTCTCTATTACTCATTTCTACTTGAACACTAGACTGTGGGTGGTATGGAGATGCAATTCTATGATTAACGTCATACATAGCAAGCATTTTACGAAAAGCACCATGGATAAAATGTGAACCACCATCAGTCATTAAGTATCTAGGGACTCCAAACCTCGGGAAAATAACTTCTTTAAGCATCTTAATAGAGGTGTTATGATCAGCACTACTAGTTGGAATAGCTTCTACCCACTTAGTAACGTAATCAACAACAACTAAAATATGTGTATACCCATTAGAGGAAGGAAACAGTTCCATATAATCAAAGGCCCAAACATCAAATGGTTCAATAACAAGTGAATAGTTCATAGGCATTTCTTGGCGTCTACTAATATTACCAATTCTTTGACATTCATCACAAGACAAGACAAACTTACATGCATCTTTGAAAAGAGTAGGCCAATAAAAACCGGATTGCAATACCTTATGTGCAGTTCTATCTCCAGCGTGGTGTCCTCCATAAGCCTCAGAGTGACACTTGCGTAGGATCTGTTCCTATTCATGCTCAGGTACACAACGTCTAATAACACCATCTACTCCTTCTTTATAAAGGTGTGGGTCATCCCAGAAGTAATGTCTTGAATCATAGAAAAGCTTTTTCTTTTGCTGGTATGTGAAACTAGGCTTGGTATAAATTTAGCAACAATGTAATTAGCATAATCAGCATACCATGGAGCAGTACGAGAAGCATTTATGACAGCTAATTGTTCATCAGGAAAGCTATCATCAATAGGTAGTGGGTCATCAAGGACATTCTCTAACCTAGACAAGTTGTCTGCAACGGGGTTCTCAGCTCCCTTTCTATCAATAATATGCAAATCAAATTCTTGTAGTAGGAGGACCCATCCAATAAGTCTAGATTTAGCATCTTTCTTTTTCATAAGGTATTTAATAGCAGCATGATCAATGTGAACAGTTACTTTAGAATCAACAATATAAGGTCTGAACTTATCACAAGCAAATACAACTGCTAAAAATTCCTTTTCAGTAGTAGCATAATTTCTCTGGGTGTTGGCTAGAGTTTTACTAGCATATTGAATAACATTTAATTTCTTATCAACTCTTTGTCAGAACAGCACCTACAGCATAAGCACTAGCATCACACATAATTTCAAAGGGTAAATTCTAATTAGGTGGTTGAACAATAGGTGCAGAAATCAAGGCTTTCTTAAGTATTTCAAATGCTTCTACACAATCGTCATCAAAGACAAAAGGAACATCTTTTTGTAAGAGATTAGTCAGATGCCTAGAAATTTTTGAGAAGCCTTTAATGAACCTCCTATGAAAACCGGCATGACCAAGGAAACTTCTTATACCTTTAATGTACTTAGGACATGACATCTTTTCAATAGCATCAACTTTAGCTTTATCAACTTCAATACCTCTTTCAGAAATTTTATGCCCCAAGACAATACGTTCATTAACCATAAAGTGGCACTTCTCCCAATTCAAGACAAGATTATTTTCTTCACATCTCTGCAAAACTCGATCAAGGTTGCTTAAGCAATCATCAAAAGGAGTTCCATACACGGAGAAATCATCCATGAAAACCTCAACAATCTTTTCACAAAAGTCAGAGAATATAGCAGTCATACATCTTTGAAAGGTAGCAAGTGCATTACATAAACCAAAAGGCATACATCCATAAGAAAAGGTACCGAAAGGGCAAGTAAAAGTGGTCTTATCTTGATCCTCTTTTGACACAGGTATTTGAGAGAAACCAGAATAACCATCTAGAAAGCACAAATGTGTATGTTTGGATAATCTTTCTAGCATTTGATCAATAAAAGGTAAAGGGTAATGATCATTTTTAGTAGCTTTATTTAGTTTGCGGAAATCAATTACCATTCTATATCCTATAACGATTCTTTGCAGTATCAATTCATCTTTATCATTAGGAACAACAGTAATACCTCCCTTCTTAGGGACACAATGGACAGGACTTACCCACTGACTATCAGCAACGAGATAAATTATACCTGCCTCCAGAAGCTTTAGTATTTCTTTTCTTACCACTTCTTTCATCTTAGGATTTAACTGTCATTGGTGGTCAACAACCGGTTTAGCATCTTTTTCCAGTATTATTTTGTGCTAGCATAGAGTGGGACTAATGCCCTTAAGATCATCAAGAGTATATCCAATAGCAGCACGGTGCTTCTTCAGAGTTTTCAATAATTTCTTTTCTTCATGCTCTGAAAGGTTAGCACTAATAATAACAGGATATATCTTTTTCTCATCAAGATAAGCATATTTAAGAGTATCAGGTAATGGTTTAAGCTCAAACACGGGATCACCCTTGGGTGGAGGCGGATCCCCTAGGATTTCAACGGGCAAGTTGTGTTTCAAAATAGGTCCCTGTTTAAAGAATACTTCATCTATTTCCCTTCTTTCATTGATAAACATCATGGTCTAGCAAATATTGTTCTAAAGGATCATTAGTAGGCACGGCAATAGAAGCAAGACCAATAATTTCATCTTTACTAGGCAATTCTTCATCATGGGGTTGTCTATGAAATTTAGCGAAATTAAATTCATGAGACATATCCCCTAAACCAATGGTAACAACATCATTTTTGCAGTCTATCCTAGCATTAACAGTATTCAAGAAGGGTCGATGATACGTCTCCGTCGTATCTACTTTTCCAAACACTTTTGCCCTTGTTTTGGACTCTAACTTGTATGATTTGAATGGAACTAACCCGGACTGACGCTGTTTTTAGCAGAATTGCCATGATGTTGTTTTATGTGCAGAAAACAACAGTTCTCGGAATGACTTGAAACTCCACGGAATATCTTACAATAAATAATAAAAAATCCTCGCCAAAGATGAAGACCAGGGGGGCCACACCCTGTCCACGAGGGTGCCCCCCCCTGGGGCGCGCCCCCCTACCTCGTGGGCCCCCTGGAGACTTTCCGACGCCAACTCCAACTCTATATATTTGCTTTCGGGGAGAAAAAATAGAGGAGAAGAAATCATCGTGTTTTATGATACAGAGCCGCCGCCAAGCCCTAAAACCTCTTGGGAGGGCTGATTTGGAGTCCGTTCGGGGCTCCGGAGAGGGGGATTCGTCGCCGTCGTCATCATCAACCATCCTCCATCACCAATTTCATGATGCTCACCGTCGTGCGTGAGTAATTCCATCATAGGCTTGCTGGACGGTGATGGGTTGGATGAGATTTATCATGTAATCGAGTTAGTTTTGTTAGGGTTTGATCCCTAGTGTCCATTATGTTCTGAGATTGATGTTTCTATGACTTTGCTATGCTTAATGCTTGTCACTAGGGCCCGAGTGCCATGATTTCACATCTGAACCTATTATGTTTTCATTAATATATGTGAGTTCTTGATCCTATCTTGCAAGTCTATAGTCACCTACTATGTGTTATGATCCGGCAACCCCGAAGTGACAATAATCGGGACCACTCCCGGTGATGACCATAGTTTGAGGAGTTCATGTATTCACTATGTGCTAATGCTTTGTTCCGGTTCTCTATTAAAAGGAGGCCTTAATATCCCTTAGTTTTCATTAGGACCCCGCTGCCACGGGAGGGTAGGACAAAAGATGTCATGCAAGTTCTTTTCCATAAGCACGTATGACTATATCGGAATACATGCCTACATTACATTGATGAATTGGAGCTAGTTCTGTGTCACCCTATGTTATGACTGTTACATGATGAACCGCATCCGGCATAATTATCCATCACTGATCCGATGCCTACGAGCTTTCCATATACTGGTTCACACTTATTTACTTTCCCGTTTTACTGTTACAATCACTACAAAATACCAAAAATATTACTTTGCTTTCTTTACTCTTTTGTTACCGTTACCATCACTATCATATTACTTTGCTACTAAACACTTTGTTGCAGATACTAAGTTTCCAGGTGTGGTTGAATTGACAACTCAGCTGCTAATACTTGAGAATATTCTTTGGCTCCCCTTGTGTCGAATCAATAAATTTGGTTTGAATACGCTACCCTCGAAAACTGTTGCGATCCCCTATACTTGTGGGTTATCAGTCTAGCAAATATAATGGGACAAAAGTTATCTTGTAGGGAACCAAGAACAAGAAAATCAGCAGGACATTTAATTTTCCCACACAAGACTTCAACATCGCTAACAATCCCAACTGGTGAAATAGTATCTCTATTGGCAAGCTTAATTGTAAAATCAATTACTTCTATCTCAGCAGGTGCAATATCATGCATAATTTGTTTGTATAATGAATGAGGTATTGCACTTGCACTAGCCGTCATATCACACAAGCCATGGTAACAATGATCTCCTATTTTAAGTGAAATAACAGGCATGCCCACAACAGGTCTATGTTTATTTTTAGTATCGGGTCTAGCAATTCTAGCAACTTCATCACAGAAGTAAATAACATGCCCATCAATATTATCGGCCAAGAGATCTTTAACCATAGCAATACTAGGTTCAACTTTAATTTGCTCAAGAGGTGTAGGTGTTCTAGTATTACTCTTACGAACCACAGTTGAAGCTTTAGCATGATCCTTTATTCTAACAGGGAAAGGTGGTTTCTCAATATAAGCAGTAGGAACAACAGGATCAACATTATAAGTGATAATATTTTCTTCAACTTTAATAGGTGCAACTACTTTTACTTCAATGGGAGGATTATATTTAAACCAGTTCTCCTTAGGGAGATCAACATGAGTAGCAAAGGATTCACAGAAAGAAGCTACTATCTCAGAGTCAAGTCCATATTTAGTGCTAAATTCACAGAAAACATCGGTATCCATAAAGGATTTAACACAATCAAACTTAGGTGTTATACCTAACTCCTTACCTTTGTCGAGATCCCAATCTTCAGAATTGCGTTTAATTCTTTCCAATAAATCCCATTTGAATTCAATAGTATTCATCATAAAAGAACCAGTACACGAAGTATCGAGCATGGAGCGATTATTGAGAGAAAGCCGAGCATAAATTTTTTGAATAATAATTTCTCTTGAGAGCTCATGATTGGGGCATGAATATAACATTGACTTAAGCCTCCCCCAAGCTTGAGCGATGCTTTCTCCTTCGTGAGGCCAAAAATTATATATATAATTACGATCACGATGAACAAGATGCATAGGATAAAACTTCTCATGAAATTCCAATTTCAATCGGTTGTAGTTCCATGATCCCATATCATCACATAGACTAAAGCATGTCAATGCCTTTCCCTTCAAAGATAAAGGGAAGACCTTCTTCTTGATAACATCTTAGGGCATACCTGCAAGCTTAAATAATCCACAAACTTCATCCACATAGATTAGGTGTAAATCGGGATGCAATGTTCCATCTCCTGTAAAAGGATTAGCTAGCAGTTTCTCTATCATACCCGAAGGAATTTCAAAGTGAACATTTTCAGTAGGTTCACTAGGTTGAGGAGAAACTCTTTGCTCTACTGGTCGGGGTGAAGATACCCCGAACAAGCCCCTCAAAGGATTACTTTCCATAGTAACAAGTGGCAGTAAATTTCAGCACACTATATAAATTTTTCCTTACCAAATTCCACCTACCAAAGGCGCTTCACTCCCCGCAACGGCGCCAGAAAAGAGTCTTGATGACCCACAAATATAGGGGATCAATCGTAGTCCTTTCGATAAGTAAGAGTGTCGAACCCAACGAGGAGCAGAAGGAAATGACAAGCGGTTTTCAGTAAGGTATTCTCTGCAAGCACTGAAATTATCGGTAACAAATAGTTTTGTGATAAGGTAATTTGTAACGGGTAACAAGTAACAAAAGTAAACAAGGTGCAGCAAGGTGGCCCAATACTTTTTGTAGCAAAGGACAAGCCTGGACAAACTCTTATATGAAGAAAAACGCTCCCGAGGACACATGGGAATTATCTTCAAGCTAGTTTTCGTCACGCTCATATGATTCACGTTCGTTACTTTGATAATTTTATATGTGGGTGGACTGGCGCTTGGGTACTGCCCTTCCTTGGACAAGCATCCCACTTATGATTAACCCCTCTTGCAAGCATCCGCAACTACAAAAGAAGTATTAAGGTAAACCTAACCATAGCATGAAACATGTGGATCCAAATCAGCTCCTAACGAAGCAACACATAAACTAGGGTTTAAGCTTCTGTCACTCTAGCAACCCATCATCTACTTATTACTTCCCAATGCCTTCCCCTAGGCCCAAACAATGGTGAAGTGTCATGTAGTCGACGTCGCACAACACCACTAGAGGAAAGACAACATACATCTCATCAAAATATCGAAACGAATACCAAATTCACATGACTACTTATAGCAAGACTTCTCCCATGTCCTCAGGAACAAACGTAACTACTCACAAATCATATTCATGTTCATAATCAGAGGGGTATTAATATGCATAAAGGATCTGAACATATGATCTTCCACCAAATAAACCAACTAGCATCAACTACAAGGAGTAATCAACACTACTAGCAACCCACAGGTACCAATATGAGGTTTTGAGACAAAGATCGAATACAAGAGATGAACTAGGGTTTGTGTAGGACCTTGAAGTATGTCTAGAGGGGGGGTGATTAGACTACTTGACCAATTAAAAACTTAGCCTTTTCCCAGTTTTAAAGTTTGGCAGATTTTAGCTATCTTAGGACAAGTCAAGCAATCATCACACAATTCAAGCAAGCATGCAAAGAGTGTATGAGCAGCGGAAATTAAAGCATGCAACTTTCAAGAAAGTAAAGGGAAGGGTTTGGAGGATTCAAACGCAATTGGAGACACGGATGTTTTTGGCGTGGTTCCGATAGGTGGTGCTATCGTACCTCCACGTTGATGGAGACTTCAACCCACGGAGGGTAACGGTTGCGTGAGTCCACGGAGGGATCCACCCACGAAGGGTCCACGAAGTAGCAACCTTGTCTATCCCACCATGGCCGTCGCCCACGAAGGACTTGCCTCACTAGCGGTAGATCTTCACGAAGTAGGCGATCCCCTTGCCCTTACAAACTCCTTGGTTCAACTCCACAATCTCGTCGGAGGATCCCAAGTGACACCTAGCCAATCTAGGAGACACCACTCTCCAAGAAGTAACAAATGGTGCGTTGATGATGAACTCCTTGCTCTTGTGCTTCAAATGATAGTCTCCCCAACACTCAACTCTCTCTCATAGGATTTGGATCTGGTGGAAAGAAGATTTGAGTGGAAAGCAACTTGGGGAAGGCTAGAGATCAAGATTCATATGGTAGGAATGGAATATCTTGGTCTCAACACATGAGTAGGTGGCTCTCTCTTAGAAATGGTAAGTTGGAAGTGTAGGTTTGTTCTGATGGCTCTCTCCACGAATGAAGAGGAGGTGGAGGGGTATATATAGCCTCCACACAAAATCTAACCGTTACACACAATTTACCAATCTTGGTGGGACCGAATCAACAAACTTGGTCAGACCAATTTTAGTAAACCTAGTGACCGTTAGGGTTTTCGGTGGGACTGACTTGCATCTCGGTAGGACATATATGGTTAGGGTTAGGGCATAACGCAAGCTCGGTGAGACCGATTACACAAATTCGGTGAGACCGATTTTGGTAATTAGCTAACCAGAGAGTTGGTCAGGTAAACTCGGTGGGACCGATTCGCTCTTTCGGTGAGACCGAAACGTTACGAAAGGGAAACATAAAGTTTACATTGCAATCTTGATGGGACCGATCCGCTCTTTCGGTGAGACCGAAAAGTTACGAAAAGGAAACAGAGAGATTACAATCCCATCTCGGTGAGACCGAGATCCCTATCGGTAGAACCGATTTGCCTAGGGTTTGTGGCAGTGGCTATGACATTTGGAATCGGTGGCGCCAGATAGGAAGAATCGGTGAGACCGATTTTGGCTTTAGGTTTAGGTCATATGTGGATGAGAGAAAGTAGCTGAGGGTTTTGGAGCATATCACTAAGCACATGAAGCAAGAGGCTCATTAAGCAACACCTCATCCCTCCTTGATAGTATTGGCTTTTCCTATAGACTCAATGTGATCTTGAATCACTAAAATATAAAATGAAGAGTCTTGAGCTTGAGCCAATCCTTTGTCATTAGCATTTTGAGGGATCCACTTTCATCATCCATGCCATGCCATTCATTGAGCTTTCCTGAAATATTCATCTTGGAATAGCATTAGCTCAATGAGCTATATGTTGTTATGAATTACCAAAACCACCTAGGGATAGTTGCACTTTCAATCTCCCCCTTTTTGGTAATTGATGACAACATATAGATCAAAGCTTCGACAAATGATAATAAGATTGAAAAACATCATCGCTTTGAGAAGTATGTGATAAGCAAGAGCTCCCCCTAAATTTGTGCATAGTTTACGATTTGCTTTGGACTGCAAATGCACAAGGAATTAGGCTCATGGGTTACTCTTCCATGTCACATACATCTTTGTGGAGCGCTCAAAATGATACGGATTGAATACATGCACTCATCACGAAGCACGTGAATGATCACATAGGATAGATAAGATAATATCATCAAACATGCATAAGTGTAGCTTATGATCAAACACATGATCATCAATGTCTCACAAACATAGTATCTCAAGCAATCAAAAGCAAACAAGTTTAAAACCACCAAATCAAGAGAGAACAAAAGCAACACTCTCTCTCTCTCTCTAAGCCTATGATCTATACATTTTTCTCCCCTTTGGCAACAAGTTACCAAAAGTTCATAGAAAATGCATAGTGCTAGATCGACTCTCGGCTTGATCTTCGTGGTGGTGTCCGGATAGCGCCGAGGACGAAGGCTTCAGCTTGAAGTAGATGGAGCTGGAGCTGGTGTAGGTGCTGGAGCTGGTGGCACCGAGGCTGTAATCGTGCGTATGAAGTGGCTCGTGTCGAACTGCACAACAGTTGACCTCTGGGCTCTAGGCACTCTGGAAAATGCATCGCTTGTTGTTTTGCCCTTCCTCTCCTGCATGTCATCCTGTAGTTGCTCCACAGCAGATCAATCTCGCCATTTTCACATATAAGTCATAGAACTTTTGTTCCATGATTCTTTCCAAGCTCTCCTGATTTTGAGTGAGGGTGGCCAATCCCTTCTCAATCCTCAGTGTTGATGCTATTAAGTATACAAGCTGCTCCTGCTTGTTCTTCAAGAAATACTCAGATGCCTCCTCTTGAGTTGGCATCCTGGCAGCCTTCTCCTTCCTTGCCTTCTCCTTCTTCTCTTGTGCTTGAACTGACGATGGATCATTCTCATTCATGACAACCTCATTGTCCACAAAGTCTGGATAAATTGGAAAATGTTCTTTATCCAATAGATATTTGCCTATGCCCATCTTTGAGTTAACCAACTCCTGGATTTGAGGGGCATATCCACAACTTCTCTTCTGGTCTGCTGCAGTCCTCTTAATGGTTTCAACCATAAGGCTCGTGACTTTGAATTTCTGTGGCACATCAAACAAATGCAACATGTTGATTGCATGCCCTCTAATCATGTTGTGGTCACCAGACTTAGGCAGTAGAGTATGCCTTAAGATGTCTGTTGATAGTTGGCAGCCCCGATGTAAGGAAGTGGACTGATCCAAACTTATGTGTCTCAATGGTCGTGTCTGGGATCTCCTTGTACATGTGTGCCATGGAATTGTGGTCCATTTTCTTCTTGGCATATACATCCATGTCATCTTCATTCTCCTTTGGGGCATTTATCAGCTTTGCCCACTCCTCAATAGTTGACTGGTACCTTGTACCTTCAGACATCCATACTATCCTGCCATCTGGATAAAAGTGTGATGTGGAGTAGAACTGCATGATAAGTTCATCGTTCCAGTTGGTGAGCTTTTACCCAACAACGTCTGCAACTCCAACATCAACAAAACTGTCTTGCACTCCAGGATAGTGCTCTACATTTTCTTTCATGTAGGTCCAGTTGACCCACCTCATATCACACACTATGGACTTCTTATCCAGCAAAATAGTCTCATAAAAGTCCTGTTGTTCCTTGGTGTGGAACCTGTAGTCCACAGCAGTTCTTCTCCTTGTGGCATATGGATCTGTCATCCTCCATAGCCTCAACCCATTGTCTCTTCTGATCTTCATGTCCTCAGCCACAGGATGGGCATCATTGTGGTCTGGTATCTTGGGCTTGAGCTTCCTCGGAACTTGTCCTTCTTCATCTTCTTCATCAAGAACCTCGTGCACTTTGGGCCTTATTCTTCTCAGTAGCTAGATACTCCTGGTATTCCTCTTTGGTGCAGACTTGGCCTTGGGGGCAGCTTTGGGTGCTTCCTTGGGCTTAGATGTGGCAGCCCCTGATCTTATAGCATCACCCATAAGCTTTGGTGCCTTGGGTGCTGGTGCAGCAATCTCTTCTTCCTCCTCCATCATGGAAGGCTTCCCAATAACTCTGACTGTGGTCTTCTTGACCCTTTCTTTCCTTTTCTTTCCTTCAGCAGCAGCTGGCTCTTTGAGATCAGGCTTTTCAGGAATTTGAGTTGATGCTCTGACCTTTGGCATAGGTGTCCTCTTGGCAGGAACCTTCCTATTGAGTCCATGCTTTGTGCTATGTGCCGAGCCATACTCCTTTTGAGCACTGCCTTCTTGGAGGTTGCCTCATCCTCTTCTGCCCTATAATCCTCATCTTCAGAATCTGAGGTTTTCTTCTTCCTTTCCCTGGTGGCAGCTTTAGGCAAATTGCTTGGGGTGCTCCTACTGCCTTCATCTCAAGAGCTGGAGGGACTAGTGCCCTCACTCATGTTCACCGCTCCTCGACTGTTCGATCACACTCTGGTCTGACATGCAGCAAACACTGAATGCTGACCCTGTGAAGAGTTATAGATGAGGTAGAGTGGATGAGCATCACAAAATGCAGAGATTTTTGCAAAAGAATGACTCAAAAATTCAGTTTTAGTTTTCCACAGAAAGCATTTCGGATCAACAGATTTTCAAACTTGGTGATACCGAAGCAGTTTTGGAACCTAAACTGATGAACTCGGTCAGACCGAGTCACAGTTTGGTGGCACCAAGACAACTAGGGTTTCACAAAGTCCTAAAATCGGTCTCACCGATTAGCAATTCTCGGTCAGACCGAGTCTCACTAGTACAATGGCATAAGCCAAATCGGTGGGACCGAGTTTTTCAACTCGGTGGGTCCGAGATGGTTTCGGCGGAAACCTAACCCTAAATTTTTCGAATCAAAACTATTCTAAGGATTGCATTGACTAGATAGGAGTGTTTCAATCGTGGCAAGAATCAATAAGAACACAATGTGCTGAGAATCGGATGAGGAAAGAACTGTGATCGAGTCCATACCCCAGTTCGGCGGAGACTCGCTACGGCGGCAACGGCGGGGTTGAATTCCGTTGACGGTGGCGGAGACCAGCGACAGGAGGCGGATGGCGACGAGGAGACGATCCGGAGACCATGGAGACCGAGCGAGCTATTGCGCGGGCGAAGAGGTTCGGAGAAATTTCCAAATTTTTGCCCATGACTATATATAGCCCGACCCTGTCGGTGTGACCGAGGGGAACAACTCGGTGGCACCAAGATGCAAAACTGTGTACAATTATTGCAACTCGGTGTGACCGAAGAGTTCAAACCGGTTGCACCGAGATTGAAAACCTAGATCGACTTAGTGATCTCGGTAAGGCCGAAATGGAGGAATCGGTCAGACCGAGAATCACAAAGAAGTTTTGGAAGTTTAAGTCTATGATTAATCGGGACTCGAGTGCTCCTCACACGAGTGGTTCGAATCTGACTTGATCAAATTTTGTGATGTAGAATGAATAGAGTTTAAGACGATAAAAGCATAGATAGCTAGAGAAGGTTCTTAGGCATTCTTGTCCATCCACTTGGCCAAAGAAAAGAAGCCAATCAATCAAAACAACAAGTGGATGTCCTCGAATGAGTAAAGTATGCAACCAACATGCTCACACAATAAGATGGCAAATGAAATATGTGGCAAAGCATGCACAACCAATTCTAGCATCTATCAAACAATTGGCGATGACTAGGTCATCTATATATGAGTATATTGACTTAGGAGTCAAATGATAGACATTTGATCATAGGTCATACTCATCGTTTAAGCTCAAGTGGGGTTACCACTTTTACATAAAGCATTTATGTGTTCACATCATTAGAGTTGCTTTGACTCAATTCTCAGAGTTAAGCTCCCCCTAGATGTGAGATCCCCCCTAAGAGGGATGAACTAACCTTGGGTTTTGTCGATGATGACTTCATGTAGGTGTTGAAGATGTGGATGCTAAATGTTGATGTAGATCTTTTTGGAGCAATCCTTTGGAGTGAGTTGCACTTTTAATACCTACATGGGTTAGTCCCACAAGGAACAAACAAGTATATCCATAGACATAGAGTGATGCACACACAAAATGATGTCCATGAAATCATTAGGTTACCTTGTCCCTTGCCTTACCAACATGAGGGTTTGTGACTCCTTGAACTAGTGCAAGATATGGAAGTTGATTGCACTTGTCCTTGCCATAATGATATGAGTGAAATATGTTGGCGGAGTCACCCTCAAGAACTCTCTAGTTCTTCTTCTTCGGGATCCACATCATCTTGATGGGAATCCTTGGAGTTGTAGTTGTACTTGATGAGGTAGAACTTGACGTAGTCTTGGGAATCCACTTGACCAAGGCCTTAGGTGCTTCTTCAAATGCATCAATCTCCTCTTGAAGATTGTCCTTGCCTTTGTTCTTGTGTTCTTGTGGTGGAAGATCATCTTGTGCTTGTGTTCCCTTGAAGGAAGTAGGATCATACTTCTCTTGTTGAGGAACAAACTTCGTCTTGGGATATTGATCTTCTTCCCACTCAACTCCATTGGCATTGAACTTTCGTTCAAAACCAACACCTTGATTCTTCGGTGCCTTCCTTGCTTGCGCATAATTTCCTCGAATTGCTTACTCCCGCAAGGCTCTTGTATACACCTTTCTCTATAATTACCTTCAATAAGCTATTTTCTTGCTCAAGTGTAACTTGGCTAAGAGAATCATTAGTGGAATCAAGAGAACTACTAGAAGCAACAATATTGGATTTAGCATTGTTATTGTTAGTACTAGAAGAAGAATCTTTCTTGATCTTGTTACTAGACTTGACTTGAGGCATGTAAGTGGATAAGAGTAAATGCTTGGCAATGTAGGAAGAACTTTTCTTACGAAGATCATCATTGATTGCCTTTAAGAACTCATGCTCTTGCTCAAGATTGAGCTTTTCAAAGCGTAACTTCTCATGAGCCCTTAAAAGTTCTCGATGATCTTCAAAGATAGTTTCATGACCTAACTTAAGAGTGTTTAGTTCTTTAGTTATACGCTCAATTTTCTCCTTATCATTGTCATTCGTTTCACCTTGATTAGCATGATTAATTGACGTTTCATCATAGTACTCATCACTAGAGTTGTCAACAAGTAAATCATCATCACCTAGCAAGTCATCTTCATCAACATCAAAATCAACATACTCGGGGTGTGTTACCTTAGGACCTTTGGCCATGAAGCATCTTCCAATTCCTTCATTTGGTGACTCAAATATGTCGTAGGAGTTGGTTGACACAAGTGCTAGACCGGCAACACCTTCATCTTGAGTATATTCAGAGTCGGAGTGATAGCTTCTCTCGGAGTGATGGTCGGAGTCGGAGCCGGATACCCATTCACCAACATGAGCTTGATGTCTTTGTTCTATGTAGCTCTTTGATGACTTGTCCTTCCTTTCCGAATCCTTGCTTCTCCGTGAGGGTCTTCGTTCATAACGATCATCTGTACTCCTTCTCTCTCTTGGTGGTGATTCTTCTCTTCTACTTCTTCTTTTGGAGAGTCTTCTTTCTTTTGTAGGGTGTCATACACTCATTGAATAGTGTCCGGTCTCCCACAATTGTAGCAATTTCGCTCTCGACTAGAAGATCTTTTGTCATTGTAGGACCTTGACTTAGAGCTTCTTTCTTTGCTTCTACTCTTGTAGAATTTGTTGAAGTTCTTCACCATTAAGCTCAATTCTTCATTGAAGGTGTGTTTCTCACTTGATGATGTGGGGCTTCACTTGAGGCTTTGTAAGCACCACTTGACTTGTTGTGAAGTTCCTCCTTATCCTTAAGTGACATCTCATGAGCAACAATTCTTCCAATGACTTCCGCTGGCTTGAGATCTTTGTAGTTTGGCATCATTTGAATCAATGTGCACACGGTATCATACTTTCCATCCAATGCTCTTAGGATCTTCTTGATGATGAATCATCACCATCTCTTCACTCCCTAAGCCGGAAATCTCATTTGTGATAAGTGCAAGCCTAGAGTACATTTCAGCGACACCTTCACCATCCTTCATTTTGAACTTGTCAAGCTGACTTTGGAGCACATCCAACTTGGATTCCTTGACGGATTCGGTACCTTCATGCATATCAATCAAATTATCCCAAATTTCCTTTGCGTTCTCAAGACGGCTGATTTTGTTGAATTCTTCGGGGCACAATCCGTTGAAGATGATATCACAAGATTGAGCGTTGTGTTGCAACATCTTCAATTCTTCCCCATTAGCTTCACGGTTCGGCTCTCTCCCATCAAAGAATTCACCTTGCAAGACAATACAAATAATTGCCCAAACGGCTGCCGTTATGTCCGAGAATATGCATTTTCATCTTATGCTTCCAACTAGCAAAATTAGTACCACCAAAGTAAGGACCTCTACGGTGATAATTTCCCTCGCTAGACGCCATACTCTCCTAGGTTGTGAAACCAAGGCTATGACCACCAAAAGCTATGGAAATCAAAGCAAATGGAGACCAAGCTCTGATACCACTTGTAGGACCTTGAAGTATGTCTAGAGGGGGGTGATTAGACTACTTGACCAATTAAAAACTTAGCCTTTTCCTAGTTTTAAAGTTTGGCAGATTTTAGCTATCTTAGGACAAGTCAAGCAATCATCACACAATTCAAGCAAGCATGCAAAGAGTGTATGAGCAGAGGAAATTAAAGCATGCAACTTGAAAGAAAGTAAAGGGAAGGGTTTGGAGGATTCAAACGCAATTGGAGACATGGATGTTTTTGGCGTGGTTCCGATAGGTGGTGCTATCGTACCTCCACATTGATGGAGACTTCAACCCACGAAGGGTAACGGTTGCGCGAGTCCACGGAGGGCTCCACCCACGAAGGGTCCACGAAGTAGCAACCTTGTCTATCCCACCATGGTCGTCGCCCATGAAGGACTTGCCTCACTAGCGGTAGATCTTCACGAAGTAGGCGGTCTCCTCGCCCTTACAAACTCCTTGGTTCAACTCCACAATCTCGTCGGAGGCTCCCAAGTGACACCTAGCCAATCTAGGAGACACCACTCTCCAAGAAGTAACAAATGGTGCGTTGATGATGAACTCCTTGCTCTTGTGCTTCAAATGATAGTCTCGCCAACACTCAACTCTCTCTCATAGGATTTGGAACTGGTGGAAAGAAGATTTGAGTGGAAAGCAACTTGGGGAAGGCTAGAGATCAAGATTCATATGGTAGGAATGGAATATCTTGGTCTCAACACATGAGTAGGTGGCTCTCTCTAAAATGGTAAGTTGGAAGTGTAGGTTTGTTCGATGGCTCTCTCCACGAATGAAGAGGAGGTGGAGGGTATATATAGCCTCCACACAAAATCTAACTGCTACACACAATTTACTAATCTCGGTGGGACCGAATCAACAAACTCGGTCGATCGATTTTAGTAAACCTAGTGACCGTTAGGGTTTTCGTGGATCGGCTTGCATCTCGGTAGGACCGATATGGTTAGGCTTAGGGCATAACGTAATCTCGGTGAGACCGACATACAAACTCGGTGAGACCGATTTTGGTAATTAGCTAACCAAAGAGTTGGTCGTAAACTCGGTGGGACCGATTTGCTCTTCGGTGAGACCAAACGTTACGAAGGGAAACCGAAGTTTACATTGCAATCTCGGTGGGACTGATCCGCTCTTTCGGTGAGACCGAAAAGTTACTGAAAAGGAAACAGAGAGATTATAATCCCATCTCGGTGAGACTGAGATCCCTATCGGTAGAACCGATTTGCCTAGGGTTTGTGGTAGTGGCTATGACATTTGGAATCGGTGGCGCCGGATAGGAAGAATCGGTGAGACCGATTTTGGCTTTAGGTTTAGGTCATATGTGGATGAGAGAAAGTAGCTGAGGGTTTTGGAGCATATCACTAAGCACATGAAGCAAGAGGCTCATTAAGCAACACCTCATCCCTCCTTGATAGTATTGGCTTTTCCTATAGACTCAATGTGATCTTGAATCACTAAAATATAAAATGAAGAGTCTTGAGCTTTTGAGCTTGAGCCAATCCTTTGTCATTAGCATTTTGAGGGATCCACTTTCATCATCCATGCCATGCCATTCATTGAGCTTTCCTGAAATGTTCATCTTGGAATACCATTAGCTCAATGAGCTATATGTTGTTATGAATTACCAAAACCACCTAGGGATAGTTGCACTTTCAGTTTGAGATGAGACGGTGCTGGTGAAGATGTTGATGGAGATTCACCCCCTCCTGGTGAGAGGATCGATGGTGATGACGATGGTGATGATTTCCCCCTCCCGGAGGGATGTTTCCCTGGCAGAACAGCTCCGCCAGAGCCCTAGATTGGTTTCGCCAGGTTCCGCCTCAAGACAGCGGCACTTCATCCCGAAAGCTTCCTTCTGATTTTTTCCAGGGCAAAAGACTTCATATAGCAAAAGATGGGCACCGGAGGCCTGCCAGGGGGCCCACGAGGCAGGGGGCGCATCCAGGGAGTAGGGCGCACCCCCCACCCTCGTGGTCAGGGTGTGGCCCCCCTCTGGTGCTTTCTTTGCCCAATATTTTTAATATATTCCAAAACTGACTTTCGTGGAGTTTCAGGACTTTTGGAGTTGTGTAGAGTAGGTCTCTAATATTTGCTCCTTTTCTAGCCCAGAATTCCAGCTGCCGGTATTCTCCCTCTTCGTGTAAACCTTGTAAAATAAGAGAGAATAGGCATAAGTATTGTGACATAATGTGTAATAACAGCCCATAATGCAATAAATATTGATATAAAAGCATGATGCAAAATGGACGTATCACCCAGGCGTTCGAATTGGATGTCTGGCCTATGCCTTGCCTCTACAATAGCTGCTCTGGAGTATTAATATATAGTAACTAGCATATGTATGGGCTCCACTTAATTCTGTGTTAGGCCAGACATGAACCAAACAGCCTTACCACATGCTAGCCTCGTCATGGAGAAAACTATCATCTTCCTAGGCCTAGTCCAGGCACCTATTCATCTCAAGCATGGAGTTGTGTGGATGCAAACCAAACTAACCATGGGTCTTGAAAATACTAATTTTTGCATAAAGGATGAACCTAACATTTGATGGAATGTAACGAGCAAAAGGATTATGATTTTCCTTAATTCTGGCATCATGTTAGGCTGGTAGTTTTTTTTAGTGTTGTTACATTTTGATGCCTTATTGCTGCAATATAATTAATAACCCCCCACCCCTAGGGGGGCTTTCCGCAAAAATAGGAATAACAATTCATGCTACAACATGGTGATAAACAGGTAAGTCAATCCTAAAGTAATGAACTATGAAACCTTTATGACTGATTTATTCTCGATTGCCATGGCCATTAGCATGTGCATGAGAACATATAGAAATTTATATCATGTGTATATCTAATGGGTAATAGGGGTTATTACTCCTAATGGTCATGTTGCACGACCTTGACCACTACGGGAATGCATACTAATACCTCTGCAAGCTTTAATGAGGGGGGTTAGAGTCCTACCACCTTGTTCCCATTGTGGTTGTATCACTATGCATTGGTTCTTACACTGGAGAACTGGAGTTGCCATAGTTTCATGATGATAAGTTTTTCTCTAACGACTTTGATGATGCCTTCCTTGACTTGACTTTGAGGGAGGGCTATCGTTCATGACTAACTTCGTTTGACCCACTTAAGTTGTTTACATCTATCTATCTATCTATCGAGTATCACGCTAATCAATTCCTCGGTTCTCTAGTCCCCTAACTCGTAAACAAGAGAAGCGAGGCACAAACATCTCATGCATCGTCGTGGATGATGGCAAGTCCACGCACTTGTGAAAATACCTTCTTAATTTGAAAGGAGGTTTTTATCTCACGGGAAGCAATGACGCTCGTGTGGCATATAGGGTTTGAGATCCTCTACTATAACAACATTCTTGTTACAGTCACTTTCGTGTGGATCTCGAACCCATGCGTGATCTACTGTAACAACTTGCTATTACCGCAGAGGGATTCCGACATGGCAGATACACTACCAAGTGAACTCGATATATACCAAGGAATGTTATCTATGGAAAAGAAGAACCTTTTGACGGTGTCCTGGACTAGGGGGTATTCACCACGTCGTCTCCCGATCAGTTGGATTGGGCCGAGGACCCCCATGGCCGTTTACCCATGGGCCAGTTCGGACAGTCGATGCATACACGAGGAAGATTCCACAAGACTTGGTGATCAAGACAAGGACTCCTCTCCATCGACGTATTCGACTAGGACTCTTGTTATCCTAGGCCTCTAGTACATTATATAAGACGAGGCCGGGCTAGTCGATAGGGATATGCTAGATCATTATGATATTATTCATCATACCCTTAGGTTTTAGACCACAACATATGATCTCGAGGTAGACCAACTCTTGTAATCTCTATATTCATCAAAGATCAATCAAGCAGGAAGTAGGGTATTACCTCCATTAAGAGGGCCCGAACCTAGGTAAACATCATGTCCCCTGTCTCCTGTTACCCATCGATCCATGACACACAGCTTGGGACCCGCTATCCGAGATCTGCCAGTTTTGACACCGACAATGGTACTTTCATTGAGAGTTCCGTTGTGAGATCAACGAAGGATCAATGGCTCGTCTGCAGATTAACTGCGACGTCGGCATCTTCGCCAATGGCTCGACTGATCACCTTGTCTCGAACGAGGACTGCACTCCATGTCAGATCGTCTTGTTTGGACGATGACCTTCATCAACATGAACTCCGATCTCTCTCAATATCATGGAGGAATCATTCATGGAACCCGGGGGCTCAACATCAACATTGTCCTTGAGCGACTGTGATGTTTTTCTGGACAGCGAGCTTGTATCCGCCGCCACCACCTCCTCGCGTGTCGCTTTAACGATTGCTTCGGTGGAATTGAGCGGAATTGTGTCCACAACAACCCTATAAAATCTCGTCGAGTTCCAATGGAGTAATCTCCAGCAATCTATGATATACCGGAGCCCTGTCAAATCTGGATGGGAATCTGAACGAGTTTAGGGCGTGGTCTCCAGAGCCTAGCTCGGAGGCCCTTTGGAAGATCCAACCGTTCATTTGCTGCAGAATTCCCATATCTACCACCCCTCAAAATTTCAGCTTCATCCGACGGTTCAAACTCCGGGAACCTTCCAATGAGTGGACCAATTTGCTGATCTGTTTTCTGCGCGAATACGGATCCAACCCGAATTCATGTTTCTTTATGAACGTGATATTGGACAACCTTTTTAAAGGAATTTTCTTCTAGGGTATTGTGTGTTGTTCTTAACACGTGCCCATAAAATTTTAAGCCTTCTCTAAGGTACTCTTCACCATGACGCTGGTGTCAAACCAGTCCGGTAACATTGCTCCACGGCTGCTGACCTGCGCTAGACACGTCTCGCTTTGTTGAGTCGAGCTCAACTTCTTCGGATCATCATCTCGGTGAGCCAAACAAGAGTTTAGCATCGCGAAGGATAAATCATAACCAACATCGCCGCCCCACGGATTACACGGAGCAGGCACACTGGCATCGCCACACGTTCACTTCATCAAGCCGGCATTGACCACGTCACAAGTTACAACCTGCATCAGCATGGCCGCACTGTTTCTTCTTCAAGATGATGTCCATGACGCCGACCCACTTCGACTCATCGGCTGACATGGAGGCTTAGACACCTCAGCTAGATCGGGGGCTCCGCTATTTCTTCATCAACATGCTCCGATGACTTCAGCGTCACCGGCCGACCAGCTTTGACACATTGGTTGGCATGGTGGCTGCAACATCACCTTACCGACCTGCTCCATCACCTCGGCATTCAGGCCATATTTCTTTAATTATTTACTTCACTTAAATTAATTAATTAGAAGAATTTTCTAAGCATATTATTTCTGGCTTGCACTATTTTATGTGTGCAGGCGATTGGTTCAGACCGGGCCGTCACCTCGGGGTGCCGACATCGTCGTCCCACTTCCGTCGACACAATTGTGTCGTCACCTTGGAGTGCTGCCCTGTGTTGGCAACCCCGCACCGTTCGCTTCATCAACCTACTCAGCCGGAGACTCCGACGTCATCCGCCACACCTCGGCTAGACGGGGGGCTTCACCTCTTCGGATTGCCGAGCTCTTCGCTCCGCCACCTCGGGACCGGTTTGGGGGCTGGGACCTTATCCCATCGTAACCTCAGGCCGCGTCACCAACGATGAGGACATTAACCAGCTAAGACGTTTTCATGCTCAAGTTTCTTTTTAATGTTTAATTTTTGTTCGGTTCGACCAAACATTATATTTGTGTTAAAAAAAGCATTTTGCTAAAACAATGTTTATTACACACGATGTTTGTTAAAAACAATTTACTTTACACAAGTTAACTGGGGGCTCTTCAAATTATATGAGCCATTTTATAGTAAATGTGGTTTCTTCTTGGTCGTTGCAAAGTCTTTTTCTACCGCTCCTTTTTTGACTCGAGTGTATGGTCAATAGCCGGATAGCCTAGCTTCTCTCTACAGTCGCTCGAGTTTTGTTCGCTAAACTAGCCTCGGAGAAGCACTCTGCCTTCGGGATAAGGAGCTTGAAGCCGTAGGCTGACCTGCTTGAAGTCTTGAGATCGAGTGTGTCATGTTAAAGCACGACAGAAGCACAATTTTTTTCTTAAGACCAATTTCCGGATTGGCACCAAAATCTCGATTTAGTCTGGACGTCAAGCTTTTACATAAGTTTTTGGCTTTTCGAGCTTATGGCACTTTTTAGCTATTTGAATGTTTTTCTTTCAGGAAGCAAGACATCCTCATGACCGAGGTGCCCTGCATAATAATTCAGCTCGGGAGATCTTTTTTGGCCCGCAACTCGGCATCTTTCCCGCCGAACTACACCTCGGTGTTGACAAAACACACGCCATATCGAGACTAGTTCCCGAGCAGTGCAACGCCAGACGCCTTTAAAGCATTGGCAATATTCACGGGGGGCTGAGATTACAGCCGAACACACCAAAAACCAAGGTACGCCATAGAGTCCTCGGCAAAAACATTCTCAGACATTGCTGTATATGCATCGGTTTCGAATTGTGTCTTCGGTCAATAGTTGGGTTGCCCGGATCCTGTGCTTGCCTCCTACGTTCTGCTTTGTTCTGCTAGGTGTGCAAAGGGAGAACCACTGCGATTGTGCTTCCAGCACACATGGTTAAGCGCCTTAGTGGAGAAAGCTGAAAAATGACTGTCACAATAAGCGTAAACTAGTCAGCGATCCGATGACTGTGTTAAACTAATAGATCGATGGAGGTCACCGCGTGTTTAACAACGGGCCATTCATAACATTAGCCGAAGTGTTAACGGTTTATGCTGAACACTAACCGGGGGCTAGTAACTGGCCTCCCAATTTTAAGCTCCTATGACTAAGTGAAAGTTATAAAGCCCGCATATCTGATTGTCTCGTTTCCACTAACACAACCGCCTTTGGGCACCGAGACGTCGGCTAAGGGTTGTTTTGTTATTGCGGAAACACCCTGCGTAGCATCTACAAAGGGGTGGAAGCTGACGATGGGCCACTTTCAAATGCTAAACGGTCGCAATGGAGTCAAAATAAGCATATATCATCAAAGTTTGTATTCCATACACGAGCGCTACCTTCCGTAATTATTGTTATAAAGCCATAAATATGCATCAATTTGACTTAAGATTTTGGCCAAGCTGGGTTGCCTGGCTCCCGTGTTTAACCCTACGTTCCCGATTGTTCGGCTAGGGGGTAAAGGGAGCACCTCTGCGATTGTTACTACCGGTTCATCCGAGTTAGTACCTCAGACTGGGTGAAGCCGAAAGCTAGCCATCTTAAAGGATATAATTGGTCGGCAACGACGGAAGTGAAAATTTAGGTTCGCTAAAGACCACATAGTTTGGGAACTTTCCCCAGACTAAATCCTCAATATTTTCCTCCGACGTTGATCGGAGGTGAGGTTCCATGATCATGATCAGCATGACAACCCAAGGAAAGGAACCAATAGCGGGACTATTTTCTTTGGGAGATG
Organism: Aegilops longissima; assembly: GCA_021605205.1. NCBI lineage: Eukaryota > Viridiplantae > Streptophyta > Magnoliopsida > Poales > Poaceae > Aegilops > Aegilops longissima. The sequence continues at coordinate 245,703,667 of CM038682.1, read as the reverse complement.
TTTTTTACATTTAATAGAAATACAACATATCTCTCCGCATACCTTTGTTTATAAAACCATATGGCCGGATTGCCTTGTTTCTTGTAAAACTTTACCCTTGTAAAGGCTTTATAAAGTAGGACAAACACTCCCCAACTACTGGCCAAGGAGGTTGAAGCCGATGGTCGGTCAACAAAGTTTTATACAATGCGGATCCGAGCATTAATGATGTAAAGTACTTGGATACATAGAATCATTACACATAAAAATTGCGAGTAAAATCCATTTACTGCAACCCATCTTTTAAACCCCTCGGGGCCTACCTTAGTGAGCTCGGATTTCTACCAGCTCTAAGCTCCTTTAAGAGATCTTATTCTCTTTTTGAGAAGTTTGTGTTAAACACAACGAATTTTTCTGTCAAACGGATATTGATCCTTAATTCGGCCACCCGTGCCCACATTAAGGCTCGGGGGCTACTGGGCTTCACGCTCATTATTTATAAATATTAAAAGGGCACATCGATCCACTGATCTGATGTTGCTACCCGACCAGTGGCTTGGGGGCTACTTCATTGCCTATTCAATACAAAAAATTCAAAGTGCTCAGTGTTCGGCATGACCGAACTATGGACAAGCGCGTCTTCGAACAACAATAAGTACCATATGGAACTTATTCGGCATGAAGCTAATATATCACGGCGACTTCTTGCAACCCTCTCTCAGGGGCCCGTCTGCCGATCAATATTACCTCTAATACATTACATTGTGTTTCTATTCCTACGTATGCTGCCGAGCTAGGAGTTGATCCTTAGGCCGATTTCGCGAATCGACATGAGTCTCAGGGGCTACTAGGATCAGCGGTTTCATGTTTTCCTTCAGGTGCATCTCGGGGTTTAGACCGACACACACCTTGAGGGCTACTGGTTATACATATTGACAGCAAATAAGTTTACACGCATCGGAAATAAAATCCGCAAACAATCAGCCCATGACCGAGGTGCTGAACCACCTCGAAAGCATTTCGGGGTATAGCTCGGATGCAAGTGGCTGGCTCCATAGAGGGCATTTCCGGCACTAAGCTCGGCTAAACTCCTTCAACTTTTTTGAACCAAGATGATCTATGACACCTCGGATATAGTCTGGCGTTGGAGCTCGGATACAGTCCGGCGTTGGAGCTTGGACATAGTCCGACTTTGGAGCTTGGACATAGTCCAGCGTTGGAGCTCGGATACAGTCCGATGTTGGAGCTTGGACATAGTCCGACATTGGAGCTCGGACATTGTCCGGCGTAGAGCTTGGATACGATTTGGCATTGGAGCTCGGCTGCCAAAAGACAACTCGAATACAATCCAGCATTGGAGCTCGGCCGCGAGAGGACACAGCCGCACGGGAAACGCTTCAAACCCGAGGTGTGTCGTAAAAATAACAAGGCATTGATAAAGGCCGAAGACTTAAAGGGCTCCTCGGATACCCGACGTGTGACATCTTCAGATTTAGCTCAGCAATCCTCAAGATAGAAGATGAGAAGATTTGTTGAACCAGTTTTCAAGACCGACGACCGACGACCGAAGATGAAGAACTGTTCGGAAGAACGGAGGAGCATCCCCAACTTGAAGACCGGTTCAGGGGGTTACTGATGGTGTCCTGGACTAGGGGGTATTCACCATGTCGTCTCCCGGTCAGTTGGATTGGGCCGAGGACCCCCATGGCCGTTTACCCATGGGCCAGTTCGGCCAGCCGATGCGTACACGAGGAAGATTCCACAAGACTTGGTGATCAAGACAAGGACTCCTCTCCACCGACGTATTCGACTAGGACTCTTGTTATCCTAGGCCTCTGGTACATTATGTAAGCTGAGGCCGGGCTAGTCGATAGGGATATGCTAGATCATTATGATATTATTCATCATACCCTTAGGTTTTAGACCACAACATATGATCTCGAGGTAGATCAACTCTTGTAATCTCTATATTCATCAAGATCAATCAAGCAGGAAGTAAGGTATTACCTCCATTAAGAGGGCCCAAACTTGGGTAAACATCGTGTCCCCTGTCTCCTGTTACCCATCGATCCATGACACACAGCTTGGGACCCCCTACCCGAGATCTACCTGTTTTAACACCGACACATTCAAAATGCATATAGAGAAAGTGCACCGTGAAACCTAGATAATTTTGGCCAATTGTTAATATGGAAATCCTGAATAGACCAAACACATACATTTTTAGAAAAAATTTATGAACCTATTAGTGTTTGATACTATCTAATAACAAAGGTAATATGTGTGTTTACTGGTTTGACTTGTTGGATTAGCAATTTTCTGATAGAGAAAGATGTGTGCGTGTGTGGTACTCGCTTCATGTTAAAAAAGGACTCATAAGTCCAGTTTGTCTGTGAACAAGATTAACCAACCAAAACTTTGAAGTGAGGTATGCCTAGTTCTTTTAACTCAAGGTTTGTATCGTTAACGAGTCATTAGGGAAGTAACTAAGTCTGTAACAGTGTTGTACTCAATGAACCATGTTGATATAATGTTCAATGGTTATATCTACCACAGTGTGTACAATGGCATTGAGGACAGTCCGAGGTAGTGTAGTTACTTGTTTGCAGATAGAAGCATTGTCCAATGAACCACTGATTTTTATAGGTGGTGTAGAGTCTTTTGGGGATCTTCTATTGCTTACTAATATGAATGTTCATGATGTATTGATGAGAACCCATATTGGGTAATGGTCGTCACGATATTGGCTATGTACGGAATCTCATCGGCACACTACTCAGCCGAGGAATTCTTTTTTACAGACAAGGCTCAAACTGAGTCTGGCTTTGAATTAACAAAGAGCCGATGAATTCTTGATCGGTTGCACATAGTTTTGACAACTAATCAGGTATTGCATGAGACTTCAACCCAAAAAGAGTAACACGTCTATTCTGCAATGTCTCCCATTCCTAAAGCAATTTTCATACGTAAGTGTGATTTTAATGTATTTCCCTCTCGTACTCATTGTTCTCTTTCATCCTACTTTGTTGTTCCGAGAGATAGAAAATCAGGTATTGTTGGTTGAACCTAAGAAGGAACTTGTCTGCTCATATATAAAGAGTCAAGGGACAGAGGTTGGTTGGGAGCATTTGTTGTTCACTGTTATTTCACGCCAACTTGGATGAATAAACCATGTACTACAGAGTTGAGTCCTTGTCTGTGGCGAATGTTGAATTCTATTGTTCATGACCTTGATACTAGCACATGTGCGCAAAATGTGGCATTGGGGTTGTTGGGAACCTTTCATTCAAAACAAGGCAACTTCCCAGAAATATGTGCATGCATGAGTAATACCTCCTTATCAACCATGTTTTATTATATGCTAGCACAAATGCACATGTGTTGCAACAAAGGAGGACATTGGTTACTATGAATCAAAGTTCGTCGGGTCGATGAACTATGTCGTGAAAGAACGGTCGCTAATGAAAAAGAAAAGATGGACATTTGAGGATCGCCAGGAGAGCTCAAGATATGGGGTATGATTTCGAGTAGTTTAATTTGACTAAACAACATTAACTTTTAGATTAATAGTTATAATGGCCAAGGAGGTAGCAAATTCTTTTATGAAGAAAAAATATGTTAAGATGGCATAAGATTGGGCCAATGCACTACACACTCGACCCAACCCTGATGTAGGTGACTATGCTGGATCATCTCCCTCCCTCCTCCTGTCTGATGACTTCAGTGTGAAGTTGTGAACACCATCGACTTCCAAATCATGCAAGGATGACATGAAGACACCACCCTTGCCGTTGTCATTGACAACTCAATCAAAGGACAGCCGTGTGCTAGTGCTCCAAATCTTCTACTGAAAGCTTCCATGTCCACCACCATCGGTGCTCACACATCCATAGGCCTATGACTCTGTCGCTAGGATTGCTTTGTTATGGGTAAACTGTCAGACATGTACTTGTTTTAACTACAAAATTTTAAGTAAAAGAAGCACAATCCACAATACCACATTCTCTAGAAAAATAAATTATGCATAATAGCACAACCTTTTTGCACAACAATACAATCTCCAAAAAATGAAGTGCCGCTTCTTTTACATATACACACAGAAAAGAGCAAAGTTAAGATTATATATAGAGAATGCACATTGTTACTTTTGGTTTTTGGATAAACAAATGCTTAAACAGGTGGTGGATGTCGCCATCGTAGTAGCGCCACAACAGCTCGTGGCATTCGTCATCACCATCACTACATCGTGTGTACGGGCTCACAGGAGCAGCGGTCGTTGTTCAAAACAATGCTTTGTGCAATTCGCTTGCAGCATCGACGCTGCGGCTTGTGGTTGTGGTGATCCAGGTGATTTCAATTTCAATCATAACAGTAGCAAATGACAGCAACTGCGGTGTTACCCTCATAATGGGATTGTGGGTGGGTGGGTTGCAGCAGCGTCGACGTCTTCCACAACGCATGGTTGGATCATTTGCAGTGGTGGTTTGGCGAATTGCTAGGGCAGGAAATAGGTGGTATAGGGACATCATAGAGAGCTAGAGAGTAGAGATAGAGGATGAAGGGAATAACAAGGAGAGGAGTGCGTACAAGGGAGAAGATAAGGCAAAGAGGTAAAGCGATGCGTTATGAGCCCCATAGGGCATGTGGTAAGCATCGGGAGCAGCCAACATGTGTATTCGATTTGCCGGCTGGTTCCAAACATTTCCGTTAGGGCTGGGGGACACAAAAGGATTTATGTTTCTGTAAGTTCTAGAATAAACTTTTAGGCCATGGACCGACTCAAAATTTAGCATCAATGGGTAGCAATTTTGGTCTCTTGGCGGTACAAGCCTGATAGTGGTAAGATGTCACCATTGAAAACCCTTACTTTTGGCAGTCAGTTATAATTTTCTTCGTTGACTACTTAATTGCCCATGAGTTGCAAGGGGGCATATATATTATGGTGGCTTAACACCAGCCGTCTCTAACACATACCATTAGGATCCTCATGCACATAACGACATTGTCGACTTATTAAAACATTTCTTCTCCCCGCCTCTCTAATCCAAGCTCACCACCTCTTTTGGTGGCACATCCAGCTCGCAATGCTTCCTTCCACAGTCACCTGCACTTCGATTCCAAACATGCAACCATACATTGTGTTATATTTTACACATTGAGGTGGAGGGTGGCTTACAAGGCAGGATGGACGACATCATGGTCGAAGTCCGGCCATAGATCTAGTCCCCGCATGCGGCGAACAGTCTAGGATCTGTACTCCCTCCGCCCCAAAATAAGTGTCTCACTTTTATACTAACTTTAGTACTCCCACCATTCCACAACGTAGTGCGCCCGCGCTTCCCGAGATCTAAATTTGACCATAAATTTAACCAACGAGATCGACTATGGCGGAAGAAAAATTTATATCACTGAATTTGTATTTCGAGACGAAATCAGTGGTATAATTTTGCCTCCCGCCGCAGTCGGTCTCGTTGGTTAAATTTATGGTCAAATTTGGATCTCGGGAAGCGTGGGCGCACTACATTATGGAATGGTGGGAGTATGAGTTATACTAAAGTTGAGACACTTATTTTGGGACCGGGGGAATAAAAAGTTCAGTTGTGGAGAACTCCAATAATACAATAATTCTAAAATCAAAGAAAAAATTTGTCAGATTTGAAGGTCACTGTTATAGTTACTTTTCTATTTTATTCACATTATAATAGCCAAGTTAATTTGACGGTTGCCCCTGTTTTGGATTTATGTTCTCTACAGAAAAATGTGATGTCTGCATAGAACACATCAGTTTACTTCCTTAAGCAAGACATCATATGGTGCATGGAGAAGTTTGCCAACAATAATAATGCAACAAGAAAATGGCCATCAGAAAATGCATGCAGGGATATGTGCATACATTTTTCCTAAAAATTTCATGCATGATTTAATGAAGATAAGTCGAACGATGAGCAATGAGATTCATTACTAAACCTGTCTGGGGAATGGGAAGTGCAAAAATGTACTCCTAACTCCTAAGGTAATCATGCATGATACAGAGACAAATAGAATGCTGAGCAGTGAGATTGATTGCTAAACATGTTTGGTAAGTTGATTATGTGATTGCTAACAACCTCGAACATCACGGGATTGTCATGCAGGCAGAAGCGGCGCAGAATCTCAATGGCTTTCAAGAAGCTTATCATTTAGGCAAAAACTCTTCCTGCGAATCAGTCTCATCCTAGTTAGTCCACACCACAAACAAAATATAGCTCCTGGCAACCTTTACTACTCTGCCAATAAACATATCTCCTCGGTTCAAAAATAAAATAAAATACGCATATCTCCCCAAATTCCTTAAAATGAATTGAACCTGCTTATGTCCTTCATGTAGCCTAGAATAGAGGTCAAACAATGGCCACAAGTATTCAGAGCGAATAACATTTTTCTTCCGTGCAGTGCCATTCATCGGAGAATAGGTTACTTGGACAACATGTCGTCATCGGAGCGGAGATGTCTAGTTATGCAGCAGGGGCACAATGGATGGCCGGGCGGGAGCCATTGGATGCGGCGCTGCAGTGTTTCCGCAAGGTAGGCGCAGACGACAGCCGTGGTGAATAGGCACGTAATGAGTGTGGTGCCCAAGTGGATAGAGGCGACGGCAGGGCGCTCAACCAGGAGAAGAATGGTGTGGTAGCCCCCGGGTGTCCCTACACCCTCATGAACAGTAAATTAAAAAAACAAATCAAAAAATCTGAAAATTGTGGCATAAATTTTGTTCCTGCATACAAAGTTTGAGCATATTTGATGTCATAGTATTTCGGAATTATTTTGCTTTCTAAACTTTAATAATTTACTGCTCATGTTGTTGTACGGACACTGGGGAGTTAAAAAACCACTCTATGAAGCCATTGGGCACAGACGCACACCGCCACAACCATCACGCATGCTATGGCATCAGCTCTGCTACATGGCACGATGTTGCTCCTTGTTGTAACCTGGCCTTGTAACTTCAACATGGAGAAGTCGTAGATGTCGTTGCTACCCTAGTGGAATCTAGGAGCAAGAAATAGAACTCACGACCGATCGTCGTCGATTGCCACATGGATATTTTATTGGCTCAGCTATGTCGTCGTCTGCCATTCCAGATTCCACACATGATATTCGGTGCCAATGTGATTATTATTGCCTCTAGGGCATATTTCCAACAGTCTCCCACTTGCACTAGAGTCAATAATCTAGTTCACATCGCCATGTGATTAACACTCAAAGTTCACATCGCCATGTGACTAATACCCAAGAATTTACTAGAGTCAATAATCTAGTTCACATCACCATGTGATTAACACTCACTGAGTTCTCGGGTTTGATCATGTTATGCTTATGAGAGAGGTTTTAGTCAACGGGTCTGCAACATTCAGATCTGTGTGTTCTTTGCAAATCTCTATTTCATATTATAGATGTTGCTACTATGCTCCACTTGGAGCTATTCCAAATGGTTGCTCCACTATACGTATCTGGTTTGCTACTCAGAGTCATCCAGATAGGTGTTAAAGCTTGCATCAACGTAACCCTTTACGCCGAACTCTTCATCACCTCCATAATCGAGAAACATTTCCTTATTCCCAAGGAAAATTTTGACCGCTGTCCAATGATCCATTCCTGGATCACTTTTGTACCCCCTTGCCAGGCTCGTGGCAAGGCACATATCAGGTGTGGTACACAGCATGGCATATTGTATAGAGCCTATGGCTAAGGCATAGGGGACGACCTCCGTCCTTTCTCCTGCCGTGGTCGAGCTTTGAGTCTTACTCAACTTCACACCTTACAACTCAGGCAAGAACTCCTTCTTTGACTGATCCATTTTGAACTCCTTCAAAATCACGTCAAGGTATGTGCTCTATGAAAGTCTTATCAGGCATCTTGATCTATCTCTATAGATCTTGATACCCAACCTATAAGCAGTTTTACACAGGTCTTCCTTTGAAAAACTCCATTCAAACAACCCTTTATGCTTTCCAGAAATTCTACATCATTTCTGATCAACAATATGTCATCCACATATATTTATCAAAATGTTGTAGTGCTCCCACTCACTTTCTTGCAAATACAAGTTTCTTGCTAACTTTGTATAAACCCAAATGCTTTGATCACCTCATCAAAGCGTATGTTCCAACTCCGAGATGCTTGCTCCAGTCCTTAGAAGGACCTCTAGAGTTTGCATACCTTTTAGCATCCTTAGGATCGACAAAACCTTCTGGTTGTATCACATACAACCTTTCCTCACAGAAACCGTCAAGGAAACTCTGTTTTGACACCCATCTGCCAGATTTCGTAAATGAAAATGCAGCAACTGCTAACATAATTCTAACAGACTTTAGCATCGCTATGATTGAGAAAGTGTCATCACAGTCAACTCCTTGAACTTGTCGGAAACTTCTTTGAGACAAGTCGAGCTTCATAAATGGTGACATTACCATCAGCATCTGTCTTCTTCTTAAAGATCCATTTATTCTCAATGGCTTGCCGATCATCGGGCAAGTCCACCAATGTCCATACTTTGTTCTCATATATGGATCCTATCTCGGATTTCATGGCTTCCAGCCATTTGTTGGAATTCAGGCCCAGCACCGCTTCTCCATAGCTCATAGGTTCATCGTTGTCCAACAACTTGACCTTTAAGACAGGGTTACCACTCATAAGTTGTACACACCCTTGTCAACCTATGAGGTTTGATAGTAACTTGATCTGAAGCTCCATCATCATCATTAGCTTTCTCTTCAACTGAGGTAGGTGCCACAGAAACATTTTTCTGTGCTACGCTATTCTCTGGTTGAAGTAAAGGTTCAACAACCTCATCAAGTTCTATCTTCCTCCCACTCAATTATTTTGAGAGAAACTCTTTCTCAAGAAAGGACATGTTCCTCGCGACAAACACTTTGCCCTCAGATCTGAGATAGAAGGTATACCCAATCATCTTGTTTGGGTATTCTATGAAGACACAATTTTCCGCTTTTGCTTCGAGCTTTTCTGGCCAAAGCCTATCGACATAAGCATCGTAGTCCCAAACCTTAAGAAACAACAACTTAGGTTTCTTGCCAAACCATGGTTCATACCATGTCGTATCCACGGACTTAGATGGTGCTCTATTTAAAGTGAATGTAATTGTTTCTAATGCATAACCCCAAAATGATAGCGGTAGATCGGTAAGAGACATCATAGATCGCACCATATCCAATAGGGTGCGATTACGACGTTCGGACACACCATTACGCTATGGTGTTCCAGGTGGCGTCAACTGTGGAACGATTCCACCTTGTCTTTAGTGATTGCCAAACTCATAACTCAGATACTTTTCCCTTGATTAGATCGTAGGAACTTGATCTTCTTGTTATGATGATTCTCAACCTCACTCTAAAATTGCTTGAACTTTTCAAACGTTACAGACTTATGCTTCATTAAGTAAATGTACCCATATCTACTCAATTCATCGGTGAAGGTGAGAAAATAATGATATTCACTGCGCGCGCCAACACTCATTGGACCGCACACATCAGCATGTGTGATTTCCAACAAGTCACTTGCCCGTTCCATTGTCCCAGAAAACGGGGTTTTAGTCATCTTGCCTATGAGGCATGGTTCGCATGTGTCAGGTGATTCAAAATCAAGTGACTCCAAAAGTCCATTAGCATGGAGGTTCTTCATGCGCTTTACACCAATATGACCTAAGCGGCAGTGCCACAAGAAAGTGGTACTATCACTATCAACTCTACATCTTTTGGCATCAATGTTATGAACATGTGTATCACTACGGCCGAGATTCAATAAACCATTCACATTGGGTGCATGACCATAGAAGGTACTATTCATGTAAACATAATAACCATTATTCTCTGACTTAAATGAATAACTGTATTGCAATGAACATGATCTAATCATGTTCATGCTCAACGCAGACACCAATGCAAACAACATTCATCTGGGTTCAATACTAATCCCGAAGGTAGAGGGAGCGTGCGATGGTGATCATATCATCCTTGGAAACATTTCCAACACACATCGTCACCTCACCCTTAGCTAGTCTCCGTTTATTCTGCAGCTTTTGTTTCGAGTTACCAATGTTAGCAACTGAACCGATATCTAATACCCATGTGCTACTAGGAGTACTAGTACACATCAATAACACATATATCAAATATACTTTTGTTGAAGTTGCCAGCCTTCTTATCTACCAAGTATTTGAGGCAGTTCCGCTACCAGTGACCGTTCCCCTAATATAAGCACTTCGTCTCAGGTTTGGGTTCTTGGGTTTCTTCACTGGAGCGGCAACTGGCTTACCATTCATGAAGTTTCCCTTCTTGCCCTTGCCCTTCTTTGAAACCAGTGGTCTTGTTAACCATCAACACTTTGATGCTCCTTCTTGATTTCTACCTTTACGGACTTAAGCACGGCGAACAACTTCGGGATCATCTTCCCTTGCATGTTATAGTTCATCATGAAACTCTAGTGGCTTGGTGATAGTGACTGGAGAACTTTGTCAATCACTCTCTTATCTGGAAGATTAACTCCCACTTGATTCAAGCGATTGAAGTACCCAGACATTCTAAGCACATGCTCACTGGCTGAGCTATTCTCCCCATCTTGTAGGCAAAGATCTTGTCAGAGGTCTCAAACCTCTCAACATGGGCATGAGCCTGGAATACCAATTTCAGCTCTTGGAACATCTCATATGTTCCATGGCGTTCAAAACGCTTTTGGAGCCCCGACTCTAAGCCGTAAAGAATGGCGCACTAAACTATCAGGTAGTCATCAGAACGTGTCTACCAGATGTTCACAACATCCACAGACGACGCCAAAGGGGTTGGCACACCGAGCGGTGCATCAAGGACAGAAGCCTTCTATGTAGCAGTGAGGACAATCCTCAGACTACGGCCCTAGTCCGCACAATTGCTTACAATATCTTTCAACCTAGTCTTTCTCTAGGAACATATTAAAACAGGGAGCTAAAGCGCGAGCAATTAATCTACAACATAATTTGCAAAGACAATTTAGACTATGTTCATGATAATAAAGTTCATCTAATCAAATTATTTAATGAACTCCCACTCAGATAGACATCCCTCTAGTCATCTAAGTGATACATGATCCGGATCGACTAGGCCGTGTCCGATCATCACGTGAGACGGACTAGTCATCAACGGTGAACATCTCCATGTTGATCGTATCTACTATACGACTCATGTTCGACCTTTCGGTCTCTCGTGTTCCGAGGCCATGTCTATACATGCTAGGCTCGTCAAGTCAACCTAAGTGTTTTGCATGTGTAAACCTGGCTTACACCCATTGTATTTGAACGTTAGAATCTATCACACCTGATCATCACGTGGTGCTTCGAAACAACGAACCTTCGCAACAGTGCACAGTTAGTGTTGGGGATATAACTATTTGGTAAGCCGCCCATAAGGGGCTGGATTACGCAAAGAAGACTCATCAGAAGAAGCCCAAGACCAAGCATGAAGATGGTGGTTCAATAAAGTGTCTAAAGCCCACGGGCGACTTAAGGCCCATAGTGGTAAACCGCCATCATGGCATGACTTGTATCATAAGGTAGAATTAACTAGTCACCGAGCCGGACACTGTCTATGAGCCGGCCGGGACTCTATATGTCGCAGGGCGTCAACCCGTGTATATAAGGGGACGACCCGCCGGCGGCTTAGGGAAAGAAACAACTCATCGAGAACCGGGCAAAGCGTATCTCGCTCCCTGGTTATCGAAACCTCAAGCAATACCAACCCAACTAGACGTAGGCCTTACCTTCACCGTAAGGGGCCGAACTAGTATAACTCTCTCGTGTCCTTTGTCCCGATTAACCCCTTTAAGCTTCCTAGTTGCGATGGCTCCACGACTAAGTCCTTGCAAGAGGACATCTGCCGTGACAATTCCATGACAGTTGGCGCCCACCGTGGGGCCAGCGCACGGTGGATTTGGGTTATTGAAGGGCAGCTTGGAAGGGCTCAAGGGATACGCAGTTTGCCGGATGACCAAGAGTCGTCGCGGCAAGATCTACATCGATGACGAAGGCTGGGGCCCCGACGCCGGCTCAACTGAGTACGGGTACCGGGTCCCCTTCGGCGGAATCCACGTCTTCATCTGCCGGATTGGTGAGCCGGGCCCTGAGCCGGACAACTGCACCGACCTCGTCGAGACGGCTCAGCGCGTGAGACCCGCCCGAGTTCAACCCGTCATGAAGCGTGCCTTCGTGGGCTGCATCCACGGAGAGGAACTTTCTGAAGGATCTGAAGATGGTGGTGAGACGGCCGTCCTCTCTAACGGTGATTCGTCCGCCGGTTCAACAGATTCGCTGTATCAAGTGCAAGATGGCGTGCTTGGGGGTTGTTCCGATGGCTCCAGTATTCCGGACCCCTATGAGCCGCCAAGCTGGGATGGAGTCTTCATGGCTGGGACTCAACCCGGACAAAACTCTACAACTGCTGCAGCAATAACGTCCGGTCGAGCGGCCGGGCAGAGGCCATGTCGCCCGCCGCTCGAATCTTCGATGGATCTCATGGATAAGCTTACGGCCCTGTTAACCGCCACGGTTATTCCTGCAAATCAAGATGAGCATAACGCGGAGGTGGCGCAGGTGCGTGAGGAGATAGCCCGGGCCAAGGAGGCCTTGGCAGCTGAGGACACCAGGTTAGCTACAAAACGAGCAGCTTTGGATGCACGGGCGCAACAGCTCCAGTCAGAGGCTTTCCAGCTTACGATGAGCCTGAACGCATCTAATGAGGTGATGAGAAGGAGGCACCAGAAAACTCAATCCCGTTTGCCTCCGATTTACGACCCTCGGAACCTTTTCGCTACACCTGGTGCCGGCCCTAGCAACCCGCCCGAAGCAAATCAATTCATGACAGCCGGAGTGGGAGGACCAGCTCAGCCTCGAGAGATGGCACCTCCTCATGGGAGTATGGCCCCGCCCCGCTATGTACCAATACCACTGGGTCACTTTTCCAACCCCATGGAGAACTTAATCGCAGCATCAGCGCGTTTGGCGGCTCTCCCAGTGGACGGTGATGATCCAACAGCGGTGGAGACCCGGAGGATCAGAGAACTTGTCCAGACGGCCCTGGCTCAGCAAGAGACTTATTCTTATAGCCGGGACAGGATTCATTCGACTCCTCCGCCTTGGTTAGCACCGCCTCGTCAAAACCAGAGTCCAAGTTACAGCAGGAACATGGAGTCAGAAGCTTTGTCAAGCAATGCCCAGCGCCGTAACCAGCCCGGTGGCTATAACCCGGTACAAGACCGAATACGTCAGGAGGACGAGCGGGCGGCTCAGCTAGCGGCTCAACAGACGGCTCATCAAGATTTCCCAAAGTATCCGACGACTTCCGTTGAGGCGGGAGTGGCTACTAGAACCGGCGGTGTTCCTTGTTTGGTGTCGGCTCTGCGTAATGTACGTCTACCCAAGGACTTCAAGGGACCTCGAAAGGTGCCGAATTACACGGCCGACTTACAGCCCGGAGCGTGGATCGAAAGTTATGAGATGGCCATGGAGCTGTTGGAGGTCAGAGACGCAGCAATGGCTAAGTACTTCACCATGATGTTGGATGTAACGGCCTGGTCTTGGTTAAAGGGCTTGCCACCCAATTCCATTAGTTCATGGGCAGAGCTAAAGGCCCTATTCATCCAAAACTTCAAAGACACTTGCAAGAAATCTATGTCGATTATGGACTTGACAAATTGTAAGCAGGAGGAGGGTGAATCCACAACTCATTGGGTGCGCCGGGTCAAGGAGATAATACATTCATCTGATAAGATGGATGCCGGCTCTGCAGTCCTCATGTTGGAGAAGAATTGCCGCTTTGAACCGCTAAGACAGAAACTGGGGCGCCTTAAGCGTGATTGCAATGATATGGGTACGCTGATGGCAGCTTTAGTCAAATACGCCGACTCTGATAGTACCAAGGATCCCGCGTCTGATGAGGAAAAGTCAGGGAAGGGAAAGAAGAACGGCAATGGAAAGGGTCAGCAGCATAACCCGATGAATTAAGGAGGCAACAAGCGTAAGGCTGAGGGTAACCCAGAGTTTGTGGCCAATGCCAATGTGCAGGGTAACAATCAGAGACGTAAGGGAAAACCGTCCCCTCGATCTGGCGGGCCAGGCCCATCTCTTGAGCAGCTACTCAATGAGCCTTGCCCGAGACACAGCACCCGTGAACGACCCGCCACCCACTTATGGAAAGATTGCGCGATCATGAAGGCTTTCAATAATTCCAACACGTTTGATGGCAATCATGGGTCGGGTGGCGGCTCAGGAGCTGGCGGCTTTCATGGCCCAGGCGGCGGTTCAAGTTCCAGCTTTCAGGGAAATCAAAGCGGCTATAATCAACAGCAGTCTGGTCAAGGGGGACAACAGCAGCAGCAGTCGGGTTATCAAAGCCATCCGAAGCAGCTGAATAGTGGGAAGTATCATGTGTTCACCACTAGCTTGTGCAAGCGTGACCAGAAGGTTCATAAGAGGGCCGTGAGCTCTGTTGAGCCGGCAGTTCCCCATTACTTGAGGTGGTCAGAGCAGCCTACTGTATGGAGCATGAAAGATCACCCTCCCCGGGTTGATAATCCGGGTCAGTTAGCCATGGTGGTGGCGCCTCAGGTCGGTGGATATAAATTCACCAAGGTACTCATGGACGGAGGTAGCGGTATCAACATCCTCTATTACGAGACCTTTCGACGCATGGGTTTGACTGACAAAAATTTAAAGACATCCAACACCGTTTTCCATGGGGTGGTGCCTTGTAAGTCAGCATACCCAGTCGGTAAGATTGAATTGGAGGTGGCCTTTGGAGATGAATATGATTCCAGGGCTGAGAAATTGATGTTTGAGGTGGTCAAAATCAAGAGTCCATATCATGCTCTGTTCGGGCGGCCGGCTTATGCCAAGTTCATGGCACGGCCGTGTTATGTTTATCTGCAACTCAAGATGCCGGGTCACAAGGGTACCATCACTATGCATGGGAGTAGAAAGGTAGCCTTGGAGTGTGAAGAAGGCGACGCGGCTTATGCTGAGTCTGTTTGTGCAGCAGAAGAGCTAAAGTTTTATCAAGATAATGTTGACCCGGCAGATATGACCTCTCTGAAGAAGCCAACTACAGAGCATGACCCGGCGTTGAAGTTTAAATCGGCCGCTGAAACGAAGCTTGTTGACTTTACTCCAAGCGACTCATCTAAGCAGTTCAGCATCAGTGCCAACTTGGATCCTAAATAGGAAAGCGCGCTCATCGAGTTCATCCATGAGAACCGGGACATCTTTGCATGGAAACCTTCTGACATGCCGGGCGTCCCGAGAGAACTCGCTGAGCACACTCTTAATATTGATCCGAAGTATAAGCCGGTCAGGCTGTTTCTTCGACGGTTCAATGAGGAAAGACGGAAAGCTATTGGAGAGGAGGTCGCCCGGCTCTTAGCGGCTGGGTTCATTGTTGAAGTTTTTCACCCGGAGTGGTTAGCTAACCCGGTGCTCGTGCTCAAGAAGAATGGCACCTGGCGGATGTGTGTGGATTACACATACTTAAATAAGGCTTGTCCGGCTGATCCCTTTGCCCTCCCCCGTATTGATCAAATCATTGATTCTACGGCGGGTTGCGAGCGTTTGAGCTTTTTGGATGCTTACCCTGGCTATCATCAGATCAAAATGGCAGTTAAGGACCAGGAGAAGACGGCTTTCATCACTCCGTTTGGAGCCTTCTGCTATGTATCTATGCCATTTGGGCTCAAGAGTGCCCAGACGACTTATCAGCGATGTGTACAGAACTGTCTCCACGATCAAATTGGGTGCAATGTTCATGCTTATGTGGATGACATCGTGGTGAAATCCAGGGAGAAGAAAACCTTGATATCTGACTTAAAGGAGACCTTTGATAATCTCCTGGATTATAAGATGATGCTTAACCCAGCCAAGTGTGTATTTGGTGTACCTGCAGGCAAGCTTCTTGGTTTTCTGGTCTCAAACGGAGGCATTGAAGCTAACCCGGAGAAGATCAAGGCAATCACCTCTTTGGCTAAACCGGCGTGCATCAATGATGTTCAGCGATCAAGGGTCGTGTTCTGCTGCTTTAAGCGGTTAGGTGAGAAGGCCCTACCGCTGTATCAGATGATGAAGAAAACGGACACTTTTGTCTGGAGTGATGCTGCTAATACTGCCTTTGAAGATTTAAAGAGACAGTTGTCTGAGCCGCCGGTCCTTGCGGCTCCCATTGATAGAGAGCCACTAGTGTTATATGTGGCTGCTAACGCACGAGCCGTCAGTGTTGCCATCGTGGTGGAGCGCAAGGAGGCTGGCAAGGAGCGTCCGGTTCAACGGCCGGTTTACTACATCAATGAGGTGCTCATTGAGTCTAAACAAAGGTATCCACATTGGCAGAAACTTGTTTACAGAGTGTTCATGGAAAGCCGGAAGCTGAAGCAGTACTTCCAAGGTCATCCTATCACTGTGGTAAGCTCTGCCCCCTTGGGAGACATCATACAGAATAGAGAGGCCACAGGACGAGTCGCCAAGTAGGCCATTGAGCTTGGGCCTCATGGTTTGAAATACATGCCTCGGACTGCTATCAAGTCTCAAGCCCCGTGGATTTTATCAATGATTGGACAGAGTTGCGAGCACGAGGAGAAGCCGATAACACATATTGGACTATTCACTTTGATGGGTCCAGTAGTTAGAAGGCTCGGGGCTGGAGTTGTTTTAACTTCCCCTCGAGGTGACAAATTTTGTTATGTGCTCCGGCTTATGTTTCCTTGTACTAACAATGCAGCTGAGTACGAGGCCTTACTCCATGGTCTCCGGATGGCCAAAGAGATGAATTTGAGCCGGGTAAGGTGCTTGGGTGACTCGCACCTCGTGGCTCAACAGCGTCGGGCAAGTGGGACTCGAGGATCCCTTATGGTGGCTTACCGTCATGAAGTTGATCTTTGTGTGGGGCACTTCAAAGGTTATCAAGTGGAGCACATTGATCGAAGGAAGAATGAGGCGGTGATGCTTTAAGCGGTGGGATCTCGGCGTAAGTCGATGC
The DNA here is from genome assembly GCA_021605205.1 of Aegilops longissima. Taxonomy (NCBI): domain Eukaryota; kingdom Viridiplantae; phylum Streptophyta; class Magnoliopsida; order Poales; family Poaceae; genus Aegilops; species Aegilops longissima. The sequence continues at coordinate 245,686,646 of CM038682.1, read as the reverse complement.
CGCTAACACCTTTCTCAATGTTTTGCATAATCCTTCATCAAGGTACCTACAGAGGAAGAACTAGCGATGCTGCACCGGAGGCACAGCTGGTGGCAGCTCTTCACGTCATCCCGGATTGGACAGTGCCATATTTGGCCTATATGACCTGGGGAGAGTTGCCTGAGGATGAGACCTTGGCAAGACAAATCATCAGGCGGTCCAAATCTATGACTGTTGTTCACGGCGAGTTACATCACCGCAGTGTCACTGGGGCATTTCAACGTTGTGTGTCGCCTGCGGAGGGTCAGGAGATACTTTGTGAGATCCATGAAGGATATTGTGGTCATCATGCCGGCTCAAAATCTCTAGTGGCCAAGGCTTTCTGTCATGTTTTCTATTGGCTGACGGCTCATGCTGATGCGGAGGATCTGGTCAGCAAATGTGACGGATGTCAAAAATTCTCACGACGAGCTCATGTGCCGGCTCAAGAGTTGAGGATGATTCTAATTACTTGGCCATTTGCAGTGCAGGGGCTTGACATGGTTGGACCTTTCAAGAGGTCTAAGGATAAAAGACACACCTCCCGGTGGCGGTGGATAAGTTTACAAAGTGGGTTGAGGCAGAGCCGGTCGAGAAGTGTGATGCAGCCACGGCGGTTCAGTTCATGAAAAGGTGATCTTCGTTTTGGTTTTCCACACAGCATCATAACGATAATGGCACTAATCTCTCCAAGGGTGCCATGGAAGAGTTCTCATCAACGAGAACATATCCGCTTGATGTTTGGCTGTTGCTCATCCTCAATCCAATGGTCAAGCGAAAAGAGCTAATCAGAGATCTGAAGGGTATAAAACCCGGCTCTTGGTGCCCGTCAGCGGACTCGGGTTGTTGGGTGGAGGAGCTACCTCCATCTTGTGGAGCATCAACACTACGCCTAACAGATCTATAGGTTACACACCTTTCTTCATGGTGTACGGAGCAGAGGCAGTCCTGCCAAGTGACATCCGACATGACTCACCCCGCGTGGCGGCTTACGTTGAGGCTGATAACGAAAAAGCTCATCAGGAAGCACTTGACTTGTTGGATGAGGAGCGAGACTTGGCAATAGCCCGCTCGGCGATTTACCAGCAAGACCTTCACCGCTATCACAGCCGCCGGGTTAGAAGCAGAACCTTTCAGGAAGGCGACTTAGGCCCAGTTCTTTTGCCAGAATCCGGAGATTTTCCCAGAATCTGACCCCTACCCAGCTTCTCCCAGAATATTTGAGCCCCATTTGTTTTACAATCCTATCTAGTTAGAGTCTAATTAGATAGGATTGTAAAACAAATGTGGTTCAAAGATTCTGGGAGAAGCTGGGTAGGGGTCGGATTCTGGGAGAATCCCCAGATTCTGGCAAAAGAACTGGGCTTTAGTGCTCCAGCTCATCCAGGATCAGTCTGATATGCACAAGCTATCCCCTCCTTGGGAAGGACCCTTTGTGGTCAGCAAGTATCTGAACAACAGGTCATACTACCTTATCGATGTTCGAGAGCACAAAGACTCACGTAAGTCGGAGGAGGAGACCCGCCGGTCGTGGAATATCGCCCATCTTCGGCCTTACTATACTTGAGCCACCGGCTCTCAAGATGTACATATTTTTGACGATGTATATATTATATGAAGCAATAAAGCAGGACCTCTCCTTTTCACCCTCAAAGGTTTACATGTCTTCTTTATCGTGGTGGAAACAACCAATGGGGAGCGGATCATATCTGAATCCGCTTTCCCTTTGGTCCGCTTATGATCATATCTGAATCTAGCCATGATCACTTGGGGCTTCTGTTCAAACATAGGTCGATTCAACCAAATGAACATAGCTGTCGATACCCACTTGATCGGCATACTGCCAAACCCACTTGGGGGCTTCTTGAGCATATTTGAATCATAGCTTAACCCCTTTGGGTCTGACGTGGATCGTATTCGAATCAGCGTCATTAAACAACTCTTATGGTCACTTGGGGGCTTCCTGTTCAAACATAGGCCGTATTCGAACCAAAGAGAACATAGTTGTCGATACCCACTTGATCGGCATCGCCAAAGCCACTGGGGGATATATGATCGTATCCGAATCTTAGCTTAACCCCTTTGGAACGGTTCACTGATCGTATTCAAATCAGAGGCCTTTATATTTTGTTTATTATTCATCATACTTTGTAAGTATAAATGTTTGACTATCTTGAGGCCTTCTCAAAAGTGCTATGGGGTGGTTCTCGTTTCCACCGGTTTAAATATTGGTCACTTCAGGTTGTTAAGTGCCAGGTGAACGTCATATGTGCCAACTTTCAGGAGTTAAACTTACCCTCATGATTTAGGTCACATAAACCGGCGAGATTACCAAAAGGATCGCAGTCGTCAAGGGAATTCTGTTTGTTTTATATGCAGGATAAGGCAGGTAATTTTTTAGGATCAAGGAAATAAAAGATCAACGTAAGCTGGAAGTATATAGCGATGGCGGTTTACGAAAGTATTAAGCGCCATAAACATGCGTGAAGGCATGGCAAAAATCGAGAGGTTTTTCTGCCCTATTACAAGACTCCCCGAGCCTGAATAATGAAGCATTGTTTTCATAAAGTCATAAACGCCTGGCGGTTCACTCCTTTGGTTGGCTTGAAGATTCTGGGTTATCCTTCTCCGCCTCTCCGTCGGCTGCCCTGTCCTGGAAGGTTGACGAGGCCCAGTCAATGCCACTCAAGGCTTCAAACTCAGCTTCATCATCTATTAAACCGGCGGGGTCGACTTCAGGGGCAAAGGTATGCTTACGAGTTGGAGGGATCAGGTTGACTTCATCATAGTGAGGTGTTGGAATTTTCCGGTTCTCACTGTCATAGCCCGACTGATACTTGGTAAGGTCAGTATCGTTCCCAATGAGAGTAGCCACAGGACGTATGTCTTTCACACAGGCGGTGAAGTCTGTCTCGTTGAATAAAGTGTCATCTTCCTTCAAGCTGGGATAACCAAGAGCAATGTCTGCCGGGTCTAACTCTGGAATCCATGCCTTGGCCCGGCCCAATGCGGCTATAGCTCCGGCTCTGGTAGATGCCCGTCTTAGCTCTTGAACCCGCTGAGGCAGCACAGCAAGCCGCTTTAGCACATCTTGCAGGAGATGGGGAACGTCATTTGATAAAGCCACAACGGCCAAAGCACGTTGTGACCCGGTGTATAGTTGCTCCACTAGAGTGTAAACTGCTTTCAGCTTGATCAACATGTCCTGCTTGAGGTTTGTGCTCCTAGGGCCTGCGTTCATAAACATAAGGTGAGATGGAGATAACAATTAAAATAGTCATCGAAGGAAAGATTGAAATATTTGAGGTTTATATATAGTAACTTACCGAAGATTGCTGAGACCATTTGAGATATCTGGCGCTTTAAGCCGGACAGCTCGGCTGTTGCTTCTGCAAGTGATGTTTCTGCTGTCTCAACCCGGGTCACTAGTGAGGCCTTTTCATCAGCCCAGATTTTCTTCTCCGCCTCAAAATTCTTCTTCAACTTCTCTTGTTCAGAGACGCTGAATTCAAATTTGGAGTTGGCCTTTTGAATTTCAAGTTCTTGAGCTGCCAGGCGGCTTTTCAGGTCAGCAATCTCCAACTCAAATTGATTTATGGTGGCCTGCATTGATGCCGGGTTATAATCAGCATAATGGTAAGATAGCATTAAGTCCCAAGCACTTTGCAAGCAAAGATACTTGACACTTGGGGGCTAATGTATGCTGAAGAATTCTAACTTACTATGCCGGTTCATGGAAACTAAGTCTCAAGCACTTTGCAAGCAAAGATACTTGACACTTGGGGGCTAATGTGTATCGCAAGTTTAAGGTATCATGTTACAACCGGGTTAAATATCTTCTTTCTAAACCGGACAACGCAGTGCTAAGCAGTTTTCTAAGTCTACAGCATATTTATTCATAAGCAATAGACTTGGGGGCTGATACAGTAAGTATGATTAAGGAAAGTAGCATAAGTCATACCTCAGATTTTTGCTGTATTTGCTTCACCATGTCAATTTCCAGGTCACGGCTGCTATGTACTTAATTGATATAGCCAGAAATGATCTCCCCAATACTCAAGTGAGTATAGTCAGCAACGTCTAACGGCTCCCTGGCTCCCTGGTGCGGCGCGCGCTAGTGATGGCCTTGGCCTCCTGGCCGGCCGGCTGGCTTGGCGGCTCTCTTTTTTTTATCGGTTTCGCGCGCAAAAAAATACAGAAAAAAATCTAAATGAACTCCAAAATTAATAAAGTAAACTTTCCCCGACTCCTAAAAATGAGTCGAACAAAATGAACTTTTACTCGGGGCCTAAAATGCAATTTTTGAAAACATGCATTTTTCCCTAAGGCAAATAAACTCCGAGAAAAATCCAAAATTTGATTTATTTATTAAATCTTCATTTTTCCTAAATTTTGGGAAAGTCATATTATTCCCTCTCTTATTTTTGATATTGGAAAAATATTTGAAGATAACATAAATAAATCCAATGATCCTCTTTTCATAGTTTTGAGAGAACTCAAATACGAAAATTTCGAAATCTACAACTCTCTCCGAGGGTCCTTGAGTTGCGTGAAATATCTAGGATCTACAAAATGCAAGAAAATATGATATGCATGATGATCTAATGTATAACATTCCAAATTGAAAATTTGGGATGTTACAAACCTACCCCTTAAGATGAATCTCGCCCTCGAGATTCGGGTTAACTAGAAAATAGGTGAGGTGGTCTTTGAGCAAATCTTCTTCTCTTTCCCGGTGGCTTCATCCTCGGTGTGGTGGCTCCAATCGAACCTTGCAAAACTTGATAACCTTGCTGCGAGTAACTCTGCTGGCATATTCGAGAATCTGACTGGTTTCTCCTCATATGTTAAATCATCCTTCAACTGAATTGCTTCAAGTGGCACTGTATCTCTTAGCGGTACTTCCGCCATCTCAGCGTGACATTTCTTCAGCTGAGAAACATGGAACACATCATGAAATCCTGACAGTCCTTCTGGTAATTCCAGCTTATAAGCAACTTCTCCCATGCGTTGCAAGATCCTATACGGTCCAACGAAACGTGGTGCTAACTTTCCTTTAACTCCAAATCGCTTAACTCCTCGAAGTGGGGATACTCTAAGATAAACTCTGTCTCCAACTTCATATTCTATCGCCTTGCATTTTGAATCCGCATAGCTTTTCTGTCTGGACTGGGCTACCTTGAGCCTATCGCGAATCAACTTAACCTTCTGCTCGCACTCCTTGATCAAATCTGGTCCAAACAACTGACGGTCTCCAGCTTCGTCCCATGATAACGGTGTCCTGCACCTCCTTCCGTACAAAGCCTCGAAAGGTGCCATCTTCAAGCTGGTTTGGTAATTGTTGTTATAAGAAAACTCTGCATACGGCAAGTTATCATCCCAACTAGATCCATAATCTAGTGCACAAGCTCTCAAAGATATCCTCCAAAATCTGATTGACTCTCTCGGTCATCCATCGGTTACGTGGGTGGAAAGCTGTCTTGAATTCCAGCCTGGTTCCCAATGTTTCGTGTAACCGATTCCAAAACTTTGAGGTAAATTGGGTTCCTCTATCGATCGATACTCCTCGGAACTCCGTGCAAACACACAATTCTGGTCATGTATATCTTTGCCAACTTAGCACTGCTATAGGTAGTCTTGACTGGAATGAAATGAGCTACCTTCGTCAAGCGGTCGACTATAAACCAAATCGAGTCATTGCCTGAACGAGTCTTTGGCAAACCTGTGATGAAATCCATGCCTAGTTTATCCCACTTACATTCGGGTATTGGCAATGGCAGCAACAATCCTGCTGGCTTCTGATGTTCTGCCTTCACTCTCTGACATACATCGCAAACTGCTACATACTCCGCGATATCCTTCTTCATTCCGGTCCACCAGAATGTTTCCTTCAAATCTAAATACATCTTGGTATTTCCTGGGTGAATCGAGTAGGGTGAATCATGTGCTTCTTGCAAAATCAACTTCCTGATCTCCGGTCATTTGGCACATAAACACGGTCCTCAAACCATAGGGTATCGTGCTCATCCTCACGAAATCACTTAGCTTTTCCTTCGCTCATTTTCTCCTTTATAGAGGCAACTTCCTTATCTGCCTTTTGAGCTTCTCTGATTTTGTCCATCAACGTAGACTGAATCTCCAATGCTGCTACATAGCCTCTCGGAACTATTTCCAAACATAGCTCTCGAAGGTCTCCGGCTAACTCCTTGGGTATTCCTCCCACCGTTAGTGTATTGACGTGGCTCTTACGGCTCAATGCGTCTGCTACAACGTTAGCCTTCCCGGGGTGATAATGCAATCTCATATCATAATCCTTAATAAGCTCCAACCATCTCCTCTGTCTGAGATTTAATTCCTTCTGCGTGAAGATGTACTTCAAACTCTTGTGATCCATGTACACCTCACAATGATTTCCAATGAGAAAATGTCTCCATGTCTTCAATGCATGCACAACGGCTGCTAACTCCAAATCATGTGTGGCATAATTCAACTCATGAGGCTCAAGCTGTCGTGAAGCATACGAAACAACTCTTCCTTCCTGCATAAGCACTGCTCCAAGTCCTCGACGTGAAGCGTCGCAATACACCTCATAATCCTTGGTCTGATTTGGCAAAATTAGCACTGGTGAGGTAACCAATCTTTTCTTCAACTCCTGAAAACTTGCCTCACAGTCCTCAGTCCATATGAACTTGGTATCCTTTTTCAGCAATTCCGTCATAGGCTTTGCAATCCTTGAGAAATTCTCAATGAATCTTCGGTAGTATCCTGCGAGTCCAAGGAAACTCCGGATCTCTCCAACTGCCGTTGGTGCTTCCCATTTGGTTACGGTCTCAACCTTGGGGGGTTCAACTGCTATCCCTTCCCCGGATATAACATGTCCAAGAAATCCAACTTCCTTTAGCCAAAACTCACATTTGTTGAACTTGGCATATAACTGATGTTCCCTCAGTTTCTCCAAAACCAATCGCAAATGTTCCTTATGTTCTTCTTCATTCTTCGAGAAAACCAAAATATCATCTATGAACACCACGACGAACTTATCCAAAAACTCCATAAACATTTTGTTCATCAGGTTCATGAAATAGGCTGGTAGCGTTAGTCAGTCCAAATGACATAACGGTATATTCATACAGTCCATATCTCGTGGTAAATGTTGTCTTAGGTATGTCCTGCTCCCGAATCTTTAACTGATGGTACCCTGATCGCAAATCGATCTTGGAAAACACTTTAGCTCCTTGCAAACGATCAAACATATCATTTATCATAGGTAGTGGGTACTTGTTCTTGATCGTTACTTGATTTAAACCACGATAGTCTACAACCATCCTTAATGATCCGTCCTTCTTCTCTACTAAAAGTACGGGTGATCCCCAAGGCGAAGAACTTGGGCGTATATAACCTTTATCCATTAGCTCCTTAATCTGCTTCTTGATTTCCGCCAAATCCTGTGCGGGCATCCTGTATGGTCGCTTCGATATTGGGCCTGTACCTGGCAAAAGCTCTATCAAAAACTCAATGTCTCTATCCGGTGGCATTCCTAGCAACTCTTCCGGAAATACATCAGGGAAATCCCTTACCACTGGTACTTCTTCCTGCACAACTCCTGATAAGGAATTTACTTGTGCTCTCCTCGGCTCATGCCGTGATACATACTTGATTCTCCTCCCTTCTGGGGTGGTAAGCAAAATCGACTTAGTGGCGCAATCTATGTTCCCTCCATACTTCGATAACCAATCCATGCCTAATATCACATCCAATCCTTGGGATTCCAGAACTATTAGGTCCGAGGGAAAAACATAGTGTCCAATCGTTAATGGCGATCGATCACACCATATACTAGCCATGTATTCTGCTCCGGGTGAGGTTACTAGCATGGGTGACCTAAGGGCTTGGGTTGGTAATTTGTACTTATCCACAAATCCCCTTGATATGTATGAATGTGATGCACCAGTATCGAAAAGAACTAGTGCAGTAAATGACTTAACCAAAAACTTACCGATTACTGCATCGGGCTGATCTTCAACCTCCTCCACGGTAACGTGGTTCACTTGTCCTTTATTGAAAGGGTTTGGCTTCTTTCCAGAGTTTCCATTTCCACCTTGGCCTTCGGGACATTCATTTGCATAATGTCCGTTTTTGGAACACTTGTAACAGGTGACATGACTCAAGTCTTTCTTGGTTGGGGTTGATGGTGTGGTCCGGTTCTGGCCGTTGCTTCCTCCATTCCCATTTCCATTTTTGTGGCCATTATGGTTGTGCGAACTACCTCCTCCGTGGGTATGCTGAAACTGAACTACCTGTTTAGGGGTATAACGGGGCTTCTGCTGGGCTCCAGAGTTATACTTCCCCTGCCCATACTTCCTCTTGCGGTTCTCAATTTGCTGCTGCTTTCCTTCAATCATGAGGGCACGGTCTACCAACTCCTGGTAGTTATTGAAACTTGCTACCATCAACTGCATGCTTAATTCATCATTCAGTCCTTCCAGAAACTTCTCCCGATTAGTCTGCATCAGTAGTAACGTCATCTAGGGCATAACGTGCTAACTTACTAAAATCATCCACATCTTGCCAACATTCCTTCCTCCTTGGCGTAAGTTGCGAAACTCACGCTTCTTCATGGCCATAGCTCCTGCCGAGACATGGGCAAGGTCTTGGAAAGCTTGTTGGCCGATCCCATGTGACGGTGTCTCAGGGTAAGTGGCTGTAAAATTCTCCCACCATGCTGCTGCGGGTCCTTCAAGCTGGTGTGCAGCAAACTTCACCTTTTCTCCATCTGACATCCTCACAAGTGGTCAACTCCTCCCTACCTTACGGAGCCAATCATCTGCTACTATCGGCTCGGTGCTCTTTGGAAAACACCGCGGTTCAGCCTTAAGAAACGCGTGTCAAGTGATCTGCGGTGGTGGTGGCGGTGGGTTGTTGTTGTTGCCTTGGTTCTGTACCAATGTTTGGATCAAAGTGTTCTGCTGCTGGATCAACTGGGTGATCTCTCAAGGAAAAACAAACCCGGGTCGCGTCTCGGAGGCATCGATGGGTTTAGAAAAGATGAGAAATTAAGAAGTAGAGTGAGGTCTAAGGAGAAACACTACCCAAATGTATATGAGCAAATGCACACAAAATCACTTCATTCAATTCAAACAAAGGGCTTACAACGATCTAACTATCGCAAAAGTGCGTGTACTATGATGTTACATGGAGGTAATACTACTAATGTGTGGGGGTCATCTACTAATTTGAACCAGTGGAAGACTCCATGATGTCTACTCCTTCCTAGACTCCAGGTTGGTGCACTGAAAACACTATCTATAGGCTTGGTGATTGGGGCGAATGTCCTTCCCGGAACGTGAGCTTGAATCTTCCAGTAGCTCTTCTTGAGCAGTGGCGTTGAAAGTCCCGTGAAACTTGGTAGTCCAATGTTCGTACTTGGTGACTTCCTTCAAGTGAAATCCAAAAGGTGTGCCTTCATCTGGTTGGGCGACTTCATCTTCGTGTCCTTCATCCTAAAAGAGTAGAAAAGATGAGGAGTTAGAAAATGGGAAGAGAGTAGTGATCTATGGTTTTAACTTAGTGGTCGTGTCCTCACAATCGGCGTGTGCTCGATATCATCTCTGAGTGACCCGACCGAATGGATCAAGTCTCGTGCTCGGTGTCATCCTGGATCGAGAATGCTTGACACCACACAAGATTTCAAGGATTTATAACAGAGTAGCAATCACACACTTATTACATCGTTGCCCAAAAGAGGACTTATTACAATAAATATGGCTTAAGGCCATCTAATAACGATAACAGCGGAAGACTTGGAAGATAAGTGAGTCCATCAACTCCAGCGGCATCACTGAGTATAGAACCACGATCTAAAGCACCTTACTGTCGTTCTCGAAAAGTCTGCAACATGAAAGTTGCAGCCCGAAAAGGTCAGCACATGGAATATGCTGGCAATGTAACACATAGAGAATAATGAATGATAAGCCTGTACTACATGCATATGTGGCTGGTGGAAAAGCTCTACGGTTACAGTTTTGCATAAAGCCAGTTTTTCCCTACTTCAAAGGAATAAATTTGTTTAACTATCATGGTGGTTGTTAAACATTGAGAATGGTTGACAGCATCCTCAATCCCAATTAAAAGTACTCATTAAAAACCCAACAATATTAATTAGAGTAACATGTTGAGATTCACATGATATTCAAGTACTAGATACTCAAGATGTCCATAACCGGGGACACGGCTAATCATGATTAGTTTATACACTCTGTAGAGGTTTGCGCAATTTTCCCCACAAGACTCGATCGCCTCCGTTTGGTTTCTCGCACTACATGGTGTTTGAGAGACGGATGACCGAGACATAGTCTTTCATAAGCGTTTGCACCTTACGATAGGTAGACCGTACCACCTATAACCCCTACATCTGCTAGTCTACCACTGTAAGAGTTCACACGACTTAATCAACTATGCTAGAGCCCATAATAGCTTGTGGCTGCACACGGAAGTTACTAGCATGAATAATCTTATGATCCCTTTGAGCACAGGTGGCGGTCCAAGAAAAACAGGCAAGTCCTGATAGAAACCAGGTGCCTCAATCCACCCAGATGTGTGTTTAAGTTGCCACCTTAAATAAACCATTAATTTAACAATCTCACATCTGTCATGGAATACACTCACCCAATCCACGTCTACTAGCATAGCATAGCATAATAAGCAAACGTAGAAGTAACTCCCAAGGTCTCATAAGTAAAACAGGTAATAGGTACTACCTCAATCTACTTCCCATCCCACAATTTATTTTAGATCCTAATCATGCAAGTGTTCTAGGATTGATCTAATGCATAAAAACTAGGTGGTAGTAAAGGTATGATCAAGTGTTACTTGCCTTGCTGATGATCCGCGAAACCTAGAGATTCGAAGTAACAAGCGGCGCACTCCGGGTGATCTATCGCAGACAAACAACAAGCATACAATAAGTACTCATCTAATGCACCGGTAAATCTCGAATAAAAGATCTAACCAGAAAGTTCAACTTAAGAACCCTGGTTGCAAAAAGAATCGAATCAAATAAAGCAACGAAAGTCAAACGACGAAAGAAAACAACTCGGTTCTAGCAAGTTGAAACTAAGTCAAATTTTACAGTAGCAAAACTTTGTTTAAGTTGATTAGTCGGAACGGCGGTTTCGAGATGAAACTCCAGGCGCTTGAATCACCTGATTCCGATAAACGAGCGAGAAGACAGACTAGAAAGAAAATCGGATCTGAAATCGCTATCAGAAAAATAGCGGAATAAATCCGATGAGAAAGAAAACGACGAACGGTTGAACGAACGGACGTTCATTAACCGAAGCAAACCGGTGATCACGTTCGTTAGGACGAACGGTCCGGCGAATGCTTGCTAAACAAAACCGGAAAGAAAACCGGCGAGAAAAACCGATCTAGGGTTTCGGAAAGAAAACCGAAACGAAAAACCGATCTAGAAAACCGGAACGGAAACCGGAACGATTTACGAAAAACCGAACCGAGGAAAAGAAAAGGTGACACGGCGGGCTAGTACCTCAAGAGGCGAGGGCTCCGCGGCGGCGGCGTTAGGTGGCTGCGGCGGCACTTGGCGGCGGCGGTGTCTGTGGCGGCGGCGATGTAAGGCGGCGCGCTGCTGCTGCTGAGGAGAGGAGAGGAGAGGTGTTGGTTTGATGTGTTAGAGGGGGGTGCTTGGGTATTTATATTGGGGAGGGAGGGTTTTGCTTGGAGTAGGGACAAGAATTAGAGTAGGATTAGGAATCCTAGGAATAAAAACGGAATAACGAACGGGTCCAAATCCTACTAGGATTTGTAAAAGAAAAGGAAACTGGGCGGCTCCTGGCTCCTCAGTGCGGCAAGGCTAGTGATGGCCTTGGCCTCTGGCGGCCGGCTGGCTTACGGCTCTCTTTTTTTATCGGTTTGTGCAGAAAAATACAGAAAAAAAATCTAAATGAACTCCAAAATTAATAAAGTAAACTTTCCCGACTCCTAAAATGAGTCGAACAAAATGAACTTTACTCGGGCCTAAAATGCAATTTTTGAAAACACGATTTTCCCTAAGGCAAATAAACTCCGAGAAAATCCAAAATTTGATTTATTTATTAAATCTTCATTTTCCTAAATTTTGGGAAAGTCATATTATTCCCTCTCTTATTTTGATATTGGAAAAATATTTGAAGATAAAATAAATAAATCCAATGATCCTCTTTTCATAGTTTTGAGAGAACTCAAATACGAAAATTTCGAAATCTACAACTCTCTCCGAGGGTCCTTGAGTTGCGTGAAATTTCTAGGATCTACAAAATGCAAGAAAATATGATATGCATGATGATCTAATGTATAACATTCCAAATTGAAAATTTGGGATGTTACAGAAAGTTATCCCTACAAAATCCTATAGTCTGGCTATTCTCTATCTTCACCACACAAAGTATTTAAATCATGCACAACCCCGATGACAAGCCAAGAAATTGTTTCATACTTTAATATTTTCAAAACTTTTTCAATCTCCACGCAATATATGAGCGTGAGCCATGGATATAGCACTATATGTGGAATAGAATGGTGGTTGTGGAGAAGACAAAAAGAGGGGAAGATAGTCTCACATCAACTAGGCGTATCAACGGGCTATGGAGATGCCCATCAATAGATATCAATGTGAGTGAGTAGGGATTGCCATGCAACGGATGCACTAGAGCTATAAGTATATGAAAGCTCAACAAAAGAAACTAAGTGGGTGTGCATCCAACTCGCTTGCTCACGAAGACCTAGGGTAATTTGAGGAAGCCCATCATTGGAATATACAAGCCAAGTTCTATAATGAAAAATTCCCACTAGTATATGAAAGTGACAAAATGAGAGACTCTCTATCATGAAGATCATGGTGCTAATTTGAAGCACAAGTGTGGTAAAAGGATAGTAACATTGTTCCTTCTCTCTTTTTCTCTCATCTTTTTATTTGGTCCTTTTCTCTTTTTTTATGGCCTCTTTTTTTTTCTTTTTTTTTCGTCCGGAGTCTCATCCCGACTTGTGGGGGAATCATAGTCTCCATCATCCTTTCCTCACTTGGGACAATGCTCTAAAAATGATGATCATCACACTTTTATTTTTTTCTTACAACTCAACAATTACAACTCAATACTTAGAACAAAATATGACTCTATATGAATGCCTCCGGCGGTGTACCGGGATATGCAATGAATCAAGAGTGACATGTATGAAAGAATTATGAATGGTGGCTTTGCCACAAATACGATGTCAACTACATGATCATGCTAGCAATATGACAATGATGGAGCGTGTCATAATAAACGGAACGGTGGAAAGTTGCATGGCAATATATCTCGGAATGGCTATGGAAATGCCATGATAGGTAGGTATGGTGGCTGTTTTGAGGAAGGTATATGGTGGGTGTATGATACCAGCGAAAAGTGTGCGGTATTAGAGAGGCTAGCAATGGTGGAAGGATGTGAAAAAGTGCGTATAATCCATGGACTCAACATTAGTCATAAAGAACTCATATACTTATTGCAAAAATCTAGAAGTTATCAAAGCAAAGTATTACGCGCATGCTCCTAGGGGGATAGATTTGTAGGAAAAGACCATCGCTCGTCCCCGACCGCCACTCATAAGGAAGACAATCAATAAATAAATCATGCTCCGACTTCATCACATAACGGTTCACCATACGTGCATGCCACGGGAATCACAAACTTTAACACAAGTATTTCTCGAATTCACAACTACTCAACTAGCATGACTCTAATATCACCATCTTCATATCTCAAAACAATTATCAAGCATCAATCTTTTCTTAGTATTCAACGCACTCAAAAGAAAGTTTCACAAATCTTGAATACAAAGCATATTATTATTAAGCAAATTACCATGCTATTAAAGACTCTCAAAATAATCTAAGTGAAGCATGAGAGATCAATAGTTTCTATAAAACAAATCCACCACCATGCTCTTAAAGATCTATGTGAAGCACATAGAGCAAAATTATAACGCTCAAAAGATATAAGTGAAGCACATAAAGCAAAACTACATAGCTCAAAAGATATAAGTGAAGCACATATAGTATTCTATCAAACTCCAATTCATGTATGGCTCTCTCAAAAGGTGTGTAAATCAAGGATGATTGTGGCACCCTAACAAACAAAGACACAAATAATACAAGACGCTCCAAGCAAAACACATATCATGTGGTGAATAAAAATATAGCTCCAAGTAAAATTACCGATGGAAGTAGACGAAAGAGGGGATGCCTTCCGGGGCATCCCCAAGCTTTGACTTTTTGGTGTCCTTGGATTATATTGGGGGTCCCATGGCCATCCCCAAGCTTAGGCTCTTGCTACTCCTTGTTCCATAATCCATCAAAAGATTTCACCAAAAACTTGAAAACTTCACAACACAAAACTCAATAGAAATCTCGTGAGCTCCGTTAGAGAAAGAAAACAAAAGACCACTTCAAGGTACTGTAATGAACTCATTCTTTATTTATATTGGTGTTAAACCTACTGTATTACAACTTCTCTATGGATTATAAACTATTTTACTAGCCATAGATTCATCAAAATAAGCAAACAACACACAAAAAACAGAACAGTCTGTAGTAATCTGTAACTAACGCAAACTTATGGAACTCCAAACAATCTACCAAAATAGGACGGCCTAGACAATTTGTTTATTGATCAGCAGCAATTGGAATCAGTATTTTATCACGTTCTGGTGATTTTTAACAATTCTGGCACTGAGCGCAAAGTTTCTGGAAATTACAGCAAGATCAAATAACTATCATCCAAGAAGATCCTATAGGTCTAACTTGGCACAAACACAAATTAAAACACAAAATCACATCTAAACAGAAGATAGATGGATTATTTATTCCTAAACAGAATAAAAAAACTAAAAATAAAATTGGGTTGCCTCCCAACAAGCGCTATCGTTTAACGCCCCTAGCTAGGCATAAAAGCGAGAATAGATCTAGGTATTGCCATCTTTCGTAGGCAATCCATAAGTGGCTCTCATGATAGTTTCATATGGAAATTTTATTTTCTTTCTAGGAAAGTGTTCCATGCCCCTTTTTAATGGAAATTGAAATCTAATATTCCCTTCCTTCATATCAATAATTGCACCAACCCTTCTAAGGAGAGGTCTACCGAGAATAATAGGGCAAGAAGGATTGCAATCTATATCAAGAACGATAAAATCTACTGGCACATAATTCCTATTTGCAACAATAAGAACATCATTAATTCTTCCCATAGGTTTCTTAATAGTGGAATCCGCAAGATGCAAGTTTAGAGAGCAATCATCAAAATCACGGAAATCTAGCAAATCACACAAAGTTTTGGGGATAGTGGAGACACTAGCACCCAAATCACACAAAGCATAAAACTCATGATCTTTAATTTTAATTTTAATAGTTGGTTCCCACTCATCATAGAGTTTTCTAGGGATAGAAACTTTCAACTCAAGTTTTTCTTCATAAGATTGCATCAAGGCATCAACGATATGTTCGGTAAAGGCTTTATTTTGACTATAAGCATGAGGAGAATTTAGCACGGATTGCAACAAGGAAATACAATCAATTAAAGATCAACTTTCATAATTAAATTCCTTGAAATCCAATATAGTGGGTTAGCAACATCTAGGGTTTTATTTCTTTCAATCCCACTTTTATCAATTTCATCATCAAGATCTAAATACTCTAAATTTTTGGAACGCCTTCTAGGTAAAGGAAGATCATATTCAGTTTCATCAAGATTCATATTGCAAAACAAATATTTAATAGGGGACACATCAATAACTTTTATATCTTCATCTTAATTTTCATAGGAATTGGAAGAACACGCTTTAATAGAGGCATCTTTCGTAGCCCGCATCCTAGCGGTTCTTTCCTTGCACTCATCAATAGAAATTCTCATGGCTTTGAGAGACTCATTGATATCATGCTTAGGAGGAATAGATCTAAGCTTTAAAGAATCAACATCAAGAGAAATTCTATCAACGTTCCTAGCCAAATCATCAACTTTAAGCAATTTCTCTTCAAGCAAAGCATTAAAATTCTTTTGTGAATTCATAAACTCTTTAACACTATTCTCAAATTCAGATGGCATCTTATTAAAATTTCCATAAGAGTTATTGTAGTAATTTCCATAATTATTAGAAGGATTACTAGGATAAGGCCTAGGATTAAAATTCCCTCTATACGTGTTGTTACCAAAATTATTCCTACCAACAAAATTCACATCCATAGATTCATTATTATTCTCAATCAAAGTAGACAAAGGCATGTCATTAGGATCAGAAGAAACACTCTTAGTAGCAAATAATTTCTTAAGTTCATCCATCTTTCCACTCAAAACATTAATTTCTTCTATCGCATGCACTTTTTTTATTAGTAGATCTTTCAGTGTGCCATTGAGAATAATTAACCACAATATTATCTAGGAGTTTAGTAGCATCTCCTAAAGTCATTTCCATAAAAGTGCCTCCCGTGGCAGAATCTAAAAGATTTCTAGAAGAAAAATTCAATCCGGCATAAATTTTTTGTATAATCATCCACAAATTCAAACCATGAGTAGGGCAATTACGTATCATTAATTTCATTCTCTCCCAAGCTTGTGCAACATGTTAATGATCAAGTTGCTTAAAATTCATAATATCGTTTCTAAGAGAGATGATCTTAGCGGGAGGAAAATACTTAGAGATAAAAGCATCTTTGCACTTGTTCCAAGAATCAATACTATTTTTAGGCAAAGACGAAAACCAAGCTTTAGCACGATCTCTAAGCGAAAAAGGAAATAGCTTCAATTTAACAACATCATTATCGACATATTTCTTGTTTTGCATATCACATAAATCAACGAAGCTATTCAGATGAGTAGTGGCATCTTCACTAGGAAGGCCGGCGAATTGATCTTTCATAACAAGATTCAACAAAGCAGTATTGATTTCACAAGATTCAGTATTGGCAAGAGGAGCAATCGGAGTCCTAAGGAAATCATTATTATTGGTATTGGTGAAGTCACACAATTTGGTAGTATCTTGAGCCATCGTGACAAACAAGCAATCCAACACACGAGCAAACAAAAGGCAAGCAAGAAAAAGGCAAACGGAAAAAGAGAAGGAGATTGGAAAAGAGAGGGCAAATAAAACGGCAAGGGTGAAGTGGGGGAGAGGAAAACGAGAGGCAAATGGCAACTAATGTAATGCGGGAGATAGAGATTGTGATGGGTACTTGGTATGTTGACTTTTGCGCAGACTCCCCAGCAACGGCGCCAGAAATTCTTCTTGCTACCACTTGAGCACTGCGTTGGATTTCCTCGAAGAGGAGAGGATGATGCAGCAAAGTAGCGTAAGTATTTCCCTCAGTTTTTGAGAACCAAGGTATCAATCCAGTAGGAGGCTACACGCAAGTCCCTCGTACCTACACAAAAACAATAGCTCCTCGCAACCAACGCGATTAGGGGTTGTCAATCCCTTCACGGTCACTTACGAGAGTGAGATCTGATAGAGATGATAGATAATATTTTTGGTATTTTTGATACAGAGATGCAAGGTGAAAAGTAAAAGGCAAAGTAAAAAAGCAAAGCAATAATAAAGTGATGGAGATTGATATGATGAGAATAGACCCGGGGGCCATAGGTTTCACTAGTGGCTTCTCTCAAGAGCATAAGTATTCTACGGTGGGTGAACAAATTAATGTTGAGCAATTGACAGAATTGAGCATAGTTATGAGAATATCTAGGTATGATCATGTATATAGGCATCACGTCCGAGACAAGTAGACCGACTCCTGCCTGCATCTACTACTATTACTCCACTCATCGACCGCTATCCAGCATGCATCTAGAGTATTAATTTAAAAACAAAGTAACGCTTTAAGAAAGATAACATGATGTAGAGGGATAGTTTCATGCAATATGATAAAAAACCCATCTTGTTATCCTCGATGGGAACAATACAATACGTGCCTTGCTGCCTCTTCTGTCACTGGGAAAGGACACCGCAAGATTGAACCCAAAGCTAAGCACTTCTCCCATGGCAAGAAAAACCAATCTAGTAGGCCAAACCAAACTGATAATTCGAAGAGACTTGCAAAGATAACCAATCATACATAAAAGAATTCAGAGAAGATTCAAATATTATTCATAGATAGACTTGATCATAAACCCACAATTCATCGGTCTCAACAAACACACATAAAAAGAAGATTACATCGAATAGATCTCCACGAGAGAGGGGGAGAACTTTGTATTGAGATCCAAAAAGAGAGAAGAAGCCATCTAGCTAATAACTATGGACCCGAAGGTCTGAGGTAAACTACTCACACTTCATCGGAGAGGCTATGATGATGTAGAAGCCCTCCGTGACGACGGCCCTCTCCGGTGGAGCTCCGGAACAGGCCCCAAGATGGGATCTCGTGGATACAGAAAGTTGCGGGGGTGGAATTAGGTTTTTGGCTCCGTATCTGATCGCTTGGGGGTACGTAGGTATATATAGGAGGAAGGAGTACGTTGGTGGAGCAACAGGGGGCCCACGAGGCAGGGGCGCGCCCCCCACCCTCGTGACCGCCTCTTTTGTTCCTTGGAGTAGGGTCCAAGTCTCTTGGATCACGTTCAGTGAGAAAATCATGTTCCCGAAGGTTTCATTCCGTTTGGACTCCGTTTGATGTTCTGTTTCTCCGAAACACTGAAATAGGCAAAAAAACAACAATTCTGGGCTGGGCCTCCGGTTAATAGGTTAGTCCCAAAAATAATATAAAAGTGGAAAATAAAGCCCAATATAGTCCAAACAGTAGATAATATAGCATGGAGCAATCAAAAATTATAGATACGTTGGAAACGTATCACGTGTCTTCATGAAGTTGTCTCGCCAACTATTACTTCTACTACTATGGCTAACGGTTAGCAATAAAGTAAAGTAATTACATGGCGTTTTTCATTGACACGCAGGTCATACAATAAATTAAGACAATTCCTATGGCTCATGCTGGTTGTCATACTCATCGACATGCAAGTCGTGATTCCTATTACAAGAGCATGATCAATCTCATACATCACATATATATAATTCATCACATCCTTTTGGCCATATTACATCACATAGCATACCCTACAAAAACAAGTTAGACGTCCTCTAATTGTTGTTTTATGTTTTACATGGCTGATATGGGTTTCTAGCAAGAACGTTTCTTACCTACGCAAAAGCCACAACAGTGATATGCCAATTGCTATTTACCCTTCATAAGGACCCTCTTCGTCGAATCCGATCCGACTAAAGTGGGAGAGACAGACACCCGCTAGCCAACTTATGCATAAAGTGCATGTCAGTCGGTGGAACCTGTTTCATCCCACAATGTTGTCGAATCAAGATAAGACTAGTAACGGCAAGAAAATTGAACAAATCATCACCCACAACTACTTTGTGTTCTACTCGTGCATAGAATCTACGCATAGACCTAGCTCATGATGCCACTGTTGGGGAACGTAGCAATAAATCAAAAAAAATCCTACGTGTCACCAAGATCAATCTAGGAGATGCTAGCAACGAGAGAGAGGGAGTGCATCTTCATACCCTTGAAGATCACTAAGCGGAAGCGTTACAAGAACGCGGTTGATGGAGTCGTACTCGTGGCGATTGAAATCGCGGAAGATCCAATCTAACGCCAAACGGACGGCGCCTCCGCGTTCAACACACGTACAACCCGGGGACGTCTCCTCCTTATTGATCCAGCAAGGGGAGAGGAGAAGTTGAGGGAGAACTCCAGCGGCACAACGGCGTGGTGGCGATGGAGCTCGTGGTTCTCCGGCAGAGCTTCGCTAAGCACTACGGAGGAGGAGGAGGAGTTGGAGGATGAGAGGGCTGCGCCAGGGGAAGGGGGTGCGGCTGCCCTCTCTCTCCCTCACTATATATAGGGGGAAGGGGGGTGGAGGAGGCACCCTAGGGTTCCCTAGGGAGGGGCGGCGGCCACAGGGGAAACCCTAGATGGGTTTGGGCGCCCCCACCCCTAGGAAACTTGCCCCCCAAGCGGGAGGGGCGGCTGCCCTAGGGGAGGCGCCCCCACCTCTCCAGGTTACGTGAGAGGGGTTGGGAGGGGCGCACAACCCCTTAGTGGGCTGGTGTGCCCCCTCCCCTTGGCCCATAAGGCCCCCGAACGCTTGTCGGGGCCTCCGAAACACCTTTCGGTCACGCTGGTCGTCACCCGGTACTCCCAGAACAATTCCGGACTCCAATACCCTTCGTCCAATATATCGATCTTCACCTCCGGACCACTCCGGAGTTCCTCGTATGTCCGGGATCTCATCCGGGACTCCGAACAACCTTCGGTAACCACAAACTATTTCCCATAACAACTCTAGTGTCACCGAACCTTAAGTGTGTAGACCCTACGGGTTCGGGAACCATGCAGACATGACCGAGACACCTCTCCGGCCAATAACCAATAGCGGGATCTGGATACCCATATTGGTTCCCACATGTTCCACGATGATCTCATCGGATGAACCACAATGTCGGGGATTCATTCAATCCCGTATACAATTCCCTTTGTCTATTGGTATGTTACTTGCCCGAGATTGGATCGCCAGTATCCCTATACCTTGTTCAATCTCGTTACCGGAAAGTCTCTTTACTCGTTCCGTAACGCATGATCCCGTGACTAACTCCTTAGTCACACTGAGCTCATTATGATGATGCATTACCGAGTGGGCCCAGAGATACCTCTTCGTCATACGGAGTGACAAATCCTAGTCTCGATTCGTGCCAACTCAACAGATACTTTCGGAGCTACCTGTAGTGCACCTTTATAGTCACCCAGTTACGTTGTGACGTTTGATACACCCAAAGCGTTCCTACGGTATCCGGGAGTTGCACAATCTCATGGTCTAAGGAAACGATACTTGACATTAGAAAAGCCCTAGCAAAACGAACTACACGATCTTGTGCTATGCTTAGGATTGGGTCTTGTCCATCACATCATTCTCCTAATGATGTGATCCCGTTATCAACGACATCCAATGTCCATGGTCAGGAAACCACGACCATCTATTGATCAACGAGCTAGTCAACTAGAGGCTTACTAGGGACATATTACGATCTATGTATTCACACATGTATTACGGTTTCCGGTTAATGCAATTATAGCATGAACAATAGACAATTATCATGAACAAGGAAATATAATAATAACCATTTTATTATTGCCTCTAGGGCATATTTCCAACACCTGTCCAAGGTAAATGGTTATTTTTTGCGGGGGGAAAGGAGAATCTCATTACTCAAGGAGGCTTCTCGGCCATAACCAAGTTTACAACAAAGTACATCTGGCATTTAGCCAAACTGCGGTTCGAGGGGTACTACGCCCATACGCGTAATATTGACGGTAAATGGTATTATTGATATCCCAGTAGAGGATGTCCGACACAACAGAAACATGTCGGATGACGATAAGTGTCAATTATGTGGTTCCCAAGATTCTTGGCGGCACTCTCTTCTTGAATGCTCTATGGCCAGATGTGTATTGGCGTTAGCTGATTTGTATATTGTTGATCACATCCAGGCCACGACATATCTGAATGTGAAGAACTGGATTTTTGAGATGATTGACAGTTTACCACACAAGAAACTGATTGAGATGGTAGTCACACTTTGGGCGATCTGGATTGCTAGGCGAAAGGCGATACATGATGGAATTCTTCAAAGTCCACAGCCTACTCATTCCTTTGTGAACAACTTTATAGATGAGCTCGAAGTGCAACAGACACAGAAACAAATCCAGCACGGGCAATAAGCAGTAACACCAGCGGGCCCTCTAGTAGACACCTCCGGGAGAGGGTAATGTTAAGATTCATGTTGACGGCACCCTATCCAGAAACATGCAGAATGGCGCTTCTTAGGCGGTTTGTAGGGACCAATACGAGTTTTCTTGGGCTCATGTGCTATGGTTTTCCCGGACATCGCTGATCCTGCTACTCTCGAAGCCCTTGCGTGTCGGGAGGCCCTATCCCTTGCTTTAGATCTAGCAGTGGACAGACTCATTATTACATGTGACTCCAAGGCAGTGGTGTCGGAGATTCAAAGAGGTACTGAAGGAAGATATTATGTAATCATCAAAGAGATCATTGCTAGGGCAAGAGAGTTTAATAGTAATGTTTTTGTTTCTGAAGGTCGAGCTATGAATTGGGATGCTCACAACTTAGCTAAGTTTTCTAGTTCTTTAGAGTCTGGTTGCCATGTGTGGCTGGGATTTCCTCATGACCCCCTCATTATCCCTGTAAACCTCACAGCTGAGTAATAAAGATTGGTTTACCGCTAAAAAATGATATTATTGATGGGTTTATTTTTCTTGGTAGTTGTGAATGACTAGGAAAGGTGTTTCTCGTGTGGTGAATTTGCATGGGATTGGGAGCTGGGAGCTCTTTACTCTAGTAGAAACCTACAAAATTTGAACTAAAATATATGAATTTGTGTGCTAAAACATATGTGTGATATGTGCTATTTTTAAGGAGCACCGAAATCTCCATCTACTGAAGATTTGCCGCCTAGAGAAGTCGCCACACCTCCAGACACCTCGCCGCGCTGGCAGGGAAGTGCCCCGTCGCTGCCTTCCTCGGGGCAGGGCTGGGCTTTGCCTAAATTTGTTGGATGGACCTAGGAACAAATTTGTCTGCTTGCACATATAAAGCATAAGGGGTGGAGGTTGGTTGGGGGAATTTGTTGTTCACTGATATTTCACACCAGGCTGGAATAATAAATCTTGTACTAAAGATTCTAGTGCTTATTTGATTCCATGACATGTGCAAACAATGTGGCATTGAAAATGTTTGCTACCTTTCACTGAAAGGAGGGCAGCTTCCATGCTTATTTGGCAACCTTGTTTTATTATAGGGAGTGCATGGACCTCAATTGACGGAAATTTAGTTATGTCTCAGTCAGCTGATGTAAGCTGCCCATTTTCCCTCTTGTTTGCCGGTTTTCGATTTGAGCATTATCCTTTCTTGGGCTTGGCAATCGGGCTGCGTTGTGTGTAGCGTTTCTGTGTTTTCTCCTTTTTGAATGTGTTTTCTTTGTAATTGTGAACAAACAGACTAACAACTATCTATGTCTAAGCCTTTGTACATGCTTTATTGTTAGGTTGAACGTGTTATGTGATATCAGAGCATGTTGTACGAAAAAGTGTGTCACTAGATCAAAGTGTTAGGAAAAGTGTGTCATTATCAAATTGCTCGATGATAGAAGGAAGGTGCATGCTATTCCGATTTTGGGTGGGGGTTTTCACTGTTTTTTCCATTTCGCTAGTAGGAGCCTTTGGCGTACAAGCCATGCCCGGTTTTGTGCCTCGGATTGTTTATTTTTTTGGGGGGGGGAGGGGAATAATTTAATTTAACAAGTTGCCTTAAAAATGTTAGAAGGCTAAAAGTAAGAAAAATACTATACACCATAGAATTAAATAAATGTATACGTTTGAACATAAAAAGTGTTCATCGCGTGTTTAAAAATATGTTTCATTGTGTATTGGATAATATTCATCATCTATTTAAAAGTATTTACCCCGTAATTGTAAAAATATATAGCATATTTGAAAAAGAAACGTTGCCTCGCCGCCCAACACCTCGTCGTGCAGCTGCGCCGCGCTGGCAGGGAAAAGTGCCCCGCCGCCGCCTTCCTCATGGTTGGCCCGGGCTTTGCCGAAGGCACCCTAGGAGGAGCATGGGAATGCTGTGGTGGCAGCTAGGGTTCCTCCCCCTGAGCCATCTGCATTTCTTTTTTGTTTTTTGTTTTTGTCTTTTTTACTCTCACGCTTGTATAGCTCCATCCATCCTGGCGTTTTCTTCTGCTTATAATGACTTGTACTTAGGTGTTCGCTCGAGAGAAAAAACAGGCATGTATATTGATTATTGTCTTATTGAATAATGAGGGTCGGTCCTGGTTTTTTTTTATCATAAGAGGGTCAGTCCTGGTGTATGGCCAGAGAGGCTACCGCCTAGAGCCCAGCTCTTGAGGGGGCACAGAATCTGGTATGCTATAGCCTAGTAAAAAAAGAAGAAAAAAAAGAAGGGAGGAGCAGCGTGATGGGCTTGGCTCAATTACTGGCTCATCGCTAGGATGCAAGTGGGGAGAATATCTAGGGAGTAACTAATTAACGAGCGCTTCTTTGGGAGCTTTGCAACGATCAGCGTCACTTGGCGCGCTCACAGTCATTCGCCACGTGTCGCACTCTGGGCGCTTCCTTCGAATTTTGTTTTTGTTTTTTTACGCACGCGTTTTCGGCTTTTTAAACGGGTTTTTTTCGGGTTTTTTCAACATTATGGTTTTCTACCGGTCTTTCCTAGTTTTTTGACAAAAAGAAATTCGAAAAAAAAAAATTTTTTGCGCAAAAAAATGCATTTTTTCGCGAGGCACGGCCGTGCCTTTTGGAAACGGAAAAAAAAACATGTTTTCTGTTTTTTTTCTTTCGCGAGAGGCACGGTTTTGCTTCGCGGGAGGCACGGTTGTGCTTTCGCAAGAGGCACGGGCGTGCCTCTTTCGGAAAGGAAAAAAACACGTTTTTTTTTTTTTTCTTTCGCGAGAGGCACGGTTTTGCTTCCGCGAGAGGCACGGTTGTGCTTCCGCGAGAGGCACGGGCGTGCCTCTTTCGGAAAGGGAAAAAACACGTTTTTTGTTTTTTTCTCTTTCGCGAGAGGCACGGTTTTGCTTCCGCTAGAGGCACGGTTGTGCTTTCGCGAGAGGCACTGGCGTGCCTTTTTCGGAAAAGGAAAAAAACACGTTTTCTGTTTTTTTTCACGAAAGGCACGGTTTTGCTTCCGCGAGAGGCACGATTGTGATTTCGTTAGAGGCACGGGCGTGCCTCTTTCGGAAAGGGAAAAAAACCCATGTTCCCGGTTCGGTTTTTTCGTCGATTTCTTTCGTCCGGTTTTTTAGTGAAAAAAGAAGTTCGTCAAACCTATTAACATGGGATCTAGTTTTGAAGATCTCGACGCGAGGAATCCAATGACGAAAGCGGTTCGAGATTTGGACGCACGGTTTAAGAGATAAAACGTTTTGAATAAACGGATCTACGAAAAAAGGGAAAACTCCCAGGTTGCGACAAGTGGCGCACATGCAGCGCGCCACTTGTCGCAACCTGGGGAAGTTGGAGTGATCTCCGCAAGGAGTACTCCTTAATTAGTGATTTCAGAATATCTAGTGCTCCCACCATTTTGGTGCTCCCATGCTCCAAATTTTCAAAATGTGTATCTAAATGTTTTAAAAAATTCCGAAAAAATTTATGGATGTTCACATCACATGACTGTACACTCCCTAAAAATTTTGAATCAAAATTCAAAATACACATTGAGAAACAAAAAAGACAAATCCAGCATGAATGTTTTGCAGAAAACGCCTCAAACATTCCTGAAATATTGCTTTGGTCCACATCCTCATGATGTTGCCCATTGGATCACAATCCAACGACCGAGGTTGCATCGGAGCACCTAAGCTTAGGTGCTCCGGGAGCACCTGATATTCTCCCGACGCAAGTGCTCGGAAAAAAGGTCAAGCGTCGCATGGCGCGTCTTCTAAACGGCGCGCCCCTTTCTTTGTTATTTACAAAATGGCACACACACCCTCATTACGTTGGGCCGGCCCAGTTCACTTTTTTTTCATGTTTTTAAACTCCAAAAAACAGGGCGAGAGCGGGATTCAATCATGCGCCCTCCATGGTTCAATGATTGACGCGATAGACACCCCACCAGCACAAACGGTGTGATGACATTTATGTTTTTACTTCTTTTATTCATTCTTCATTTTCTTTTCTATTTTTCCTCTGTCTTTTTTCTTTCTTTTTTGAAATTCATGAAGTTTTTCTTCAAATAGATAACTTTTTGCAAAATTCATGAACTTTTTTTCCAAACAGGTGAACTTTTTACAAAATTGATGAACCTTTTTTCCAAGTTTTTGCGATTTTTTTTTCAAAATTGATGAACTTTTATTCGCGGTCGCTTGTTCTTGATGGGCCGTCCCAATACGCAAAGCGCGTGAGCGCCCGCTGGTCAACTGGCGCTTAAGGCACCTTTAGGAGCTGCCTCGCACGGCCGCATCTCGTAGAGTCGCACGCATCTATCCATTTCCAAAATCCATGATACTTCGCTCGCTTCCTCGTGTCTTCCTCGCTCCTGATTCTTGTCGCCGCTCACCGCTCAGGGCCTTGCCGGTTGCCGCCGGTGCAGCCTGCTGCCTGCTCGCGTTAGGTTGTCGCCGTATCGTCGTTGGCCCGTCTTGCTCTTGCCGTCCAGCCGCCCGCAAGGTTGTGACTGCGCGAGTTCATCGATCATTGTCCTCTCTGTCTTTCAAAAGTACGTATATGATTATCCGTCCCCAATTTTAGTATATAGGGTACATGATTGTTAAGGTGTTGAACTGCTGATGTACATGAGGAGTACTATTTTTTCTTCATATTTTAGCATTAGTCTAACAATGTTGCCTCCGAAACATTTGTTAGGTGTTGCGAAACGGAGAAAAAGGGAAGAAATGCCTGAAGATTATTTAAAGCACTGAAGCATTACTATTGTTGTCTACAGAGTCACTAGAACTTGATTCTTATTTGAGGTAATCTTGTCAGTTTCATTTTGCTATCTTTTGTCTTTCTATTGTAATATGAAATTTCCCACCAATTATTGTTAGACATGTCAAACTGTGGATGTATAGCTGAAAAATTACTCTTAATATTTTGCAAATGAAGTTAGACATACACATGTTTATATAGTATGCAAACACATACATGCACGTATAATATTAGGGGCCCATATCATCGAGTTCGGCCAAGGGCCCTCCGAAACATAGAGCCGGCCCTGCGAGTAATGCAAATAGAAAATTAGTAACTTCTAGATAGTATTTTTCCTTTGTACAGACGGTAAGAAATGAACTAGACAACTAGTCAAGCA
The DNA here is from genome assembly GCA_021605205.1 of Aegilops longissima. Taxonomy (NCBI): domain Eukaryota; kingdom Viridiplantae; phylum Streptophyta; class Magnoliopsida; order Poales; family Poaceae; genus Aegilops; species Aegilops longissima. Next base: position 245,659,689 of record CM038682.1, on the reverse strand, counting down.
TGGACTCCTTGGCTTTTGCCCGCAGATCTGTAGGTACGACGGACATAACAAGCTTATTCTACGATGTCTCCCATTCCCACTTTTCATGAGTATTTTTGTTGATTTCCCATCTCTTCCCACATTTCATGAGTACTTTTGTTGATTTCCCATCTCTTCCCACTCGTATTCATCATTCTCTTCCATCCTACTGTCTTGTTCCGATAGCTAAGAAGACCGGGAATTGTTGGATGGACCTAGGAACAAATTTGTCTGCTCACATATATTAATCGTATGGGGGTAGAGGTTGGTTGGAGGAATTTGTTGTTCACTGATAAGCTGGAATAATAAATCGTGTACTGAAGATTCTGGTGCTTGTTTAATTCCATCACATGTGCACACGATGTGGCATTGAAAATGTTTGCTACCTTTCACTGAAAGCAGGGCAGCTTCCCAGTACATGCACGAGTAAGACTGAGCTCTTGTACTCAGAGTGTATGCAACCTATAAAATTTGAACCAAAATATATATACAATTTGTGTGCTAGAACATATGTGTAATGCGTGCTAATTTATAGAGCACATAAATTTCGGTGTGGATTTTTTTAACTTGGGTTTATGTGTTATCCTCAGGTATGAAATTTCGCGACAAAATGACTTATGGGGACTTGTAAAGGAAATTGCAGATACAAGAATGTGCACAGTAACATTTATATAGTATCAATTTTGTTCTATTTCTGTCCAGAATACCACGGAAGTATTTTTCTCATGAAACTTTATACATGAGTATATCGGTAGACCATGTTTGTTGCAAAAGGTTTGACCTTTTTACTATTTTTTAATTTTTCTTTTCACGTCGGACACATATGCACACATATTTACAGTTGTATTTTCACATAAATCTTCAGCGACAAAAGATTCTAGGGAATCTCCCTTATCTTCTAGAAGGTAGGCCCATGCCTTAAAACACAAAGCATCCTGGTTGGAGTGGGACCCTCTACATCTGATCACAACAACTAACGTGCAGGGCATGGCCATGAAGTAAGCAAAGGACTTGACGCCGTACGCTAGTTGTTGAGCTGGCATTTCCATTCATCCTTAGCCATATAAAACCATGTGCAAACCACCGAGGACTCCTTTGATTAAAAAAATCATAGGATTTTCGGAGGGCTAGAGTCCTTAGGAATTTTTCTTACATTGGTCATTTGATTCATAGGATTGTATCCTATAGGAAATCATGTGTACTACATTTCGTTGAAAATCTAGCATCCATTTCAACCTCTTTTTTCAATTCTTTTGTTTTTCCTGTGGCATCAAACGCTCTGTGGTTCAAGTGGGAATATGACACTCCTATCCTTTATTTTTCCTATTCCCTTGTTTTAAGAATCTTACAAATTAAAGAGAGCCTAAAAGGGCTTCCACCCCACTTTATAGATAAAACACTAACATAAATACACGTGTGAATGATATATGATGATGAGGTAGGACTCAAAGAAGTAGAACATGGAAAAACGAAAACTGGGTTCCACGGCCATGCCCTCGAGAGGGAAATGGCGCAATCCGGTCAATCCAGTAGGAGGTTACACGAAAGTCGCCTCGTACCTACACAAACAAATAAGAACCTTGCAACAAACGCGATAAAAGGGTTGTCAATCCCTTCACGGCCACTTGCAAAAGTAAGATCTGATAAAGATAATAAGATAAATATTTTTGGTATTTCTATGATATAGATTGGAAAGTAAAGATTGTAAAATAAAAGATGGAAGGAATAGTAAATTGATAGAAAAATAATATGATGGAAGATAGACCCGGGGGCCATAGGTTTCACTAGTGGCTTCTCTCAAGATAGCATAATTTACAATGGGTGAACGAATTACTGTCGAGCAATTGATAGAAAAGCGCATAGTTATGAGAATATCTAGGCATGATCATGTATATAGGCATCACGTCCGTGACAAGTAGACCGAAACGATTCTGCATCTACTCCTATTACTCCACACATCGACCGTTATCCAGCATGAATCTAGAGTATTAAGTTCATAAGAACAGGGTAACACATTAGGCAAGATGACCTGATTTAGAGGGATAAACTCAAGCAATATGATATAAACCCCATCTTTCTATCCTCGATGACAACAATACAATGCGTGCCTTGCTGCCCCTGCTGTCACTGGGAAAGGACACCGCAAGAATGAACCCAAAGCTAAGCACTTCTCCCATTGCAAGAAAGATCAATCTAGTAGGCCAAACCAAACTGATAATTCGAAGAGACTTGCAAAGATAATTAAATCATGCATAAAAGAATTCAGAGAAGAATCAAATATTGTTCATAGATAATCTTGATCACAAACCCACAATTCATCGAATCTCAACAAACACACCGCAAAAGAATTACATCGAATAGATCTCCAAGAAGATCAACTTTGTATTGAGATCCAAAGAGAGAGAAGAAGCCATCTAGCTAATAACTATGGACCCGAAGGTGTGTGGTAAACTACTCACACATCATTGGAGAGGCTATGGTGTTGATGTAGAAGCCCTCCGTGATCGATTCCCCCTCCGGCGGAGCGCCGGAAAAGGCCCCAAGATGGGATCTCATGGGCATGTATGTATTGCGGCGGTGGAAATAGGGTTTCGTGGTGCTCTCGGATGTTTTCAGGGTATATGAGTATATATAGGCGAAAGAAGTAGGTCGGTAGAGCCATGTGGGACCCACGAGGGTGGGGGCGCGCCTACCCCCTGGGCGCGCCCTCCTGCCTCATGGCTTCCTCGTTGCTTCCTTGATGTCCACTCCAAGTCTCCTGGATTACGTTTGTTCCAAAAATAACTCTCCCGAAGGTTTCATTCCGTTTGAACTCCGTTTGAACTCCGTTTGATATTCCTTTTCTGCGAAACACTGAAATAGGCAAAAAAAAACAACAATTTGCACTGAGCCTTCGGTTAATAGGTTAGCCCCAAAAATAATATAAAAGTGCATAATAAAGCCCATTAAACATCCAAAATAGATAATATAATAGCATGGAGCAATAAAAAATTATAGATACATTGGAGCCGTATCACTGTTATCCGATGGAATGAACAAAGGTTTTCACCTGAAACCGTAACATGACAACGAAATTGTGATAACATCATCAAGAGGAGAGCGACACAAATGGGCGCCATTATCGTCGGCGTCGACGCACAGAGCTTTTGCCTGGTTGCTTTCCCATGCCACGAAGGAGCAACAAAGTCACTCAGCGTGACGAAGCCAGGACCTCCAAAATTAGATCTAGGCCCCTCCCCTGCAAAACAGAGAAGACGCCAAGGTCACCAACCGTCACACCTCTTGTCGCCCACATGATGAAGCACATCCACCACCGGCACCCGAATACCAGCCGGAGTGCATACCGAGTAGCCCGCCAACCAAGGACGCCGCCCCGGCATCTCACTCTGAACCTATCACCTTGGCCGCTTTTGGGGAAGTGACTGGCCTAGACACCAACTGTGCTAAAATCTGGTGGCTCCCATTCATTGTGACAACAATAATCTAGATGACACTCTACAAGCCCTCCCGGTGGTGCGCACCGCATTCCCGATGCAGTATCTTGGCCTCCCGCTATCAGTCAAACGCCTCAAAAGCATTCATTTTCAACAACTTGTCGACAAGCTCGCTGTCGGTGTCAAGACCAGCGGATCTCGGGTAGGGGGTCCCGAACTGTGCGTCTAGGCGGATGGTAACAGGATACAAGGGACACAATGTTTTACCCAGGTTCGGGCCCTCTCGATGGAGGTAAAACCCTACTCCTGCTTGATTAATATTGATGATATGGGTAGTACAAGAGTAGATCTACCACGAGATCAGAGAGGCTAAACCCTAGAAGCTAGCCTATGGTATGATTGTTGTTCGTCCTACAGACTAAAACCCTCCGGTTTATATAGACACGAAGAGGGCTAGGGTTACATAGAGTCGGTTACAATGGGAGGAGATCTACATATCCGCATCGCCAAGCTTGCCTTCCACGCCAAGGAAAGTCCCATCCGGACACGGGACGAAGTCTTCAATCTTGTATCTTCATAGTCCAGGAGTCCGGTCAAAGGTTATAGTCCGGCCATCTGGACACCCCCTAATCCAGGACTCCCTCAGTAGCCCCTGAACCAGGCTTCAATGACGACGAGTCCGGCGCGCAGATTGTCTTCAGCATTGCAAGGCGGGTTCCTCCTCCGAATACTTCATCAAAGATTTTGAACACAAGGGTAGTGTCCGTCTCTGCAAAATAAGTTCCACATACCACCGTAGAGATAATAATATTTACACAAATCCATCCTGCTGACGTATTCCGCAGCGTGACATCACACCACGGCCAAGCCTTTATTCGAGTCATTTTTACTGTCCCACCTCAGTGCACTTAGCGAGGCGGTTTCCTTGGCACGTCTTGTCGAAGCAGAGACTGTGTCCCCTTATTCCGGGATTCTCATCAATACGGGCGTGGGTAACCCAATCGTGCCCGTTGGTATGTCTCCTCCATCGAAGGCGAGTCCCGAATGGTCAAGGGGAGGGCTCTTGGTATTCAACCTCTTTATAAAGAGACCAAGGCTCGACTCCTTTCTTTCAATCTTAATCGAATCCGCCTCTCACCTTGAGTTCCAACACCCAAAGCTCCAGATTCAGGCGCTTCGGACCTTCGATGATGTCCGGTTCCGACCTTCAAGGCCGGTGGATGCCTTCCTCCGTTACGGAAGAAGACGTGCTAAAGCTAAGAGATGCCAGGTATCTGACCGGCAAAATCTCGCATAGGCTGCTGCTCAAGGGCAGGTTATTCCCACTCCCAAGCCCGGTGAGAGCGTGGTGTTCGCGTCTCACTTCCTTCGGGGCTTGGTTTTAATGCTTCTGTCGGTGTCAAAACCGCGGATCTCGGTAGGGGTCCCGAACTGCATCTAGGCGGATGGTAACAGGAGACAAGGGACACGATGTTTTTACCCAGTTCGGCCCTCTCGATGGAGGTAAAACCCTACTCCCGCTTGATTAATATTGATGATATGGGTAGTACAAGAGTTGATCTACCTCGAGATCGAGAGGCTAAACACTAGAAGCTTGCCTATGGTATGATTGTTCTTCCGTCCCTGGACTAAACCCTCCGGTTTATATAGACACCGGAGGGGCTAGGTTACAGTAGTCGGTTACAATGGGAGGAGATCTACATATCCACATCGCCAAGCTTGCCTTCCACGCCAAGGAAAGTCCCATCCGGACACGGACGAAGTCTTCAATCTTGTATCTTCATAGTCCAGAGTCCGCCAAAGGTTATAGTCCGCCATCCGGACACCCCTAATCCAGACTCCTCAAGAGCCCCTGAACCAGGCTTCAATGACGACGAGTCCGGCGCGCAGATTGTCTTCAGCATTGCAAGGCGGGTTCCTCCTCCGAATACTTCATCAAAGATTTTGAACACAAGGGTAGTGTCCGTCTCTGCAAAATAAGTTCCACATACCACCGTAGAGATAATAATATTTACACAAATCCATCCTGCTGACGTATTCCGCAGCGTGACATCACACCACGGCCAAGCCTTTATTCGAGTCATTTTTACTGTCCCACCTCAGCGCACTTAGCGAGGCGGTTTCCTTGGCACGTCTTGTCGAAGCAGAGACTGTGTCCCCTTATTCCGGGATTCTCATCAATACGGGCGTGGGTAACCCAATCGTGCCCGTTGGTATGTCTCCTCCATCGAAGGCGAGTCCCGAACGGTCAAGGGGAGGGCTCTTGGTATTCAACCTCTTTATAAAGAGACCAAGGCTCGACTCCTTTCTTTCAATCTTAATCGAATCCGCCTCTCACCTTGAGTTCCAACACCCAAAGCTCCAGATTCAGGCGCTTCGGACCTTCGATGATGTCCGGTTCCGACCTTCAAGGCCGGTGGAAGCCTTCCTCCGTTATGGAAGAAGACGTGCTAAAGCTAAGAGATGCCAGGTATCTGACCGGCAAAATCTCGCATAGGCTGCCTGCTCAAGGGCAGGTTATTCCCACTCCCAAGCCTGGTGAGAGCGTGGTGTTCGCGTCTCACTTCCTTCGGGGGCTTGGTTTTAATGCTTCCTGTCGGTGTCAAAACCGGCGGATCTCGGGTAGGGGGTCCCGAACTCTGCATCTAGGCGGATGGTAACAGGAGACAAGGGACACGATGTTTTTACCCAGGTTCGGGCCCTCTCGATGGAGATAAAACCCTACTCCTGCTTGATTAATATTGATGATATGGGTAGTACAAGAGTTGATCTACCTCGAGATCAGAGAGGCTAAACACTAGAAGCTTGCCTATGGTATGATTGTTCTTCTGTCCTACGGACTAAACCCTCCGGTTTATATAGACACCGGAGGGGGCTAGGGTTACACAGAGTCGGTTATAAGGAAGGAGATCTACATATCCGTATTGCCAAGCTTGCCTTCCACGCCAAGGAGAGTCCCATCCGGACACGGGACGAAGTCTTCAATCTTGTATATTCATAGTCCAACAGTCCGGCCAAAGGTTATAGTCCTGCTATCCGGATACCCCCTAATCCAGGACTCCCTCAGTAGCCCCTGAACCAGGCTTCAATGACGATGAGTCCGGCGCACAGATTGTCTTCGGCATTGCAAGGCGGGTTCCTCCTCCGAATACTTCATAGAAGATTTTGAACACGAGGATCGTGTCCGGCTCTATAAAACAAGTTCCACATACTACCGTAGAGAGAATAATATTTTCACAAATCTAATCTGCTGACATATCTCGTAGTGTGACATCACACCACACCCAAGCCCTTATGCGAATCATTTTTTACTGCCAATCTCAGCGCGTTTTGCAAGGCGGTTTCCTTGGCACATCTTGTCGAAGCAGAGATCGTGTCCCCTTATCGCGGGATTCTCATCAATACGGACGTGGGTAACCCAACCACGCCATCAATTACGGCGCTTGGGGGACGAGCGGGTTTTACCAGGTTGGTGGGGACGCATAGTTCCGTCCGCCCATATAAAGGGATTGGGATTCACCTTTTTCCATCCACGCCTTCTTCCTCCTTTGCTCATCCATTCTCGCACACTCGAGCTCCACCGCTCAAGACCATATTTTCTTCCTCGACCTTCTCCAACCATGTCCGGAGCGAGAGGCAAGTGGATAGTCTCCTCCGTCACGGAGGGACACATCAAGAAGCTGAGGGGAGCCGGATACCTGCCCGACGATATCGCACACCGGCTCCCAGATGCGGGGCAGCTCATCCCCACCCCCAGGCCCCATGAGAGGGTAGTGTTCCTTACCCATTTCCTCCGTGGACTGGGATTCCCTCTCCACTCATTCGTCCGGGGACTCATGTTCTACTACGGCCTGGATTTCCACGATCTGGCCCCGAACTTCATCCTCAACATCTCGGCGTTTATCGTCGTGTGCGAGGCTTTCCTCCGCATCAAGCCCCACTTCGGCCTATGGCTGAAGACCTTCAATGTGAAGCCGAAGGTGGTGGGCGGCCAGCAGGCGGAGTGCGGAGGCGCCATGGTGGGCAAGATGCCCAACGTCACATGGCTCGAGGGCTCCTACGTGGAGACCATAAAGGGGTGGCAATCGGGGTGGTTCTACATCACCGAGCCGCTTCACCCCAAATGGGCTGCGGCCCCCGAGTTCCGATCCGGAATCCCCACGCGGCTCACCTCCTGGAAAGAGAAGGGCCTGCCCTGGGGTAGTCCGGGAGAGCTGACCGGACTCCAAACCTGTATCCAAAACATGGTGAACAAGAAACTCAAGCTTGTCAACATAGTCCAGGTCATGCTCATCCGCCGGATCCTCCCATGTCAACAACGGGCGTTCAACTTGTGGGAGTTCGACCCGGCCCAGCACCAAACTCTGAGCGAGCTCTTCGACACGACACACGAGGATGCTTGGAAGGTGCTATTCAAGGGCGCCGAGGTTCCCCCTCCCCTTATCGTGGACCGCAGATTCAGCGCAAAGCGCCAAGCCAGCGCGGTAAGCTATTTTACCTCTTATAGGGTATTCATTTTTCATAGTTTAATCATATGTGGGATCTAAGCTCCCATACCTTTGACAGGAATGGATGGAGACGGCCGAACAGATTGACTGTCCGGCTCCTCTGCCCGAAGGCCCAGCAGACGCTTGCTTAGCGGAGCTGCTGGTTCCGGCACCTTACGTGGTGACGGAGAAGAAGGCCAAGAAGAAGGCCACGGGAACCCGAAAGAGTTCCTGGCGCCCGGTGGTGTCAGACTCATCGTCCGATGACTCCGAGGCGCACTCCTCCCACGAAGATGAGGAGGAGTAAAAAGAAGCTTCTTCCCCTCTAGCAGGGGGAGAAAAGAAAAGGAAGGCCGCCCCAACTGGGGAGGCCGGAGGGTCCAAGAAGGGAAAGACTCTCCCTCCGGACTACTCCGCCGCCGCCGCCGACAGCGAAGACGAGTGGCCACCCAGGGCCAAGCCCCTGGCGAGATCGTAAGTATTCGGACACCAGAGTAACTCGTGGCACCGTTCAATTGCACAGCTTCTTCTAACGTCGGACACGCTTATGCAGTCCATCCCGAGCCCGTATCGACGTATCCTCGTCGAGCGGTTCTTTGGACCCGTCGGCCATGAGCAGCGGAGGATCACTTCCGACCGCCTCCACCCCTCGCCCTACGGACAACGCCGAGGTGTTGTATCAAAGGGCACCAAGCCGAGGGGAGGTAGTCCAGGAGGCGCCACAAGGCGACCTTCCGGACTGCAGGCGCAAAGGGAGCAAGGCTCCCAAGGGCTCCAAGTTCGGCCCTGGGCCGAACACCGCATCGGAACCTCCAGTGGTTCCAGACTCCGGCAGGCGGCCCCCCACTAAGAGGGGCAAGCCTACCGCGCCGGTGACCTCCATCCAACCGGAGGCACCGGATAATTTGCTGGAGGTGCTTAACGGCACCTCCATCGACGAGGAGCACCGCACTATTATGAGTGCGGTGATCCAGAAGGTTCAGTCCGCCAAGGGCGGACTGACTGAAGCCTGTGCCAGCCTTCTAACAGGCTTTGAGGTATGTATTTAAAATATATGAAAATATTAGCGCATAGACAGTAGCCCCTGATGCTATGTTCGGTGTTCACAAAGAAAAGCCGAATAGAGGATCTAAGAATATCCGCAGGAGTCTGACATAAGTATGTCGATATGCGTAAGCAGGCTTCACTGCTGACCTCTGCCACACTAACTGCGAAGGTCGATGCGCTGAAGCAGAGCCTCGAGTGGTCCGAGAAAGAGCTCGGCCTTGCAAAGAAGCAGCTCGAGGAAAACCAAGGTAAGTAAAGCCTTGTCAATGTGTGTATATATAAAAAAGATGCAGTTGCCAAAATGATAGGATCGTTATTAATGTGCCAGGGGCCACGATCGAGGTGGTGACCCTGAAGCAAGCACTGTCCGAGGCCGAAAACAAAGCAGCCACGGAGCGCACCGAGCGGGAGAAACAAGAGGCACGGGTTGCTAAGGTACAGCAAGAGCTCCAGGCTCTCGTGAAAAAGCATGAGAGTTTGGAGCTTGACTCGAAGACGCGAGAGTCCGAGCTTGCCTCGGCCCTTGAGAGTGCCAAGCATGCCAAGGCCGAAGCCCAAAAGGCCCTCCAGGAAATTGAGGCGATGAAGAAGATAGCGACGGGTAAGGCATTCATTATGCAAAGCAAGCATGTGAAAGTAAATTACTTGTTACTTACCCGAGTCCGGAGCTCTCCAGGAGCATTCGCAAATTTTCCCCGCAGTGTGTCGGATGCCGCAAAGCACTACCGAGCTGAGGAGGGGAGCTCAACGGAGAAGGTGTTCGGTCTCGATATCGAGGCCGAACACCAGTGCCTTAAGCGACCAGCTGAAGCAATTGGTCGAGCTCCATAAGGCGGCCGAACAGGCCATGAAGGGTCTTATAGTCCGGCTGTGGCCTGGAGAGGCCAATACCAGGGAGCTACTTCGGGCTGGTGAGGCGGCTTGTGGATGCCTGTCCTTGGCTCGAGGTCATCAAGCGCTCTGTCTGCATCGAGGGTGCCCGCAGGGCGCTTGCCCATGTTAAATTACACTAGGGCAAGATGGACGCTGAGAAGCTGGTGAAGGATGGGCCACCGCAGGGCAAGGAGCATCACCACCCTGAAATGTACTATGAGGGCGTCCTGAAGGGTGCCCGCCTTGTGGCGGATGAATGTTCCAAAGATGTAATATTTGAGTGAACTCGCTCGTGTGATCCTGTACGCTGAAAACTTGTTCATATGCGCTATGCAATGCTTGTTTGAATTTAAAATATTACCTTCTGTGCGGCCGTTTATTAAATCTGAGAGATGGCCAGTCGTCGGCTTCTGCCCCCATGCCACGAGTGCTGGGGTGTTCGGGATAAACCTAAGCACTCTTTTTCCCATTCTTGGGTCCTTCGAGGGAGGTGCTCAGCACAACGAACAAGGCAATCGGACTATAATGCTTTATCACTCTCACTTAGCCAGAGAATTCTATAACTTTAAATTTTGGCGAATCCCCTAGTATTCGGAAGACCGAGTTCGGGGCGCTATACACGCCTAAGCCGACTCCTCGCCCTAAGCGGCATAAGTCTTTAAAGACTCGAAACCTCTCGAACAGCGACCAGCTCTCGCCTTATCATGACAGTCAGTTTTAGCTTTCTCTACTGAGGTGCTTAGCCCAGCTGAACCGGGGCACAATTGCAGTAGTTCTCCCAGTGCTACCTTAGCCGATATAGCGGAACATAAGGTACCAAAACATGGGAGCCGGGCAAACCCAACTATTGACCCAAGACATGATTCGGAGCTGATGCATATAATGCTATAAGTTCGGGGTGCCGCACTTGTGAAAGTGTTCGGACTTCTCATGCCGTATTATGGGGTGCTTGAGCCCCTGGCGTATTGGCCGTACCAAAGTGTACGGGTGCTAAATGTCATGAATGAACATATATACATAAAAAGGAATGAATAGAGAATGCAATAATAGTCTGAAGCTATGCATTGTTTATTCGAAACGGTGCATTAAAGCAGAACGATACAAGTAGTGCTATAAGAAAAAGATCGGACTATCTGACATGTCCCCTCCGAGGGCAAGCTGCGGAATGGTATTTAAAGCAGGTATTTTGCTCGTTATAGAGACCACCTGGGAGTTCCATGATGCGACGTAGCTTTCCGCCCTCCTGGTTCTTGTATCATGTGTTCGGCAATTATACTGCCGGACAGGGCTTCCAGAGAGTAAGGTCCTGAAAGTGAGAAAAAATAATAAAGTAGGAAGCCCCTAGTGCGGTTGAACCGCATTTTGTGGCGTGCCATGGTCGTGCCCCTCCCCCTATGCCCATGGTATTTTCAGAACGTTTGGCTGGGGCTGGGGTTGGGGCCGCATTGCTATGCTTGCTCGGAACGTGCCAGGCGGTCTTGTTGCATATTACTCTGAGCGTGCTTGACGGCGTCCGGACGTTTGATCGCCGGACTAGAGAATTGCCTTGAGAGGCTGCTTTGTACTTCTGATGTGAGGGCTGCAGTGTGCTCCTTCGTTCGGAGAGAGCGCTCTGTGTTTCCATTGACTGTGATGACCCCCCGAGGTCCTGGCATCTTGAGCTTGAGGTATGCATAGTGCGGCACCGCATTAAATTTTGCAAATGTGGTTCGCCCGAGCAGTGCATGATAGCCACTGCGGAACGGGACTATATCTAAGATTAACTCCTCGCTTTGGAAATTATCCGGGGATCCGAAGACCACTTCTAGTGTGACTGAGCCTGTGCAATGGGCCTCTACACCTGGTATGACGCCTTTAAAGGTCGTCTTTGTGGGTTTAATCCTTGAGGGATCTATGCCCATTTTGTGCAATGTGTCCTGATAAAGCAGGTTCAGGCTGCTGCCGCCGTCCATAAGGACTCGAGTGAGGTGAAATCCGTCAATGATTGGGTCTAGAACCAATGCGGCAAATCTGCCGTGGCGGATACTAGTGGGATGGTCCCTGCAATCGAAAGTGATCGGACAGGAGGACAATGGGTTGAACTTTGTGGCGACTGGCTCCAACGCGTATACGTCCCTTAACGCATGCTTCCGCTCCCTCTTGGGGATGTGGGTTGCATATATCATGTTCACCGTCCGCACTTGTGGGAGGAACCCCTTCTGTCCTCCGTTGTTCGGCGGTCTAGGCTCCTCCTCCTCGTCGCTATGTAGCCCCTTGTCTTTGTTTTCGGCATTTAACTTGTCGGCCTGCTTGAACACCCAACAATCCCTGTTGGTGTGGTTGGCGGGCTTGTCGGGGGTGCCATGTATCTGACACGAGCGATCGAGTATACGGTCCAAACTAGACGGGCCCGGAGTACTTCTTTTGAATGGCTTTTTCCGCTGACTGGGCTTAGAGCCTCTGAATCCGGCATTAACTGGTGTATCCTCAGTATTGTCGCTGTTAATGCGGCGCTTGTGTTTGTTGCGACGTGACCTACCATTGCTGTCCTTGGTATCCGAAGTACCAGGGCTCTTTGATATGTTATTGCTGTGAGCCAGCCAGCTGTCTTCTCCCACGCAAAAGCGGGTCATGAGTGTCGTGAGGGCTGCCATAGATTTCGGCTTTTCCTGGCCAAGGTGCCGGGCAAGCCACTCGTCACGGATGTTATGCTTGAAGGCTGCTAAGGCCTCTGCATCCGGACAGTCGACGATTTGATTTTTCTTGGTTAGGAACCGTGTCCAGAATTTCCTGGCCGATTCCTCTGGCTGTTGAATTATGTGGCTCAAGTCATCGGCATCTGGTGGTCGCACGTAAGTGCCCTGGAAGTTATCGAGGAATGCGGCTTCCATATCTTCCCAACACCCAATGGATTCTGCTGGCAAGCTGTTGAGCCAATGCCGAGCTGGTCCTTTAAGCTTGAGTGGGAGGTATTTGATGGCGTGTAGATCGTCGCCACGGGCCATGTGGATATGAAGGAGATAGTCCTCAATCCATACCGCGGGATCTGTCGTACCATCGTATGATTCAATATTCACGGGTTTGAAACCCTCTGGGATTTGATGATCCATTACTTCATCTGTGAAGCATAGCGGGTGTGCGGCGCCTCTGTACTGGGCTATATCACGACGCAGCTCAAATGAGTTTTGTCTGCTGTGTTCAGCCCGGCCGGATTTACTTTTACTGTATCCGGCGTGACGGTTATCGTCTCATGTAGTGGGGCGCCCTCGCGATCCGTAGATCGATCTTGCTTGCTTTGCTTTGTCTTCCAATATGTCTCGTAGATCTAGAGCATTTCCCCGTGCCTTGGTATTTTTTGAGTGACACCGGGGTGCGGCTCGAGCTGTGGGCCGAGAGGCCTCTCTGTCGCGGCCACGAGGTGCCGATCAGCCGCGCCGTACGCTGGAGATGTAGGTTTTAATGCTTCCTGTCCGTGTCAAAACCGGTGGATCTCGGGTAGGGGGTCCCGAACTGTGCATCTAGGCGGATGGTAACAGGAGACAAGGGACATGATGTTTTTACCCAGGTTCGGGCCCTCTCGATGGAGGTAAAACCCTACTCCTGCTTGATTAATATTGATGATATGGGTAGTACAAGAGTAGATCTACCACGAGATTAGAGAGGCTAAACCCTAGAAGCTAGCCTATGGTATGATTGTTGTTCGTCCTACAGACTAAAACCCTCCGGTTTATATAGACACCGGAGAGGGCTAGGGTTACATAGAGTCGGTTACAATGGGAGGAGATCTACATATCCGCATCGCCAAGCTTGCCTTCCACGCCAAGGAAAGTCCCATCCGGACACGGGACGAAGTCTTCAATCTTGTATCTTCATAGTCCAGGAGTCCGGCCAAAGGTTATAGTCCGCCATGCGACACCCCTAATCCAGACTCCTCAAGAGCCCTGAACCAGGCTTCAATGACGACGAGTCCGACGCGCAGATTGTCTTCGGCATTGCAAGGCGGGTTCCTCCTCCGAATACTTCATAGAAGATTTTGAACACAAGGGTAGTGTCCATCTCTGCATACCACCGTAGAGATAATAATATTTACACAAATCCATCCTGCTGACGTATTCCGCAGCGTGACATCACACCACGGCCAAGCCTTTATTCGAGTCGTTTTTACTGTCCCACCTCAGCGCACTTAGCGAGGCGGTTTCCTTGGCACGTCTTGTCGAAGCAGAGATTGTGTCCCCTTATTCCGGGATTCTCATCAATACGGGCGTGGGTAACCCAATCATGCCCGTTGGTATGTCTCCTCCATCGAAGGCGAGTCCCGAACGGTCACGGGGAGGGCTCTTGGTATTCAACCTCTTTATAAAGAGACCAAGGCTCGACTCCTTTCTTTCAATCTTAATCGAATCCGCCTCTCACCTTGAGTTCCAACACCCAAAGCTCCAGATTCAGGCGCTTCGGACCTTCGATGATGTCCGGTTCCGACCTTCGAGGCCGGTGGATGCCTTCCTCCGTTACGGAAGAAGACGTGCTGAAGCTAAGAGATGCCAGGTATCTGACCGGAAAAATCTCGCATAGGCTGCCTGCTCAAGGGCAGGTTATTCCCACTCCCAAGCCTGGTGAGAGCGTGGTGTTCGCGTCTCACTTCCTTCGGGGGCTTGGTTTCCCGACGGACCCCTTCATGAGGGGGCTCATGTTTTATTATGGGTTGGAATTTCACGACTTGGCTCCGGAGTCCATCCTCCACATCTCATCGTTCATTGTCTGTGCAAAGCCTTCCTCCGTATTACTCCTCACTTCGGATTGTGGCTTAAGACCTTCAAAGTAGAGCTGAAGATGATCGAGGGGCAGCACGTGGAGTGCGGAGGTGCTGTTATAAGCAAGAATGCTGACGCTCCATGGCCCGAGGGCTCTTTTCAAGAGGAGTTCAGCTTATGGCAACGAGAGTGGTTTTATATCACAACTCCCAGGGGCACCAAGTGGGTGGCGCCACCTGCCTTTCGCTCGGGTCCCCCACCACAGCTAGTGTCATGGGTCAATAAAGGGTTTGACTGGGGGCCGTCCAAGGACGTGCCCTTGTTGCAGGGCCGCATTCGTGATCTCCTAGAAAGAGACATCACCTGTCAGTGTGACGCAGGTCATGTTGATTCGCCGCACCCTGCCCTGCAAACGTCGCCCCCTCCGCCTGTAGGAGTTTAGTCCGGAGGGACCACGAGCCCTCCAACATTTTACGGGCGCGACGCCCATGGAGATGTACAAATTGTTTTTCGGATCACAAGCAATGTGTCCGGACTCGACCGAGGACGCAGGTCTGAGCTGCAATCGCCCGGATACTCGAGTAAGTAGCCATGTACCCGGACACGCTATCCGTATATTTATCATAAAATTGCCCTTAAAAGAGTTGTCCCTTAAACAGGAGTGGATAGCGAACGCAAAGCTAATCAGGTGTCTGGCCCCCCTCCCTGAGACCACGCCGGATCCTGTGTTACCCAGGATGCTGGAGGTTGCGCCTTTGAAAGAAGGCGAAGGGGGGAACAAGGAAGCTACCGCCTCCCTGAAGGAGGCTGACAGGAAAGGAGGAATCGAGAATTCCTCTATCCAGGGGAAGAAGAGGACCGCCTCTGAAGACCCGGAGACCATGGTCTCAAAGCGTGGGAAGAAATCTTCGTCAAAGGGTCCTACGCCGGGGGATGCCTCGGCCGCACTGTGCCCCCAAGGGGATCAGCCCTCCACCGAGCCGTAAGTAGAGAGGGGAGTTTTTTTAAAATGAGAGACATCCCTGTTCTATATCTGAGGAAGATAACCGAAATTTTACCTTGTAGTTCGGATCTCAGCCCTTCTCAGCAGAGCTCATCTTCAGGGGATCTTCGTCCGGAGATGATGGAGAGCGGAACGCCTCCTCCTGCCGTACCGCCTTGTGAGGTGGGCGACCCTGAGGTGTCGTCACGGAGGGTTTCTCCGAATCCGGCTGGGCCGGAGGGCAGTCGTATGGCCCCCCAAAGCCCTCCGTATCCGGCCTTCAAAAAAGGCCATCGGACGAGTCCGGCATCGTCTGGTGCATGGTCGGAGGAGCTGAAGGATCTGCTCGGGCGAGCATCTATCTCAGAAGAACACCGTGTGTTGATGGGTACGGTGATTGAAAGGATTTCATCCGCGGAGAGCGGGTTGTACGAGGCCGTCGGGAGTTTACTGACAGGTTTTGAGGTACGCGAAATGATGTACCTTTTGACAGTTCCGCATATATAAGATGCGCCATGTGTAGATAGTAGCCCCGAGACTCGCGCGTTGTCAAAATGACGGCGCCGCCGAGGATCATAATCCCAGTATAATATGTCGCCTTCGTATGTAGGTGGCGGCGTTCGATGGCTAGCCGGACCGATGAATTTGACGAGCTAAAGCGGCAACTTGACGTGGCAGATGTCGACATCGCGCTTGTCAACAAGCGGCTTGACGAGGCACAAGGTATGTAATTTCTCAAGACACATGGTAAGAGGAGCTTGATGCCCGTATCTTACAACATGTGCTTGATGCAGATGGTGCCGCTGCCATGGAGAACCTTCGGGCGGAACTTGCCCGAGCCAAGGAGCAGGCCAGAAAAGCGATCGCGCTGCCGAAGGCGGTCAAGAGCTGAAAGTCAACAGGTTGCTCACTTTGCCGAAGCAAGAAGGAAATGGCCGAGATGGCTGTGAAGTTAAAAATGCTGCCGACCGCTGCAAGCTTCTTGAAAAAGAAGATCGGGCGAACAGAAGGACTGGAGAAGGCCACTATCGAGGCTAAGGATACTCGCTCGCGATGAGAGCTATGAAGGAGGAGCTACGCCAGCCGGAGATATCGCGGTGAAAGCCCTTTATGCTGCGGATGAAGTTCGGGGATCCTAAATATGCTCCGTTGGACCGGCTGTGGAGTGCGGCGAACACTTATCTAGACTTGGCGGCGAGTGCCGTCGATGCAGCCGAACATTTCCGAGACCAAAAGGATCACGAAATGGAAAAGCCTTTTTGGTCGCAGTTCCACAATCCAGAGCGCCCACTTCCATTAACCGATCATTTGGCCGCATGGGCGGAGCTGAATAGGTTATCCGGACTCGCCATGAAGTATGTCGTGAGTCATCTGTGGCCGGAAAGGCCCGAGCCGAAGAGTTATTTTAGCTTGGTGCAGCAGTTCCTTGGTGCGGTGCCGCATATCAATGCAATGAAGAGGTCAGCATGCATAGAGGGTGCGCGGATGGCTCTTGCCCGTGTCAAAACATACTGGGCGGAGATGAATGCCATCGCTGTTGCATCCCAAGATTCGGACAGGAGCCGAGTACCTGCCGAGCACTATTTTCAGGAAGTTCTGCAGGGCGCTAGTTTAATAGAGACGCAAAGCTTTCAAGGATATTATGTTTGAATAACATGTATTATTGTAAAACAATGTTTCTAGGGAATATAAAAGCTTTTTATACTTGTGCCTTCAAGAATTAAAATACCTCATGTGCGGCCGTTAATGTATATGTGTATATAACCTGAAACATGGCGTTCTTGCTTCAAATTTCACGATATAATGCGGGGTTTCGCAGAAGCGATTTTCACACTTGATCCAACATCTTGGTCCTATTAAGGAGGTGATAGTGCAGCGAACTAGGCAACTGGACTATAATGCTTTATCACTTTCACTTAGCCATAGGAGTTTGACAGTGGGGCTACTATATAGCCCCTAGGGGCACCGCGTTCACCCGAATTTGGGGTGCGTGTGTGCCTGGCCGGGAAATAGCCCTTCGTTAATGCGGAGGAATCCTAAAGATTCCGGCGGGTCATCGAGTGGTTGACCAGTCTCACGCTATATCATGAAAGCCGCCGCTTTCTCTACTAAGGTGCTCGCCGGCGAACCGAGGCACAATCGCAGAGTTCTCCGGTGCCGCCTTAGCCGATAGAGCGGAACGTAAGGCAGCAAAACACAGGAGCCGGCAAACCCAACATTTGACCAAATACATGATTCGAGCTGATGCATATAAGGCCAAACTCGCGACGCCAATACTCCCTAAGGTATTCAGGTCTTTATGAAAACGGGCTGAACAACACCCTTGGTAATAAGCCCCGTGTCCGTGTACGCATAAAATTTCGACGTGGCCACATGCCAAGACGCCAGCCTCCTCCTCGTTATACCAAAAACCGGGGATGTGTATCAACAAGAGATAGTGAAAAGGTTTACGCAGGGTCTTAATCTAAAAAGAATACTTGAACGGGTCCCTCTCGCACGCCCGCTACCAGTGTCTCCGTTGCCGTGATCCGGGACGGGTGTAGCATGGTGTTCATCTGTAAAAGAGAGGAACTTAGTTGAGAAAGATCGTGCGAAAATGTAAGTTATATTAAATAAACAAAGTATAATTCAAAAAATGGGTAAAGTTGAGCTTTATTGTCTCTCGTTGTACATGCACGGAGCCCCTTGTACTGGGGTAGGCGGCTAGTAAGCCTTGTATGTTTACGCAGGACTCGTCTAGCCATGTCCGGGGTCTGATAGACCTGTTTAGGTGCTTTGATTAGTGAAGCCGGTTTAGTGTGTGGCTGTCAAGGCAGCCGCACAGTCTTCCGCGCTCGAGGAACACTCGATGTTTCCCTTTAATGAGATGATGCCTCGCGGACTGGGCATTTTAAGTGTAAGAGATGCATAATGCGGTATTATGTTAAAGCGGGCGAAAGCTTCGCATCCCAGTAGTGCTTGATAGCTACTTGTAAATGGGGAGATGTGGAAGGTTAGCTTTTCGCGGCGGAAATTGTCGGGGGAGCCGAACATAACTTTTAGCAGGAGAGAACCTGCATAATGGGCATCTGGCTCGGCGTTACCCTTGAAAGGAAGTGTTGCTATGGCGAATTTTTGTTGGGTCTATCCCCATTTTATGGATTGTGTTCGATATAGCAGGTTTAGATCACCGCCGCCGTCCATTAGGACTTGTGTAAAGTGGAGTCCGTCAATTATCGGATCTAATATCAAGGCAGTCCAGCCTGCGCTCGGATACTTATAGGGTAATCCTGATGGTCGAAGGTGATTGGTTTTAACAACCAAAGGCGGGACTCCTCTCGATAGGCCGTATGGCGCCGATCTCTATAGGCGCCACTGCTTTTTCCCTTTGTCACGTGAAGTGAGTTTACTGCTTTGACTTCCCGTGGGAAATTCTTTTGTTTTCCGGTGCTCTGCTTATGGGGTTCGTCATCGTCCTCGCTTGGTGTGTCGAGCCCCTTGTTTTCGGCATTGAGTTTGCCGGATTGCTTGAAGAACCAACAATCTCTGTGGGTATGGTTTGCAGGCTTCCTGGGAGTACTGTGGATTTGGCATATCTTGTCCAAGATTTTGTTTAGGTTAGATAGCTCATCCCTGTTATCCTTGATGGGCAGCTTTTTCTGATTTTGCCGAGAGCTTTTGAATCCGGCGTTGATCGCCGTGCTCTTCGGCTGTTTCCTTGGTCCGCGCTGGTCCTTGCTGCGTCATGGTTTCCGCTTCCATCCCTAACTTCGATGTACTTGGGTTGCTGGTACTGCATCTTGCCAACCAGCTATCCTCTCCTCGCGTAAAAGCAGGTCATGAGGATTGTTAATGCGCCATTGTTCTTGGCTTTTCTTGGCCGAGGTGTCTCAAGCAGCCATTCGCCCTCGAACACCGTGTTTGAAAGCTGCTAAGGCTTCGCGTCCGGACAATGACTATCTGGTTCTTTTAGTATGAAATCTGTTCCAGAGTTTCCGGCTGACACTCCGGGTTGTTGAGTTATATGACTTAAGTCGCTCAGATCCGGAGGTCGGACATAGGTCCCTTGAAAATTTGCCGAAAAGCATCCTCGAGCTCTTCCCAACTTCCAATGGTGTTTTCGGAAGGCTTTTAAGCCAATGCCGGGCTGGCCCTTTGAGCTTGAGGGGTAAGTATTTTATGGCGTGGAGGTCATCTCCTCTAGCCATGTGTATGTGGAGGATATAATCCTCAATCTAGACCTGTGGTCTGTTGTTCCGTCAGACGCCTCTATGTTTATGGGCTTGAATCCTACCGAAATTCATGGTCCAAAGACCTCATCGGTGAAACATAGTGTGTGTCACCCCTATATTTGGGTGTGCCGCGATGTTCGGATACTTGTTGCGTTGCATTGCTTACTAAAGCTTGCTTTCTTGGCCCATAGATAGATCTGGTTGGGCCATCTTTTTGATGCGAATCCTTGAGCGGATCGCGTGCCGGCTTGTGTGCAGCGCCGTTTGCCGCTCTATGTTGGCCATGGGGTTGTTTATCCGACCAGGTGGCTTCCTTATTTTTTGATTGCGGGGGCTCTAAGGCCTCTTCGTCAAATTCCGGCAGTAATTTTCGCTTCGGATAGCTCTTTGTGTGGCGAATGTCGCCGTATTTGTCTGCGGTGTTGAGTACTTTGCTCCATCTAATTCTGAGTGCATCTTCCGCTGTTTTGAGCTTCCGCTTCTGCTTTTTCAGCCTATTCGCAGTGGCGACGAGCCTTTTGTGGAGGTTCTTCTGCTCCAGCAACTTGTCCGGTGTGAGGTCGTCCGGACTGTTATCTTCGCCGGTGAAACGCCCTCGATGCGGCTATAGCTCCCACGTGTCGAAGCACGACTTAGAGGCAGAACCGCATTGAAAGCAATATCGCAAGTGAGGCAATCTTCACACAACCCATGTAATACATAAGGGAAAGAGATACATAGTTGGCTTAGAATCGCCACTTCACACAATACATGAGTAAAGCATTACGTCATACAGATACAATCAAGGTCCGACTACGGAACCAAAATAAAAGAAGACTACCCCAATGCTACACAGATCCTCGATTGTCCCAACTGGGCTCCACAACGATCAATCAAACGAAACAACACAATGAACAGGATCTTCATCGAGCTCCTCCTTGAGCTCGGATGCGCCACCTGCACGGTTTCATTGGCACCGCAAACTGGTTTTGAAGTATCTGTGAGTCACGGGACTCAGCAATCTCACACCCATGAGATCAAGACTATTTAAGCTTATGGGTAGGAGAAGGTAGTGAGGTGGAGATGCAGCAAGTTTACTAGCATATCCGGTGTCTAACATACGCAAATGAGAGCGAGAAGAGAAGGCAAAAGCACGGTCGAACAACTATGATCAAGAAGTGATCCTAGAACAACCTACGCCAAACATAACTCCAACATCAGTGTTCACTTCTGACTCACGAGAAGAGACCATCAGTTTACACACGGTTGGTGTATTTTAATTAAGATCAACTTCGGTTTTCTACAACCGACATTAACAAATTCCCATCTGCCTCATAACCATGGCACGGCTTTCAAAGATAATACCCCGCAGGGGTGTCCCAACTTAGCCCATGATGAGCTCTCGCGATCAACGAAGGATATTCCTTCTCCCGGAAGACCCGATCAGTCTCGAATCCGGCTACAAGACATTTCGCAAGAATAAAACAAGACCAGCAAAGCCACCGATGTGCCAACAAATCCCGATAGGAGTCGCGACGCACCTCATTCTCGTGGCACACCGGATAAGTCAAGCTACGAGTAAAACCAAGCCTCGAGTTTCCCGTGGTGGCCCCAGCAGGTTGCTCGGTTCGACCAACACTCGAGGAGCACCGCCCGGGGCTAAAATAAAGATGACCCTTGAGTCTCAGAGAACCCAAGGGAAGGGGTATATGTGGTAGGTAGTCAGATGGTAAAACCAAGGTTGGGCCTTGCTGGAGGAGTCTTATTCAAAGCGAACTGTCAAGGGGGTCCCATAAATCACCCAACCGCGTTAGGGACGCAAAATCCGGGAACATAATACCGATATGACGGAAACTAGGGCGGCAAGAGTGGAACAAAACACCAGGCATAAGGCCGAGCCTTCCACCCTTTACCAAGTATATAGATGCATTAATTAAATAGATATATTGTGATATCCCAACATGTAAACATGTTCCAACAAGGAACAACATCTCCATGTTCCAACAAGGAACAAACTTCATCTTCACCTGCAACTAACAAAGCTATAAGAGGGGCTGAGCAAAGCGGTAACATAGCCAAACAACGGTTTGCTAGGAAAGGATGGTTAGGGGCTTGACATGGCAATATGGGGGGCATGATAAGCAAGTGATAGGCCTCGTAGCATAGGCATAGCAAAAGAGCGAGCAACTAGCAAGCAAAGATAGAAGTGATTTCGAGGGTATGGTCATCTTGCCTGAGATCCCGCTAGGAAGAAGAACGAGTCCATGAAGAAGACAAACGGACGTAGTCGACCGAATCCTCACAACTCCGGAATGAAACCGAAGCTAACGAGAGAAGCAACCCGGAAAGAAACAAACAACATGGTAAATGCACAAGCATAAACATGGCATGATGCACAATCAAGTATGATGCATGTCCGGATTAAATGTTGTTAACATGGCTAGAGGTGAAGCATAATAAAACTACCTATCTAGGCAATTTTAAATGAGGCCGGAACAACAAACAACAATTCCGGAAATCCCCATATGTTATTTAGCTATTTAACGCAAACAACAATTTTAAACATTTTAATTGTTGTTATCATGATGCGGATGACATATGCAAGTTTTAAGCAATTTTATGAAAATGTTGACATAAGCATGTTATGAAGCATTTGTCACCATGGCGGAACAAAAAGGGTGCCACGGCGGCGAATCCGAAAATGATGCCACAACATGCTAGAGATGGTGGGGTGCTCCCGACTACCGGGTTCCCATGGGTTAGGGGCATGGAAACGAGTGACAATTCGGGCACGGTGCAAACACGAGCATCTCATACAACACATGCATTCGGTCCATGGCGGTCATCTCAGCGGTTATACCTTCGAAGCGTGCATATTCGTAACGGATCGAGTTCGTCGAAGAAAGTAGTGGTACACGGGCCGTAGTGGAAGTAGTCGTACTCGCGACGGTAGTGGAAGTAGACGTTCATGTTTCGTAGTCGTACATGTCGGTGTTAGTGGAAGTAGTGGTACACGGCGACGGTAGTTGTACACGCCAGAGATGCTCGGTCGACGGTAGTGGTACACGCTTTGTAGACGAACTTTGACGGAACATGGGTGTCGTGGTACTTGGCGATATCCGGGATGATCTTGCCTCTTCATGCGTAGAGATACTTGGCGGATTCGTGTAGTTGAACTTGACGAAAACGGGTTTCCCAAAGACGTCGTGGTACTTGGCGCTTCCAACGTCTTCGGGCGTAGAGGTACTCGCAAAAACTAAGATGGTCTTGACGATCCGGTGAGACGACGTGGTCCGGTGCGGTCTTGGTCTTGGCGTCCGTGCGGTAGCCGTGAGCTCATGGCCTACAGCAGCAGCAATGCGCGGAACGGGACGGAGACGCCGGGCGCTGATGGTGGTGGAGCAGGGGCTTCACGCGAAAAGGGCCGCGGCGATGTTGATGGCCTCGCAGGCCATGGCAGGCGGTGGGCACGGTAGGAGGGCGAGCGCTAGAGAGAGGAGGCCCGGCGCGAGGCACGCGCGTGGTGGAGGCGAGCGACGGTCACGGCAGCGAGGAGAAGGTCGAGGCAAAGGAAGGCAAGGGCGAGGTGCGGGGCGGAGCAAAGGGGACGCGGGCTCCTGGTGGAGCTCGTCGGCGATGGCGGTCACCGGCACGGCTCGGCGAGGTGCGAGCGGCCGGCGCGAGGAGGTGGAGACGCGCGGGACGGTGGCTCGATGGAGAGGCGACGCGAGGAGAGGAGTGGAGTCGCGGAATCGAGGGGAGGAAGAGAGATGGGAATCGAGCGAGCGGGGCTCTCTCTCCTCTCTATGTGTGTGCGTAGCGGCGGAAGGAGGATGGAGGGGATCGAGGAGGAGTGGCCGCGGGAGCGAGGGTAGGTGACGGCGCTGAGGGGAAACCAGAGGGAGAGATTGAGATCGATGGGAGTGAGGTGGAGGTCGGGCTAGGGTTAGGATTAGATAGGGCGCAGTTGGGCCTGTGGAACGGGCCGGTCTGGTTGGTCAGGCCCAAGAGGCCGGCTAGGCTGGCTCCTCTCTCCTCTCTTCTCTTAAAACAGAGAAAAATAAAGGAAAGGGAAGAAAAGAAAAGGTTAGAGAAAGAGTTTGGGCATGGGGATTATTTTCCTGGACTCACAAAAATATGCTTGTTCCGAGAAAATAGAAAAACCAGGATTGAAAGATGTTGAATTTAGTTCAAATGGGTTTAAACTAGGACTTGGTTTTTGAAGTGTCCAAAAATGTTGAGATTTTTGGTGGAGCTCCGAAAAATGATGAAAGAAATTATGGACAAGGTTGGAGACCAAGAATTGAGATAACAAAGGCATTGGGATTTATTTGCAAGTGTGTTATGATCAATTCCAAATAAATGGAATAATTTTATTATAGCTCCCTAATAATAGTAGGAGACTTTGAATATGTTTTAAAGAGAAATCACCATGTGAATATCCCCCAATTTAAATAGATCAATGATCTATGCAATTTATTTAGGTGAGTATTCAAAAGGGGTTGCATGATGACATGATGCAATGCACATGATGCAAGGATGAATGCAACGAACAAAACAAATCACACAACGAATCTCGGAATACAAGGAAGGCATCTGGAGCGTCGGTCTCGGGGTGTTACAACACTCCACCACTACAAGAGGATCTCGTCCCGAGATCTAGGATGGCACCGGAGAGAAACGGAAGAGGAAGAGAAGAGGTAAAACTAAGTTGCTTCTTTGACGAACGAGTGAAACCACGAACCTTGAGAGGTTGAGAAATTTAAAAGAAAGAGTACGACAGAGATGAACGAGATTGCAAACAATCCGTTAGAAAAAGAGGAACAAGGAACATTACGAGAACTAAGAGGTTAAGTGACAAGATATATATTTAAACCACTCCGGTTAAAACAAGATAGGGAAGGAATAAGAATGATATAATTTGGGCAGCACTCCTACTATAAATGGAAGGAATTGAACATGATCTTGACAAGATGAGAGGATACTTGATGAAAGAAGAGAGGATACTTGATGAAATCAACAAACACTGCCTCTGGAACTATTGAAAAGATGGCACAAGGGGTAAGAAAGATTTCAGACCGCACTCTGGTTAAATGGATAAGCAAGAAAAGAATATAATATTGGCAAAACGAGATGATGGGACGAAGAGAGCAACATCACAATGCCTCCGAAAGAAATAATAGAAGATAGATCATTGGAATAATAGAATGGAGAGCAAAATGCCAACTTCTGCCACAAATGAGCTTGGAAAGCACCCTTCCAAGAAGGTTATAACGGAGTTGTTGGAAAACCAACAACGAAAAGAATAAGCTTGTAGTGGGCTTATGGAAACATCTCAACACTTGAGGTGAAATTCTGCCACTAACGAAAAACAATTGCTTGTTTGAGATCAAAGAAGAGATGAAAAACTTCTTTCGCCGAGAGGATAGAGAGATAACTTGGATCATTGATAAGCACCACAATAGCAACATTCCTTAGGGAAGGCTTTAGGTGAAATATGACCCAAGATAACTCCAACAAAAGGGTTGATGGATTTAAAATACCTCATTCTTGACAACATGTGAATCATGAAACACGAACACAAATTGTCAAGAATGACATAACACCACCTCAAATGATAAGGTAGAACGAATTGCACTTCGAAATGCAAGAAGAAGAATACTTGAACTCCTCAAAACAAAACATGTGTTGAACACCATGTTTATTTTAGAGTATAGCTTGGCGGATCATAACCTCGAGAGAAGTCTTGAAGAACAATTGAATAATGAAAAGAATCCTTAACGAACCATCATGTAGAGCCTCCATGAAGAACTCCGGTAAACAAAAGGATGATAGAAAGAAAGAGAAGTTGACAACACAAGGTGAAGCCTTGCAGTGATAAGATGAAGCTTTGAAATGATAAAACCGAGAAAACTTTGAACTCCGGAAAGAAAAGATGAAGCATCTCGGACCGAGAATGTGATAAGATGAACAAACTCCGGAAAGAAGAGATGAACAACTTAGAACTGAGAAATTGATACCATTACAAACTCCGGAAGAATTAATCAATCACTTGGATGAAACAAGAACAAGAATTATGTTATGCGTATCCTTCACCAATTTAGATTGATGACAAGCAACGGATTAGGCATACTACTTATTCTCGTTGAAAAAGGATTGAAGAGAGATATTGCTCAACTTGGGAAGGTCTTCAACGATCCGCCGGTAGGATTTGGGAAGAACGAATGAATCTATATAATAACGAAGGAAGAGAACTCTTGAAAGAACCACCGTAAGAATTGAAATTGAATGTAGCAAAGGCACAATTCACCGGGAAGAATTGGAAAACGAATGAAGATATTTGAGGGGATTTAGATACAAGTGAACGAAGAGATCAAGAGCTGACTAGAGGATACCTCAATGATTCACCGGTAAGATTTGGAGAACGAGAGCTGAAAGCTAGAATGAATAATTCGGAGATGATGGCTCTGGATAATCAAACTGAAAAGATTCCTGAATTGCTCCGGATGGTTGAAAAGAATTCTCACAATCAAAAACAATTATGAGAGGATGGCGTCAAGCTTGAACTAGGCATCTTTGGAAGAACGGGTAAGGATTTAAGAGGAACCCTCTTCTTCGGTCTTCAAAATCCGAGAATGACGACGAGAAACACCACCATGAATTGTTGAGGCACTCCGGAATGAAAAATAGAAAGGTTGAATCAATGATGAAAGAATTTGAAAGATCTTGGAGAAAGACATTTGACTGATGATAATTCATTCTTACATCAAACTTTGAAAGAATTTGAGAATAGCTCCAGGAAAATTAGAAGAATCAGGTAAGATCCTGGGAAAAGACCTGTGGGTTAGGGCCCACTCGAAAGAAACATCGTTGAAGGATTGCTTGAAATAAAGATTGCACCGGTAGAATTAAATGGCTTGAATGAGATAACAACCTCAAATAACTTGAACGGAACTGGAATGAAAAGACGAGCCATCTGAGATATCTTCAACACTCCAGAACAAATGAATAGCGAGAAGTGAATGATTAAGAGGTGCATCGGCAAGAGAAGAATTTGCAACAAGGAAAGGAATATGATCAACACTGAAAGCTTGAAATTGGATCCGCCAGAGAAGAAACAACAACGAAGGATGATGAACTTGAAACTGTTGAGCATCTTCATGGGAAATCACCGGATAAGAACATTGAAAGAAAAGAATGAAGAGACTTCACATGAATAAATGGATACCTGATTAAGAAATCTGAGTCCTTGAAGAAAAAAGGGATGGGAGGGCGGGAAAACAAAGACAACTTGGGACGGATGAAACAAACACCGTTGAGAAAACTTAGAATTGATCTCGCAAATGTTGAAATGATCGGATCCACTTGAAGAGAAGCACGCCGGTTGGGAAAAGAATTAGCATGACGACCTCGATGATCAAGAAGGATTAGTATTCACATAGCAATATGAGAACACCATTTAGGAAAGGTATGGATTCAACATTTGACTTCGAAGCAACTCGAATACCACAAATAAAACAAAACAAAGGATTTGGCTTGCGAATAAGCCGAACAAATACATATGATAGAGATTTACCCAATCCCATATCATGCATCCGTCGGAAAGATATTCTAGGAGCCACTTGAATTCCACCTATAAACTCCCAAACTTTCTGGTTATGCAACTGGTGTTGGGGATACAGGGACACAAAATATATCACCCAAACTAACAATACCTAGATCCAAATTGTATCCATCCTTCAACACATAACCAAGAAAACTCCGAAATCGTGTACCTCAACCTTTGAAAAGCATCCGTTATACGAAGTTATGGCAATACTCTCGAGCTCGCCCAAAGATTAGGTTATCGAGGTTATCTCACCAACAACTGCATAAAAGAGATTTTCGATGTCGGC
The DNA here is from genome assembly GCA_021605205.1 of Aegilops longissima. NCBI lineage: Eukaryota > Viridiplantae > Streptophyta > Magnoliopsida > Poales > Poaceae > Aegilops > Aegilops longissima. Next base: position 245,632,033 of record CM038682.1, on the reverse strand, counting down.
AAAGCTCGGTATTCCGAATCTGCAACGATAAAATTGTGACGACAACACCTCGAGCTCAACTCCCGGACACTGCCACAACCCCTAAATGTCGAGGCACCAAGAACAATGTTCTCGCCACAAAACCATCGGAACAATTCCAAGATACCCGCGTGATCCTAAAATTTTTTTAGTGAAATTTGAGGAGAGAAGAGTCAAAACTTCTACGTCAGAGACCTCACCAGAGCGATTTAAGGGACCGAGGAGTAAAAAGAATCCTACTCTCCGATATATAATCCTAAGACTCAAAACATTTTTGTTCTAGACTAAAAAACGCCAGCAAACAATCAAGCAGGGGGCTCCTAAGTTGGGGATGGCTCTGATTACCAACTTGAAACGCCCTCGATGCGGCTATATCTCCCACGTGTCGAAGCACGACTTAGAGGCATAACCGCATTGAAAGCAATGTCGCAAGTGAGGTAATCTTCACACAACCCATGTAATACATAAGGGAAAGAGATACATAGTTGGCTTAGAATCGCCACTTCACACAATACATGAGTAAAGCATTACGTCATACAGATACAATCAAGGTCCGACTACGGAACCAAAATAAAAGAAGACTACCCCAAATGCTACACAGATCCCCGATCGTCCCAACTAGGCTCCACTACTGATCAACTGAAACGAAACAACACAATGAACAGCATCTTCATCGAGCTCCTCCTTGAGCTCGGATGTGTCACCTGCACGGTTTCATCGGCACCTGCAAACTGGTTTTGGAAGTATCTGTGAGTCACGGGGACTCAGCAATCTCACACCCGCGAGATCAAGACTATTTAAGCTTATGGGTAGGAGAAGGTAGTGAGGTGGAGCTGTAGCAAGCGACTAGCATATCTGGTGTCTAACATACGCAAATGAGAGCGAGAAGAGAAGGCAAAAGCACGGTCGAACAACTATGATCAAGAAGTGATCCTAGAACAACCTACGCCAAACATAACTCCAACATCGTGTTCACTTCCCGGACTCACGAGAAGAGACCATCACGTTACACACACGCTTGGTGTATTTTAATTAAGATCAACTTCGGTTTTCTACAACCGACATTAACAAATTCCCATCTGCCTCATAACCAAGGGCACGGCTTTCAAAAGATAATACCACAGAGGGGTGTCCCAACTTAGCCCATGATAAGCTCTCGCGATCAATGAAGGATATTCCTTCTCCCGGAAGACCCGATCAGATCGGAATCCTGCCACAAGACATTTCGGCAAGAATAAAACAAGACCAGCAAAGCCGCCCGATGTGCCGACAAATCCCGATAGGAGTCGACGCACTTCGTTCTCGTGGCACACCGGATAAGTCAAGCTACGAGTAAACCCAAGCCTCGAGTTTCCCCAGCGGTGGCCCATGCAGTTGCTCGGTTTGGACCAACACTCGAGGAGCACCGCCCGGGGCTAAAATAAAGATGACCCTTGAGTCTGCAGAACCCAAGGGAAGGGGTATATGTGGTAGGTAGTCAAATGGTAAAACCAAGGTTGGGCCTTGCTAGAGGAGTCTTATTCAAAGCGAACTGTCAAGGGGGTCCCATAAATCACCCAACCGCGTTAGGGACGCAAAATCCGGGAACATAATACCGATATGACGGAAACTAGGGCGTCAAGAGTGGAACAAAACACCAGGCATAAGGCCGAGCCTTCCACCCTTTACTCGATGGCATGTTCGTCGTCCGCCGGTTCGCCCTGCTCTGTGGCTGGGTCTGTATGGATGCTGTCTCTGTCGAGGTGGGGTTTAGAGCGCGCTACGCGCCGCTTTAACTTGCCGAGGAACGATCCTCGCGCCCCCTTGTTCCTCGCCGTAAATCTGTTTTAGGTGTGTCTACCATGTATACATCGTGAGATGAGGTGGTTGTCCAATGCCCTATAGGCGCTGGTTCCTGTTAGCCTCCTAACTCGTCCGTCCATACCGCCGATGTCTTCGGTCGAAGTCGAGAATGTCGGTTAAATCATCGGCAGTGGCTCTGGCGGGGTGGAGGGTGGGCTTTGGATTTCTTCGTCATCCGCATCCCAACCTTGCCGACCATAGTCCGCCAGGCTCTCCGATAAAGAGAGAGACTTTAGTGAATTCAGAATGTCGCCAAGGGCGAAGTGTTGAAAGATGTCCGCGGCGGCGAACTCCATGATCGGCGCCCAATCGGTTCGATCGGCATGGGCGCAGAAGGTCCGGAGTCCGGCACCTTGGACTCACAAGCTTCGCAAAGGACAAGGCTGGTGTTTGGCTCGATCACCATAAAGATTGCAGCCCCCGAGGCGATGTACAGCCACCCGTCCTCAATTGGCGCAGTCGGCTCCGAGCTAAGGGTCAGAGCGGACACGGGTGCGGCCTCCAGGGTACTGTTTGGCGGCAGAGCTAGATCATGCCCATCGTGATAAAGGCGGCACGCCGTTGTGGCTCGAACCCGTCAAGATCAAGTCTCCGCGACGTCCACCGTAGTTCAAATCTTAAATCGACTGACGCCGAGGGCGAAGCTTCGATCTGCTCCAGATGGCTGTTTAATTGGCACGCAGCAGCAAAGCCGCCGAATCGAAGATCTATCCGGGAGAAGAGTCTCACCTGACCGCATCGTTGTTGATGATTGGAGGAGCCTTAGGGCCTAAAGATGATGACACGGAGGAACTCTCAATGAAAGCACCAATGTCGGTGTCAAACCGCGGATCTCGGTAGGGGGTCCCGAATCGCGTGCGCCTAGGCGGATGGTAACAGGAGACAAGGGACACGATGTTTTACCTGTGTTCGGGCCCTCTCTATGGAGGTAAAACCCTACTCCTGCTTGATTAATATTGATGATATGGGTAGTACAAGAGTAGATCTACCACGAGATCGAGAGCCTAAACCCTAGAAGCTAGCCTATGGTATGATTGTTGTTCGTCCCTGGACTAAAACCCTCTGGTTTATATAGACACCGGAGAGGGCTAGGGTTACACAGAGTCGGTTACAATGGGAGGAGATCTACATATCCGCATCGCCAAGCTTGCCTTCCACGCCAAGGAAAGTCCCATCCGGACACGGGACGAAGTCTTCAATATTGTATCTTCACAGTCCAGGAGTCCGGCCAAAGGTTATAGTCCGGCCATCCGGACACCCCCTAATCCAGGACTCCCTCACTTCCTCCTCTAATCGGGGTAGCAACCTGCGCTTTGGGTAGCTCTTGGAGGGGCGTTCGAGTTTGTATTCCTCGGCGGCAAGGACTTCAGTCCATCTGTTAGCTAGCAAGTCTTGATCAGCTCTAAGCTGTTGCTGCTTTTTCTTAAGGCTATTCGTCGTGGCCATAAGCCGGCGCTTGAAGCGCTCTTGCTCGACGGGATCCTCAGGCACGACAAATTCGTCGTCGTCGAGGCTTGCCTCGTCTTCGCAGGGAGGCATGTAATTATCATCCTCAACCTCTCTATCTGCCGCTCTCTCAGGAGGGCTGGCTTCTCCATCCTCCCGCGCTGAATCTTGCTGGAGGGGGTTGTCTTCGGCACTGTCCGGGGTGTTATTATCTCCTATGCCAGTATCACCGTTTTTGCTTTGGCGAGACTTAGAGCGGCGCCGCTGACGCCGGCGCTTAGGTTGCTTCTTGGAGGGGTCATCCTCCGCTGTTCCGTCGCCATTGCCCTCTTTGGGTGTATCCACCATATATATGTCATATGATGAGGTGGCTGTCAAGTGCCCTGTGGGCGGTGGTTCATGTTCGTATCCTACATCGTCGTCCATACCGTTGATGTCTTCGGAGTCGAAGTCGAGCATGTCGGTCAAATCATCGATAGTGGCTACGAAGTGGGTGGTGGGTGGGCGTCGAATTTCTTCGTCATCCGCATCCCAATCCTGCCGGTCATAATCCGGCTAGGACTCTCCTGACAAGGAGAGAGACCTTAGTGAATTTAGTATGTCTCCGAAGGGCGAGTGCTGAAAGATATCCGTGGCGGTGAACTCCATGATCGGCGCCCAATCGGATTCGATTGGCAGGGGCGCGGATGGTTCAGAGTCCGGAGGAGAGTCCGGCAATGTGGAGTCACTAGCCTCGCGAAGGGTAAGGCCGGTGTTCGGCTCGATCACCGTTGAGGCCGCGGCCTCCGTGGCGGGGTCTAACCACCCGTCCACGGATGGCGCAATCGGCTCCGAATTGAAGGTCGGGGCGATTGCAGGTGCAGTCTCCTGAACACTGTTCGGCGACAGAGCTAAATCATGCCCATCATGACAGTGCGGCGCACTCGGCCGGGGCTCGAATCCGTCGAAGATCAAGTCTTCGCGGATGTCGGCTGTGTAGTTTAAGATTCCAAACCTGACCTGATGGCCAGGGGCGTAACTTTCAATCTGCTCCAGATGGCCAAGCGAATTGGCCCGCAGTGCAAAGCCGCCGAATACAAAAATATGTCCGTGGAGAAAAGTCTCACCCTAGACTGCATCGCCATCGATGATTGAAGAAGCCATCAAGCCTAATGATGATGACACAGAGGAACTCTCAATGAAAGCACCACAGTCGATGTCAAAACCGGCGGATCTCGGGTAGGGGGTCCCGAACTGTGCGTCTAGGCGGATGGTAACAGGAGACAAGGGACATGATGTTTTACCAGTGTTCGCCCTCTCGATGGAGGTAAAACCCTACTCCTGCTTGATTAATATTGATGATATGGGTAGTACAAGAGTTGATCTACCTCGAGATCAGTGAGGCTAAACCCTAGAAGCTTTCCTATGGTATGATTGTTCTTCTGTCCTACGGACTAAACCCTCCGGTTTATATAGACACTGGAGGGGGCTAGGGTTACACAGAGTCGGTTACAAGGAAGGAGATCTACATATCCGTATTGCCAAGCTTGCCTTCCACGCCAAGGAGAGTCCCATCCGGACACGGGACGAAGTCTTCAATCTTGTATCTTCATAGTCCAACAGTCCGGCCAAAGGTTATAGTCCGGCTGTCCGGATACCCCCTAATCCAGGACTCCCTCAGTCGCCGACAAACTCCCTCCTTGGCAGGGAAGGCATGACACCAGTGTTGGGTGTGTGGTTCTTGTCAAGGCGGTCTTCACGTCCATTGCAATTTATCATCTCACGCCTCTCGACATCCCCGTGGAGGGCCTTAACGCAATTAACAGTCTTTGGTGTGCTTACCTTTTGGCGGGCGCTAACAAAGTTTCAGGAGAAAAATGCAAGATCAACTGGGACCCAGTCTGCAAGCCTAAACAATTTGGTGGCTTGGACAAATTCACTAAGGCCCTTCGTCTCGGATGGCTATGGTTAAAGTGGATGGACAAAAGCAAGCCATGGATAGGCATGGGGTCTCCATGCACCGAGGACGACCGCAAATTTTTTGCGGCCGCTACAGTGGTTACAGTGGGAAACGAGCGCATGGCTAGGTTCTAGAACTCGCCATGGCTGCATGGTTTGTGCCCCGTGACTTAGCAGCGAGCATCTTTGCCATCTCCCGCAAGAAGAATTCCTCCGTCCAGCAAGCCCTTACCAACAACAACTGGATCTCTCTCATTGACACCTCCAATGGCCTATCACTTGCACATGTCCCGCATTTTACTCACCTATGGGAAAAGATATACAAGATCTCTCTGATTGATGACATTGAAGATTCCATCATTTGGACATTCACCAAGGATGGGGTGTACTCGGCCTACAAGGCACGGTTTGAGGGACTCACTTCATCCGATCTCGTTCACTCAGTATGGACGCCTCCCCCCCTGACGCAAGTTCTTTGTTTGGCTAGTCCTTCAAAATAGGATTTGGAGTTCAGATCGCCTTATACGTTGCGGTTGGCCAAACTGTGGCCTCTGCCCACTTTGCAAGCAATGTCAGGAGTCAGCCGCCTATCTCCTCTTCCAATGCCGATACACCACCCACATTTGGAATCATATTCTTTCGTGGCTTGGCATGCATGATGTCTAATACACAACCTTATTCTTGTAGACTTTGTTGGGCCTCCAAGTGCAGAGGTTTGTAGGACAGTAGAATTTCCCTCAAGTGGATGACCTAAGGTTTATCAATCCGTGGGAGGCGTAGGATGAAGATGGTCTCTCTCAAACAACCCTGCAACCAAATAGCAAAGAGTCTCTTGTGTCCCCAACACACCCAATACAATGGTAAATTGTCTAGGTGCACTAGTTCGGCAAAGAGATGGTGATACAAGTGCAATATGGATGGTAGATATAGGTTTTTGTAATCTGAAAATATAAAAACAGCAAGGTAACTAATGATAAAAGTGAGTTGATACATCACCAACGTATCTATAATTTTTGATTGTTCCATGCTATTATATTATCTGTTTTGGATGTTTAATAAGCTTTACTATGCTCTTTTATATTATTTTTGGGACTAACCTATTAACCGAAGGCCCAGTGCCAGTTTCTGTTTTTTTGCCTATTTCAGTGTTTCGTAGAAAAGGAATATCAAACAAAATGAAACCTTTGCGATGATCTTTCTTGGACCGAAAGCAAACCAGAAGACTTGGATATGAAGTCGGAGACGCAACGAGGCAGCCACGAGGCAGGACGGCACGCCCAGGGGGGTAGGCGCGCCCCCCACCCTCGTGGGCCCCTCGTAGCTCCAACAACGTACTTCATTCGCCTATATATACTCTTATACCCTAAAAACATCAGGGGGAGCCACAAAACTACTTTTCCACCGCCGCAACCTTCTGTAACTGTGAGATCCCATCTTAGGGCCTTTTCCGGCGATCTGCCGAAGGGGGAATCGATCACGGAGGGCTTCTACATCAACACCATAGCCTCTCCGATGAAGTGTGAGTAGTTTACCACAGACCTTCGGGTCCATAGTTATTAGCTAGATGGCTTATTCTATCTCTTTGGTTCTCAATACAAAGTTCTCCTCGATGTTCTTGGAGATCTATTCGATGTAATACTTTTTGTGGTGTGTTTGCCGAGATCCGATGAATTGTGGATTTATGATCAAGATTATCTATGAATAATATTTGGTTCTTCTCTGAATTCCTATATGTATGATTTAATATCTTTACAAGTCCCTTCGAGTTATCGATTTAGTTTGGCCTACTAGATTGATCTTTCTTGCAATGGGAGAAGTGCTTAGCTTTGGGTTCAATCTTGCAGTGTCCTTTCCCAGCGACAGTAGGGGCAGCAAGGCACGTACTCTATTGTTGCCATCGAGGATAAAAAGATGGATCATATTGCTTGAGTTTATCCCTCTACATCATGTCATCTTGCTTAATGTGTTACTTTTTTCTTATTAAATTAATACTCTAGATGCATGCTGGACAGCGGTCGATGTGTGGAGTAATAGTAGTAGATGCAGAATCGTTTCGGTCTACTTGACACGGACGTGATGCCTATATTCATGATCATGCCTAGATATTCTCATAACTATGTGCTTTTCTATCAATTGCTCGTCAGTAATTTGTTCACCCACCGTAATATATGCTATCTTGAGAGAAGCCACTAATGAAACTTATGGCCCCTGGGTCTATTTTACATCATATTAGTTTCCCGTCAACTTGCCAATTTTTGTCTCCGTTTATTTTGCAATCTTTACTTTCCAATTTATATAACAAAAATACCAAAAATATTTAATTTACTATCTTTATTTGATCTCACTTTTGCGAGTGATCGTGAAGGGATTAATAACCCCTTTATCGCGTTGGTTGCAAGGTTCTTGATTGTTTGTGCAGGTACTAGGTGACTTGCGTGTTATCTCCTACTGGATTGATACCTTGGTTCTCAAAAACTGAGGGAAATACTTACGCTACTTTGCTGCATCACCCTTTCCTCTTCAAGGGAAAACCGACGCATGCTCAAGAGGTAGCAAGAAGGATTTCTGGCGCCGTTGTCGGAGAGATCTACGCTCAAGTCAAGACATACCAAGTACCCATCATAAACTCTTCTCCCTCGCATTACATTATGTGACGCCCCCGATTTAATCGTACACTAATCATGCACGCAAACGTGTACGATCAAGATCAGGGACTCACGGGAAGATATCACAACACAACTCTAAAACATAAATAAGTCATACAAGCATCATAATACAAGCCAGGGGCCTCGAGGGCTCGAATACAAGTGCTCGATCATAGACGAGTCAGCGGAAGCAACAATATCTGAGTACGTACATAAGTTAAACAAGTTTGCCTTAAGAAGGCTAGCACAAACTCGATACAGATCGAAGAGGCGCAAGCCTCCTTCCGGGATCCTCCTAACTACTCCTCGTGTCGCCGCCGCCGGGCTGCACGTAGTAGTAGGCACCTCCGGGTAGTAGTCGCCATCGACGGTATGCTCGCCCCCGGCTCCATCGTCTGTCGCAGCAACCGAGTAGAGATAGGGGCAAAAGGGGAACAAGGCAACCGTGAGTACTCATCCAAAGTACTGCAAGCAAGGAGCTACACTACATATGCATGGATATATGTGTAAAGGGCCATATCGATGGACTGAATCGCGAATGCCGTAATAAGAGGGGATATCTAATCTCGTCAAGACTACGCTCGCAGCCTCCGCCTTGCAACATGTAGAAGGGAGTAGATGAAGTCCTCCAAGTAGCATCACATAGCAATAATCCTACCCGGCGATCCCCTCCTCGTATCCCAGAGAGAGAGCGACCACCGGGTTGTATCTAGCACTTGGAAGGGTGTGTTTTATTAAGTATCCGGTTCTAGTTGTCATAAGGTCAAGGTACAACTCCAAGTCGCCCTGCTATCAAGATCACGGCTATTCAATAGATTAACTTCCTGCAGGGTGCACCACATAACCCAACACGCTTGATCCCATTTGGCTGGACACACTTTCTGGGTCATGCCCGCCGCGAAAGATCAACACGCCGCAGCCCCACCTAGGCTCAACAGAGAGGTCAAGACGCCGGTCTAAACCTAAGCGCACAGGGTCCGGGCCCATCGCCCTAAGCACACCTCGCACGCTATGCGGGCGGCCGAAGCAAACCTAGCCTAGTGGCGCTCCACCCAATCCGCGCGCGCGCCGCCGCCGACGTCACGGCGTGCCGGTGATACCACGACACCGAAAGTGCCCATATCTTTCCCACGAGTTGGTTAGTGCGATAGGCCCGTGAGCGACTCAGATCAAATACCAAGATCTCGTTAAGCGTGTTAAGTATCCGCGAATGCCGAACAGGCCAGGCCCACCTCTCTCCTAGGCGGTCTCAACCTGCCTGCTGCCCCCGCCACAAAGATCCACTCATGGGTGCTCCACCACCGACCGACTTTAGTCTCCACATGTATCATGTATAAAGTATATAGTATATACCCGAGATCACCTCCCGAGTGATCTCGGCCCGATAGTATAGCACACAGACGGACAAGAATGTAGGGCCACAGATGGAATACTAGCATCCTATACTAAGCATGTAGGATTGCGTAAAGGTAACAACAGAGTAACAAGGACAGGCTATGCATCGTGATAGGTATAACAAAAGCAAGAATATGCTACACTACTCTAATGCAAGCAGATAGAGTAGAATAGGCGATATCTGTGATCAAGGGAGGGCTTGCCTGGTTGCTCGCAAGTAGGGGTCGCCAACTCCGTAGTCAAACCGGGTCGCCGACAGTCTCGGGGTCTACCGGAAAGAAGTAACGGAGGGGGAACACAATAAATAACAGAGCAATCAAAGCATCACAAAGCGTAACATGGCAATACGCGGTGCTAGGTGTGCCCTAACGCGGTAGTAGGTGATACCTACGAAGGGGGGAAACATCCGGGAAAGTATTCCCGGTGTTTCGTATTTTCGGACAGATGAACCAGAGGGGAAAAGTTGCGTGTTCAATATGTTAGGGATGTGTGGCGGACGAATTGGTTGCGTATCCAGATTCGTCTCGAAATACTGAGCAACTTTCATGTAGAAAGTATTTTCATCTGAGCTACGGTTTATTTTCTATTAATTTTAAAAGTTTTAAAAGATTTTCTAAAATTCTGGAATTATTATTAATTGAAATTATTAGTCAAATGCTATGTGCACACCTTTGGAGTATACACAGCAGGTCTTCAGAGGCTGACATGTGGGGCATGTTGATCGAGTTGACCCACCAACATCCGACCGGGTCAAAGGGTGAATAGTGCAAAGGGTCCCGTGTCATGAAGAGTAGTTGTATCTAGTAATTTTATTAGACTGCTGACTAAATGGGACTGGGACCCGCATGTCAGTGACTAGGTTTTTAACTAACTGATTATTTATTTTTAAGCTAGCTAATTAGTAGGTGGGGCCCTATTGTTAGTGTCTATTAAAGGTTAGATAGTTTGACTAATTATATTAGATCCTAATCTAATCTGAATAGTCCGGCCAGAGGCATGGCAAGCCTCACGCCTGTGCACACACATGCACCGCACAGGGCACTCAACAATGGCTACGGCCACAACCAAGGCCGGTGTTGGAGTGGCCAGCAGCGGCAAAAGGCAGCAGCGGCTATGGCTATGAGCAGCAGCGGAGATAGCAGTAGCAGGGACCAGCAAAACAACAGCAAGAGCATCAGCGTAGGACAATAGTAGCAGTAGCAGCGGAAGGAGAATCAGCAGCAAGCGGACGGGAGGCCATGGCAGACGCAGAAGCGACAGCAGTACAGGGAGCAGTAGAACAGCGGCAGGGCTGCGGGCGGCTGCGGCGCGACACGCATGGACGCACGGGCGGCGAAGCCGGGCGGACGGCCGGGCCAGCCAGCGTGTCGGGCGCAGCAGACACGGGCTGAGCACGCCGGGGCGCGTGTCGGGGCAGCTAGGAGCAGGCGACGACGGACGAGGCCATGGACGGGCGCGTGAGCAGCGTGCCCTGCGAGACACGGGGAGGCCACGAGGCGAGGCTGGGGCGAGGTTGGACGTGCGCGGGCGCGTTTCCATGGGCGGCAGCAGGAGCAGCAATACGACGGCGGCAGAAAGCACCCCGGGCGCGGGAACGAAGCTTCGGCATGGTGGCCATGGCGATGCACAAACAACTAGTGCGACAAAATCGAGGGGGGAATAGGGTGGATTTGGTGGCGGAGCTCACCGCGAGGCGCAAGAAAGGCCGGTGGAAGTTTAGTAGCTGCATAAGGCGGCGAATCATCGGTGGTGAGCTCCGGGCACCGATGAAGAAGACGAAGTCGATGGCGACGATGTAGAGCGCCTGGTCTCTCCTGCGTTGGGAAGGAGAAACAAGGCGTCGAGGCGGATCCGCAGGGCTCCCAAGCTCGGCGCGAGGTCGACGGTGGTCGCGAGGTCGACGGCAGCCATGGTGGGGGAGGGGAACCGAGAGGGAGAGCGAGAGGGAGCGAGGGGCAAGGGGTTCTGGGGTGTGCTAGGGTTTGGGGGGCTGCGGGGGATGCCTTAAAGGCATCAGGGAGGTCGGGGATGGCGCCACGCACGGCCTGGCGCGGCCATGGCCGGCGGATGGCCGCCACGCCCTCCTCTGTCCTCTGTAGCGTGAGGAGGGGATGGAGCGAGGTGGGCTAGGCCCGCCAGTTTGCTACTTGGGCCATAGTGCCCAGTAGAATAGGCCTTTAAACTTTTTATTTTTCTGTTTTATTTATTTATTTTTCTTTTATTTATTCTTTTCTGTTTTGGCTAATTGTTTGGGAACCAAATGAGTTTTGTAAAATATGAGAGCTGACCCACAAATCATAGCACAATATATGCTACCACCAAAAACTAGTTTGGGGTAAATATCATTTCATATTTCTTTTGTATTAATAAAAAGGTTATTAAATAATGTTTTTAGCCACTGTTTGAGGTTGTTTAAGTCACTTATCAAATTTCAATAATGTTGTTTACAGTTTTATCATAGCCTCTGATTTATCTACTAGTTATTGAACATTTTAGTTTTAATATTTGAAAACTTTTGTTGTTTGCCTTGATTTTAAATTTGAAACTTGAACGGAATTTGAATCATCGCAAGACTAACAACGGTAATCGTGGTGACGTGGCATCATTAGCGGAGGGTTACTGTAGCGTAATTATCCGGGCGTCACAATTCTCCTCCACTACAAGAAATCTCGTCCCGAGATTTAAGAGGTAGTGTAGGGGGGAAGGGATTTGGTTACGAAATTCTAACGGGTCTTCTCGATGTTGGTTGCTCTTCTCGTAGAGGTAGATCCATTACATTGACGTCCTCATTCCTCTGCTTTAGGCCATCATGACGAAGCCGTCATTCTTACTTCGGGAACTCCGTCGTACTTACAAAAGAATAAAGGGGGTATTCCGAGAGAACGGACCTCTGCAAGGTCGACTATCTGGTAGGTAACATCAGGGAAGGTGGCGGAAAGTAACTCTCGAATTGAAACCTTAGAAAATATCGAGAGCAAGGGAAGGAGGTATCATGAGAAGTTTCGAGCGAGCAGGCAATCGTTCGGTGCCTGAAACAAAGGGTAAAAGGGGTCCAGAGCAATGGGAATAAGTTTTGTGTCTGATACCCGAATAGATCACTAGGAAGGTGGCTCGCGAATTACATACGAAACGAAGCACGAGGGATAACTTCGAAACAGGGATGTACAGGAGAGTCGGGTTCGATCCCAGGACCATGGGTTATGGGCCCACCAGGTGGTTAAAAGTTGGAAGGTCGGTGACATCTTGCACGATCATGTAAGCAAGGCATGTCAGAGGGTAGTCTGTCGCTCATGTCGGCAACAACGTTGGTACCAAGGGCGAGGGACGAAGAGAACCATTTTCCTGCTCGTTGCACGAGGCGGACCAATAGGCAAAGTTCTCGTCCATCGGTGGCTACCGGAATGTCATCAACAGTAGAAACGGGGTCTCACTAACAGAGTTGTACATCGAGGTGTTTACATAAGCAGTGAATTATTACTGCTTAGATTATATAGATCACAAGAAAGGTCAAACAGACCAATGGAAAGGAAAATGTGATCATTAGGTTAAACAGAACAATGGAAAGGAAAAATGTGTTTAAACACATATTTCAGGGGTATATCCTTCCCAAGGACAAGCAGAGCATGATATCCACGATAGGATATAACGTAGAAAATCCTCTAGGTGAGGGGAGAGAATTTCATGACGTTACCCATACAACGGTGTTTGGATAATTGAGCAGGAAACATTTAGCATTGGGCTTCAAATGTTCTTGTTGAAAATCAGAGTACAACCGACATGCTTCGAGATAGCATTGACATGGTCATCGGTGAAGATCAGACTTTGGAAACTCAAAGGATCCATCAGAACAACTTATAGAATAAGTCTTACAATTTTCTCCGTGAAGAATGGTTATCCTTGCAAAAGAAATTATAATGATAGGTCCTCCGCCAAGTGTGCTAGGCATGACATCACCTTACCGGGTCATATAAGGACCAATGTTATAACTCTTGCAAATATGTTCCAACCATCATATCGACCGAGATTCAGATCGATTCTTTGTCGAGATACCTCAGACTCAGGATGCCGGAGAAGAAAGGTGCAACACAAATTGTTGAGATGACATGGTAAGATTCTCGGAAGATGAACTATGGAAGTGAGTTCCAAAACAAGAGTTCATCAGTAAACCAAGGAGAGGATGAGGAGGCGGCTGATGGACTCAGCGACAATTCAACAAGATTTCCAAAAGATGGATTTCCTCAATTATGGGAACAAGGAGACAACATTCTTCAGATCAAATGATATAATGATGTATGCTCGAGGGAAACATACACAATTAAACATTGGTTGAAAGATGCACCCGAAGTATGGGTTTAGGTAGCATGATCAATGTTAGAATGGTGACTCGATAACCAAAAGACTTAGAATGAAACTATCGGCCACTGACTTTAAAGCAACAGGGTTGCTAGAAGTTTTGAAATCGCACATCATAGTTCAATTGTCGGTTCTCCGGTTAGAAACAACATGGGGACCAAGGAATGAACAGATATGGTAAGAAGTATCATTATAGCAAGAATTCTGAAGAGGTGGAGCAATCCTCACAACATTCTTGACATCAAAGATGGTAATACTCATGGTAGAATCATAACATAAGTTGGATAGAAAGGAACTCAAGTTACAACGCAAAACTAGAACAAGTTTTGTGTTGCGGAAATGCAAGAATGTCGCCGATGATAACACAAATCATCGAGGGCAAGGATGGTATTTCTCATCATGACTTCCATTGGGAACCTAGGAGGAGTCAAAATGTTGATGATGATCACGACAATTTGTCAAGAGAATTCATGAAGATGTAATCAATTGGCGATGACATCAAGTCAAAGTAATGATGAAGCAAAAGGTTATTGAAACCATGGGTACGACACAAACTCGAAATCAAGTTTGTTGGTCAAGGAGAAATGGTATGACGAGGAAGATCGACGTAAGCTTAGCTCATCGTCGAAACTGATGCTCCCGGAATAAGGACCAGGTAGCACAGTTTGAAATCATCAAGACAATGATATAGCCAAACAGGCTAGGAATGGCGTGATCGGGTACAAACTCGTACTTATAGAAGCTTACTGGAGAGTTGTTGAACCGTAGTGCGAACTCGGTTCAGTTATTGGTGTCTTTGAGTGTTTAATAACTCAGAGCCCGTTTAAAATTGGAATCAGTGGGAATGTAGCACTTGATGAAGAACTCATAAGATGTTATGCAGTTCCATGATAATCTCGAGATACCAGGGGGGGTAATACTCGATTATAGATCAAAGTAGAGGTTGGACTGGGGTATTGCTCTATAGAAGTCAAGTGCTTAACCTTGCACGAGAAATGGTATTTAAAAGAGAACATGGTCGGAACCACGATTGCAAAAGGCCAGATCCCAGATATAAGATGAACTTATACCAAAGGAATAATTAATTTAAGGGAAGCTTTAATGATAAGATCTGCATCGTGTCCATGGGCATGAACACAAGTTCAAGGTCGACTCCCACTTCTCCAATGCATAACCTTTCATTCACTTCTGACGTTCGATGAAGTTGCAGTGTTGAAATTTTATCTAGCGAAGCACCAGAAGAGTATGACTCGTGAAAACTTTCGGGTTCACACGGTTTAGAGAAGGCATATGTTCAACCCATAGGGGCTTCTTAGAAACATATACCACAAGTTTCAAGAGTAAATAACACAAGCCCGAAAGCAGAGCATGGTTGGCCAAGCAGAGGATACAACTTAACAAGGGCATTATGTATCAGGGGAAGAACTCACAAAGTGATCAAATGTGAAGGACACTGTCGGATAACAATCCAACACAGGACTTGATGGTCCACAAAGGATCTGATGTGAGTATCGATACTCAATCAGAAGAGGAAGGAATGCAAATGCAACAGGTTATGGAATCATCTAAATAATTTAAAGCTTAAATGCAAAGGAATTATGATTTCCAAAACAAAGGATCAGAAGTAGACGTTCTGATCAAGGACGGATCAATTGAATATACCAGAGGCATAATCGATGACAGATAGTTTGGTCGAGAACCAGCTCATGTTTGAAAGACGTCTGAGCCGGAGAGATAATTTAAAAGGATCAACTGATGATTGCGTGCATTCGCACTCGTGTTGAATCAATAGGATCAAAATGACGGTGCCTAAGGATACTAACGAATATTGCCAGACATATGGAAAGCATCCATAATGCAAGCAGACAAGTATTGCAGAGCAATAAGCTATTAAGGATTTTTGGAGGATCAAATAGTATTTTGAAGACCAATGTGAAACACATGAACAACTGGGGATGAACGGATACTCGATAAGGGCGAGAAATTATCCATAGGGGTATTCAGGTGGCAAGGAACAGCAAAGGCGAGAAGCTTAAAGGATTATCGAAACAACGATTTAGTGTTTCGGGGTATCTTGTAATAACAAGACCAACTGGGGATGATATAAGAATAACAACTGTAAGTAGTTATCCATAAGGGTTGACGGTGGAAGGGGAATTGCAAACGCGATGAACACAAGTTCTCGGGTTAACAGCGGAAAGTATCTTCAAGGTCTTCACGTGCAGCAGACGATCATCAGTAATAAGGGGCTCTCCGAGTGAAAGTGATAATGAGATCCTAATGTTAGATTTAGCAAAATTCATTTAACCCGAATAGAAGAGAGATCAGAGTCCCAGAGTAAAGTTCGAGGAGTAAAAGATCCTAGTACCACCCAATGGGACGTGGGCCCATGTGCCGCACAGCCATGTTAGTAAAAGTTTTTGCAATGCCTAGACTCGACTTCGGCCAAGGAGTGTGGAAGGAGGATTCCTAAAGGCAGTCGGCTCTGATACCAACTTGTGACGCCCTTGATTTAATCATACACTAATCATGCACGCAAACCTGTACGATCAAGATCAGGGACTCACGGGAAGATATCACAACACAACTCTAAAACATAAATAAGTCATACAAGCATCATAATACAAGCCAGGGGCCTCGAGGGCTCGAATACAAGTGCTCGATCATAGACGAGTCAGCGGAAGCAACTATATCTGAGTACGGACATAAGTTAAACAAGTTTGCCTTAACAAGGCTAGCACAAACCGGGATCTGAGATCGAAGAGGCGCAGGCCTCCCGCCTCGGGATCCTCCTAACTACTCCCGGTCGCCGAGGCTGCACATAGTAGTAGGCACCTCCGGGGTAGTAGTCGCCATCGACGGTGGCGCCTCGCTCTGGCTCCATCCTCCGTCACAAAGAACCGAGTAGAGATAGGGGAAAAGGGGAACAAGGCAACCGTGAGTACTCATCCAAAGTACTGCAAGCAAGGAGCTACACTACATATGCATGGATATATGTGTAAAGGGCCATATCGGTGGACCGAATCGCAGAATGCCGTAATAAGAGGGGATATCTAATCACGTCAAGACTACGCTCGCAGCCTCCATCTTGCAACATGTAGAAGGGAGTAGATCAAGTCCTCCAAGTTGCATCACATAGCAATAATCCTACCCGCGATCCCTCCTCGTATCCACGAGAGAGAGCGACCACCGGGTTGTATCCGCACTTGGAAGGGTGTGTTTTATTAAGTATCCGGTTCTAGTTGTCATAAGGTCAAGGTACAACTCCAAGTCGTCCTGTTATCAAGATCACGGCTATTCAATAGATTAACTTCCTGCAGGTGCACCACATAACCCAACACGCTTGATCCCATTTGGCGGACACACTTTCCTGGGTCATGCCCGCCGCGAAGATCAACACGTCGCAGCCCCACCTAGGCTCAACAGAGGTCAAGACGCCGGTCTAAACCTAAGCGCCAGGGTGCAGGGCCCATCGCCTGAGCACACACTGCATGTTGCGTGGGTGGCCGGAAGCAGACCTAGCCTAGTGGCGTTCGATCCAATCCGACGCGCCGCTCGATCGGCCGACGTTCTGAAGTGCTTGGTGATACCACGACGCCGAGTGCCCATATCTTTCCCACGTAGTTGGTTAGTGCGTATAGGCCCGTGAGCGGACTCGGATCAAATACCAAGATCTCGTTAAGCGTGTTAAGTATCCGCGAATGCCGAACAGGCCAGGCCCACCTCTCTCCTAGGCGGTCTCAACCTGCCTGCTGCCTCCGCCACAAAGATCCACTCATGGTGCTCCACCACCGACCCGACTTTAGTCTCCACATGTATCATGTATAAAGTATATAGTATATACCGAGATCACCTCCCGAGTGATCTCGGCCCGATAGTATAGCACAGCAGACGGACAAGAATGTAGGGCCACAGATGGAATAGTAGCATCCTATACTAAGCATGTAGGATTGCAGGTAAAGGTAACAACAGTAGTAACAAGGACAGGCTATGCATCAGGATAGGTATAACGAAAGCAGTAACATGCTACACTACTCTAATGCAAGCAGTATAGAGTAGAATAGGCGATATCTGGTGATCAAGGGGGGCTTGCCTGGTTGCTCTGACAAGTAGGGGTCGTCAACTCCGTAGTCAAACTGGGGTCGCCGGCAGTCTCGGGGTCTACCGGAAAGAAGTAACGGAGGGGGAACACAATAAATAACAGAGCAATCAAAGCATCACAAAGCGTAACATGGCAATACGCGGTGCTAGGTGTGCCCTAACGCGGTAGTAGATGATACCGACGAAGGGGGGAAACATCCGGGAAAGTATTACCGGTGTTTCGTGTTTTCGGACAGATGAACCGGAGGGGAAAAGTTGCGTGTTCGATATGTTAGGGATGTGTGGCGGACGAATGGGTTGCGTATCCAGATTCGTCTCGAAATTCTGAGCAACTTTCATGTAGAAAGTATTTTCATTTGAGCTACGGTTTATTTTCTATTAATTTTAAAAGTTTTAAAAGATTTTCTAAAATTCTGGAATTATTATTAATTCGAAATTATTAGTCAAATGCTATGTGCACACACTGGAGTGTACACAGCAGGGTCTTCAGAGGCTGACATGTGGGGCATGTTGACTGAGTTGACCCAGTCAACATCTGACTGGTCAAAGGGTGAATAGTGCAGTGGGTCCCGCGTGTCATGAAGAGTAGTTGTATCTAGTAATTTTATTAGACTGTTGACTAAATAGGACTGGGACCCGCATGTCAGTGACTAGGTTTTTAACTAACAGATTATTTATTTTTAAGCTAGCTAATTAGTAGGTGGGGCCCTGTTGTTAGTGTCTATTAAAGGTTAGATAGTTTGACTAATTATATTAGATCCTAATCTAATCTGAATAGTCCGGCCAGAGGCATGGCAAGCCTCACGCCTGTGCACACACATGCACCGCACAGGGCACTCAACAATGGCTACGGCCACAACCAAGGCCGGTGTTGGAGTGGCCAGCAGCGGCAAAAGGCAGCAGCGGCTATGGCTATGAGCAGCAGCGGAGATAGCAGTAGCAGGGAGCAGCAAAACAACAGCAAAAGCATCAGCGTAGGACAATAGTAGCAGTAGCAGCGCAAGGAGAATCAGCAGCAAGCGGACGCGAGGCCACGACAATCGCAGTGAAGCGGCAATGATCTGAGACAGGAGCGAGAGAACACGGCGGGGCTGCGGGCGCTCTTGCGCGACACGCATGGACGCCTGGCGGGCGAGCGGCGACGGCCGGGCCAGCCAGCGTCTTGCGCCGGGCGCAGCAGACACGGGCTGAGCACGGCGGCGGCGGTGTCTTGGGCAGCTAGGAGCAGGCGGCGACGAACGAGGCCATGGGCGGGCGCGTGAGCAGCGTGCCTGCGAGACGCCGGGAGGCCACGAGGCGAGGCTGGGCGAGGTTGGACGTCTGCGGCGCGTTCCTGGCGGCGGCAGCAGCAGCAATACGGGCGGCGGCAGAAGCACCCGGGCGCGGAACGAAGCTTCGGCATGGTGGCCATGGCGATGCACAAACAACTAGTGCGACAAGATCGAGGGGGGAATAGGGTGGATTTGGTGGCGGAGCTCACCGCGAGGCGCAAGAAAGGCCGGTGGAAGTTTAGTAGCTGCGGGCGGCGAATCGTCGATGGTGAGCTCCGGCACCGATGAAGAAGACGAAGTCGATGGCGACGATGTAGGCGCTGGTCTCTCTGCGTTGGGAGGAGAAACAAGGCGTCGAGGCGGATCCGCGGGCTCCCAAGCTCGGCTGCAGCGGCAGTGGTCGCGAGGTCGACGGCAGCCATGGCGGGGAGGGGAACCGAGAGGGAGAGCGAGAGGAGCGAGGGCAAGGGGTTCTGGGTGTGCTAGGGTTTGGGGGCTGCGGGGATGCCTTAAAGGCATCGGGGAGGTCGGGATGGCGCCACGCCGCGGCTGGGCGCGGCCATGGCGGGCGGATGGCCGCCACGCCTCCTCTCATCCTCTGTGGCGTGAGGAGGGATGGAGCGAGGTGGGCTAGGCGGCCAGGTTTGCTACTTGGGCCATAGTGCCCGAGAGAATAGGCCTTTAAACTTTTTATTTTTCTGTTTTATTTATTTATTTTTCTTTTATTTATTCTTTTCTGTTTTGGCTAATTGTTTGGGAACCAAATGAGTTTTGTAAAATATGAGAGTTGGCCCACAAATCACAGCACAATATATGCTACCACCAAAAACTAGTTTGGGGTAAATATCATTTCATATTTCTTTTGTATTAATAAAAAGGTTATTAAATAATGTTTTAGCCACTGTTTGAGGTTGTTTAAGTCACTTATCAAATTTCAATAATGTTGTTTACAATTTTATCATAGCCTCTGATTTATCTACTAGTTATTGAACATTTTAGTTTTAATATTTGAAAACTTTTGTTGTTTGCCTTGATTTTAAATTTGAAACTTGAACGGAATTTGAATCATCGCAAGACTAACAACGGTAATCGTGGTGACGAGGCATCATTAGCGGAGAGTTACTGTAGCGTAATTATCCGGGCGTCACACATTATTTGCCATTCGCCTCTTGTTTTCCTCTCCCCCACTTCTAAAACGATTTCCAAAAACCCTTTGCCTTTCCTTCGCCTCTTTTCCATTCGCCTCTTTTCACTTGCCTCTTGTGTGCTTGTGTGTTGGATTGATTATTTGTCACGATGGCTCAAGATAACATTAAATTATGTGACTTTTCCAATACCAACAACAGTGATTTTATTAGCACTCCGATTGCTCCTATTACTGATGCTGAATCTTGTGAAATTAATGTTGCTTTGTTGAATCTTGTCATGAAAGATCAATTTTCTGGCCTTCCTAGTGAAGATGCCGCTACCCATCTAAACAACTTTGTTGATTTGTGTGATATGCAAAAGAATAAAGTTGTGGATAATGATATTTTTAAATTGAAGCTATTTTCGTTTTCGCTTAGAGATCGTGCTAAAACTTGGTTCTCTTCTTTGCCTAAAAATATTATTGATTCATGGAATAAGTGCAAAGATGCTTTTATCTCTAAGTATTTTCCTCCCGCTAAGATCATCTCTCTTAGGAATGATATTATGAATTTTAAGCAACTTGATCATGAGCATGTTGCACAAGCTTGGGAGAGGATGAAATTAATGATACGTAATTGCCCTACACATGGTTTGAATTTGTGGATGCTTATACAAAATTTTATGCCGGATTGAATTTTGCTTTTAGAAATCTTTTAGATTCGGCCGCGGGAGGCAATTTTATGGAAATCACTTTAGGAGAAGCTACTAAACTCCTAGATAATACTATGGTTAATTATTCTCAATGGCACACCGAAAGATCCACTAGTAAAAAAGTTCATGCGATAGAGGAGATTAATGTTTTGAGTGGAAAGATGGATGAACTTATGAAATTGTTCGCTAATAAGAGTGTTTCATATGATCCTAATGATATGCCTTTGTCCACTTTGATTGAGAATAATAATGAATCTATGGATGTGAATTTTGTTGGTAGGAACAATTTTGGTAACAACACGTATAGAGGAAACTTTAATTCTAGGTCGTTCCCTAGTAATTCCTCTAATAATTATGGTAATTCCTACAACAACTCTTATGGAAATTTTAATAAGATGCCCTCTGATTTTGAGACTAGTGTTAAAGAATTTATGAGTTCGCAAAATAATTTCAATGCTTTAGTTGAACAAAAATTGCTTAAGATTGATGAGTTGGCTAGGAACGTGGATAGAATTTCTCTTGATGTTGATTCTTTGAAACTTGGATCTATTCCACCTAAGCATGATATCAATGAGTCTCTCAAAGCCATGAGAATTTCCATTGATGAGTACAAAGAAAGAACCGCTAGGATGCGTGCTAAAAAAGATTGCTTTGTGAAAGCGTGTTCTTCTAGTTTTCATGATAATAATGATGAAGATCTAAAAGTGATTGATGTGACTCCTATTAAATCTTTGTTTTCCAATATTAATCTTGATAAAGAAGGGACTAGAGGTGAGTCAACTTTAGTTAAAAGGCGTCCCAATAATTCGGAGTTTTTAGATCTTGATGCTAAAATTAATAAAGTGGGATTGAAGAGGTCAAAACTTTACATAGCAATGAACCCACTAATTTGGATTTCAAGGAATTTAATTATGATAATTTATCTTTGATAGATTGTATTTCCTTGTTGCAATCCGTGTTGAATTCTCCTCATGCTTATAATTAGAATAAAGCTATTACTAAACATATCGTTGATGCTTTAATGCAATCCTATGAAGAAAAGCTTGAGCTAGAAGTTTCTATCCGTAGAAAACTTTATGATGAGTGGGAACCCACTATTAAAATTAAGATTAAATATCATGAATGCTATGCTTTATGTGATTTGGGTGCTAGTGTTTCCACGATTCCAAAAACTTTGTGTGATGTGTTAGGTTTCCGCGAATTTGATGATTGTTCTTTAAATTTGCATCTTGCGGATTCCACCATTAAGAAACCTATGGGAAGGATTAATGACGTTCTTATTGTTGCAAATAGGAATTATGTGCCCGTAGATTTCATTGTTCTTGATGTAGATTGCAATCCTACATGTCCTATTATTCTTGGTAGACCTTTCCTTAGAACGAATGGTGCAATTACTGACATGAAAAACGGAAATATTAGATTCCAATTTCCGTTAAAAAAAGGCAAGGAACACTTTCCTAGAAAGAAAATTAAATTTCCTTATGGATCAATTATGAGAGCCGCCTATGAATTGCATACCAAAGATGGCAATACCTAGATCTATTCTTGCTTTATGCCTAGCTAGGGGCGTTAAACGATAGCGCTTGTTGGGAGGCAACCCAATTTTATTTTTGTTCTTTCCTTTTTGTTCCTGTTTAGTAATAAATAATTCATCTAGACTCTTTTTACATGTGGTTTTATGTTTTAATTAGTGTTTGTGCCAAGGAGAACCTTTCGGAAGACTTGGGTGAAGTCTTTGCGATCTTGCTGTAAAAAATAGAAACTTTAGCACTGACGAGATTAGCTGCCATTTTTTACTGGAGAGTGCTTTTAGGTTGATTGTTTTTGCAGATGATTAATAGACAAATTCATCACGTTCAAAAATTTATTTCAGAATTTTTGGAGCTCCAGAAGTATTTGTTTGATACAGATTGCTACAGACTGTTCTGTTTTGACAGATTCTGTTTTTCGTGTGTTGTTTGCTTATTTTAATGAATCTATGAGTAGTATCGGGGGGTACGAACCATAGAGAAGTTGGAATACAGTAGTTTTAACACCAATATAAATAAATAATGAGTTCATTACAGTACCTTAAAGTGGTGGTTTGTTTTCTTATACTAACGGAGCTCATGAGATTTTTTGTTAAGTTTTGTGTTGTCAAGTTTTCAAGTTTGGGTAAAGATTTGATGGATTTTGGAATAAGGAGTGGCAAGAGCCTAAGCTTGGGGATGCCCAAGGCACCCCAAGGTAAAATTCAATGACAACCAAAAGCCTAATCTTGGGGATGCCCCGGAAGGCATCCCCTCTTTCGTCTTCGTCTATCGGTAACTTTACTTGAGGCTATATTTTTATTCACCATATGATATGTGTTTTGCTTGGAGCGTATTGTATGATTAGAGTCTTTGCTTTTTACTTTACCACAATCATTCTTGCTGTACACACCTTTTGGAGAGACACGCATGAATCGGAATTTATTAGAATACTCTATGTGTTTCACTTATATCTTTTTAGAGCACGGTGGTGGTTTTATTTTATAGAAATTATTGATCTCTCATGCTTCACTTATATTATTTTGAGAGTCTTTTAGAACAGCATGGTAATTAGCTTTGGCTATAAAATTAATCCTAATATGATGAGCATCCAAGATGGGTATAATAAAAACTATCATATAAAGTGCATTCAATACTATGAGAAATTTGATTCCTTATGATTGTTTTGAGATATGAAGATGGTGATATTAGAGTCATGCTAGTTGAGTAGTTGTGAATTTGAGAGATACTTGTGTTAAAGTTTGTGATTCCCGTAGCATGCACGTATGGTGAACCGTTATGTGATGAAGTCGAAGCATGATTTATTTACTGATTGTCTTCCTTATGAGTGGCGGTCGGGGACGAGCGATGGTCTTTTCCTACCAATCTATACCCCCTAGGAGCATGCGCGTAGTGCTTTATTTTGATGACTTGTAGATTTTTGCAATAAGTATGTCAGTTCTTTATGACTAATGTTGAGTCCATGGATTATACGCACTCTCACCCTTCCAACATTGCTAGCCTCTCTAATACCGAGCACTTTTCGCCGGTATCATACACCCACCATATACCTTCCTCAAAACAGCCACCATACCTACCTATTATGGCATTACCATAGCCATTCCGAGATATATTGCCATGCAACTTTCCACCGTTTCGTTTATTATGACACGCTCCATCATTGTCATATTGCCTTGCATGATCATGTAGTTCACATCGTATTTGTGGCAAAGCCACCGTTCATAATTTTTCATACATGTCGCTCTTGAATCATTGCACATCCCAGTACACCGCCGGAGGCATTCACACAGAGTCATATTTTGTTCTAAGTATTGAGTTGTAAGTAAATAAAAGTGTGATGATCATCATTATTAGAGCATTGTCCCGGTGAGGAAAGGATGATGGAGACTATGATTCCCCCACAAGTCGGGATGAGACTCCGGACGAAAAAAATAAAAATAAAAAAGAGGCCATAAAAAAGAGAGAAACGCCCAAATAAAAAAATGAGAGAAAAAGAGAGAAGGGACAATGTTATTATCCTTTTACCACACTTGTGCTTCAAAGTAGCACCATGATCTTGATGATAGAGAGTCTCCTATGTTGTCACTTTTACACTAGTGGGACTTCTACATTATAGAACTTGCCTCGTATATTCCAAGACGGGCTTCCTCAAATTGCCCTAGGTCTTCGTGAGCAAGCAAGTTGGATGCACACCCACTTAGTTTCTTTTGTTGAGATTTCATACACTTATAGCTCTAGTGCATCCGTTGCATGGCAATCCCTACTCACTCACATTGATATCTATTGATGGGCATCTCCATAGCCCATTGATATGCCTAGTTGATGTGAGACTATCTTCTCCTTTTTGTCTTCTCCACAACCATCATTCTATTCCACCTATAGTGCTATGTCCATGGCTCACGCTCATGTATTGCGTGAAGATTGAAAAAGTTTGAGAACATCAAAAGTATGAAACAATTGCTTGGCCTTTCATCGGGGTTGTGCATGATTAAATACTTTGTGTGATGAAGATAGAGCATAGCCAGACTATATTATTTTGTAGGGATAACTTTCTTTGGCCATGTTATTTTGAGAAGACATGATTACTTTATTAGTATGCTTGAAGTATTATTGTTTTTATATCAATATTAAACTTTTATTTTGAATCTTATGGATCTGAACATTCATGCCAAAATAAAGATAATTACATTGAAAATTATGTTAGGTAGCAGTCCACATCAAAAATTCTGTTTTTATCATTTACCTACTCGAGGACGAGCAGGAATTAAGCTTGGGGATGCTTGATACGTCTCCAACGTATCTATAATTTTTGATTGTTCCATGCTATTATATTATCTATTTTGGATGTTTAATGGGTTTTACTATGCTCTTTTATATTATTTTTGGGACTAACCTATTAACCGAAGGCCCAGTGCCAGTTTCTGTTTTTTTTGCCTATTTCAGTGTTTCGTAGAAAAGGAATATCAAATGGAATCCAAACGGAATGAAACCTTCGCGGTGATCTTTCTTGGACCGAAAGCAAACCAGAAGACTTGGAGATGAAGTCGGAGACGCAACGAGGCGGCCACGAGGGAGGAGGGCGCGCCCCCACACTCGTGGGCCCCTCGTAGCTCCATCAACGTACTTCTTTTGCCTATATATACTCTTATACCCTAAAAACATCAGGGGGAGCCACGAAACCACTTTTCCACCGCCGCAACCTTCTGTACCAGTGAGATCCCATCTTGGGGCCTTTTCCGGCGATCTACCGGAGGGGGAATCGATCATGGAGGGCTTCTACATCTACACCATAGCCTCTCCGATGAAGCGTGAGTAGTTTACCACAGACCTTCGGGTCCATAGTTATTATCTAGATGGCTTCTTCTCTCTCTTTGGTGCTCAATATAAATTTCTCCTCGATGTTCTCGGAGATCTATTCGATGTAATACTTTCTGCGGTGTGTTTGCCGAGATCTGATGAATTGTGGATTTATGATCAAGATTATCTATGAATAATATTTGGTTCTTCTCTAAATTCTTATATGTATGAATTGATATCTTTGCAAGTCTCTTCGAATTATCGGTTTAGTTTGGCCTACTAGTTTGATCTTTCTTGCAATGGGAGAAGTGCTTAGCTTTGGGTTCAATCTTGCGGTGTCCTTTCCTAGTGACAGTAGGGGCAGCAAGGCACGTATTTTATTGTTGCCATCGAGGATAAAAAGATGGGGTTTATATCATATTGCTTGAGTTTATCCCTCTAAATCATGTCATCTTGCTTAATGCGTTACTCTGTTCTTATGAACTTAATCCTCTAGATGCATGCTGGATAGCGGTCGATGTGTGGAGTAATAGTAGTAGATGCAGAATCATTTCGGTCTACTTGACACGGACGTGATGCCTATATTCATGATCATGCCTAGATATTCTCATAACTATGCGCTTTTCTATCAATTACTCGGCAGTAATTT
The DNA here is from genome assembly GCA_021605205.1 of Aegilops longissima. NCBI lineage: Eukaryota > Viridiplantae > Streptophyta > Magnoliopsida > Poales > Poaceae > Aegilops > Aegilops longissima. The sequence continues at coordinate 245,605,710 of CM038682.1, read as the reverse complement.
GTTCTCCCACCGTAATATATGCTATCTTGAGAGAAGCCACTAGTGAAACCTATGGCCCCCGGGTCTATTTTACGTCATATTAGTTTCCCGTCAACTTGCCAATTTATGTTGCCGTTTATTTTGCAATCTTTACTTTCCAATCTATACAACAAAAATACCAAAAATATTTACTTTACAATCTTTATTAGATCTCACTTTTGCGAGTGGCCATGAAGGGATTGACAACCCCTTTATCGCGTTGGTTGCAAGGTTCTTGATTGTTTGTGCAGGTACTAGGTGACTTGCGTGTTATCTCCTACTGGATTGATACCTTGGTCCTCAAAAACTGAGGGAAATACTTACGCTACTTTGCTGCATCACCCTTTCATCTTCAAGGGAAAACCAGCGCATGCTCAAGAGGTAGCAATAAGGATTTATGGCGTCGTTGCCGGGGAGATCTACGCTCAAGTCAAGACATACCAAGTACCTATCATAAACTCTTCTCCCTCGCATTACAGTATTTTCCATTCGCCTCTTATTTTCCTCTCCCCCACTTCTAAAACGATTTTCGAAAACCCTTTGCCTTTCCTTCGCCTCTTTTCCGTTCGCCTCTTTTCGCTTGCCTCTTGTGTGCTTGTGTGTTGGATTGATTTTTTGTCACGATGGCTCAAGATAACACCAAATTATGTGACTTTTCCAATACCAACAACAGTGATTTTATTAGCACTCCGATTGCTCCTATTACCGATGCTGAATCTTGTGAAATTACTGCTGCTTTGTTGAATCTTGTCATGAAAGATCAATTTTCTGGCCTTCCTAATGAAGATGCCACTACCCATCTAAACAACTCCGTTGATTTGTGTGATATGCAAAAGAAGAAAGATGTGGATAATGATATTGTTAAATTGAAGCTATTTCCGTTTTCGCTTAGAGGTCATGCTAAAACTTGGTTCTCTTCTTTGCCTAAAAATAGTATTGATTCATGGAATAAGTGCAAAGATGCTTTTATCTCTAAGTATTTTCCTCCCGCTAAGATCATCTCTCTTAGGAACGATATTATGAATTTTAAGCAACTTGATCATGACCATGTTGCACAAGCTTGGGAGAGGATGAAATTAATGATATGTAATTGCCCTACACATGGTTTGAATATGTGGATGATTATACAAAAAAATTATGCCGGATTGAATTTTGCTTCTAGAAATCTTCTAGACTCGGTCGCGGGAGGCACTTTTATGGAAATCAATTTAGGAGAAGCTACTAAACTCCTAGATAATATTATGGTTAATTATTCTCAGTGGCACACCGAAAGATCCACTAGTAAAAAAGTTCATGCGATTGAAGAGATTAATGTTTTGAGTGGAAAGATGGACGAACTTATGAAATTGTTTGCTAATAAGAGTGTTTCATCTGATCCTAATGATATGCCTTTGTCCACTTCGATTGAGAATATTAATGAATCTATGGATGTGGATTTTGTTGGTAGGAACAATTTTTGTAACAACGCGTATAGGGGAAACTTTAATTCTAGGTCGTTCCCTAGTAATTCCTCTGATAATTGTGGTAATTCCTACAACAACTCTTATGGAAATTTTAATAAGATGCCCTCTTATTTTGAGAATAGTGTTAAATAATTTATGAGTTCGCAAAAGAATTTCAATGCTTTGGTTGAAGAAAAAATGCTTAAGATTGATGAGTTGGCTAGGAACGTGGATAGAATTTCTCTTGATGTTGATTCTTTCAAACTTCGATCTATTCCACCTAAGCATGATATCAATGAGTCTCTCAAAGCCATGATAATTTCCATTGATGAGTGCAAAGAAACCGCTAGGATGCATGCTCAAAAAGATTGCTTTGTGAAAGCGTGTTCTTCTAGTTTTCATGATAATAATGATGAAGATCTAAAAGTGGTTGATGTGACTCCTACTAAATCTTTGTTTTCCAATATGAATCTTGATAAAGAAGGGATTGGATATTAGTCAACTTTAGTTAAAAGGCATCCTAATGATTCGGAGTTTTAGATCTTGATGCTAAAATTAATAAAAGTGGGATTGAAGAGGTCAAAACTTTACATAGCAATGAGACCATTATTTGGGATTTCAAGGAATTTAATTATGATACTTGCTCTTTGATAGATTGTATTTCCTTGTTGCAATCCGTGTTGAATTCTCCTCATGCTTATAATCAGAATAAAGCTTTTACTAAACATATCGTTGATGCTTTAATGCAATCCTATGAAGAAAAGCTTGAGCTAGAAGTTTCTATCCCTAGAAAACTTTATGATGAGTGGGAACCTACTATTAAATTAAGATTAAAGATCATGAATGTTATGCTTTATGTTATTTGGGTGCTAGAGTTTCCACGATTCCAAAAACTTTGTGTGATGTGTTAAGTTTCCGTGAATTTGATGATTGTTCTTTAAATTTGCATCTTGTGGATTCCACCATTAAGAAACCTATGGGAAGGATTAATGATGTTCTTATTGTTGCAAATAGGAATTATGTGCCCGTAGATTTCATTATTCTTGATATAGATTGCAATCCTACATGTCCCATTATTCTTGGTCGACCTTTCCTTAGAACGAATGGTGCAATTATTGACATGAAAGAGGGAAATATTATATTCCAATTTCCGTTAAGGAAAGGCATGGAACACTTTCCTAGAAAGAAAATTAAATTTCCTTATGAATCAATTATGAGAGCCACCTATGAATTACATACCAAAGATGGCAATACCTAGATCTATTCTTGCTTTATGCCTAGCTAGGGGCGTTAAACGATAGCGCTTGTTGGGAGGCAACCCAATTTTATTTTTGTTCTTTTCTTTTTGTTCCTATTTAGTAATAAATAATTCATCTAGACTCTGTTTACATATGGTTTTATGTTTTAATTAGTGTTTGTGCCAAGTAGAACCTTTGGGAAGACTTGGGTGAAGTCTTTGCGATCTTGCTGTAAAAAACAGAAACTTTAGCGCTGACGAGATTAGCTGCCATTTTTTACTGGAGAGTGCTTTCAGGTTGATTGTTTTTGCAGATGATTAATAGACAAATTCATCACGTCCACCAATTTATTTCAGAATTGTTGGATTTCCATAAGTATATGTTCGATACAGATTGCTACACACTGTTCTGTTTTGACAGATTCTGTTTTTCGTGTGTTGTTTGCTTATTTTAATGAATCTATGAGTAGTATCTGGAGGTACGAACCATAGAGAAGTTGGAATACAGTAGGTTTAACACCAATATAAATAAAGAATGAGTTCATTACAGTACCTTAAAGTGGTGGTTTGTTTTCTTATACTAACGGAGCTCATGAGATTTTTTTGTTAAGTTTTGTGTTGTGAAGTTTTCAAGTTTTTGGGTAAAGATTTGATGGATTTTGGAATAAGGAGTGGAAAGAGCATAATCTTGGGGATGCCCAAGGCACCCCAAGGTAAAATTCAAGGACAACCAAAAGCCTAAGCTTGGGGATGCCCCGGAATGCATCCTCTCTTTCGTCTTCGTCTATCGGTAACTTTACTTGAGGCTATATTTTTATTCACCACATGATATGTGTTTTGCTTGGAGCGTCTTGTATGATTAGAGTCTTTGCTTTTTTGTTTTTACCACAATCATCCTTGCTGTACACACCTTTTGGAGAGACACGCATGAATCAGAATTTATTAGAATACTCTATGTGCTTCACTTATATGTTTTGAGCTAGATAATTTTGCTCTAGTGCTTCACTTATATCTTTTTAGAGCACGGTCGTGTTTTATTTTATAGAAATTATTGATCTCTCATGCTTCACTTATATTATTTCGAGAGTCTTTTAGAACAGCATGGTAATTTGCTTTGGCTATAAAATTAGTCCTAATATGATGAGCATCCAAGATGGGTATAATAAAAACTATCATATAAAGTGCATTGAATACTATGAGAAGTTTGATTCCTTATGATTGTTTTGAGATATGAACATGGTAATATTAGAGTCATGCTAGTTGAGTAGTTGTGAATTTGAGAGATACTTGTGTTAAAGTTTATGATTCCCATAGCATGCACGTATGGTGAACCGTTATGTGATAAAGTCGGAGCATGATTTATTTATTTATTGTCTTCCTTATGAGTGGTGGTCGGGGACGAGTGATAGTCTTTTCCTACCAATCTATACCCCTAGGAGAATGCTCGTAGTGCTTGGTTTTGATGACTTGTAGATTTTTGCAATAAGTATGTGAGTTCTTTATGACTAATGTTGAGTCCATGGATTATACGCACTCTCACCCTTCCAACATTGCTAGCCTCTCTAATACCGAGCACCTTTCACCGGTATCATACACCCACCATATACCTTCCTCAAAACAGCCACCATACCTACCTATTATGGCATTTCCATAGCCATTCCGATATATATTGCCATGCAACTTTCCACCGTTCCGTTTATTATGATACGCTCCATCATTGTCATATTGCTTTGCATGATCATGTAATGGACATCGTATTTTTGGCAAAGCCACCGTTCATAATTTTTCATACATGTCACTCTTGAATCATTGCACATCCTGATACACCACCTGAGGCATTCACATAGAGTCATATTTTTTCTAAGTATTGAGTTGTTATTCTTGAGTTGTAAGTAAATAAAAGTGTGATGATCATCATTATTAGAGCATTGTCCCGGTGAGGAAAGGATGATGGAGACTATGATTCCCCCACAAGTTGGGATGAGACTCCGGACGAAAAAAATAAAAAAAAAAAGAGGCCATAAAAAAGAGAGAAAGGCCCAAATAAAAAAATGAGAGAAAAAGAGAGAAGGGACAATGTTATTATCCTTTTACCACACTTGTGCTTCAAAGTAGCACCATGATATTCATGATAGAGAGTCTCATATGTTGTCACTTTTATACTAGTGGGAATTTTACATTATAGAACTTGGCTTGTATATTCCAATGATGGGCTTCCTCAAATTGCCCTAGGTCTTCGTGAGCAAGCAAGTTGGATGCACACCCACTTAGTTTCTTTTGTTGAGCTTTCATACACTTATAGCTCTAGTGCATCCGTTGCATAGAAATCCCTACTCACTCACATTGATATCTATTGATGGGCATCTCCATAGCCCGTTGATATGCCTAGTTGATGTGAGACTATCTTCTCCTTTTTGTCTTCTCCACAACCACCATTCTATTCCACCTATAGTGCTATGTCCATGGCTCACGCTCATGTATTGCGTGAAGATTGAAAAAGTTTGAGAACATCAAAAGTATGAAACAATTGCTTGGCTTTTCATCGGGGTTGTGCATGATTAAATACTTTGTGTGATGAAGATAGAGCATAGCCAGACTATATGATTTTGTAGGGATAATTTTCTTTGGCCATGTTATTTTGAGAAGACATGATTACTTTATTAGTATGCTTGAACTATTATTGTTTTTATGTCAATATTAAACTTTGATTTTGAATATTATGGATCTGAACATTCATGCCACAATAAAGAGAATTACATTAAAAATTATGTTAGGTAGCATTCCACATCAAAAATTCTATTTTTACATTTACCTACTCGAGGACGAGCAGGAATTAAGCTTTGGGATGCTTGATACATCTCCAACATATCTATAATTTTTTATTGTTCCATGCTATTATATTATCTGTTTTGGATGTTTAATGGGCTTTACTATGCTCTTTTATATTATTTTTGGGACTAACCTATTAACCGAAGGCCCAGTGCCAGTTTCTATTTTTTTGCCTATTTCAGTGTTTCGCAGAAAAGGAATATCAAACAGAATCCAAACGGAATGAAACCTTCGCGATGATCTTTCTTGGACTAAAAGCAAACCAGAAGACTTGGAGATGAAGCCGGAGACGCAACGAGACGGCCACGAGGCTGGAGGGCGCGCCCAAGGGGGTAGGCACACCCCCACCCTCGTGGGCCCCTCTTAGCTCCACCGATGTACTTCTTTCGCCTATATATACTCTTATACCCTAAAAACATCAGGGGGGCACAAAACCACTTTTCCACCGCCGCAACCTTCTGTACCCGTGAGATCCCATCTTAGGGCCTTTTTCGATGATCTGCCGGACGGGGAATCGATCACAGAGGGCTTCTACATCAACACCATAGCCTCTCCGATGAAGCATGAGTAGTTTACCACACACCTTCGGGTCCATAGTTATTAGCTAGATGGCTTCTTCTCTCTCTTTGGTTCTCAATACAAAGTTCTCCTTGATGTTCTTGGAGATCTATTCGATGTAATACTTTTTGTGGTGTGTTTGTCGAGATCAGATGAATTGTGGATTTATGATCAAGATTATCTATGAATAATATTTGGTTCTTCTATGAATTCTTATATGTATGATTTGATATCTTTGCAAGTCTCTTCAAATTATCGGTTTAGTTTGGCCTACTAGATTGATCTTTCTTGCAATGGGAGAAGTGCTTAGCTTTGGGTTCAATCTTGCGGTGTCCTTTCCGAGTGACAGTAGGGGCAGCAAGGCACGTATTGTATTGTTGCCATCGAGGATAAAAAGATGGGGTTTATATCATATTGCTTGAGTTTATCCCTCTACATCATGTCATCTTGCTTAATGCATTACTCTGTTCTTATGAACTTAATACTCTAGATGCATGTTGGATAGCGGTCGATGTGTGGAGTAATAGTAGTAGATGCAGAATCGTTTCGGTCTACTTGACACGGACGTGATGCCTATATTCATGATCATGCCTACATATTCCTATAACTATGCGCTTTTCTAACAATTGCTCGGCAGTAATTTGTTCACCCACTGTAATATATGATATCTTGAGAGAAGCCACTAGTGAAACCTATGGCCCCCGGGTCTATTTTACATCATATTAGTTTCCCGTCAACTTGCAATTTCTGTCGCCGTTTATTTTGCAATCATTACTTTTCAATCTATACAACAAAAATACCAAAAATATTTACTTTACTATCTTTATTTGATCTCACTTTTGCGAGTGGCCGTGAAGGGATTTACAACCCCTTTATCGCGTTGGTTGCAAGGTTCTTGATTGTTTGTGCAGGTACTAGGTGACTTGCGTGTTATCTCCTACTGGATTGATACCTTGGTCCTCAAAAACTGAGGGAAATACTTACGCTACTTTGCTGCATCACCCTTTCATCTTCAAGGGAAAACCAACCCATGCTCAAGAGGTAGCATGAGCACAAACGGTATTGCAATGCTTCAAAACAAGGCATGGGGTTCATACTTTCACTAGTGCAAGTTCTCTCAACAAGGATAACATAATTAGATCATATAACTATCCCTCAACATGAAACAAAGAGTCACTCCAAAGTCACTAATAGCGGATAACAAACGAAGAGATTATTGTAGGGTACGAAACCACCTAAAAGTTATTCTTTCCGATCAATCCATTGGGCTATTCCTATAAGTGTCACAAACAGCCCTAGAGTTCGTAGTAAAATAACACCTTAAGACACAAATCAACCAAAACCCTAATGTCACCTAGATACTCCAATGTCACCTCATGTATCCGCGGGTATGATTATACGATATGCATCACACAATCTCAGATTCATCTATTCAACCGACACAAAGAACTTCAAAGAGTGGCCCAAAGTTTCTACCGGAGAGTCAAGACGAAAACGTGTGCCAACCCCTATGCATAGATTCCCAAGGTCACAGAACCCGCAAGTTGATCACCAAATCATACATCAAGTGAATCAATAGAATACCCCATTGTCACCACGGGTATCCAACGCAAGACATACATCAAGTGTCCTCAAATCCTTAAAGGCTCAATCCGATACGATAACTTCAAAGAGAAAACTCAATCCATTACAAGAAGGTAGAGGGGGAGAAACATCATAAGATCCAACTATAGTAGCGAAGCTCGCAGTACATCAAGATTGTGCCAAGTCAAGAACATGAGAGAGAGAGAGAGAGAGAGAGAGATCAAACACATAGGTACGGGTACATACCCTCAGCCCCGAGGGTGAACTACTCCATCATCGTCATGGAGAGCACCGAGATGATGAAGATGGCTACCGGTGATGATTCCCCCCTCCGTCAGGGTGCCGGAACAGGGTCATGATTGGTTTTTGGTGGCTATAGAGGCTTGCGGCGGCGGAACTCCCGATCTAGGTTTCTTTTCGGGGGTTTCTGTATTTATAGGAATTTTTGGCGTCGATCTCATGTCAGGGTGATCTCCGAGTCATCCACGAGGCAGGGGTCGCGCCCTCCACCCTCGTGGATGGCTCGGGACTCTTCTGGCCCAACTATTTTACTCCGGGGGCTTCTTTTGGTCCATAAAAAATCATCAAAAATTGGCACGTCAATTGGACTCCGTTTGGTATTCCTTTTTCTGTAGAACTCAAGAACAAGGAAGACAACAAAAACTGGCACTGGGCTCTGGGTTAATAGGTTAGTCCCAAAAATTATATAAAATAGCATATAAATGCATATAAAACATTCAAGACGGATAATATAATAGCATGGAACAATAAAAAATTATAGATACGTTGGAGACGTAGCAAGCATCCCCAATCTTAATTTCTGCTCGTCCTCGAGTAGGTAAATGATAAAAACAGAATTTTTGATGTGGAATGCTACCTAACATATTTATCAATGTAATCTTCTCTATTGTGGCAAGAATATTCAGATCCATAAGATTCAAAGCAAAAGTTTAATATTGACATAAAAATAATAATACTTCAAGCATACTAACAAAGCAATCATGTCTTCTCAAAATAACATGGCCAAAGAAAGCTATCCCTACAAAATCATATAGTCTGGCTATGCTCCATCTTTATCACACAAAATATTTAAATCATGCACAACCCTGGTTTCAGCCAAACAATTGTTTCATACTTTAGTATTCTCAAACTTTTTCAACTTTCACGCAATACATGAGCGTGAGCCAAGGACATAGCACTATAGGTGGAATAGAATGGTGGTTGTGGAGAAGACTAAAGGAGAAGATAGTCTCACATCAACTAGGCGTATCAACGGGCTATGGAGATGCCCATCAATAGATATCAATGTGAGTAAGTAGGGATTTGTTGGGGAACGTAGTAATTTCAAAAAAAATCCTACGCACACGAAAGATCATGGTGATGCATAGCAACGAGGGGGGAGAGTGTTGTCCACGTACCCTTGTAGACCGAAAGCGGAAGCGTTAGAACAACGCAGTTGATGTAGTCGTACGTCTTCACGGCCCGACCGATCAAGCACCGAAACTACGGCACCTCCGAGTTCTAGCACACGTTCAGCTCGATGACGATCCCCGGACTCCGATCCAGCAAAATGTCGGGGAAGAGTTCCGTCGGCACGACGGCGTGGTGACGATCTTGATGTTCTACCATCGCAGGGCTTCACCTAAGCACCGCTACAATATTATCGAGGACTATGGTGGAGGGGGGCACCACACACGGCTAAGAGATCAAGAGATCAATTGTTGTGTCTATGGGGTGCCCCTGCTCCCGTATATAAAGGAGCTAGGGGGGAGGCAGCCGGCCAAGGAGTAGGGCGCGCCAAGGGGGGAGTCCTAGGACTCCTCCTTTCCTAGTAGGAGTAGGAGAGAAGGAAGGGGAAGGGAGAAGGGAAGGAAGGAGGGGGCGCAGCCCCTCCCCCTAGTCCAATTCGGACTAGGCCTTGAGGGGCGCACGGCCTGCCCTAGGCAGCCCCTCTCTCTTTCCCGTATGGCCCAATAAGTCCCAATACTTCTCCCCGGCGAATTCCCGTAACTCTCCGGTACTCCGATAAATACCTGAATCACTCGGAACCTTTCCGATATCCGAATATAGTCGTCCAATATATCGATCTTTACGTCTCGACCATTTTGAGACTCCTCGTCATGTCCCCGATCTCACCTGGGACTCCGAACTCCTTCGGTACATCAAAACTCATAAACTCATAATATAACTGCCATCAAAATCTTAAGCGTGCGGACCCTACGGGTTCGAGAACAATGTAGACATGACCGAAACATGTCTCCGGTCAATAACCAATAGCGGAACCTGGATGCTCATATTGGCTCCCATATATTCTACGAAGATCTTTATCGGTCAAACCGCATAACAACATACGTTGTTCCCTTTGTCATCGGTATGTTACTTTCCCGAGATTCGATCATCGGTATCTCAATACCTAGTTCAATCTCGTTACCAGCAAGTCTCTTTAATCGTTATGTAATGCATCATCCCGCAACTAACTCATTAGTCACATTGCTTGCAAGGCTTATAGTGATGTGCATTACCGAGAGGGCCCAGAGATACCTCTCCGACAATCGGAGTGACAAATCCTAATCTCGAAATGCGCCAACTCAACATGTACCTTCAGAGACACCTGTAGAGCTCCTTTATAATCACCCAGTTACGTTGTGACATTTGGTAGCACACAAAGTGTTCCTCCGGTAAACGAGAGTTGCATAATCTCATAGTCAAAGGAACATGTATAAGTCATGAAGAAAGCAATAGCAACATACTAAACGATCAAGTGCTAAGCTAACGGAATGGGTCAAGTCAATCACACCATTCTCCTAATGATGTGATCCCGTTAATCAAATGACAACACATGTCTATGGCTAGGAAACTTAACCATCTTTGATTCAACGAGCTAGTCAAGTAGAGGCATACTAGTGACACTTTGTTTGTCTATGTATTCACACATGTACTAAGTTTCCGGTTAATACAATTCTAGCATGAATAATAAACATTTATCATGAAATAAGGAAATCAATAATAACTTTATTATTGCCTCTAGGGCATATTTCCTTCAGTCTCCCACTTGCACTAGAGTCAATAATTTAGTTCACATCACCATGTGATTTAACACCAATATTCACATATGTATGTGATTAACACCCATAGTTCACATCATCATGTGACCAACACCCGAAGGGTTTACTAGAGTCAATAATCTAGTTCACATCGTTATGTGATTGACACCCAAAGAGTACTAAGGTATGATCATGTTTTGCTCATGAGAGAAGCTTAGTCAATGGGTCTGTCACATTCAGAGCCGTATGTATTTTGCAAATATTCTATGTCTACAATGCTCTGCACGGAGCTACTCTAGCTAATTGCTCCCACTTTCAATATGTATCCAGATTTAGAGTCATCTGGTTCGGTGTAAAATCTTGCACCCATATAACTCTTTACAACGGGCTCTTTTATCACCTCCATAATCGAGAAATATTTCTTTAGTTCTCACTAAGGATATTCTTGACCACTGTCCAGTGATCTACTCCTAGATCAAAATTGTACTCCCTTACCAAACTCAGAGCAAGGTATACAATAGGTCTGGTACACAGCATAGCATACTTTATAGAACCTATGACTGAGGCATAGGGAATGACTTTTCATTCTTTTCTATTTTCTGCCATGGTCGGGTTTTTGAGTCTTACTCAACTTCACACCTTGCAACATAGGCAAGAACTCCTTCTTTGACTGTTCCACTTTGAATTACTTCAAAATCTTATCAAGGTATGTACTCATTGAAAAATCTTATTAAGTGTCTTGATCTATCTCCATAGATCTTGATGCTCAATGTGTAAGCAGCTTCACCGAGGTCTTGCTTTGAAAAACTCTTAATCAAGTATCCTTTCATGCTATCCAGAATTTCTATATCATTTCCAATCAACAATATGTCATCCACATATAATATTAGAAATGCTACAGAGCTCCCACTCACTTTCTTGTAAATACAGGCTTCTCCAAAAGTCTGTATAAAACCATATGCTTTGATCAACTCATCAAGTATATATTCCAACTCTGAGATGCTTGCACCAGTCCATAGATGGATCGCTGGAGCTTGCACATTTTGTTAGCACCTTTAGGATTGACAAAACCTTCTGGTTGCATCATATACAACTCTTCTTTAATAAATCCATTAAGGAATGCAGTTTTGACATCCATTTGCCAAATTTCATAAATGTGGCAATTGCTAACATGATTCGGACAGACTTTTAAGCATCTATACGAGTGAGAAAATCTCATTGTATTCAACACTTTGAACTTTGTCAAAAACCTTTTTCGACAAGTCTAGCTTTGTAGATAGTAACACTACTATCAGCGTCTGTCTTCCTCTTGAAGATCCATTTATTTTCTATGGTTTGCCGATCATCGGGCAAGTCAATCAAAGTCCACACTTTGTTCTCATACATGGATCCCATCTCAGATTTCATGGCCTTAAGCCATTTCGCGGAATCTGGGCTCATCATTGCTTCCTCATAGTTTGTAGGTTTGCCATGGTCAAGTAACATGACCTCCAGAATAGGATTACTGTACCACTCTGGTGTGGATCTTACTCTAGTTGATCTACGAGGTTCGGTAGTAACTTGATTTGAAGTTACATGATCATCATCATTAGCTTCATCACTAATTGGTGTAGGAATCACAGGAACAGATTTCTGTGATGAACTACTTTCCAATAAGGGAGTAGGTACAGTTACCTCATCAAGTTCTACTTTCCTCCCACTCACTTCTTTCGAGATAAACTCCTTCTCTAGAAAGGATCCATACTAAGCAAGAAAGATCTTGCCTTCGGATCTGTGATAGAAGGTGTACCCAATAGTCTTTTTTGGGTATTCTATGAAGATGCACTTCTCCGATTTGGGTTTGAGCTCGTCATGCTGAAACTTTTTCACATAAGCATCGCAACCCCAAACTTTAAGAAACGACAGCTTAGGTTTATTGCTAAACCATAGTTCATACGGTGTTGTCTCAAGGGATTTAGATGGTGCCCTATTTTACATGAATGCAACTATCTCTAATGCATAACCCCCAAACGATAGTGGTAAACCGATAAGAGACATCATAGATCGCACCATATCCAATAAAATGTGGTTATGACGTTCGGACACACCATAATGTTGTGGTGTTCCAGGTGGCGTGAGCTGTGAAACTATTCCACATTGTTTTATATGAAGGCCAAACTCATAACTCAAATGTTCTCCTCCACGATCAGATCATAGAAACTTTATTTTCTTGTTACGATGATTCTCCACTTCACTCTGAATTTCTTTGAACTTTTCAAATGTTTCAGACTTGTGTTTCATTAAGCAGATATACCCATATCTGCTCAAATCATTTGTGAAGGTCAGAAAATAACGATACCCGCCACGAGCCTTAATACTCACTGGTCTGCATACATCAGTATGTATTATTTCCAACAAGTCAGTAGCTCGTTCCATTGTTCTGAAGAACGGAGTTTTAGTCATCTTGCTCAAAAGGCACGGTTCGCAAGCATCAAATGATTCATAATCAAGTGATTCTAAAAGTCCATCATTATGGAGTTTCTTCATGCGCTTTACACCGATATGACCCAAACGGCAGTGCCACAAATAAGTTGCACTATCATTATCAACTTTGCATCTTTTGGCATCAATATTATGAATATGTGTATCACCATGATCAAGATTTAATAAACCATCAACATTGGGTGTATGACCATAGAAGGTTTTATTCATGTAAATAGAATAACAATTTATTCTCTGTCTTAGATGAATAATCGTATCGCAATAAACATGATCTAATCATATTTATGCTCAACGCAAACACCAAATAACAATTATTTAGGTTCAACACTAATCTCGAAAATATAGGGAGTGTACGATGATGATCATATCAATCTTGGAACCACTTCCAACACACATCGTTACTTCACCCTCAACTAGTCTCTGTTTATTCTGTAACTCCTGTTTCGAGTTACTAATCTTAGCAACCGAACAAGCATCAAATACTCAGGGGCTACTATAAACACTAGTAAGGTACACATCAATAACCTGTATATCAAATATACCCTTGTTCACTTTGCCATCCTTCTTATCCACCAAATATTCAGGGCATTTCCGCTTCCAGTGACCATTTCCTTTGCAGTAGAAGCACTTAGTTTCAGGCTTTGGTCCAGCTTTGGGCTTCTTCACGGGAGTGACAACTTGCTTGCCATTCTACTTGAAGTTTCCCTTTCTTTCCCTTTGCCCTTTTCTTGAAAACTAGTGATCTTGTCAATCATCAACACTTGATGTTCTTTCTTGATTTTTACCATCATCGATTTCAGCATCACGAAGAGCTCGGGAATCGTTTTCGTCATCCCTTGCATACTATAGTTCATCATGAAGTTCTACTAACTTGGTGATGGTGACTAGAGAACTCTGTCAATCACTATCTTATCTGGAAGATTAACTCCCACTTGATTCAAGCGATTGTAGTACTCAGACAATCTAAGCACTTGCTCACTAGTTGAGCAATTCTCCTCCATCTTTTAGGCGAAGTATTTGTCAGAGGTCTCATACCTCTTGACACGGGCATGAGTATGAAATATCAATTTCATCTCACGGAACATCTCATATGTTCCGTGACGTTTCAAAAACGTTTTAGTCCCGGTTCTAAGCCATAAAGCATGGTGCACAAAACTATCAAGTAGTCATCATATTGAGCTAGCCAAACATTCATAACGTCTGCATCTGCTCCTGCAATAGGTCTGTCACCTAGCGGTGCATCAAGGACATAATTCTTCTGTGCAGCAATGAGGAAAAACCTCAGACCACGGACCAAGTCCGCATCATTGCTACTAACATTTTTCAACTTAGTTTTCTCTAGGAACACATATAAAAACATAGGGAAGCAACAACGCGAGCTATTGATCTACAACATAATTTGCAAAGTACTACCAGGACTAAGTTCATGATAAATTAAAGTTCAATTAATCATATTACTTAAGAACTCCCACTTAGACAGACATCTCTCTAGTCATCTAAGTGATCACGTGATCCAAATCAACTAAACCATGTCCGATCATCACGTGAGATGGAGTAGTTTTCAATGGTGAACATCACTATGTTGATCATATCTACTATATGATTCACGTTCGACCTTTCGGTCTCCGTGTTCCGAGGCCATATCTGTATATGCTAGGCTCGTCAAGTTTAACCTGAGTATTCCGCGTGTGCAACTGTTTTGCACCGTTGTATTTGAACGTAGAGCCTATCACACCCAATCATCACGTGGTGTCTCAAAGACGAAGAACTTTCTGGCACGTGCATACTCGGGAGAACACTTCTTGATAATTAGTGAGAGATCATCTTAAAATGCTACCGTCAAACAAAACAGAATAAGATGTATAACAGATAAACATCATATGCAATCAAAATATGTGACATGATATGGCCATGATCATCTTGCGCCTTTGATCTCCATCTCCAAAGTATTGTCATGATCTCTATCATCACCAGCACGACACCATAATCTTCATCATCTTGATCTATATCAATGTGTCGTCACATGGTCGTCTCGCCAACTATTGCTCTTGCAACTATTGCTATCGCATAGTGATAAAGTAAAGCAATTATTTGGCACTTGCAACTTATGCAACAAAGAGACAACCATAGGGCTTCTGCCAGTTGCCGATAACTTCAACAAAACATGACCATCTCACACAACAACTTATATCTCATCACGTCTTGACCATATCACATCACAACATGCCCTGCAAAAACAAGTTAGACGTCTTCTACTTTGTTATTGCAAATTTTACGTGGCTGCCTACGCATCAAAACCACAACGATAGTTCGTCAAGTTAGTGTTGTTTTAACCTTCTCAAGGACCGGGCGTAGCCACACTCGGTTCAACTAAAGTTGGAGAAACCGACACCGCCACCACACATGTGCAAAGCACGTCGGTAGAACCAGTCTCGCGTAAGAGTACGCGTAATGTCGGTCCGGGCCACTTCATCCAACAATACCGCCGAACCAAAGTATGACATGCTGGTAAGCAGTATGACTTGTATCGCCCACAACTCACTTGTGTTCTACTCGTGCATATAACATCTACGCATAAAACCTAGTCTCGGATGCCACTGTTGGGGAACGTAGTAATTTCAAATTTTCCTACGCACACGGAAGATCATGGTGATGCATAGCAACGAGAGGGGAGAGTGTTGTCCACGTACCCTTGTAGACCGAAAGCGGAAGCGTTAGAACAACGCGGTTGATGTAGTCGTACGTCTTCACGGCCCGACCGATCAAGCACCGAAACTACGGCACCTCCGAGTTCTAGCACACGTTCAGCTCAATGACGATCCCCGGACTCCGATCCAGCAGAATGTCGGGAAGAGTTCCACAAGACCTGACGGCGTGGTGGCGATCTTGATGCTCTACCGTCGCAGGGCTTCGCCTAAGCACCGCTACAATATTATCGAGGACTATGGTGGAGGGGGGCACCGCACACGGCTAAGAGATCAAGAGATCAATTGTTGTGTCTATGGGGTGCCCCCTGCCCCCGTATATAAAGGAGCTAGGGGGGAGGCGGCCGGCCAAGGAGTAGGGCGCGCCAAGGGGGGAGTCCTACTCCCACCGGGAGTAGGACTCCTCCTTTCCTAGTAGGAGTAGGAGAGAAGGAAGGGGAAGGGAGAAGGGAAGGAAGGATGGGGCGCAGCCCCTCCCCCTAGTCCAATTTGGACTAGGCCTTGGGGGGGGGGGGGCGCGGCCTTGCCTAGGCAGCCCCTCTCTCTTTCCCGTATGGCCCAATAAGGCCCAATACTTCTCCCCGGCGAATTCCCGTAACTCTCCGGTACTCCGATAAATATTCGAATATAGTTGTCCAATATATCAATCTTTACGTCTCGACCATTTCGAGACTCCTCGTCATGTCCCCGATCTCATCCGGGACTCTGAACTCCTTCGGTACATCAAAACTCATAAACTCATAATATAATTGTCATCAAAACCTTAAGCGTGCGGACCCTACGGGTTGGAGAATAATGTAGACATGACCGAGACACGTCTCCGGTCAATAACCAATAGCGGCACCTGGATCCTCATATTGGCTCCCACATATTCTACGAAGATCTTTATCGGTTAAACCGCATAACAACATACGTTGTTCCCTTTGTCATCGGTATGTTACTTGCCCGAGATTCGATCGTCGGTATCTCAATACCTAGTTCAATCTCATTACCGCAAGTCTCTTTACTCGTTATGTAATGCATCATCCATAACTAACTCATTAGTCACATTGCTTGCAAGGCTTATAGTGATGTGCATTACCGAGAGGGCCCAGAGATACCTCTCCGACAATCAAGTGACAAATCCTAATCTCGAAATCGCCAACTCAACATGTACCTTCGGAGACACCTGTAGAGCTCCTTTATAATCACCCGATTCGTTGTGACGTTTGGTAGCACACAAAGTGTTCCTCACGTAAACAGGATTTGCATAATCTCATAGTCATAGGAACATGTATAAGTCATGAAGAAAGCAATAGCAACATACTAAACGATCAAGTGCTAAGCTAACGGAATGGGTCAAGTCAATCACACCATTCTCCTAATGATGTGATCCCGTTAATCAAATGACAACACATGTCTATGGCTAGGAAACTTAACCATCTTTGATTCAACGAGCTAGTCAAGTAAAGGCATACTAGTGACACTTTGTTTGTCTATGTATTCACACATGTACTAAGTTTCCGGTTAATACAATTCTAGCATGAATAATAAATATTTATCATGAAATAAGGAAATAAATAATAACTTTATTATTGCCTCTAGGGCATATTTCCTTCAGGATTGCCATGCAACGGATGCACTAGAGCTATAAGTATATGAAAGCTCAAAAATAAACTAAGTGGGTGTGCATCCAACTTGCTTGCTCATGAAGACCTAGGGCATTTGAGGAAGCCCATCATTGGAATATACAAGCCAAATTCTATAATGAAAACTCCCACTAGTATATGAATGTGACAACATAGGAGACTCTCTATCATGAAGATCATGGTGCTACTTTGAAGCACAAGTGTGGTAAAAGGATAGTAGCATTGCCCCTTCTCTCTTTTTCTCTTTTTTTGTTTTATTTTTTTGGGGGGGGGGGGGGGCTCTATTTTTTAGCCTCTTTTTTATTTTATTTTTCATCCGGAGTCTCAACCCGACTTGTGGGGGAATCATGTTCTCCATCATCCTTTCCTCACCGGGACAATGCTCTAATAATGATGATCATCACACTTTTATTTACTTACAACTCAATACTTAGAAGAAAATATGACTCTATATGAATGCCTCCGGCGGTGTAACGGGATGTGCAATGAATCAAGAGTGACATGTATGAAAGAATTATGAACGGTGGCTTTGCCACAAATACGATGTCAACTACATGATCATGCAAAGCAATATGACAATGATGGAGCGTGTCATAATAAACGGAACAGCGGAAAGTTGCATGGCAATATATCTCGGAATGGCTATGGAAATGCCATAATAGGTAGGTATGGTGGCTGTTTTGAGGAAGGTATATGGTGGGTGTATAGTACCGGCAAAAGTTGTGCGATACTAGAGAGGCTAGCAATGGTGGAAGGGTGAGAGTGCGTATAATCCATGGACTCAACATTAGTTATAAAGAACTCACATACTTATTGCAAAAATCAACAAGCCATCAAAACAAAGTACTACACGCATGCTCCTAGGGGAAGGGTTGGTAGGTTTTAACCATCGCGCGATCCCGACCTCCACTCATAAGGAAGACAATCAATAAATAAAACATGCTCCAACTTCATCACATAACGGTTCACCATACGTGCATGCTACGGGAATCACAAACTTTAACACAAGTATCTCTCAAATTCACAACTACTCCAATAGCATGACTCTAATATCACCATCTTCATATCTCAAAACAATCATAAGGAATCAAACTTCTCATAGTATTCAATGCACTTCATATGAAAGTTTTTGTTATATCCCTCTTGGATGCCTATCATATTACGAATAAATTTATAACCAAAGCAAATTACCATGTTGTTTAAGACTCTCAAAATATATAATTGAAACATGAGAGTTCATCTATTTCTTCAAAATAAAACCACCGACGTGCTCTAAAAGATATAAGTGAAGCACTAGAGCAAACGACAAACTACTCTGAAAGATATAAGTGAAGATCAATGAGTAGTCGAATAATTATGCAACTATGTGAAGACTCTCTAACATTTAAGAATTTCAGATCTTGGTATTTTATTCAAACAGCAAGCAAAACAAAAGAAAATAAAATGACGCTCCAAGCAAAACACGTATCATGTGGTGAATAAAAATATAGCTCCAAGTAAGGTTACCGATGAACGAAGACGAAAGAGGGGATGTCTTCCGGGGCATCCCCAAGCTTAGGCTCTTGGTTGTCCTTGAATATTACCTTGGGGTTCCTTAGGCATCCCCAAGCTTAGGCGCTTTCCACTCCTTATTCCATAGTCCATTGAATCTTTACCCAAAACTTGAAAACTTCACAACACAAAACTCAACAGAAAACTCGTAAGCTCCGTTAGTATAAGGAAATAAAATCACCACTTTTGGTACTGTTGTAAACTAATTATTTATTTATATTGGTGTAATATGTACTGTATTCCAACTTCTCTATGGTTCATACCCTCCGATACTACTTATAAATTCATCAAAATAAGCAAACAACACATAGAAAACAGAATTTGTCAAAAACAGAACAGTCTGTAGTAATCTGTAACTCTCAAATACCTCTGTAACTCCAAAAATTCTGAAATAAATTGGTGGACGTGAGTAATTTGTATATTAATCCTCTGCAAAAAGAATCAACTTAAAAGCACTCTTCTGTAAAAAATGACAGCTAATCTCGTGAGCGCAAAGTTTCTGTTTTTTACAGCAAGATCACATTAACTTCACCCAAGTCTTCCCAAAGGTTCTACTTGGCACTTTATTGAAACAAAAGCTATAAAACATGATTAATGCAGTAGCTTAATCATGTGGACACACAAAAATAGTAGAGGTAAATATTGGGTTGTCTCCCAACAAGCGCTTTTCTTTAATGCCTTTTTAGCTAGGCATGACGATTTCAATGATGCTCACATAAAAGATAAGAATTGAAACATAAAGAGAGCATCATGAATAATATGACTAACACATTTAAGCCTAACCCACTTCCTATGCATAGGGATTTTGTGAGCAAACAAATTATGAGAACAAGAATCAACTAGCATAGGAAGACAAAACAAGCATAACTTCAAAACTTTTAACACATAGAGAGGAAACTTGATATTATTGCAATTCCTACAAGCATATATTCCTCCCTCATAATAATTTTCAGTAGCATCATAAATAAATTCAACAATATAACCATCACATAAAGCATTATTTTCATGATCTACAAGCATAGAAAATTTACTACTCTCCACATAAGCAAAATTCTTCTCATTCGGAATAGTAGAAGTATCATAAGAAACTCGAATACTACAAATTGTTTCCACATTAAAGGAGTAATGTTCAGAAAAAGGGTAATCATAATCATGACAAGTTTTATAAATATAATCATCACTACTTTTTATAACATAAGTATCATCACAATAATCATCATAAGTAGCAACTTTGTTCTCATCATAATCAATTGAAACCTCTTCCAAGATAGTGGAATCAATACTAAATAAAGTCATGACCTCTCCAAATCCACTTTCATAATTGTCACAATAAGATTCAACACCCTCCAAAATAGTGGGATCATTACTTCCTAAAGTTGACACTCTTCCAAACCCACTTTCATCAATATAATCATCATAAATAGGAGGCATGCTATCATCATAATAAATTTGCATATCAAAACTAGGGAGGTTAAAAAATATCATATTCATAAAACATAGCATCCCCAAGCTTGGGACAAACATTAATTGCAGTAAATAAATTCTCAAACATGTCATTCTCATCAAACATAGCATCCCCAAGATTGGGCCTTTGCATATCATAAGCATAATCAGTCTCATCATTAATAGTATGGATAGCACCAATAGTATAGCAATTATCATCATCACAATTAGTAATAGGAGCAACATCATTTGAAAGGGATACCTTTTTACCTTTGCTTCTTCGTCTTTTCTTTTTTCTTCTTCGCATCATGTGTGGGTTTAGTCCTCTTTTTGGAGCTCCTTATTAATGAGATTGGTTGAATAGAAAGCTCCTCCTCGATACCTGATTCATCATAAGAAAGAATAGGAGGATATTGGGAAATCTCTTCCCTTTCATTAGTATTCTCTTCATCTTCTATTTTTTTTCTTGTCTTTATGTAATTGGCAATATAAGGATTTTCAATGCAATTCACCGCACAATACGTATAAATTTCCTCTAGATCAAAATCAAGAACTTTATCCAGAACAAATTCTGGAAGATCATTAGTTATACATTTCATTTGTTCATAACCCACAAGCAAACTAAGTTCATTATGATGCGCAAGGGAAATCAAGTCATCACATTTTTTGGACACGATTCGATCATAAAACAATTTGCATTGGAGATTTAAATGATCACGTTCATTGCAAAGTTCACAAGGATGGCAAAGAAATTTTAAATTTTCAGCACAAGCATCTAGCCTCTCTTGCAACCATTTAGTTTCTAAATACTTATGCCTCTTGCAAAATCTATCTTCCCTATTTGGTGTGTGCTTGCAAGCTCTATGCACTCCACAAAATTTGGCATGCTTATAAGAGATATTTTTATCATGACTAGTGCAATCATCATCAGTACTACAGATATTCAAAGAGTTCATACTAACAACATTGCAATCATGCTCATAATTCAAAGATTGTATGCCAAACATTTTATTGCATTCTTCTTCTAACATTTTGGCACAATTATTGGAATCCTTATTTTCATGAAAGACATTAAAAAGATGCAGCATATGAGGCACCCTCAATTCCATTTTCTTTTTGTAGTTTTCTTTTATAAACTAACTAGTGATAAAACAAGAAACTAAAAGATTCGATTGCAATATCTAAAGATATACCTTCAAGCACTAACCTCCCCGGCAACGGCGCCAGAAAAGAGCTTCATGTCTACTACACAACCTTCTTCTTGTAGAAGTTGTTGGGCCTCCAAGTGCAGAGGTTTGTAGGACAGTACCAAATTTCCCTCAAGTGGATGACCTAAGGTTTATCAATCCGTGGGAGGCATAGGATGAAGATGGTCTCTCTCAAACAACCCCGCAACCAAATAGCAAAGAGTCTCTTGTGTCCCCAAAACACCCAATACAATGGTAAATTGTTTAGGTGCACTAGTTCGGCGAAGAGATGGTGATATAAGTGCAATATGGATGGTAGATATAGGTTTGTGTAATCTAAAAATATAAAAACAGCAAGGTAACTAATGATAAAAGTGAGTACAAACGGTATTGCAATGCTTCGAAACAAGGCCTAGGGTTCATACTTTCACTAGTGCAAGTTATCTCAACAAGGATAACATAATTAGATCATATAACTATCCCTCAACATGCAACAAAGAGTCACTCCAAAGTCACTAATAGCGGATAACAAACGAAGAGATTATTGTAGGGTACGAAACCACCTCAAAGTTATTCTTTCCGATCAATCCATTGGGCTATTCCTATAAGTGTCAGCAACAGCCCTAGAGTTCGTAGTAAAATAACACCTTAAGACACAAATCAACCAAAACCCTAATGTCACCTAGATACTCCAATGTCACCTCAAGTATCCGCGAGTATGATTATACGATATGCATCACACAATCTCAGATTCATCTATTCAACCAACACAAAGAACTTCAAAGAGTGCCCCAAAGTTTCTACCGGAGAGTCAAGACGAAAATGTGTGCCAACCCATATGCATAGATTCCCAAGGTCACGGAATCCGCAAGTTGATCACCAAAACATACATCAAGTGAATCAATAGAATACCCCATTGTCACCACGGGTATCCCACGCAAGACATACATCAAGTGTTCTCAAATCCTTAAAGACTCAATCCGATAAGATAACTTCAAAGGGAAAACTCAATCCATTACAAGAAGGTAGAGGGGGAGAAACATCATAAGATCCAACTATAGTAGCGAAGCTCATGGTACATCAAGATCGTGCCAAGTCAAGAACACGAGAGAGAGAGAGAGAGAGAGAGAGAGAGAGAGAGAGAGAGAGAGATCAAACACATAGTTACCGGTACATACCGTTAGCCCCAAGGGTGAACTACTCCCTCCTCGTCATGAAGATGGCCACCGGTGCCGGAACAGGGTCCCGATTGGTTTTTGGTGGCTACAGAGGCTTGCGGCGGCGGAACTCCCGATCTAGGTTTCTTTTCGGGGGTTTCTGTATTTATAGGAATTTTTGGCGTCGGTCTCACGTCAGGAGGGTCTCCGAGTCATCCACGAGGCAGGGGGCGCGCCCAGATGGCTCGGGACTTTTCTGGCCCAACTATTTTACTCCGGGGGCTTCTTTTGGTCCATAAAAAATCATCAAAAATTGGCACGTCAATTGGACTCCGTTTGATATTCCTTTTCTGTAAAACTCAAAAACAAGGAAAAAACAGAAACTGGCACTGGGCTCTAGGTTAATAGGTAGTCTCAAAAATCATATAAAATAGCATATAAAACATCCAAGATGGATAATATAATAGCATGGAACAATCAAAAATTATAGATACGTTGGAGACGTATCAATGCATCACATTTGTACGGCGGTATGGCAGATAAGAGCTTTGGTGAGAGAATGGTGGAATGGCGACCTTCAGATTCGCCTTGGATCCCCTAAGGCGCTCGCCTCCTTGATGATGTCCATCTCATGGGAGATATGGACGGAGCGTATGATACGTCTCCAACGTATCTATAATTTTTTATTGTTCCATGCTGTTATATTATCATTCTGGGATGTTTTACAATCATTTTATAGCAACTTTATATCACTTTTTGGGACTAACCTATTGACATAGTGCCCAGTGCCAGTTGTTGTTTTTTCCTTGTTTTTTAAATCGCAGAAAATTAATATCAAACAGAGTCCAAATGCAGTGAAACTTTTTCAAGATATTTTTGGACCAGAAGACATCCAGTGGGCCAGAGAAGCACCTAGGGTGTGCCCTGAGGAGGGAACGACCCACCAAGGCACGTCTGGGGGCCCAAGCGCGCCCAGGTGGGTTGTGCCCACCTCGGAGGCCTCCCGCACCGCCTCTTCACCCTATAAATTTCCAAATATTCCAAAAACCCACGGGAGAACCCTAGATCAGAAGTTCCGCTGCCGCAAGCCTTTGTAGCCACTAAAAACCAATCTAGACCCCATTCCGGCACTTCGCCGGAGGCGAAATCATCACCGGTGGCCATCTTCATCATCCCGGCGGCCACCATGATGAGGAGGGAGTAGTCCACCCTCGGGGTTGAGGGTTTGTACCAGTAGTTATGTGTTTAATCTCTCTCTCTCTCTCTCTCTCTCTCTCTCTCTCTCTCTCTCTCTCTCTCTCTCTCTCTCTCTCTCTCTCTCTCTCTCTCGTTCTTGAGATGTCACGATCTTGATGTATCACGGGCTTTGTTAATATAGTCGGATCATATGGTGTTTCCCCCTCTCAATCTTATTGTGAATTGAGTTTTCCCTTTGAGATTTTGTTTTATCGGATTGAATACTTTTATGGATTTGAGAGCACTTGATATATGTCTTGCATATGAATACCCGTGGTGACAATGGGGTATTATATTGATTCACTTGAGATATGTTTTGGCACACAACTCGCGGATTCTCAAGGTGACATTGGGTAAATCTATGCATAGGGGCTGATGCACGTTCTCGTCTTTTGTTTCTCCGGTACAAATCTTGGGGCACTCTTTGAGGTTCTTTGTGTTGGATTGAGTATTATGAATCTAAATTTGCTTTGGTGTTATTTTAGTACGAACTCTTGATAGATCATCGGAAAGAATAACTTGGTGTTATTTTAGTACGAACTCTTGATAGATCGATCGGAAAGAATAACTTGGTATTATTTTAGTACGAACTCTTGGATAGATCGATCGGAAAGAATAGGTACAAACAATTTCTTCTTATGTTCTCCACTAGATAGGAACTTTGGAGTGATTCTTCATCGCACTTTGAGGGATGGTTATATGATCCAATTAGATTAGCATTGTTGAGAGATTGCACTAGCGAAAGTACGAACTCTAGACCTTGTTTTCAAGCATTGCAATACCGTTTGTGCTCACTTTTGTTACATGCTAACTTGCTGTTTTTTATTATCACTATCACAAAAATCAATATATACTATCATTACTACACTTGTATCATCATCTCTTCGCCGAACTAGTGCACATATACAAACTATCATTGTATTTGATGTGTTGGGGACGCAAGAGACTTCTTATTATTTGGTTGCAGGGTTGTTTGAGAGAGACCATCTTCATCCTACGCCTCCCACGGATTGATAAACCTTAGGTCATCCACTTGAGGGAAAATTGCTATTGTCCTACAAAACTCTGCTGTTGGAGGCCCAACACGAGTCTACAAGAATAAGTTGCATAGTAGACATCAGCGTAATGCATGGGTCTTTCGACACACGGCCATCCCGTCCATGGTTCTAATCAATAAGATCAAAGAGAAGGTGTCTCTTTGGGCGGTGGCAGGTGCGAAGCACATGAGTGTTGTAATGTCGCGAGAGTAAACCTTTTTATTTTGCCGCCCCGCGGTTTTTGTTCGAAACCTTCTTTCTTAATCAATGAAATGGTAAATCTTTTGCTTTGTTTAAGAAAAAAAAACACGCAAACGCCTGGCCCCCCACCGCCCCTCAAGGTCCCAGTGAATGAAGCACATACCAAAAAATTCATCTTACGCGTACCAAGACTGATGGGTCTGAGAGTTAAAAAAAATTAAAACAGATGGGTCTGACCAATGGAAGTCATGTCGTCTGTTAGCTTAGCAATGGAACCTAATAAAAAAACTAACTAAATTCAAAAGTAACTATGAACAAAGAAATTACATTCTAGGAGTAGGAAGTTGACAACTGTACTACATCGTTGCTGGATGTGGATCAGATCAGTATTGGCAAGCTAGAGTGATGATGTTATTCTAGAAGGCAGGGCCCACAGCGACGGCGCCACAGAACCGGCTGATCCATTGTGCCACACCAACGGAAATCCATTCCCGCCTTCCTTCTAGACGACAGTCGACACTCAACAGTGACGTCCCATCCCCAACCTAAGTGATCGATGTCATGTCCCCACCTCTCCACCACCTACATCCAAACCTATCCCGAAACGCTGGCATGCATGGACCCTTCATAATCACAAGCTTCAGCTCCCCTCGCGCTCCAACCCGAAGTGCTCAACTCGCTAACTCACTCCCAGCTCACTCGACCCCCCAGCTCCCAACTCTACCCCGACCAAGCGAAGCGAGCCGAGAAGATCTTAGCCAATGGCGGGAGCAGTGCCTCTGGCGCCGCCGATGGTGGCCGCGGCGAGGCCGGCGGCGGGCTCGCTCTACGAGGCGCTGCGCGTGGGGCGCGCGGCGACGCAGGTGGAGATCAGGACCGCGTACCGCTCCATGGCCAAGCGCCTCCACCCCGACGTCGCCTCCTGCGGCCACGGGGGTCCCGATGCGTTCCTGGAGATCCGGAGGGCGTACGAGACGCTGTCGGACCCGGCCGCCAGGGCGCGCTACGACAGCTCGCTCGGGGTGTTCCGCGGCGGGGGCGCCGGCGGCGTGATGCGGGTGCGGAGGTGGGAGACGGACCAGTGCTGGTGAAGTGGTGATCCACCAAGCCATGGTATGGGCAATAGCATCGCTCCCAGGAAGTCAGGAACGTGGATGAGCTGCAACGGCCTGTGTTGGTTGTCCTCGGCGTAGCTAGTGCTAAGTTAGTGGAGAGGTTGTGATGTGGGCCCAGCCGTCGGTCCCCCTATGCAGCCGGCCCCACTTTTTGGTCCTTTTTGGGGCCACTTTTTGGCCTTGGTGGTGTAGCTTTTGTAAATAGTATATTCAAGCTTGCTACTGTTCAGCTGCTTTTCTCTCAATATATTTTAGCTTCGGGTGTTTGAGAATCCCAGACTTGAAATAGACTGTACGCTGGCTTTCGTTTTATATGCCCTGTCTTACAGAAGATTTGTTTTCGAAAATCTTGTAAATCTGACGTCAAGAGACCATGCTACGTTTTAACAGGTATAAAATCGGTATTTTCTTTCCATTTCAGGTAGAGTTCAGAATACAGATTTCCAGTGAAAGAATAACTTCCCCGCAAAAAAAATGTGATAGTGACTGATAAGCCTTCGGTGTCAAAAAGAGATGGACGTTCCCTGGGTTGCCAGGCCAGGAAACAAGGATTCCTGATTCCAACACGAGCAAACCCAAAGTAAAAAGTGCTACATGACCGACATTTTTGCATCCGATGTACTACTCGCTCCGTCGCATAATATAAGAGTGTTTTTGACATTAATACGTCTGATGTACTGCCCCGTGCATTTCATAATGGTAAACGTTTAACAGCGGTCGACCGGCCGAGCGTTGGGCCGGTCTCGTGCGCGTTGTTCGAGAATCAAACGCTTCGCTAGCATCCCACGTGTGTTTTCGTTCGGCCCACCCAAGCCTTATCTTCCTAACCTGGTCAGCCCTTCATTCTTAGCCACACATCCCACGCGTCTTCTTCCTGAAGGAAATATGCCCTAGAGGCAATAATAAAAGTTATTATTTATTTCCTTATATCATGATAAATGTTTATTATTCATGCTAGAATTGTATTAACCTAAACATAATACATGTGTGAATATATAGACAAACAAGATGTCACTAGTATGCCTCTACTTGACTAGCTTGTTAATCAAAGATGGTTATGTTTCCTAACCATAAACAAGGAGTTGTTATTTGATTAACAAGGTCACATCATTAGTTGAATGATCGATTGACATGACCCATTCCGTTAGCTTAACACTTGATCGCTTAGTATGTTAATGCTTTCTTCATGACCCATACATGTTCCTATAACTATGAGATTATGCAACTCCGTTCTGGAGGAACACTTTGGGTACTACCAAACGTCCACAACGAATCGGGTGATTATAAAGGAGTACTACTGTGTCTCCAAAGGTACTTGTTGGGTTGGCGATTTGAGATTAGGTTTTGTCACTCCGATTGCTCGGAGAGGTATCTCCAGCCTTCTCGGTAATACACATCACTTAAGCCTTGCAAGCATTACAACTAATGAGTTAGTTGTGAGATGATGTATTACTGAACGAGTAAAGAGACTTACCGTACGAGATTGAACTAGGTATTGGATACCGACGATCGAATCTCGGGTAAGTAACATACCGATGACAAAGGGAACAACGTATGTCGTTATGCGGTTTGACCGATAAAGATCTTCAGAGAATATGTAGGAACCAATATGGGCATCCAGGTTCCGCTATTGGTTATTGACCGAGAATGGTTCTAGGTCATGTCTACATAGTTCTCGAACCCGTAGGGTCCGCACGCTTAACGCTTCGATGACAGTTCATTGTGAGTTTATAAGTATTGATGCACCGGTTTGTTCGAGTCCGGATGTGATCACGGACATGACGAGGAGTCTCGAAATGGTTGAGACATAAAGATTGATATATTGGAAGCCTATGTTTGGACTTGGAAGGGTTCCGAGTGAAAACAGAAGTTATCAACACCGGGGTTACTGAACCCCGAGGGGTATATGGGCCTTCATGGGCCACAAGGAGAAGAGGAAGGGCCGGCCAGGTGGGCTGCGCCCCCTCCCCTCTAGTCCGAATAGGACAAGGAGAGGGCGCGCCTTCCCTCTTCCCTCCCCAATCCTACTCCAACTAGGACAGGGGAGTCCTACTCCCGGTGGGAGTAGGACTCCTCCAGCGCCTCCCTAGGCTGGCCGCACCCCCTTGGCTCCTTTATATACTGAGGCAGGGGGCACCCCATGATACACAAGTTGATCTACGGATCTTTCCTTAGCCGTGTCGGTGCCCCTTCCACCATATTCCACTTGGTCATATCGTCATGAGCTTAGGCGAAGCCTGCCCGAGAAGTCATATCGTCGCGGAGCTTAGGCGAAGCCCCGCGTCGTGGAGCATCAACATCGTCACCACGCCGTCGTCTTGACGAACTCATCCCCGACACTTTGCCGGATCGGTCCGGGATCGCCATCGAGTGAACGTGTGCGTAACTTCGGAGGTGCCGTCGTTCGGTACTTGGATCGGTCGGATCGTGAAGACGTCGACTACATCAACCGCGTTGTTATAACGCTTCCGCTTTCGGTCTCACGAGGGTGCGTGGGCGGACACTCTCCCTCTCGTTGCTATGCCATCACCATGGTCTTGCGTGATCGTAGGAAAATTTTTGAAATTACTACGTTCCCCAGCAAAGGGCATCCGAGCCTGGTTTTATGCGTTGATGTCATATGCACGAGTAGAACACAAGTGAGTTGTGGGCGATACAAGTCATACTACCTACCAGCATGTCATACTTTGGTTCAGCGGTATTGTGAGATGAAGCGGCCGGACCGACATTACGCGTCGCTTACGCGAGACTGGTTTCACCGCTCGAGCACTCGTTGCTTAAAGGTGACCGGCGGTGTCTCTCTCTCACTTTAGTTGAATCGAGTGTGGCTACGCCCGGTCCTTGAGAAGGTTAAACGGAGTCTATTTGACGAAGTATCGTTGTGGTTTTGATGCGTGGTAAGAACGGTTCTTGCTCAGCCCGTAGCAGCCACGTAAAACTTGCAACAACAAAGTAGAGGACGTCTAACTTGTTTTTGCAGGGCATGATGTGATGTGATGTGGTCAAGACGTGATGCTATATTTTATTGTATGAGATGATCATGTTTTGTAACCGAGTTATCGGCAATCGGCGAGAGCCATATGGTTGTCGCTTATTGTATGAAATGCAAGCGCCATGTAATTGCTTTACTTTATCACTAAGGAGTAGCGATAGTCGTAGAAGCAATAGTTGGCGAGACGACAACGATGCTACGATGGAGATCAAGGTGTCGCGCCGGTGACAAAGGTGATCATGACGGTGCTTCGGCGATGGAGATAACAAGCACAAGATGATGATGACCATATCATATCACTTATATTGATTGCATGTGATGTTTATCCTTTATGCATCTTATCTTGCTTTGATTGACGGTAGCATTATAAGATGATCTCTCACCAAAATTATCAAGAAGTGTTCTCCGTGAGTATGCACCGTTATGAAAGTTCTTCGTCTTTGAGACACCACGTGATGATCGGGTGTGATAGGCTCTACGTTCAAATACAACGGTGCAAAACAGTTGCGCGCAGAATACTCGAGTTAAACTTGACGAGCCTAGCATATAACAGATATGGCCTCGGAACACGAGACCGAAGGTCGAGCGTGAATCATATAGTAGATATGATCAACATAGTGATGTTCACCATTGAAACTACTCCATCTCACGTGATGATCGGACATGGTTTAGTTGATTTGGATCACGTAATCACTTAGATGACTAGAGAGATGTCTGTCAAAGTGGGAGGTTTTAATATGATTAATTAAACTTAAATTTATCATGAACTTAGTACCGATAGTATTTTGCTTGTCTATGTTTCTTTGTAGATAGATGGCTCGTCTTTGTTGTTCCGTTGAATTTTAATGCGTTCCTTGAGAAAGCAAAGTTGAAAGATGATGGTAGCAATTACACGGATTGGGTCCGTAACGAGGATTATCCTCATTGCTGCACGTAAAAATTACGCCCCGAAGCACCGCCGGGTGACAGAACTGCTGCAGATCTTGAGCGAGAAGTTGTGAGCGTCTCGCAAAGCGAAGCGATGACTACTCTATAGTTCGATGTGCCATGCTTTACGGCTTAGAACCGGGTCTTCAACGACGTTTTGAGCGTCATGGAGCATATGAGATGTTCCAGAGTTGAAGTTAATATTTCAAGCAAATGCCCGGATTGAGAGATATGAAGTCTCCAATAAGTTCTATAGCTGCAAGATGGAGGAGAATAGTTCATCGGTGAGCACATACTCAAAATGTCCGGGTATAACAATCACTTAATTCAGCTGGGAGTTAATCTTCCGGATGATAGTGTCATTGATGAATTCTCCAATCACGCCACCAAGCTACAAGAGCTTCGTGATGAACTATAATATGCAAGGGATGACTAAGACAATTCCCGAGCTCTTCGCAATGCTAAAAACCGCGGAGGTAGAAATCAAGAAAGAGCATCAAGTGTTGATGGTCAACAAGACCACTAGTTTCAAGAAAAGGGCAAAGGGAAGAAGAAGGAAACTTCAAAAGAACAGCAAGCAAGTTGTTGCTCGGGAGAAGAAACCCAAGTCTGGACCTAAGCCTGAAACGAGTGTTTTTACCGCAAGCAAACCGACACTTTGGAAGCGGAACTGCCCCAAGTATTTGGCGGATAAGAAGGATGGCAAGGTGATCAAAGGTATATGTGATATACATGTTATTGATGTGTACCTTACTAATACTCGCAGAGTACACAGGTATTTGATATTGGTTCTTGCTAATATTTGCAACTCAAACAGAACTACGGATTAGCGAAGATTGGCTAAGGACGAGGTGACGATCTTGCGTTGGAAATGGTTCCAAAGTCGATGTGATCGCAATCGACACGCTACCTCTACATCTACCTTCGGGATTAGTTTTAGACCTAAATAATTGTTATTTGGTGCCGGCGTTGAGCATGAACATTATATCTGGATCTTGTTTAATGCGAGACGGTTATTCATTTAAATCAGAGAATAATGGTTGTTCTATTTATATGAGTAATATCTTTTATGGTCATGCACCCTTGAAGAATGGTCTATTCTTGTTGAATCTCGACAAGAGTGATACACATATTCATAATGTTGAAGCCAAAAGATGCAGAGTTGATAATGATAGTGCAACTTATTTGTGGCACCGCCGTTTAGGTCATATCGGTGTAAAACGCATGAAGAAACTCCATCTTGATGGGCTTCGGAATCACTTGATTACGAATCACTTGGTACTTGCGAACCGTGCCTCATGGGCAAGATGACCAAAACGCCATTCTCCTAACTATGGAGCGAGCAACTGATTTGTTGGAAATCATACATACCGATGTTTGTGGTCCAATGAATGTTGAGGCACGCCGGGTATCGTTATTTTCTCACCTTCACAGATGATTTGAGCAGATATGGGTATATCTACTTAATGAAACACAAATCTGAAACATTTGAAAAGTTCAAAGAATTTCAGAGTGAAGTGGAAAATCATCGTAACAAGAAAATAAAGTTTCTACGATCTGATCGTGGAGGAGAATATTTGAGTTACGAGTTTGGTTTACATTTAAAACAATGTGGAATAGTTTCAAGAACTCACGCCACCCGAACACCACAGAGAAATGGTGTGTCCGAGCGTCGTGTCGTACTTTACTAGATATGGTGCGATCTATGATGTCTATTTCCGATTTACCGCTATCGTTTTGGGGTTATGCTTTAGAGACGGCCGCATTCACGTTAAATAGGACACCGTCAAAATCCGTTGAGACGACGCCTTATGAACTGTGGTTTGGCAAGAAACCAAAGTTGTCGTTTCTTAAAGTTTGGGGCTGCGATGCTTATGTAAAGAAACTTCAACCAGATAAGCTCGAACCCAAATCGGAAAATGTGTCTTCATAGGATACCCAAAGGAGATCATTGGGTACACCTTCTATCACAGATCTGAAGGCAAGATTTTCGTTGCTAAATTCGGATCCTTTCTAGAGAAGGAGTTTCTCTCGAAAGAAGTGAGTGGGAGGAAAGTAGAACTTGATGAGATAATCAGATCTGCTCCCTTATTGGAAAGTAGTTCATCACAAGAAATGGTTCTGTGACAACTACACCAATTAGTGAAGAAACTAATGATGATGATCATGAAGCTTGAGATCAAGTTACTCTTGAACCTCGTGGGTCAACCATGTAAAATACGCACTGAGTGGTACGGTAATCCTATTCGGAAGTCATGTTACTTGACCATGGCGAACCTACGAACTATGAAGAAGCGATGGTGAGCCCAGATTCGCAAAATGGTGGAAGCCATGAAATCTGAGATGGGATCCATGTATGAGAACAAAGTATGGACTTTGGTTGACTTGCCGATGATCGGCAAGCCATTGAAAATAAATGGATCTTTAAGAAGAAGACCGACGCGATGGTAATATAACTGTCTACAAAGCTCGACTTGTTGCGAAAGGTTTTCGACAAGTTCAAGGGGTTGACTACGATGAGACTTTCTCACCCGTGGCGATGCTTAAGTCTGTCCGAATCATGTTAGCAATTGCCGCATTTTATGATTATGAAATTTGGCAAATGGATGTAAAACTGCATTCTTGAATGGATTTCTAGAAGAAGAGTTGTATATGATGCAACCACAAGGTTTTGTCGATCCAAAGGGTGCTAACAAAGTGTGCAAGCTCCAACGATCAATTTATGGTCCAGTGCAAGCCTCTCGGAGTTGGAATAAGCGCTTTGATAGTGTGATCAAAGCATATGGGTTTGTACAGACTTTTGGAGAAGCTCTGTATTTACAAGAAAGTGAGTGGGAGCTCAGAGCATTTCTAATATTATATGTGGACGACATATTATTAATTGGAAATGATATAGAATTTCTGGATAGCATAAAAGGATACTTGAATAAAAGTTTTTCAATGAAAGACCTCGGTGAAGCTGCTTACATATTGGGCATCAAGATCTATAGAGATAGATCAAGGCGCTTAATTGGACTTTCACAAAGCACATACCTTGATAAAGTTTTGAAAAAGTTCAAAATGGATCGAGCAAAGAAAGGTTTTTACCTGTTGCAAGGTGTAAGATTGAGTCGGACTCAATGCCCGACCACAAGCAGAAGATAGAGAGAAATGAAAGATGTTCCTATGCTTCAGCCATAGGCTCTATCATGTATGCAATGCTGTGTACCAGACGTGACGTATGCTTAGCTGTAAGCTTGGCAGGAAGGTACCAAAGTAATCCAGAATGGATCATCGGACAGCGGTCAAGAACATCTGAAATACCGAAAAGGACTAAGGATATGTTTCTCATATATGGAGGTGACAAAGAACTAGTCGTAAATGGTTACGTCGATGCAAGCTTTGACACTGATCCGGACGATTCTAAATCGCAAACCGGATCGTGTTTTTATTAAGCGGTGGAGCTGTCGGTTGGTGCAGTTCTAAACAAAGCGTCGTGGCGGGATCTACATGTGAAGCGGAGTACATAGCTGCTTCGAAGCAGCAAATGAAGGAGTCTGGATGAAAGAGTTCATTTCCGATCTAGGTGTCATACCTAGTGCATCGGGACCGATGAAGATCTTCTGTGACAATCTTGGTGCAATTGCCTTGGCAAAGGAATCCAGATTTCACAAGAGGACCAAGCATATCAAGAGACGCTTCAATTCCATTCGGGACCAAGTCCAAGTGGGAGACATAGAGATTTGCAAAATACATACGGATCTGAATGTTGCGCACCGTTGACTAAGCCTCTTCCACGAGCAAAACATGATCAGCACCAAGACTCCATGGGTGTTAGGATCATTACTTTGTAATCTAGATTATTGACTCTAGTGCAAGTGGGAGATCAAGGAAATATGCCCTAGAGGCAATAATAAAAGTTATTATTTATTTCCTTATATCATGATAAATGTTTATTATTCATGCTAGAATTGTATTAACCGGAAACATAATACATGTGTGAATATATAGACAAACAAGATGTCACTAGTATGCCTCTACTTGACTAGCTTGTTAATCAAAGATGGTTATGTTTCCTAACCATAAACAAGGAGTTGTTATTTGATTAACAAGGTCACATCATTAGTTGAATGATCTGATTGACATGACCCATTCCGTTAGCTTAACACTTGATCGTTTAGTATGTTAATGCTTTCTTCATGACCCATACATGTTCCTATAACTATGAGATTATGCAACTCCGTTTACGGAGGAACACTTTGGTACTACCAAACGTCACAACGTAATCGGGTGATTATAAAGGAGTACTACAGGTGTCTCCAAAGGTACTTGTTGGGTTGGCGTATTTGAGATTAGGTTTTGTCACTCCGATTGTCGGAGAGGTATCTCGAGCCTTCTCGGTAATACACATCACTTAAGCCTTGCAAGCATTACAACTAATGAGTTAGTTGTGAGATGATGTATTACTGAACGAGTAAAGAGACTTACCGTAACGAGATTGAACTAGGTATTGGATACCGACGATCGAATCTCGGGTAAGTAACATACCGATGACAAAGGGAACAACGATGTCGTTATGCGGTTTGACCGATAAAGATCTTCGTAGAATATGTAGGAACCAATATGGGCATCCAGGTTCCGCTATTGGTTATTGACCGAGAATGGTTCTAGGTCATGTCTACATAGTTCTCGAACCCGTAGGGTCCGCACGCTTAACGCTTCGATGATGAGTTCATTATGAGTTTATAAGTATTGATGCACGAAGTTTGTTCGAGTCCGGATGTGATCACGGACATGACGAGGAGTCTCGAAATGGTCGAGACATAAAGATTGATATATTGGAAGCCTATGTTTGGACTTGGAAGGGTTCCGAGTGAAAGCAGAAGTTCTTGAACAGGGGTTACTGAACCCCGGGGTATATGGGCCTTCATGGGCCACAAGGGAGAAGAGGAAGGGCCGGCCAGGTGGGCTGCGCCCCCCCCCTCTAGTCCGAATAGGACAAGGAGAGGGGGCGCGCCTTCCTCTTCCCTCCCCAATCCTACTCCAACTAGGACAGGGGGAGTCCTACTCCGGTGGGAGTAGGACTCCTCGGCGCGCCTCCCTAGGCTGGCCGCACCCCCCTTGGCTCCTTTATATCTGAGGCGGGGCACCCCATGATACACAAGTTGATCTACGGATCTTTCCTTAGCCGTGTGCGGTGCCCCTTCCACCATATTCCACTTGGTCATATCGTCATGAGCTTAGGCGAAGCCCTGCGCCGAGAAGTCATATCGTCATGAGCTTAGGCGAAGCCCTGCGTCGGTGGAGCATCAACATCGTCCTGCACGCCGTCGTCTTGACGGAACTCATCCCGACACTTTCTTTGGATCGAGTCCGGGATCGTCATCGAGCTGAGCGTGTGCGAACTCGGAGGTGCCGTCGTTCGGTACTTGGATCGGTCGGATCGTGAAGACGTCGACTACATCAACCGCGTTGTTATAACGCTTCGCTTTCGGTCTCACGAGGGCGTGGGCGGACACTCTCCCTCTCGTTGCTATGCCATCACCATGGTCTTGCGTGATCGTAGGAAAATTTTTGAAATTACTACGTTCCCCAACACTTCCTCTCTTCACTGACGCTCGCGCTGGCCGTCGCTGCTTTCACCATGCCATGGATTTCATCTCGTCCCTTCTTCAAGCCTTGCCTCGCTGCTATGGTCTCGCACCTCCCAGCTGCTCCATGCCTCCCTTGCGGGCTCGAGGCAACGTCGCTCGCACACCTGCGGGATGCAACACCATTTTTATTGCAAGGCCACCACGCTCAGTGGCGGTGCCAGGATCAGAAGTCTGTGATGTCATTTCAAATCTGTGATGTCAAATACATGTATTCTCACCAATTTTATAAAAAAAATTACATGATTTCTACTTGTGTACAAAAGATTTGCCATAAACCTGTGTGGTCAATTGACCACACTCCTCTCAACGTGGCTTCGCCACTGACCATGCTCCTGCTACGGCTTCGTTTTTTATTTAGCCAGTTGCAGCATTTTTATTTGTGGTTCCAGCTTTTATTTTGCCGGTAGCAGCAATTTTATCATCCACCACCATTTTTTGGTTCGCCGGTTCCAGCAATTTTTCCACCACCAGTACCTTTTCCTGTCACTCGTTCCAGCTTTTGATTTCGCCGGTTGCAACAATTCCTTTGTCAACAATAGCAATTTTTGACTCGCTGGTTGTAGCATTTTATTTCGCCGGTAGTAGCTTTTGACAACAATGGTTCCAGCTTTTTGATTTCGCCGGTGCCAACATATGTAGTCACTGGTTCCAGGCTTCACCCGAAAGCTTCCACCATTTGATTCGAAAGCTTCCACAGTTTGATTCGAAAGCTCCAACCACACACCATGTAAGTGAAAAAGCTACAATCGTTCACCCAAAAGCTTCAACCACAGTTTAAAAAAGCTTCAAGCTTTTTGAGTCATCTTTGTGGTAGCCTAAGCACCGGAGACATCGATGAAACAGTCACCATGGATGTCCCTTACAGAGCTTCACCTTTTTTATTGAATGCTGCAACCGCCGCACGAGATGCTACATCCGGCGACGAGGGATGCTAGAACCGATACTTTTTTTTTCTGGAACCAAATGAAGACAACGATTTCTGCTGCCACCGCCATCGGATTTTGCTACAACCTGCAAGGTTTTTTGCTACATTCATCCACGGCTGAGTTGCGACCCCGCGACGGCGGCGACGAGATTTTGTTGCAACCATCATGGATTTTTGCTACGTCCGAGGAATTATTTTGCTACGTCCATTCACGGCGGAGCTGCGATCATTCACGGCGACGACGATGATTTTGCTGCAAGCATCGTAGATTTTTGCTACGACCGGCCATATTTTTTGCTACGTCCATTCATGGCGAGCTGCGACCTGCAGCGACTCCAAAAGCACTGCTGCGGCAACGAACGGCTGCCCGGGGACGAGGACCACGACGCCGCGGCAGCTGCGATGTTGTGGATGAGGCTTTTTCATGCTGGAACCGGCGAGGATTCGTGCTACAAGCTCCATGGATCGATTTTTTTTAGCACGAGTAGGTTGTGTGAGGGCGGCGAGCTCGGGGTATGCAGCGGTGCTTTGGACTCGGTCGCCTGTGAGAGATTACGGCGGGGTCGACGGCGCTGCAGCCTCCTCTCGCTTCGATGTGCGGCCGTGCAGTATTTTTAGGAAGAGGATGAAGAAGACGGACGAAGCAAGGAATCGCATACGATGGCTAGCAGTCAATGCATCGTATAGGAATCGTACGGTCATTGGTCGACCGGCTGAATCGTTGGCGCACCGGCGCAGAGTAGTGCCCATAATGGTATAAGAATGTTTTCAACGCTAACTAGATTACACTGTCCTGTGTAGATCAGACGTTAGCACGGCCCTTCTTTCTTCCATTGGCCGACACAGAACCAGCGCGCTGAGGACGCATCAAAACTTTCGCATGTTCCAACTCCAACTCCCTCCTAAAAATAAACAAACTGACATCGTCGGTGCTGCGGCAGCTCCATGGTTCACACCAGAACGTTTAAACTGCCATCGTCAGCATCAGGATTCACACACGACACTGGCACGGTGGCCACAAACATCTCAACGCATGTGCAAGGAATGCAAGTAACGAGCTAAAGCGCTCCACCAAACAAGGTGGTAGGCGCCATAAGTACGGACTCGAACATAACCAATTTACAACACCTTCTAGGTAGGGGTATGGTATCACTGCCACATTGCCGGTTCAAGAGCCACTTCTCAAAATTCCCTCTGTACACGGGCTCACGAATAGATCATATGGTGGTTCAAACTTACAGCGGCTACAGAATGCGCCCTATCATATCACTTGTGGGTCATCATCACCGAGTTGATTACATGCATCATTAGGCGGATGTTGTTGGCTTCCAGTGGGCTGGTTCCTGGTACCGACTGTTGGCGGGCCAAGACGCCATAGACTTGCTCAAATATTGGCCTCACATGCGCTGCAATCATCTGATGGGTTGGTTGGATTGCCATGGCGACCGCCGTCATCCATTGAAGCTTCAGGGGTGTGTCGTTGGCTATGTCGCATGCCAGTTGCTGGAAAAGGGCCAGAAGGACCCCTTGGTTCAGAGGAACGGGGTTCAGTCTACACAGACCTTGCAAATCAACCTGCCAGAAAGGGTATCAGGTATCAACACTTATACATATGCTAGTTAAAAGGTTGTATGGCCTGATGAAAGTGTTTCTCCATGGTGTAACAAAAGCATGGGTGCATCAGATGGACTAACTATGAGATGCAAGTTTGTATGTCTACATCTCTTGATTTGCTCAAGAAAATGGGGAATAAGCCAACCACACTTAAAAAATTGAAGTGTGGCCAATACCTGAGAGCACAACCAAGATACCATGGAGACGTCACTTCTTTGAAGAGCCATCGTAAACGCCTCATCGAATTTTTGCTCAGATAATAGTCTGGTTAACTCCTTCATCGGGTCCAGTGGAACATCAGCCTAAAACAGCAATTACAACCAGTAAACCAAATGCTTGATGTTTTCAATATTCAGAAAACACACAAATGAACTGTGGTGGGGTGGGGGGTTAAGACTATTATCAAATAGGTAGAGCAAATAGGTAGACCCCTTATTTCAATATTCAGAAAACCCACGTATTCAATTGTACAGAAGGATAAGGATGGAAACAGTCTGATAGAGCAAATAGGTAGACCCCTAGAGAGTGGAAAATTTAGTATTTAGTACCTCGGGGAGGTTGGGTATTGGTCCGTTGATGGGCTGCAAAGCAGTATTATGTGATATTGGGTTCCCTGATGCAACTAGTGCCAAAAGCTTGCGCTGGCCATCAAGTAACTCTGATGTAAGACCCTGGGTAATTGATGATGCTGAATTGATTGTTTCCTGAAAAAAAAATCAAATGAGAATGAAAGTATGAGCATTGCTCAGCATATGGGAAAACTGTATCATAATATACTCCCTCTGTTCCTAAATATAAGTCTTTAGAGAGATTTCACTATGGACCACATACGAAGCAAAATGAGTGAATCTATACTCTAAAACGCATCTAGATACATCCGTATGTGGATCATAGTGAAATCTCTACAAAGACTTATATTTAGGAACGGAGGTAGTATACAGCTTGTGTCTTCATATTTATGGCCTCTGGCACTGCATGTAATAAGAACAAAATGAAAGACTTGCAAGCCTACCCTTAAAGTCTGTGCCAATGGACTATGTGCTGCTGCAACCTGCTGCTGGATAGCAGTACCATGCTCAGACATGCCCTTCTGGAATGCACCATCCACTTGCTCAAACATTGTCTTACAAGATTGTTCAAATGCTGGGATAATTGATGACTCAAAGCTTGACCGTAAAGCATCCTGCAGGGCCAAATTAAGAAGCAATAAATCAATGCTGACAAAATGATCATCCATGGTAATAACCCAATCCAGATATGTAGTGAGTTGCTTGGTGACCCAATGGAATCTCATTTTGTATGTACAGTTATAGAAGTTGGGGTTGGATATGCAAGATTTTGTTTGGTTGCCAAAATAGTAAATTACAAGGTGCTTGGCTGACTAAATTAGCATGGTACAGTATTTGGAGTGAATGGATGTGTGCCTATGAGATATGCCCATGCTACATGGCACTATGCGACAAATCTGCTCACAAAATACAATGTTTCATGATCTTATTCTTAGACATCACCTACCCATATGATCTTCCTAAAGAACACCTAAAAACAACTCCAACATGCACAATCCCATGCAAGGATAGGTTCATTCCACCAGCCATTCAATTCTAAATATGTAATGCGCACGAAACATAATAACTGTGAAAAAACAAATCAAATTGGCACAAACAAATCATGCTTACCATGTTCCATTTGAAATTAAGAGCTTTGCTGCTAATGATCTACAAGGACTATATACGCGCCAAAGATACATACCTGAAGTGCCTGCTTGGCAGATGTATGGAACTGTGTTTGGATCTGCTTAGCAACAGTAGCTTCAAGTTTCGTACTTATGGACTTATCCAGCTGATTCGCAACCTTTTCCCCGAGAACTTTCTGAAACGGAAAAATTGATGAGAAATGAGGGAAATCACAATATAGGGAACAACAAGAATAGCCCCAACCTGAAGCGAATCCGAAACAGCAGAAGACAAGGACTTCTCAATGATAGGTGTTGTTGTTCGTGCAATGGTGGGTCCCAACAACGATATTTCTCTCTTTAATGATTTCTCCAGTATAGCAGGAATGTCCTTGTTTACAGAAGTTGTGATTAGAGTAGAAATCTGCTGCATTCGCTCCCTTTCAACCTTTTCATGCCTTGCATTTTCCTCCTGGATACGAGCCCACATGGCATCAACGTTAGCCTTTATGGACTTCTCAATATTACGCCCGAGCGATGTCTCAATCCTTTTGCCCTCCTTTGCAATAGGAGCAGACACAATTGTGTTCAGCTGCTTTTGCATGTCAGTATGCATTGCCATAAGCTGCAATGGCACAAGCATTGTCAATATCGTAATGCCTTGCATCAGAACTAAAATTTAAGGCTGTCTTTGTGCAAGATAAATTATGTCATGCTTCCATGGCATCAAGTAACAAAAAATACTTTCATATTATGGAACAACATTTACACAAGAATAGTTCAGAAATTATAGAAAACTAGGACAGTGCAATCAAGATTAGAGGTTAATATGGTGCACAGTCACTTGCTTGGAAACTAATCCCTCAATTCCAAATTACTTGGAAGTTCTAGCTTTGTCCTAAGTCAAACTTTTTAAAATTTCACCAAGACTACAGAAAAAATATACGAGCATCTACAGCACCAATTAGTTTCATTAAATTTGCCTTAAAATATATTTCATACTCTATATATTTGACTTTGTAAATATTAGCACATTTTTCTATATACTTGGTCAAACTTAATAAAGTTACTTAGGACGAAGCTAGAACTTCAATTAATTTGGAAGGGAGGGAGTAGAATTTTTACTATACAACCAGGATGTTTTACAAAATTTATTTTTTTGCGGGTGATTTACAACATTAACTGTATGCTGCTGTATTCAAGCAACATGCATTGGCATTGTCCAAAGGCATTTTAACAAGCAGTTAGAGAGCAGCAGTCCTCAGAAAGTCAGAAGTAGATAAGCCCCTGATCTATTTCCAACTCTAAAGTTCAATATGCGGATCAGGAATAATGCGCAATGCACAATCACAGGTTAGAATCTCAATTTCAGGCTTATTATTTGACCTGAAACACACATGCTTATTCCGGATCACATGAAAGAACTGGCATTTCCTTTTATGTAATGGTGAGTGACAATTTCATTCTTGTAACTAAAGAAAAGCCAAGCTGACACCTAAGTTCCAGCTGTTTTAATTACTTCAACCATCAAAACAAAGGGGATGAACTGATAAATCAGCTATAAATTTTGATCAACCACAACTCAATTTATCTAACAAATGTTCATGTTTAACTGGGCTGCAGTCTTAGCACATTTTCTAGCAACTATTTCGATGTAAATCATTTGAAGTCTACCAGCATCGAATAATGTCAGACAAGTTTCAGCACTAAGGGAGAGAAACTTCTATTGTAATCACCTGTTGCAATGTTCCTTGAATGGCAGATACTTGCGGGACAGAATCAATGGCAGGGTTTGTATTGCTTGGGTGTTCATGTGATGAATCAGTAGAGTTGAAAGTGCTTGTAAGAGGAGACATCTGCCCAGACACCTGAGGATGCAGAACTTTCTCCTCTTTGGTAGGTGAGGGTAACTGCAAGTTCCTTGACGAAGAGCCATTGATGTTTTCAGTAGCTTCAGCTGTTCTTCTTGGAAGATTTTCATCCCGAGCACCAGAATGTTGTTTCAGAAGTGTGGGGTCTGATCTCTGTGAATCTTCCACACTGTACTTGTCAGTTGTCACCGAACGTTCACTAATTGTCTCTACAGTTTGCTCTGAAGACATGTTAAGTCTCTCCATTTTCTCTTGAACAATTTGGGTCTCCTTAACATCCTCAAATCCAATATTTTGATCTGCTTTTTTCTCAACCACAAGTTTTGACTCCATTTCTACATTCTGTGGGCTGCCATTAGCAGTCGATTCAGCAGATGGGAGCACACCTGAAATAATTTCAGATGGGGTAATCAAGTGTGTGGCATTCACTCCGACCTTAAACGTGGGATGAGGATCTGAAACTGAACCATCAACCTGGCCACCTCTTGGCTCTTCATTCCCAAAGCAATCCTTCCTATCAAATGCTCCTTGCCCACTTGTACCATCAGAATCCA
Organism: Aegilops longissima; assembly: GCA_021605205.1. Lineage (NCBI taxonomy): Eukaryota > Viridiplantae > Streptophyta > Magnoliopsida > Poales > Poaceae > Aegilops > Aegilops longissima. The sequence continues at coordinate 245,563,066 of CM038682.1, read as the reverse complement.
TCCTTTTCTTTGAATAATCAACAGATGACTTGTCCCCATCATGATCACCAAGAGATGGACCTCTTGAAGCATCTCTTCTCAAGACAGCTTCTGCATAAGATCCGGCATTATCCATGTTTGATGAAGGAGTTGGGGATGAAACATGAGTAGCAGTATCAGCTTCTGTGTACACAGACAATGGGGATGAAATTTTAATACCAACATCAAGAGTGTGAATTAACTGAAGCAATAGGGTGTTAAGTTACTATTGTGTTACCTGTTCCCTGATGATCACTCAGTGGTTTAGTTTCTGTTGATGACTCCACTGATGCCACTTCTAGAGGTCTCTCATATACATGGGAAATAGCCAGATCCCTACCAAGCCCAGTGTTATCAGCTGTAGGAGGCAAACAGAGTGATAACTCCAATCCATACTGCTGGATAGCCATTGTCTGTACACAATAGACTTGTACTACATGTTCACCATCAGGCTGGCTTTCATGTGTTCCCGTCAGACTTAAAATAGGCATTGCAACTGTGAAATCTGCTATATAGTCCAGACGAGTAGAAGCAGGATCTGGACCATACTCAACATGAATAGCATATATAGCGTTCTTTTTGGCATTCGCAAGCAAAATAAGGCTAGCTTGTGGCAACACTGCTACTTGGTTGAAAAATGCTTCCTCAAACCTATTTTCCAGAGAACTCACAAGTTCCAGAGTTTGAGTGCATCTCCAAGTCTCAGATTCACTTGGCAACAACCAACCTTCCTTATCAGAGGAAGCCCAGATTTTTACTTCTCGGTTGAGAGGCCCCTGCAATATTTCACAAAAGTTAACACCATGAAAGAATTATGCTAAATGAAGGCATATGCAAGATTAATTTCCAAGTTTGCAAGAGTGTCCATGCATTGTTTATCGTAACGACATACTGATAACAGGAAAACCTATGCAAACTATAATTAGGACACAGTGATCCTTTCTGCACTATTTAACTCCAGTTTTCAGGCACTGCCATGATGTTTAAGCATGGTGAGATCAATCAATCCTATATGAACTGGGCAACTGTGTTGTGGTTATTCATTGTTTACAGAATAACATGCTGCTGAGGGTAGAAGAATGCATACCGCTGTAACGAGATTTATATGATTTGGTTGCTCTGGTGCTGTAAGGAAAGAAACCGAATAAACAGCTTTACCATCATGCGGTTTCATCACAGATAAAGGCATTGTCCTGCGGTCATCCCAGATTTTTACCTGCCAAAATAAACAGTACACATTATAAACTGCATCTACAGATTCAGAGAGTAACTTTTGGTCACATGGCGCCAACAAAAGAACAGGTAGGTTATTCCCAGATCGCCCATCACAAAAGAAGAAACTTCTACGAGAATGGCATTTTTGCCCATGTCTAGCAGGATAACAAAAATTAACTGAACTAAGATCGGCAGTCCTAGCATGCTTTAGTTGCATACAGCTCACAGTGGAGCTGGACAGCATATTCAAACATTTTAGACACTATCAATTAAATCGAAACAAATCTGAATCTGAATGTGCAATGGAACTGAAGTTTAAGCGGGATGTTCAGGATCATTTGCTTTGCCAACCATTTATTTACTGTGCTATTGCCTATCATGAAGTATAGGTTTCTTAACCAATAACAGGATATTTTGTACAAACCGTGCCATCTTTTGATGCTGAAGCCAGACGGGTAGTCATCCATTGAGATAAGGACAGATCTGTGACATCCCCGTCATGTTTACCAACCAAGTGCACACCATCAATGAGCTTATCAAGTGAACATTTAAGAGGCTCTTCTTTACTGAAGTCTCTTCCTCTTCCCACTTTTGTTGTGTCTATTTTTAAGACACAGTTCCCTATTCCAACAAACAGAATTTCCTGCAAGATGAGTGCATAATTCATTAACAGAAAACCAGTAAGACACCGAAAGCGACAGGTGGTATAGATGAGGCTCTACTTGCTTATGGGAGTGCCAGCATATTCTTGGATGGTAAGTTCCAGCATCTCCTACTATCTGGATGGCCATTTCAATCTTTCCTGTGATTTGTGGTTTATTTTCCTCATCGGGTCCCTCGTCAATCTTCCATACATATATACGCCCATCTACGCTTGCACTGTCGAGAAGCAAAACAAAATATTAACTGTGTGTGAAAGAGAAGGATTAGTGATGAAACCAGCTATGGTGTGCAATAACTGGAGGGCACTACACCCTTCTGTCAGGTGAGCACCATCCAATAAAATGATGGCACAGTAGCAAAGGTACCCAACAGAGCTACCCTAAAATTATAAGAAAAGGCATCCAGAAGGTCCCATATATCGATAGAAGTACCTTGCTAAACGATGGACATCTTCTGCAAAGAAAGCCATGTCCGTCACCCTCTGCAGCAAACAAAATAAGGCCACGCTAAATATAATAAAGAAATGCACCTTCATGCGAACTAAAATCAACATTACCTCATGAAACAAGAAAAATACAGAACTAATAAAAAATTGGCGCTGAAAATCAGATATGTACAGCTCATATTATATAAGTACGATAACAGATGACAAATGGACCCGTCAGTATGAGAAAGAAGAATTAATTCCAGTGGACTATAAATATGACTAGTCATTAATAACCTGAACCTGGCTTATGCAGCAAGCATATTAGCTATTCCCTTTGGATTTCTGCTGCACATAGCACCATATTATTTCACTTGACAACATAACCTTCCAATAAATATTCCACCCATATTTAGTTAATAGTTAGTAGTCAAGACCTCAGACTGGAATATGACTGTCATCATATGCAATATAAGAGTCCAGATTTGCTGCCCCCGGTACGTAGGGAACAACACTAGATCCAGCGCGAGTTCGTACTTTGAGATTGCATGTTTTGTGTATAGTTTATACCAATCAATTTCAGGTGAACTAATCTGTATCTAGTTTATACCAATCAATTTCCATGCATCCCAGCATTGGAAATGAATTTATGATTGAGGCATAGTCTACACCATAGCATCACACCGTTTCCTCGCCACACAAATTAATGCTTATAGGGAGCTCATGCATAGAGCAACAAATCTGCACTAACATCACGGGCTCCAACAAGGCACTTGAGCATATAAACTACTCAACAGCAAAAAGTTATTGGTACGATCAGTCTACAGAAGACATACCTGTGTGTGCCCACGAAGGAGCGAGCGGAGTGCGGTGTTGATGTTGAGCACGCGGATGTTGCCAAGCTTGAGGCCGTACACGATGTACGTTCGGTTTACAGCGATCTGCCGGCCCAGCACCAACCCCGGGTCCGAGGTGTACTTGGTGATGGGCGTCACTTCCAGCTGTGGCGGCTGCGCCTCCCCTGGCAGCCGCGAGTCCACGTCGTGCACGGCCCTGTCCCCCGGTCCCAGCAGCCTGCCCCGGGGCATCTTGCTGCTTGTGCTTGTCATCCTCGCCGGCGGCGCGGACGGCATGGCTGGCAGCGGCGCCACCGGGCTGCCAGAGAACTCCGATGACGTAGGCGGCATGGACACCACGGACTCGAGGTGGGTGGGCGCGGTGTTGCCCAGCAGCTGCATGAGCCGAGCTCCCGGATTGGGGCCGGGGCTGTGGTTAGGGATAGGGTTTGCGGCGGGGTTAGGGTTCGCGAAGGCGGCGACGGGGAGGTGGACGGCGTTGGGATCGGTGGGGTAGTTGAGGTACGGGTTGCGGTGGAAGGGCGGGGTGGCGGGCGGGTAGGAGTAGGGGCCCGGCGGCCCGGTGGCCATCGGCGCGCCGGGCGGGGCGCCCGGGAAGATGCCAGTGGGGGTCGGCACGGTTGTGGGGTGGTTAGGGTTTGGGGGAGGCTTGAAGAGCCTGCTGAGCTCGAAGGGGACGTTGGGGTTGGGATTAGGGTTTCCGGAGGGCGACGCCATGGGAGGCCGCTCGAGGGCGAGGTGGATCTGCAGTTGAAGTGGGGTTGAGATGAGGAAGGGGATGCAGGAGGAAGACGTAGAGGAGGGAGGAGAGAGGAGGCAGAGGAGGAAGACAGAGGATGCTCCCCTGGTTTTTGCGGTTTGAGGATTTTGGGAGCAATGGCAGCTGTCACTGCCCACCTCTTATGATCAGTTTAAGTTGAAGTTTAAAGGAATGTACGTTTAAGTTTGTTTAAGATAAGATTAAACGAGTGTAAGTTTCTGAAAAAATAGTGAAAGAGGGATGAATGGGTTCTTAAACGTTGATTAAGACCGAATTGAGCATAATACGGATGATTAGTTTTTCTCTGGTCGAGGAACCAGTCCACTAGGATTCAAGTCCTGAACTTAGCACCGTTGTTTGTATTTTTTTGGATTTAGGAGTTGTTCGGCAATCCGCCGGTTTCGCGAAATCGCAGAATCCGTGGAGCAGCTATTTCCCCGCTTCATGATTTTCAACTACAACTCCGCCAGCTCCGCGAAATCACGGAATATGTGGAGCAATTGTTTCCCCGCTCCACGATTTTCAACTACAACTCCGCCTGCAGCTGTTTCTCCGCTCCATGATTTTCAACTACAACTCCGCCTGCTCCGGGAGCTGGGTCGTGGAGCGGAGGGACTCCGAACAGGCCTTTAGTTTAGGCTTTTCGACGATGTTTGTGCAGTGGGAGGAGACGTTTCGTCAACTACGAAGGTGCCTGTGATATTTTGGCGAAGGAATTCGCCGCCAGCGCCCCTCGCCCACTCGCGGACTGCAGAAACTGAACCGGTGACCAAAATTTTGGCTGGGATCCAAAATATTGGCTGTGAACCAAATGCATGCCATCCCCCATCGGTCAACGCCAAATTATTGGCATGGCAGGTTGGGGCTACCATCCAAACAGCCCCTTATATGCAACATACTCTTCATGTCATTAAAGCGATGTAGAGTATCGTACAAATGATATAGCTGTTATGCATGCCACAAATAGAGGAAAGCACGCACGACGACAAATATAAGGTATAACTTAAGGCATGTTTTGTGTCTATGTATGGAGGGCATCACTCCCCGGTTTATTGTGATTCTTCTTGCCTTTGTATTGTAGCACGCGGGGTCGTTCCCTCCATGCCTCCCCTGAAGGAAATATGCCCTAGAGGCAATAATAAAGTTGTTGTTTATATTTCCTTATATCATGATAAATGTTTATTATTCATGCTAGAATTGTATTAACCGGAAACTTGATACAAGTGTGAATACATAGACAAAACAAAGTGTCCCTAGTATGCCTATACTAGACTAGCTCGTTAATGAAAGATGGTTAAGTTTCCTGACCATAGACATGTGTTGTCATTTGATGAACGGGATCACATCATTAGGAGAATGATGTGATGGACAAGACCCATCTGTTAGCTTAGCATAATGATCGTTAAGTTCTATTGCTATTGCTTTCTTCATGACTTATACATATTCCTCTGACTATGAGATTATGCAACTCCCGAATACCGGAGGAACACCTTGTGTGCTATTAAACGTCACAACGTAACTGGGTTATTATAAAGATACTCTGCAGGTGTCCCCGAAGGTGTTTGTTGGGTTGGCATAGATCGAGATTATGATTTGTCACTCTAAGTATCGGAGAGGTATCTCTGGGCCCTCTCGGTAATGCACATCACAATAAGCCTTGCAAGCAATGTGACTAATGAGTTAGTTGCGGATGATGCATTATGGAACGATTAAAGAGACTTGCCGGTAACGAGATTGAACTAGGTATGATGGTACTGACGATCGAATCTCGGGCAAGTACCATACGGATGACAAAGGGAATAATGTATGTTGTCACTGCGGTTTGACGATAAAGATCTTCGTGAAATATGTAGGAACCAATATGAGCATCCAGGTTCCGTTGTTGGTTATTGATCGGAGATGTGTCTCGGTCATGTCTACATAGTTTCCGAACCCGTCGGGTCCGCACGCTTAATGTTCGATGACGATTTGTATTATGAGTTAGGTGTTTTGGTGACCGAAGATTGTTCGGAATCCCAGATGAGATCACGGACATGACGAAGAGTCTCGAAATGGTCGAGAGGTAAAGATTGATATATTGGAAGATGGTATTCGGAAACCGGAATGGTTTCAAGTGGTTCGGGTATTTTTCCGGAGTACCGAGGGGTTACTGGAACCCCCCGGGGGAAGTCTTGGGCCTCATGGGCCATGGGAGAGAGAGGGGACAGCCCACAAGGGGTGCCCCCCACGGGAGTCCGAATTGGACTAGGGGGGTGGCGCCCCCTTTCCCTCTCCTACTCCCTCTCTCTTCCCCCCTTTCCCACTCTGGAGAAGGAAAGGGGAATCCTACTAGGACTAGGAGTCCTAGTAGGACTCCCCCCATGGCGTGCCCCTCTAGGCCGGCCGCCTCCTCCCCTCCTCCTTTATATACGGGGGCAAGGGGGCACTCCAAGACACAACAGTTATTCTCTTAGCCGTGTGCGGTACCCCCTCCAAAGTTTACTCCTCCTGTCATAGCATCGTAGTGCTTAGGCGAAGCCCTGCGTGGATCACATCACCATCACCGTCACCATGTCGTCGTGCTGACAAAACTCTCCCTCGACCCTCTGCTGGATCAAGAGTCCGAGGGACGTCATCGAATTGAATGTGTGCTGAACTCGGAGGTGTCGTACGTTCCGTACTAGATCGGTTGGATCGCGAAGACGTTCGACTACATCAACCGCGTTAACCTAACGCTTCCGCTTTTGGTCTACGAGGGTACGTGGACACACTCTCCCCCTCTCGTTGCTATGCATCTCCTAGATAGATCTTGCGTGATCATAGGAATTTTTTTGGTATTGCATGCTACGTTCCCCAACAGTGGCATCCGAGTCAGGTCTATGCGTAGATGATATGCACGAGTAGAACACAAAGGGTTGTGGGCGATAATAGTCAACTGCTTACCACCGACGTCTTATTTTGATTCGGCGGTATTGTTGGATGAAGCGGCCCGGACCAACCTTACATGACCACGTTCATGAGACCGGTTCCACCGACAGACATGCAACTTGTTTTGCATAAAGGTGGTTGACGGGTGTCTCATGACCCACAAGTATAGGGGATCTATCATAGTCCTTTCGATAAGTAAGAGTGTCGAACCCAACGAGGAGCAGAAGGAAATGACAAGCGGTTTTCAGTAAGGTATTATCTGCAAGCACTGAAATTATCGGTAACAGATAGTTTTGTGATAAGGTAATTTGTAACGGGTAACAAGTAACAAAAGTAAACAAGGTGCAGCAAGGTGGCCCAATCCTTTTTGTAGCAAAGGACAAGCCTGGACAAACTCTTATATGAAGGAAAATGCTCCCGAGGACACATGGGAATTATCATCAAGCTAGTTTTCGTCACGCTCATATGATTCGCGTTCGTTACTTTGATAATTTGATATGTGGGTGGACTGGTGCTTGGGTACTGCCCTTCCTTGGAAAATCATCCCACTTATGATTAACTCCTATTGCAAGCATCCGCAACTACAAAAGAAGTATTAAGGTAAACCTAACCATAGCATGAAACATATGGATCCAAATCAGCCCCTTACGAAGCAACGCATAAACTAGGGTCTAAGCTTCTGTCACTCTAGCAACCCATTATCTACTTATTACTTCCCAATGCCTTCCTCTAGGCCCAAACAATGGTGAAGTGTCATGTAGTCGACGTTCACATAACACCACTAGAGGAAAGACAACATACATCTCATCAAAATATCGAACGAATACCAAATTCACATGACTACTTATAGCAAGACTCCTCCCATGTCCTCAGGAACAAACGTAACTACTCACAAATCATATTCATGTTCATAATCAGAGGGGTATTAATATGCATAAAGGATTTGAACATATGATCTTCCATCAAATAAACCAACTAGCATCAACTACAAGGAGTAATCAACACTACTAGCAACCCACAGGTACCAACCTGACGTTTTGAGACAAAGATTGGATACAAGAGATGAACTAGGGTTTGAGAGGAGATGGTGCTTGTGAAGATGTTGATGGAGATTGACCCCCTCCCGATGAGAGGATCGATGGTGATGATGATGGTGATGATTTCCCCCTCCTGGAGGGATGTTTCCCCGGCAGAACAGCTCTGCCGAAGCCCTAGATTGGTTCCGCCAAGGTTCCGCCTTGTGGCGGCGGTGTTTCGTCCCAAAAACTTCCTCCTGATTTTTTCTTAGACGCAAGACTTCATATAGCAGAAGATGGGCACCGGAGGCCTGCCAGGGGGCCCACGAGACATGGGGGCACGCCCAGGGGGTAGGGCGCGCCCCCCACCCTCGTGGCTAGGGTGTGGGCCCTCTCTGGTTAATTCTTTATCCAGTATTTTTTATTAATTCCAAAACGTGCCTCCGTGAAGTTTCAGGACTAGTTGTGCAGAATAGGTCTCTAGTATTTGCTCATTTTCCAGTCCAGAATTCCAGCTGCCGGTATTCTCCCTCTTCATGTAAACCTTGTAAAATAAGAGAGAATAGGCATAAGTATCGTGACATAATGTGTAATAACAGCCCATAATGCAATAAATATCGATATAAAAGCATGATGCAAAATGGACGTATCAGTGTCTGTTTCTCCAACTTTAGTTGAATCGGATTTGACTACGGCCGGTCCTTGTTGAAGGTTAAAACAACATACTTGACGAAAAATCATTGTGGTTTTGATGCGTAGGTAAGAACGGTCTTGCTAGAAGCCCGTAGCAGCCACGTAAAACTTGCAACAACAAAGTAGTGGACGTCTAACTTGTTTTTGCAGGGCATGTTGTGATGTGATATGGTCAAGACATGATGTGATATAAGTTATTGTATGAGATGATCATGTTTTGTAAAAGTTATCAGCAACCGGCAGGAGCCTTATGGTTGTCGCTTTATTGTATGAAATGGAATCGCCATGTAATTGCTTTACTTTATCACTATGCGGTAGCGACAGTTGTAGAAGCAATAGTTGGCAAGATGGCAACGACGCTACGATGGAGATCAAGGTGTCAAGCCGGTGACAATGGAGATCATGATGGTGCTTTGGAGATGGAGATCAAAGGTACAAGATGATGATGGCCATATCATGTCACATATTTTGATTGCATGTGATGTTTATCTTTTATGCATCTTATTTTGCTTAGTACGGCGGTAGCATTATAAGACGATCCCTCACTAAATTTCAAGGTATAAGTGCTCTCCCTGAGTATGCACCGTTGCTAGAGTTCGTCGTGCCGAGACACCACATGATGATCGGGTGTGATAAGCTCTACGTTCACATACAATGGGTGTAAGACAGTTTTGCATGTGCAGAATACTCAGGTTAAACTTGACGAGCCTAGCATATGCAGATATGGCTTCGGAACACTGAGACCGAAAAGTCGAATGTGAGTCATATAGTAGATATGATCAACATAGAGATGTTCACCATTGAAAACTACTCCATCTCACGTGATGATCGGACATGGTTTAGTTGATATGGATCACGTGGTCATTTAGATGACTCAAGGGATGTTTATCTAAGTAGGAGTTCTTTAGTAATATGATTAATTGAACTTAAATTTATCATGAACTTAGTCCTCATAATTTTTGCATATTTATGTTGTTATAGATCAATGGTCTGTGCTACCGTTCCCTTGAATTTTAATGCGTTCCTAGAGAAAGCTAAGTTGAAAGATGATGGTAGCAACTACATGGACTGGGTCCGTAACTTGAGGATTATCCTCATTGCTGCACAGATGAATTATGTCCTGGAAGCACCGCTAGGTGCATGGCCTACTGCAGGAGCAACTCCGGACGTTATGAGCGTCTGGCAAGCTAAATCTGTTGACTACTCGGTAGTTCAGTGTGCCATGCTTTACGACTTAGAATCGGGACTTCAAAGACGTTTTGAACCTCATGGAGCATATGAGATGTTCCAAGAGTTGAAGTTAATATTTCAAGAAAATGCCCGAGTTGAGAGATATGAAGTCTCCAACAAGTTCTATAGCTGCAAGATGGAGGAGAACAGTTCTGTCACTAAACACATACTCATAATGTCTGGGTACCATAACCACTTGACTCAGCTGGGAGTTAATCTTCTGGATGATAGTGTCATTGACAGAGTTCTTCAATCACTGCCACCAAGCTATAAAGGCTTCATGATGAAGTCCCGGGCTGAAGTCCCGGTTCGTAAGGCCCTTTAGTGTCGGTTCTGTAACCGACACTAAAGGGGAGTCCCCCCCCCTTTAGTACCGGTTCAGCACAAACCGCCGCTAAAGGGCCACCCACGTGGCACAAGCCAGCGCCGGGGCGGGGAGTTCTTTAGTACCGGTTGGTAACACCAACCGGTACTACCAGGTTTGGGGGGTTTTGGGTTCATGATTTCTTTTTCCTTTAATTTTGTGTTTTCCATTTAATTCTTTTTCATTTGCTGGTATTTTACGATACTACATATTGTACACGTTATGCATATATATAAATAGAATTTCTCGTAGAACTGATCATATATATATATATATATATATATATATATATATATATATATATATATATATCATCGAATGTCTCGCACCACCATTCACACATGCACATGTATATATATACAATTTGGTATATACAATTTCTCCTACATGGAGGCATTACTGCGGTAGCGGGTAATGGAATTCTCTTGTGGGCTCTATGACATGGTCGAGCAAAAATCCCGCTATTTCCTCTGCAATTGCCCGTACGCGATCCGTTGGTACGAGCTTGTCCCGCACCTCATATTTTTAAGGAGATCAATATGCATGTATTAGTCGTTTTGTGTGATTAGATATCGATAATGGTGTAAAAATTGTGAATAGTGTTCTGGCAAACGTACCCATAGCTGTCTATCAGATGTGCTCCTTTCGGACGCCGTCATGCGAATGTTCTTGCAAACGTAGTATGCACATAAATCAGTCCCCGGCGCCTGCCTCACGACCTTTACGAGAATAGAATTCAATCAGATGATAATTAATCAAGCATGATAATTAATGGTATTGAAACTAGAATTAAAGAGATGGTAGCTAGCTAGTAGTACTTAATTAATTACTTACCTTGGGTCGAAACCAATACAGATTTTCTTTGAACGGGCCTGGAACATCTTTGATGAACCTTCGCCAAGCCCTGCACGCAGGCAAAGAAAATGAATAAAGGAGTTATTAATTAGTTGATATCAGCAAATGACGAACTAAAGAGGCCGACATATAGTTCAATAATGATTGGAATTACCTGTTGACTATCCCCTTCACGATTGAGTAGTCTTTAGCTTCTTTAAGCAGTGAGTCCAGTACTTCAACTGTTCCTTCATCAACTTTAATGATTAACAAGATCCAGTGGTACCTGCATGCGCATACATTTGCATGTATAAATATAAAAAATGATATCATGGTACCTGTAACATTTTTTAAATGATTGGATTGTGATTTCTTATATACAAATTTAAAAAATGATATCGTTGCATATGTCAAAATTCTATATGCATCTATAACATCGATCATCGTCTAACAATTTGACATTAACCTAATTCATCTAGCTAAAACTAACATTTCTAAAATTTCTAACATTTCTATAACATTTCTAACATTTCTATAACTAAAAAGCATAAAAATTTATAACATTTCTATAACTAAAAAACATAAAAATTACTAACATTTTATAACTAACAATGTGTGTGTGTGTGTGTGTGTGTGTGTGTGTGTGTGTGTGTGTGTGTGTGGCCATGGCGGGGCAGGAGCTCACCGGCGAGGCGAGGCGACGGGCGGCGGCGGGCAGCACGACGGGATGGAGACAGGCACAGGGGACGGTGACGACGGGATGGCGACAGGCAGAACGGGACTCAAGGCTACTCATGGTGGCGGCAGGGACGAGGGGTGGCGGCGAAGCGGCGATGAAGGGCGGTGACGGGGCAGAGGAGAAGAAGCAGAGGAAGAGATGAAAACCATTTAAATTCATAAGTGCTATATATAGAGGGCCTTTAGTACCGGTTGGAGCCACCAACCAAGACTAAAGGTCAAATTAACCAACCAGCGGCGGAGCGCGACCCTTTAGTACCGGGTCGTGGCTGCAACCAGTACTAAAGGGGGTCTTTAGTACCGTTGCAGCCTCGACCCGGTACTAAAGGGTGTCTGTTGTCACCCATAATGCACAAAGTTTAGTCCCACCTCGCTAGTCGAGGAGCCCTGACTGCTTATAAGCTCCTGCTGCTGGCACTGCATTGAGCTCCTCTCTAATGCAGGCCTTCGGGCCTAATACTCCTACTCGCTTGTGGGACCTCCATCGGCCTAGCGGCTCAGCATCCCGGCCCAACTACAAAGTTGGGTTTCTAGTCGTATGCTGTCGTTTGTGGCCCAAGAGGTGATTTTTTTAGTTTTTCTATTTTCTGCTTTATTTAAATTATTTTATTTATTTCTGAGTTGTTTTTTGTTGTATTTAGAGTTTATTTTGTGAATATTTTTAATTTAGGTACAAAAATACAGACTTTCTGTTTATGCGAGTAGTTTTCACATTTGAATAGTTTAAATTTGAATTATTTGAAATTTGTGTGAATCACTAGTTTGTGAATAACTTAACTTTAAAAATAGATTTTTCAGTGATTCTTTTTTCTTATGTTTAATATTAGTGTGTTTATATTCAATTTGGTAATACCTAGGTTATTAAAAAAATGAAATGCCTTTGTAACAGATGAGTTTTCGTCCGAAACCCTGATACTTCGAAAGAGATTGTCCATTTTGTACACGAAGTGCATCCAGTTTTGCCGTAACCCTCTCTACTTTTTTGCACATGTTATGGGGGTGAAATGATGATACCATGCCAACTTTCAACCTTTTCAGAGTTCATTTGAAGTGTTTTTCAATTTCAGGGTCATTTAGCTAAAAAAATCAGTAAATGCATGAAAAATAGCAAATGATGTCAGAAAGGGTTGAAAATTCATGACATGGATTTGAATGGTGCATACTAAACGCACAAAAAGCCTGGAGTTGAAATAAGTTTAAAAAAATGAAATGGCTTTGTAACATAAGTTTTCGTCTGAAACCCTGATACTTCGAAAGAGATTCTCCATTTTGTACACGAAGTGCATCCAGTTTTTTCTGTAACCCTCTCAACTTTTTTGCACATGCTATGTGGGTGAACTGATGGTACCATGCGAACTTTCAACCTTTTCAGAGTTTATTTGTAATGCTTTTCAATTTCAGGGTCATTTAACTCAAAAAAATCAGTAAATGCATGAAAAATAGCATATGACGTCAGAAAGGTACACATTTGTCTGAAGCACAAAAGTACACGTTTCAAGTGCCAAAACACATAAGCACCCTAACTATTACAAAGATTCCCTATGGTTTTTCCAAAGTGGGACTTTCTAGATAGACAAGTCCGGAAACTCACTAGAGAAGAAAGTGATGACAGTGAAGCCGATCACATCCCAGAGTGGGATCTTTGGGCCATGTGAAACTTTTTCTTCGCGTGTGTCCCTTTGCACCGTAACCATGGAGAATCTTCATCATTTAACTGGATGCTCGGGTCAATATTCACTCTGAATGGAGAAATTTCATCAAACTTTTCATAATCTTCTGATATGTCTGTCTTGTTATCCACTCCCACGATGTTTCTTTTCCCTGAAAGAACTATGTGGCGCTTTGGCTCATCGTATGATGTATTCGCTTCCTTATCTTTGTTGGGATCTACCGTAGGGTGCGTCGACTGCAAATTAAAATTTTCTTACGCGCAGAACAACCAAGAACATGCTACGGGAGATGGATCACAGTTCGTTACCACTAGACGTGCAGTGCCGTGCAGCGGAAGAAGAGTTGGGGCAGCGCGTCCGCGTGGATCGTCTCCTCCTCGTGCGATCTCCCTCGAACAGCCAGTCGTCCGATCCCACGTACAAGTTCGCCGGAGCAGCGCAGGTGCACCGCCTCTAACGGTATCCGCGCGTGCAGGAGGAACACCGTGTGGCGGACTACTAGGTCCGATCACACAGTCGGCGGCGAGTGGAGATGTCTATTCGCAACACATGCAAACCCTAGTGACAACGCCGAAGCGATCAGCTCAATGAGTGTGCCGCACCTCTGCTATATATAGGCGTCCGTCGCGGGCTCAACACTTGGGCCTCGCACGGACCCTAAAGCCCATAAGTCTACTCAGCCACAATCCGAATACAGCTCGGATCACATCCGACCAGTGTCCTCGGATCTGACCTCGTAGGTTCCTTCCCTTAAGCGCGTGACCCCTTAGGTTCAAGTCGGCTTGGTCGCAGATTCGATCACCTCTCGAATCTGACGGTTGGTAGCAGCCTCTAGCAAGGCATGCCGAACACCAAGCGCACTATGAAGCTGGTTAGCTAACCTGCACATCACACTTCCATTCCTTTTACCACACGATATATGTTGTCGAGCTCAAGGCTAGTATGTCATCCTTGTGCTAGCCCGACCTCTTTCTCGTTCCAGTGATGCCGACCACTATCCGGATTATCTCATAATCCTTGTCACATGGCCATGCTTATCCTGGTCGGATCACACGAGGGGCCCAGAGTATATCTCTCCTGGTCGGAGGGGCAAATCCCATCTTGCTCGACCATGTCTCGTAGCATGGGTCTGGACAAGCCTGAAACCTACCTTTGTAACTACCCAGTCACGGAGTAGCTTTGGTCGGCCCAAAGCAAGTAAGTCAGCATCCCGAGTACATGTGCCAGCTCAGGTCTTAGGACATAGAACGTATGTTGTTGTAGCGACCCGACCTCAGACGGTCAAGCCTCGTATTCTTGTGCCATCCTCGGATCAAGATGTCGGCACACACAAGACATCAATGTATATATCAAAGTGCAATCACATGTATAAATAACGTAAAATGATATATACCTCATAATAATCAGCGGAAACAATCAAACGGGTGTGGAGTCCCATCAACGCCATCGGCAGGTTGAGTGTAGACCGTAACCCTATATCGTAACTCTTACTCGTCGAGGAAATATCTGCAACATGATACGTTGCAGCCGTGTAGGTCAAGACATTGAATGTACCGCAAGATCACAATAAGATAAAGCGATGATAAACTATACTATATGCGGTATGGCTTTGTGGCTCAGATTCTGAGTTTTGTTTGCGTAAAAGCTAGTTTTATTTTACCTACATCAAAGGAATAATGAAGTCTGTACTATGGAGTTTTTCGTCATGACATGGTTCCGCCAACCGATGTCTCATAGCCCAAATCATCATAAGTTGCCCACAATTAAGTTATCAATCCGGTGTTGAGAGTTCCAGATAGATCCAGTCCAGAGGCTCAAATTGTCCGTGAATCGGGACACGGCTAATCGATTAGGTTATAACCCTCTGCAGAGGTTTGTACACTTTACCCGCAAGATTCGATCCTCTCTTTACGTCTCGCACTTCGTAATGTTTGAGAACAAGATGACCAAACATGGTCTTCCAAAGAGTTCCTCCGACCACCGTCCGCACTCAACCCATCCTACCGTAGTTCTACATCTGCTAGTACCGTCCCAGCCAGAGTCACAACTAAGGTCAACCAAGCCAGAGCCCATAATGACTTGCGGTTGCACAGTAAGCTTCGGGCATGAAGTATTCTTCCGTCTCTTTGAGTCTGGGTGAAGCTTTCCGCAAGATGTCATGGCGCTTCTCCATGCATCCCGCCAACCACCGGGTTCTCAGGGTGCCCACAACCGCCCTTCACCCAAGAGTGTGTATTGAAATCTGTCTCGAGTCTTGAAGTCTTGAGGTCTTGAAGATGCAGTCCTTGCAGATTCCATCATGGAGTTGTCGCCATTGACGAGAATCCTCCATTCTCACACCACTCCCGAGCACTCATACCAAACCCCGTCTACTATAGCGTAGCATTAAAATAAAATATCGTCCCGGGCTTGGTAACAGGGGGAAGGGTTCCTACCTCATGCATACTACTCAACTACAAGGATTCAATAACACTACTGAGGGGTGGTTGCAAAGATGTCACTAAATGCAATAAAACATAGGTATGAAAGCATGGTCAAAGTGAACTTGCCTGGTGATGTTGACGAAGAAGAATTATCGTTTTAAGAAATAACTTGATAGACTACTCGTCACTCTCGATGAAATCTATATAACAAACATATCATTCACATAAGCACTCACACTAACAATCAAAACAAAAGAGAGAGCGAATAAGAATCGAAGGAACTTCAAATAAAACTAGGAGTCTTCTTCTACAACATTCACAAAAATAGTTTTGTCTAACGGAAAATAAAACACTAAAATAACAGAGAATAAAATATAAATTTAGTTAAGACAAAGAAAAAAATAAAGTATTTTTTTCATAAAGCTATTTTGAAAGTATTTTCAATTGGGAGTTAAAACAGTAGAGAAATCCATTGCAAGTTATTAGCGAACTTGAATTGATTTCACGATAACAAAATAAAAATAAATATAAAAACTTGTTGAACACCTACTGTTTAACTAATAGAAACCAAACATAAACTTTCTGAAATATAAAATAAAATAATTTAAAAACAACTATAGAAAAGAAGTAGCTATAATTCAATAGAACTAAAACAGAATTTGTTTTACATGAAACAATAAGCTAAAATACTCAAACAATTTTGAAGTTTTTACCACTGGTAAATATGATCACTAGTGATCAGTAGAAAAAGAATCAAATAAAATCTATTTTAAACTCCCGAATAAGCAAAACAAGCTTTAATTCAAATCTGATCTAACTCAATTTTTATAAATCCAAACATAGACAAATTATATATTTTGGAAACTACAAGAAAATTGTGATCTAACGCAAAAAGAATCAGCATCATTGGACTTCTAGATCAAAAGTTATAAGCTAAACAAGAACGGAACTAAATCTGTTGCAGGAATAAATCTGAAAACAAAACGGAGTTACCTGACGTGAGGCAGAGATGGCAGGAAGGAGATGGCGATGTGGAGGCTGCTCGGCGAGGGGGCGAGGTCGCCAAGCGAGGGTGGGGGTGGTGGAGGAGGGGTCGGGCGCTGGGGAGGTGGCGCTGGGCGATGGGAGGTTCCAAGAGCTCCCGTGAGCGTTTCTAGGCAGGAAAAGGAGGACGGTGGCGAGAAGGCTACAGGCAGGGGGGGCGTGGTGATGGGAAAAATGGAACGAGGAAAGGAGGGGTTTATAGGCGGTCTCGGGAGGCGCTGGGATGGAAAGACGAGGGAGATCGGGAAGGTGGAGATTTCTGTCTCCATGGACATGGAAAGCTTCAGAACGTGAGAGGAAACAGAGGAAGGAGATGATCTCTTGTTGGGCTAGAATAGGAAAGTGCTTAATGGGCCAGCAGGTTTTTCCTAATAAAACGATTCCATTCCTATTTTTAAAATTAGGAAACTAAAACAATAAAAAGGAAATCAAATCAATTCGAATAAAGAGTTTTTATATACTAAAATTATCGGAAAAATAAAATGTAGATGATGAGCATTATTCCACGGCCAAAATAAAAACTTAAAAAAATGTTTTCAGAAAATCCCTAAAGGCTTTATTTCTTTTTGCAAATAATTTTTAAATAAAAACTTTGGTTTTCTTGGCTCAAATATTTTCAAAATGCCCCTGATTTTGAGGGTCATTTTCTCCGCTCTTTCTTGCTTGCAAGAATTTATTTTTCGGGTATTTCTGGGAAGAAAAATAGAGAAGCAAGTGCAAATATTTGAAAGAATTAAATTGCAAAACTCCGCTCAAATTCTTTATAGTTGAAGAAGTCATGTCATCTTCTCTCATTGATTTTAATAGGATGAATTTGAATTTACCGGAGAAGGGAAAGTCATTTTATTCCTCTCTTTCAAAAGTTTTTGAAAAGGTTCAAATTTCACTCAAGTTTAATTCACTCAAGCAAACAAACAAACAATTCAATTAATTATATTAACATTCCAAAATTTGGGATGTTACAGCTTGTACTAGAGACTCACAGATGACATATCGCTCGTCCTCATAGTTGGGTCTGTCCGACCGGGACCTTATCTCGACTCAGATTCGACTATGTCGAATCGACTGCATCTTTCCAAGTCCATATTATCCGTTAGCATCCAATGCTCCATGGCTAGTGAGACCAAGCCATCAGTCAGTGTCATATGCTAGTCTAGTTGGTCATGCCGTCCACACAGCCCTTTCGACTAGGGACCTTTTAGGACAATTATCATACAATGCATAGTCCCACAAACAAGTCGCGTACTTGCTGATACACATCATTGATAATGTCCAAGGACTATCTTTATTCATAAACACATAGGAAATATCATCATACATGATTGCCTCTAGGGCATACTCCAACAATCTTTTCTTTATCTCGGCTTGGTAGACATGTCATTCACATAGAAAACTTGCGCCACATCATTGGCTAGGACGAATGGTTCGTCTGCGTACGCAAGATTGTTGAGATCCACTGTTGTCATTCCGTACTACGGGTCTTCCGTTACCCCGCCTCATGTCATATTGACCCATTTGCACCGAAACAAAGGGACGTTTAAACCAAGTCCATAGTCAAGTTCCCATATGTCCTCTATGTAACCATAATATGTGTCCTTTCTCGTCTTGGTTGTTGCATCAAAGCGAACACCACTGTTTTGGTTGGTGCTCTTCTTATCTTGGGCGATCGTGTAAAATGTATTCCCATTTATCTCATACCCTTTGAAAGTCATTATATTCGAAGATGGTAACTTGGGCAGCAAGTACAAGTCATCTTCAATAGCGGCGTCATGCATGGCACGTGTCTGCAACCAACCAGTGAAAGTCCCCGTTTGTTCACGTGTAATCCAGTCGCCAGACTGCTCCGGGTGTTTGGAGCGTAGAAAATTCTTGTGTTCCTGCATATACGGAGCCACCAAGGCGGAATTCTGTAGAACTGTGTAGTGTCCTTGAGTGAGAGAATGCCCGTCCATACATATTATTTGATTCCCTCCTAGCGTGCCTTTTCCACCCAGTCTGCCCTTATGCCGCGATTCAGGAACACCAATCGGCTTAAGGTCAGGAATAAAGTCAATACAAAACTCAATGACCTCCTTATTTTCATGGCCCTTGGAGATGCTTCCTTCTGGCCTAGCACGGTTATGAACATATTTCTTTAAGACTCCCATGAACCTCTCAAAGGGGAACATATTGTGTAGAAATACAGACCCGTAACGCTAATCTCTTCAAGATAGGTGAACTAGGACGCAAGGCCATGATGTTGAAGAAGGATGGTGGGAACACCAACTCGAAATCCGACAAGACATTTCACCAAATCATTCTCTAACCGTGGTATGATTTCTGGATCGATTACCTTCGAGAGATTGCATTGAGGAATGCACATAGCTTCACAATGGCTAATCGAACGCTTTTCCGGTGAAGCCCCTCAATGCAATCGGAAGCGCTTGCGTCATAATCACGTGGCGTCATGAGACTTTAGGTTCGGAATTTTTCTCTGCCATATTTATTATTCCCTTTATATTCGACGAGAAGCCGACGGTACCTTCATACCGAAAGAGGCATTCAAAGAAGATTTCCTTCTCTTCTTTGGTAAGAGCGTAGCTGGCATGACCCTGATGTATGTCGTCTTTTCCGAGCATACATTGCTGGTCCTCCCGTGCCTCCGGTGTATCTTTTGTCTTCCCATACACGCCCAAGAAGCCAATCAGGGTCACGCAAAGATTCTTCGTCACATGCATCACCTCGATTGCGGAGCGGACCTCTAGGTCTTTCCAATAGGGCAGGTCCCAAAATATAGATTTCTTCTTCCACAAGTGTGCGCCTCCGTCAGCGTCATTCGGAATAGGTTGTCCGCCAGGACCCTTTCCAAAGATTACCTTCAAATCCTTGACCATATCATGTACATCAGCACCAGTACGGTGGCGAGGCTTTGTTCGGTGATCCGCCTCACCTTTGAAATGCTTGCCTTTCTTTCTTACGGGATGCCTGCTCGGAAGAAATCGACGATGTTCCAGGTACACATTCTTCCTACAATTATCCAAATATATACTGTAGGTATCATCCAAATAGTGCGTGCATGCGCGGTATCCCTTGTTTTTCTGTCATGAAAGGTTACTGAGAGAAGGCCAATCATTGATGGTCACGAACAACAATGCCTTTAGGTCAAATTATTCCTGTCTGTGCTCATCCCACGCACGTACACCTGTTCCATTCCACAGTTGTAAGAGTTCTTCAACTAATGGCCTTAGGTGCACATCAATGTCGTTGCCGGGTTGCTTAGGACCTTGTATGAGCACTGGCATCATAATGAACTTCTGCTTCATGCACAACCAAGGAGGAAGGTTATACATACATAGAGTGACAAGCCACGTGCTATGGTTGCTGCTCTGCTCCCCAAAAGGATTAATGCCATCTGCGCTTAGACCAAACCATACGTTCCTTGCATCACCTGCAAACTCCTCCCTGTACTTTCTCTCGATTTTTCTCCACTACGACCCGTCAGCGGGTACTCTCAACTTCCCGTCTTTCTTACGGTCTTCGTTGTGCCATCGCATCGCCTTGGCATGCTCTTTGTTTAGGAACAAACGTTTAAACCGTGGTATTATAGGAGCATACCACATCACCTTGGCAGGAATTTGCTTCTTCATGGGGCACTCGCCCTCGACATCACCAGGGTCATCGCGGTTGATCTTATAGCACAATGCACCGCATACCGGGCACGCGTTCAAATCCGTGTACTCACCGCGGTAGAGGATGTAGTCATTAGGGCATGCATGTATCTTCTACTTCTCTAACCCTAGAGGGAAGACAACCTTCTTTGCTTCGTACGTACTCTCGGGCAATTCGTTGTCCTTTGGAAGCATCTTCTTTAACATTACCAGCAACTTTCCAAATCCCTTGTCAGATACACCATTCTCTGCCTTTCATTGCAGTAATTCCAAGGTGTGGTGCCTAGCTTTTTCTTGTCACCCGCAATTCGGGTACAACAATTTTTGTGATCCTCTAACATGCGCCGCAACTTCTTCTTCTCCTTTTCACTTGTGCGTTTCTCTCTGATCGGCAATGGTCTGACCTAGATCATCAGCTGGCTCATCGATGCCTCTTCTTCACTTCTTCCGCATTGCCGGCTCGACTTCTTCCCGCATTGCCGGCTCAGCTTCTTCCCCATTGTTGTATCATCGTATTCAGGGAACCCATGGCCGGATAGCTATCGCCGTCCTCTTCTTCTTCATTTTCTTCCATCATAACCCCTCTTTCTTCGTGCTTGGTCCAAACATTATAGTGGGGCATGAAACCGACTCAAACAGTGGACGGAGTGGTTCTTCAGTTAGAGTAATTGTGATCATTCTTACAGGCAACACATGGACAAGGCATAAAACCATCCGCCCGCTTGTTTGCCTGAGCTGCAATCAGAAAAGTATGCACACCATCAACGAACTGGGGAGAGCATCGGTCATCGTACATCCATTGCCGGCTCATCTTCATCACACAGCACCGAATAGACCAAATTAATACAAGTTCATACATAAAGTTCATACAACACTTATTCTCATAAATCAAACATATAAATAACTCTCTAGCTAAAGCATTTAAATGCAACAACAAATGCGATCAAGATCGCAACTAAGGTAACAATTGATCCAACAACATAATGATACCAAGCCTCACTATCAATGGCATATTTTCTAATCTTTCTAATCTTTCTAATCTTTCTAATCTTCAAGCCCATTTTCTCCATCTTGATCTTGTGATCATCGACGACATCGGCAACATGCAACTCCAATTCCATCTTCTCCCCCTCAATTCTTTTCAATTTTTCTTTCAAATACTCATTTTCTCTTTCAACTAAATTTAGCCTCTCGACAATAGGGTCGGTTGGAATTTCTGGTTCACATACCTCCTAGATAAAAATACCTATGTCAACTTGATGGGCATAATTTGTCATAAACACGAAATGCAACAAAATAGTTATAAGAAAATATACCACATCCGAAACATAACCCGGACGAGGGCCGACGGGGACGGATATCAAAACCATGGCACTATGAATAACAAAACAACGTACGAGTAAGATAATTATACAAGTAACTATATATCTAAATTACACAAACATGATTTTTTTATATAAAAAGATAAGAACAAGATGCTCACCCCACAAGGTGGTGCTGGCGACAGGACGGTGCGGATGATCAACGGTGGTTAGGACGGAGACGGGAAGGCACTAAGTAAACCACACCTACATATGCAAACTAAGAGTTATTTTGAGCTCAAATTTCATATAAATCAAATAAACTAGCTACCACATATAATTCCACCCAAATTATTAAAACCCACAAATTAATGACTATATAAAGCATTGCAAGAGCTAATCTAGCAATGAGAGATGAAAGGACAAAGTTGCTTACCTTTGTGCTAACTTGAATGGATGGGGGCCTTCGAATCTTGACAAAATTTGGGCAAAATGTGTGATCAGCTCAAGGTAGAGGGGAAGAACAGAGAGGAGAGGGGAAAGGGGAAAAACAGAGCAAGCTCGATCACGGGTGGACGAAGGGTTTATATGGGACGACCTTTAGTACAGGTTCGTGCCACGAACCGGTACTAAAGGTGCTGGAGGGGCCCCAGACTGACAACATCCTGCCACCACTCTCTTTAGTACCAGTTCGTGGCACGAACCGGTGCTAAAAGTTCGTCACAAACCGGTACTAATGAAAGCGGCCCGCCTAGCCGTTGGAACCGGCACTAATGGTCACATTAGTGCCGGCTCAAATACAAACCAGGACTAATGAGCTGAACATTTGACCCTTTTTCTACTAGTGAAGGGATGGAAAAGACAATTCCCGAGCTCTTCGCAATGCTTAAGGCTGCGGAGGTAGAAATAAAGAAGGAGCATCAAGTGTTGATGGTTAACAAGACCACTTGTTGGGGATATTACTACTGGGCGTAAACCGGCCAGGAGAGGCCGGGTTATCCCCATAATGGTTCACTGTACCTGAAGCCCATGAAGACAGACGGTGGTGCTTTATGAAGGCCCAGGGCCCAAAGACGATTTAAGGTCTATAGACGTAAATCGACATTGATATATAAACTTGTGTTGTAAGATAGAAAGAGCAGCGACCGAGCCGGACACGTTTATGAGCCGGCCTTGGGACCCTGTAAACCGACGGGCGTCAACCCATGTATATAAGGGGACGACCCGGCGGCGGTTTAGGATCAACAGACAACAACTCGAGACCCAGGCAAAGGTATTCGCTCCCTGGTCATCGAAACCCTAGCAATCCCACAACAACTGGATCGTAGGCTTGTACCTTCACCGCAAGGGGCTGAACCAGTATAAACTCTCTGCATCCCATGTCTGCTTTAACCCCTTTAAGCTAACCCGTTGTGATTGAAAGGATCGATATAGTTGACTAGAGGGGGGGGGGGTGAATAGGCAACTAACAATTTTTAGGCTTTTCTTTACCAATTTAAACTTTGCAATAATAAAGGTTGTCTAGATGTGCAACTAGGTGGACAACCTATATGATGCAAACAACACAAGCACAAGAGCAAGCAAGGATAGGAACACAAATAAACTTGCACAAGTAAAGGGATAAGATAACCAAGAGTGGAGCCGGTGGAGACGAGGATGTGTTACCTAAGTTCCTTCCTTTTGAGGGAAGTACGCTCCATTAGAGCGGTGTGGAGGCACAATGCTCCCCAAGAAGCCACTAGGGCCACAGAATCTCCTCACGCCTCGCACAATGCAAGAGCCGTGATTCCACTATTGGTGCCCTTGAAGGCGGCGACAAACCTTTACAAACAAGGTTGGGGCAATCTCCACAACTTAATTGGAGGCTCCCAACAACACCACGAAGCTTCACCACAATGGAATATGGCTCCACGGTGACCTCAACCGCCTAGGATGCTCAAACACCCAAGAGTAACAAGATCCGCAAGGGATAAGTGGGGAATCAAATATCTTGTGGTGGAAGTGTAGATCGGGCCCTTGTCACCCAATCCCGAGCAAATCAACAAGTTTGATTGGCTAGGGAGAGAGATCGGCCAAAATGGAGCTTGGAGCAATAATGGAGCTTAGAGAGAGAAGAGGTGGTCAACTAGAGGTAGAAGACGCCTTTATATAGTCGTGGGAAAAATCCAACCGTTATCCACATATTCAGCCCACGACGCTGCGGTACTACCGCTCGTGGGGGCGGTATTATCATGAGGCTGCGCGGTACTACCATGGCGGACCACGGTACTACAGCACAGCAGCAGACAGCCGGAACTAGCTCGACTAAGGGGCAGTATTATCGCTATGCTGCGGTACTACCGCTTCCCTTGCGGTACTACCGCAAGGCGGAGAGTCACGGCACGAAGGGCGCGGATGAAATAAATTACATCCGTGCCAACTTCGCTGAAACGCGGTGGTACAAAATCCGACGCGGTACTACCGCTCCCGAGGAGCGGTACTACCAGAAGGCGCACCTACTACCGTGAAACTACGGTACTTAGGAGGGCCACGTACTACTGCTCATAGGGAGCAAGATTACCGTGGGCTCCAGCGGTACTACCGCTACCGGACGAGCGGTACTACCGTGGTGGGCGCGGATGTAAAATACATCCGCCCTACTACCGCACCGAGCGGCACTAGGTTCAGGAGCAGCGGTACTACCGCTCGGAGGAGCGGTACTACTGTGACACCCAGCGGTATTATCACAGTGTACTTGCGGTACTACCGCAAGTACAGTAGTAGTTGTCGATTTCCGCACAACCAAGATAACGAAGGAAGCTCCAAAATGCAGGGAAAGGAGGGACAAGTGTACGTGTTGATTCCGCCCAAACCTTTCCGGACGCAGACCCCTCTTAATAGTACGGCTCTCCTCGACTCAAATCCACCAAAAGAAACGAGGGGCGACGCCGTCTTCAATAGTCTCCGAGGGGCACCGAATCGTCACGTGCCTAGTGATGAACCATCTGAGGAACTCAAAGCATACGATTAGTCCCGCAAAAGTATCGTCATCAATCACCAAAACACTTACGGGATAAATATGCCCTTACAATCTCCCCCTTTTTGGTGGATTGATGACAATACGAGATTTGCACAAAGATACAATAATATAGAGCAAGGGCAAACCCCTCCTCTCCAAAATATAGACGGGCTCCCCCTAGATGTGTGCACTCTGGATGAATGCTTTGGACTGCATAGCACACGTACTAGGATCACCACTCCCCCTATATTTTAGAGACAAAGGCCCGAAGAATAACATCTAAGCAACATATAGCACGATATAACACAAGCTTGCTAAGATAGATAGAGTGCATATGTATTACACTATATGAAGGAAAAGCAACTAAAACGAGGTTCAAACGAGGTTCAACCGAAAACGCAATAAACACACCAAACACGAACATGACACAAGACTCGCAAATCCCTACGCTCTCTCCTCCTTTGGCATCGAGACGCCAAAAAGGCATAGAGGACACCTACACACAAGCGGTGGCTCAAGCAGGAGGGAACTCGTCCCAACCCTCTCCGCCGACTCCTCAAGAAGCAGGATGAACTCCTCGACGCCCTCCTCGTAATCAGTCCACTTGTAGCCTTGCTTCTCCATCCACTCGGCCTCCGGAGTGATGTGCTCCTCGACCCGCCTGAGACACATCCTCACCATAGAGCTTCAAGATCTTCCCGTCCCCGCGACGACTCTCCTTGGATGCCACGTGAGTCCTGTCTTCGCCCCTTGGCTTGCATGCGAAAAGAGTCTTCATCTTGTCCTTCACCGTGGCCCATGAAGGCATAGAGGAGCTCTGGGAAGGCCTAGCAGCATGGCCCTCAGCAACATTCTCGGCGCCAGCATCCTCCTCTCCAACAGCAGCCCTAGCAGCAGACGCCTCGGCACGAGTAGTAGTGTTGGCCCAGTTGGGTTTGACATGCAGACAGATGGGTCATGGCGAATCCAGTCAGGGGCAAGGAACTCCTCACCAGGGAACATCTTCTCCCAGGTCCTCGAGATCAGCAGAAACAGATAGGGCCCGTAGATAGGCACTTTGCGGTTGAACACCGCAAACCGAAGCTCACACCACATGATGTGAGAAACATCAAGTGGCTGGGTCTGAGACAAACGAGCCTCCTCGCAGATGAGCATCATATCCACCATATAGGCATGGACCTTGTCCTTGTCACCAATGCGAGGGAACAAGGAGTTGCGGAAGATGCGGTACATGATATCCAGAAAAGAGTTGAGCACCAACCCTATCTTGCCACTTGGAAGCGTCTTCTCAACATAGTACGGTGCAAGCCTGTCCTTGTTGGCGAGTCGAGTTGGCATGGGGCGAACACCCACGGAGAGTCGAGCCCGCCATCGAACTTGGAGCAAATCCATGAACTCCTTCCATGTAGCAATCGACTTACGGCCATTGGTCATCCAGCCATCCTCCTCTCCTCATTAGGGTGAAAGTAAATGAAGCAAAGAACCCACCAATGAGCTCAGGATCATAGTCAAGGTGAAAGGATATCACATGCTCAATGCCAAACTGCTCCACCAAGTCCAGAGCCTCTCCAAAGTAGGCACGGAACTTGTCCTTCCTCAAGTGATGCATGTCAATCCACTTCACATCCACATAGGTATTCTTCTTGTTCTTGATGACATCCAGATAGACGTTGGTTTGATGCTTGTTCCAGAACAGCTCACAGCCCCTGACAGAGGAACGAGGGGTCACGTACGGATCAATTTGCCTGAGACGGACATAGTCAGATTGGGGCATCTCATCCATGCCCTTGGCGGGCTCCTTGAACTTGTTAGCAGTAGTCTTGACATGGCGCTTGGGGGCAGAGGAGGAGCCCTCTGGTGCTTCACCGGGGTTGCGCAGACGCTTGGAGCCAGTGTCACGGCTGGGATTGGACCGGCGAGAGCCACCACCTGAGACACACACGCAAAGCACCAAAGACGCAAAGAAAATCAATGCAAAGGCCACGATGAAGCACAAGAAACACATAGGAGACATATGAGAAAGTTGGCATGCGATAGGTGTGAGCCACGGGATCGCCACGCCACGGCACTAAAGCATTAGTATCGCTCCAAACGCGGTAGTACTGCGCGAGGTCACGGTAGTACCGTGGTTGGAGCGAAGTAAGGATTTAGTGCCGCCTGAGCGCGGTAGTACCGCACCAAGGGCGGTAGTACTGCAAGCGGTAGTACTGCGTACATACGGGCGGTAGTACAGCGTCAGCAGAGATCCAACTAGCGATTTGAATCTGAAAAGAACCGCGAAACAACGGCGGTGCTACAATGATCAGATCTAGCGCATGACAACAATACACATATAAATCCTATGCAATACCACACTCCTTCATCCTATTCTTGCAGAGATTAAGCCTATCAATCTCAAGAACACACAAGCCTCCCCCAAAACCTAGAAACACCAAACACCATCAACATGGAGAGGGAGTTGGGGAAAACCTGGGTCCATAGCAAGAGCACGTGGTGGGGAACGATCCCACCGGTCGGAATCACGGGAGGGCAGCCGGTGGAGGAGATCCGGCGAAGAACGCCGGTTCCGTTCTTGAGCAAGGGAGAGAAGGAGGCGACGTGGAAAGAGGACCGCGAATGGGTATGGGGAGCTAGGATTCCCCCTGCCCGGCCTTATCCCCACGCCCCCGAACCGGCGCGGTAGTACCGCTCGGGCGGAAGTTCCGCACCGAGGCGGTAGTACCGCTCAACCAGGCGGCAGTAAAAAATTACTGCCGTGTGGTCGCGGTAGTACTGTGCTCCATAGCAAGCGGTAGTACTGTGGCAGGCTGCGGTAGTACCGCAGCTGGCAGCATGTAGTACCGTGAACTCAAGTCACCGCAAGTTTCAAAACGAGAAGAGGGCCTTTGCAAGGAAA
Organism: Aegilops longissima; assembly: GCA_021605205.1. Classification (NCBI taxonomy): domain Eukaryota; kingdom Viridiplantae; phylum Streptophyta; class Magnoliopsida; order Poales; family Poaceae; genus Aegilops; species Aegilops longissima. Next base: position 245,535,368 of record CM038682.1, on the reverse strand, counting down.
CTTTTCACACACAAGGAACCACAAGATCTAGCACAAACCAGAGGCAAAAGACAACAAGAAACCACTGTTTACAAGGCCTCTCAAGGAGAGAGGGCGGTGGCAAGCCACCTATGTTTGAGTTGGATGGTATGGCACCGCAAGAATTATCCTTGGGCCCATGACCAAAACTCGCCTTTGGAACACAAGTACCATAAAAATGGCTAATGTGAAAGAGGTGATCGATTTATGCATAATGGGGGAGGGAGAGTTCATTGAGAGAACAACACTCCCCTATGTCCATGCCTACACCTAAACTAGACAACAAGTTGAGTGTGGTGGGAGTGCACGGCTCAAGTCACATTGCTCAAATCGATGATATTTAGCTCATGCCTTAACTCATGAAATCTTGCTTCATCTAAGGGCTTCGTGAATATATCTGCAAGGTTATCCCGAGTGTTGACATACTTGAGCTCGATCTCCCTCGCCTAATGTGATCCCGGATGAAATGATACCAATCTCGATGTGCTTCGTCTTGAAGTGTTGCACGGGTTGAGAGAAATCTTGATGGCACTTTCATTATCACACCAAAGAGGCACTTTGTCACAAATGACACCGCACTCCTTTAAAGTTTGCCTCATCCATAGGAGTTGAGCACAACAACTACCGCCGCCACATATTCCGCTTGATGGACGAGAGAGACACAACTTTGCTTCTTGGAAGACCAACTTACCAAGGAGCAACCAAGAAATTGGCACCCTCCTAAGTGGACTTCCTATCCACTTTGTCTCCGCCCAATCGAATCTGTAAATCCTTCAAGCTTGAAGTTTGCTCCTCTTGGGTACCATAAGCCAAAGTTTGGGGTATGAGCCAAATATCGAAGATTCGCTGACCGCCACATAGTGACTTTCCTTCGTGCGGCTTGAAACCGTGTACACATTCCCACACTCAACATGATATCCGGTCTAGATGCACAAAGGTAAAGCAAGGATCCAATCATGGAGCGATATACCTTTTGATCCACCGCTTTACCATTGGGATCAATGTCAAGTTGGCACTTGGTGGGCATTGGAGTAGTAGCCGGCTTGACATCACTTAGCTTGAATCTTTTGAGCATGTCTTGAGTGTATTTGGCTTGGTTGATGAAGGTTCCTTCTCTTCTTTGTTTGATATCGAAACCAAGGAAGAACTTCAACTCTCCCATCGAAGACATCTTGAACTTGGAGGTCATGAGAGCGGCAAATTCCTCATTGAAAGCTTTGTTAGGAGAACCAAAGATAATATCATCAACATATAGTTGGCATACAAACAACTCCCCATTGACCTTCTTAGTAAAAAGAGTGGGATCGATTTGCCCCACTTCAAATCCACGATCTTGTAACAACTCGGTAAGGTGGTCATACCACGCACGTGGGGCTTGTTTAAGGCCATAGAGTGCCTTATCGAGTTGATACACATGATCCGGGAAGTAGGGGTCCTCGAACCCGGGGGGTTGCTTGACATAGACCAACTCATTAATGGGACCATTAAGAAAAGCACTTTTCACATCCATTTGTTGCAACTTAAAGTTGTGATGGGAAGCATAAGCAATCAACAAATGAATGGATTCAAGACGAGCAACGGGAGCAAAGGTTTCACCGTAGTCTATACCCTCGACTTGGGAGTAGCCTTGTGCTACCAATCTTGCCTTGTTGCGAATGATGTTCCCATGAGCATCTTGCTTGTTCTTGAAAATCCACTTGGTTCCAATGACGTTGTGGTTCTCCGATGGCCTTGGCACCAATCTCCACACCTTGTTGTACTCGGGTTGTTGAGTTCTTCATGCATGGCATTGAGCCAATCCGAGTCTTGAGCGCCTCATAGACCTTTTGAGGTTCAACACAAGAGACAAACGCGTGATGTTCACAATAGTTTGCCAATTGTCTACGAGTGCTTACCCTTTTCTTAGGCTTCCAACCACATTCTCCATGAGATGGCCTTTGGTGGTGAGTTTGAAGCAATTTTGGCGGCACGACGCCTAATTCCTCCTCGGAGGTGAGATGAGGAGGGGTCACTTGATCATCTTGAGCGCCGCCTTGAGCATGATCTTCATCTTGAGCATGCTCGGGAGAGAACTTGACCTTGGGCATCATTTGAGGTGATATCATCGCCTTGAACACGATCTTGCCCTTGGTCTTGTTCATGAGGTTGAGGGCCTTCACTTTGTTCTTCTAAGTGTGGGCCTTGGGTTGGTGATGGCTCCACTTGAGTGGAGCATTGTCCTTCTCCTTCGCCACAAGGGGTTCCTCAATGGGTAGGATAAAACCAACTCCCATTCTTCTTATGGCTTGGGAGGAATTTCATCACCTACATCACAAGTGCCACTTTGCTCCACTTGGGAGCCGTTATTCTCATCAAACTCCACGTTACACGCCTCCTCAATAAGTCCCGTGGATTTATTGAGGACACGGTAAGCATGAGAGTTTGTAGCATAACCAACAAATATGCCCTCATGAGCTCTAGCTTCAAATTTAGACAAATGAACACCTTTCTTGAGAATGAAACACTTACACCCGAACACCCGAAAGTACTTGAGGTTGGGCTTGTTGCGGTGAGTATCTCATAAGGAGTCTTGTTCAAGCCTTTGCGGAGATAGAGCCGATTGGATGCATGACATGCGGTGTTGATGGCTTCGGCCCAAAAGTTGTATGGAGACTTGAACTCCGCCATCATGGTCCTTGCCGCATCCATCAACGTCCGGTTCTTTCTCTCTCGCAACACCATTTTGTTGAGGGGTATATGGTGCAGAATATTGATGCTTGATTCCCTCATCACTAAGAAACTCATCCAAGGTGTAGTTCTTGAACTCGTGCCGTTGTCACTTTTTATAGTCAAGATCTTTGCATTATGTTGACGTTGAGCTTCATTTGCAAAGTCGATGACGGTTTGTTGAGTCTCACTCTTCCTCTTGAAGAAATATACCCAAGTGTATCTTGAATAGTCATCCGCAATCACCAAGCAATACTTTTTACCTCCAAGACTATCAAATGATGGTGGCCCAAAGAGATCCATGTGAAGGAGCTCCAAGGGTCTCTTTGAGTATATGATGGTCGGGAGGGTGAGCCTTCTCATGAAGCTTTCCTTCAATACAAGCACCGCAAGCACGATCTTTGGCAAAACTAACATTTGTTAGTCCACGGACATGGTCCCCTTGAGAAGACTTTGCAAAGATCTCATATTGACATGGGCTAAACGGCGATGCCAAAGCCATCCCACGCCAACTTTAGCCATTAGGCATGTCGTGGTCTTAGTGGGTCGCTCCAAAAGTTAATCACATAGAGACCGCTTTCGACATGCCCAACAAAGGCTACTTTAAGAGTCTTGCTCCACAAGAGGGCCACGTATCAATGTCAAAGAAGGTAGCAAAACCCATGACTGCAAGTTGACGAACGGAAAGCAAATTGTATGCAAGGGACTCAACAAGCATGACTTTCTCGATCGTAAGATCATGAGAAATGACAACCTTGCCGAGACCCAATACCTTAGAATGTGATGCATCACCCCACTCGACATTGGTGGGCATAGATGGAATCTCTTGCACGTCCACCACCATGTCCTTGCTCCCGGTCATATGATTTGTTGCTCCACTATCGAGCAACCATGATCCCCCACCGGAAGCAAACCCCTACAAGAGATCAATGCTTGGTTTTAGGTACCCATTTGGTAATGGGTCCTTTGATGTTAGTAACGAGGGTCTTAGGAACCCAAATAGACCATTCAATGTACTCATAAGAAGAACCAACAAATTTAGCATAAACATGCCCATCACTAGCACGGCACAACACATATGAGGGGTTAAAGTCGCCGGCTATGTTCATGGGAATGACGTTGTCCTTCTTGGCATTGCCACCCTTTGCACGTTCTTCTTCTTCTTGAAGCACCTCTCCCTCCCTCACAAAAGTTTGCTTGAGAGGAGGAGGTTGCTTGGTCTTGTCATTCTTCTTCTTGCTCTTGGGCTTGGGCGCGAACCCAATCCCCTCCTTGGCCACAACTTCCTTTTGATTACTCAAAAGGTCGTTAAGGTTCTTCTCACCTTGAATGCATGTGACAAGGCCCTTTTCAAGTTGCTCCTTCAACTTAGCATTCTCCTCAACAAGATGCACATGCTCACAACAAGGGTTAGTAGCATTTGCATTATAAATCAATATCATATGAGGAAAGGTGGCTTTCTCCTTGGTTAGATTCACTTGGAGTTGATCATGACTCTTTGAGACTAGCATGAGCACCCTTCAAGACTTTGTGAGCCTTGTCGAGAATGTCAAAGTCCTCGTTGAGTCTAGCAAGATCAACTCCAAGCTTTGCCTTCTCGGAGCTAAGCACACGAGACACAACAAGAGCATGATCAAGGTCTTTCTTTAATTTAGCATGATCATCGTTGTATGACTCCTCAAGAGCCAAACGAAGACCACGCTCTTCCTCAAGAGCATTGGAAAGATCTGAAATCTCATCGGCATAGTCACGACTATGCCCTTCCATCTTAGAGATGGTTTCTTCATGGGTCTCGATCATGACATTGGCTTCACTAAGTTGTTCCAAGAGAGCAACGGTGCTTCTTGGATTTGCCCTTGAGTTTACTCATAAAGATCTCAAATTCATTTTCCTCCACATTAGTCCTCTCATGTTCATCAATGCAATCCGTCAAAGAAGAATGATTGATGATGATAGTTTTGATGTTGGGGTTACCTTGTTGGTGGCTTTAGCCATGAGGCACTTGGCGGTGATGCTTTCATTGGGTGAACCAAGAGAGACACCGAGGAGTCATTGCAATGGCCACGGAGGCCATGGCAACCGATTCACCATCCTCCTCATCATCATCATCCTCATTGTACTCTTCTTGAACCACCAAGGCTTTGTGAGAGTCTTCTTTGGGAAGTTGCTCTTGTTGGGGAAAGACTTGGCCTTGTCCTTACGGATGAGCTTGCCACCATTGTCTTCCCTCTTCTCATATGGACACTCCGCAACAAAGTGACTCACATTGCCACAATTGAAACAAGTCCTCACTCGTTGCTTGCCCTTAGTGCCACTTGAGTTGCTCTTGTTGAAGTTGGGCCTTGAGTTCTTCTTGCTCAAAATTGTCTTGAAGCAAGGGCCATGTGTTCATGATAATCATACTTAGTATCTTCGAGGTTGCTCTCTTCTTCTTCCTCCTCTCCATCTTCTTCGACACAAATCTTGGCCTTCAAAGCGAGGTTGGGCTTCTTTGCTCTTTGGGAGCGAAGCACCGCATTGTCGGCGGTCTTGTCCAATATGCTCATAGCCACAAACTCATCCAACACATCACTTGAGGACAGGGTGTGGAAGTCCGTCGATTGACGGATGACGGAGGACATGGCTTTGTGGTAGGGCATCATTGCCTTGAGGAATTTGCGCTTGATCCAGTTGTCATCTGTCCTTACTTCCATGATCCCGAGGGAGACAACAAGCTTGGTTACTCTCTGATAGAGCTCACGAGGTTCTTCTTCTTCCTTCATTGCAAACTCATCGGCTTCATCTTGGACCACTTCATAATTGGAACGTTGAATGCTTGCGCTTCCTCGATAAAGGGAAACCACCTTGAGCCAAGCATCTTTGGCACGGGAGTAAGGCCGGAGATGAGGGAGATCTTCAGGAAGGATTGCTTCTTGGATGATGAAGAGAGCATTCTCATTGAATTGATGGTCCACGACCTCTCTTGGAGAAAAGTTGCTCGGATCATGCGGATAGAAACCTTCTTCAATGATTCTCCAAAGGTTAGTGTTCACATGATATAAAGGACGCTTAAAACGATAAACCCAAGAATCAAAATCCTCCTTTTTATCAATCTTAGGTGGTGGACCGGCATGAATCAAATGAGTGGAAGGAATCGGTCCACCATAAATGGGAGGTTGCACATGGGCAAAGATGCCGGTGCCATTCTTACCACTAGACGAGGGGGCTTTCTCACTAGTAGCTTCCCCCTTATCGGAGTTAGCATCCGCTCCCATGTTGGCGGGATCACCCACTTTCACGGGTGCGGTGGAAAGTTTAAGCCCTTCTAGGAATTCCTTAAACATGTCCTTGACCTTGCTCGTCATGGAGTTTTTCAATGTGTCCAACGCCACATTGAATTCCTCACGAGAGATCGAGGTACCCCCATCTCCCGTAGATGATATCGGATTCACACCGGACTGCTCCCCCACATCATCTACGACGTCGACCATACTCTTCGGACGGTAAAGTCCTTAAAAAGAGACGAGGCTCTGATACCAATTGAAAGGATCGATATAGTTGACTAGAGGGGGGGGGGGGTGAATAGGCAACTAACAATTTTTTAGGCTTTTCTTTACCAATTTAAACTTTGCAATAATAAAGGTTGTCTAGATGTGCAACTAGGTGGACAACCTATATGATGCAAACAACACAAGCACAAGAGCAAGCAAGGATAGGAACACAAATAAACTTGCACAAGTAAAGGGATAAGATAACCAAGAGTGGAGCCGGTGGAGACGAGGATGTGTTATCAAGTTCCTTCCTTTTGAGGGAAGTACGTCTCCGCTAGAGCGGTGTGGAGGCACAATGCTCCCCAAGAAGCCACTAGGGCCACCAGAATCTCCTCACGCCCTCAAGACAATGCAAGAGCCGTGATTCCACTATTGGTTCCCTTGAAGGCGGCGATCAACCTTTACAAACAAGGTTGGGGCAATCTCCACAACTTAATTGGAGGCTCCCAACAACACCACGAAGCTTCACCACAATGGAATATGGCTCCACGGTGACCTCAACCGTCTAGGATGCTCAAACACCCAAGAGTAACAAGATCCGCAAGGGATAAGTGGGGGGAATCAAATATCTTGTGGTGGAAGTGTAGATCGGGCCCTTGTCACCCAATCCAGAGAAAATCAACAAGTTTGATTGGCTAGGGAGAGAGATCGGGCCAAAATGGAGCTTGGAGCAATAATGGAGCTTAGAGAGAGAAGAGGTGGTCAACTAGAGGTAGAAGACGCCTTTATATAGTCGTGGGAAAAATCCAACCGTTATCCACATATTCAGCCGCGACACGCAGGTACTACATGGCAGCAAACACGTGCCGGAACTAGCGACTAAGGGCAGTACTACCGCTATGCGTGGTACTACCGCAAGGCGGAGAGTCACGGTTCGAAGGGCGCGGATGAAATAAATTACATCCGTGCCAACTTCCGCTGAAACTGCGGTGGTACAAAATCCGACGTGGTACTACCGCTCCCGAGGAGCGGTACTACCAGAAGGCGCCTACTACCGTGAAACTACGGTATTTCGGTAGGAGGGCCACGGTACTACGGCTCATAGGGAGCAGTACTACCGTGGGCTCCAGCAGTACTACCGCTACTGGACGAGCGGTACTACCGTGGTGGCGCAGATGTAAAAATTACATCCGCCCTACTACCGACCGAGCGGCACTAGGCACAGGAGCAGCGGTACTACCGCTCGGAGGAGCGGTACTACCGTGACACCCAGCGGTACTACCACGTGTACTTGCGGTACTACCACAAGTACAGTAGTAGTTGTCAGATTTCCGCACAACCAAGATAACGAAGGAAGCTCCAAAATGCAGGAAAGGAGAGACAAGTGTACGTGTTGATTCCGCCCAAACCTTTCCGACGCGACCCCTCTTAATAGTACGGCTCTCCTCGACTCAAATCCACCAAAAGAAACGAGGGGCGACGCCGCCTTCAATAGTCTCCGAGGGGCACCGAATCGTCTCGTGCCTAGTGATGAACCATCTGAGGAACTCAAAGCATACGATTAGTCCGCAAAAGTATCGTCATCAATCACCAAAACACTTACGGGTTAAATATGCCCTTACAGCGATGGCTCCACGACTAAGTCCTTTCTCTAGGACATCTGCCATGACAAAACCACGACAGTTGGCGCCCATCGTGGGGCTATCGCACGATGGTTTCGAGTTCTTAGAGGGCAGCTTCGAAGGGCTCAAGGGATACGCTGTGGGCCGGATGACCAAGAGTCGTCGCGGCAAGATCTACGTCAACGATGCAGGCTAGGGCCCCGAGGCCGGCTCAATCGAGTACGGGTACCGGGTCCCCTTCGGCGGCATACACGTTTTCATTGGTAAGATCGGCGAACCGGGCCTTGAGCCGGACATCTGCACCGGCATCGTCGAGACGGCTCAGCGTGCGAGATCTGCCCGGGTTAAGCCTGTCATGAAGCGTGCCTTCGTGGGAGTCATCCACAGAGTGGAATCTGAGGATAGATCGGAATCTGGTGGTGAAACCGTCGTCTATTCCGGCGACGAGTCGTCGACCGGAGAGACCGAGTCATTGTACCAGTTGCAAGATGGCCAGATTGGGGGCTGTTCCGATGGCGACAGTATTCCGGACCCCTTTGATCCGCCGAATCGGGTTGCGATCTTCATGGCCGGTACACAGCCAGCGCTCCACTCTTCGACCGTAGCGGCGATGATTTCTGGATCAGCATCAACGATAGCGGCCGGGGCAGGAGGCCCCGTGCGACCGCCGGCTCAGGTTTTATCTGATTTATTTGACGCCTTGGCAGCATTGATGGCGGAGGTTAATCCGGCGAATCAAGATGAGCATAATGCGGAAATCACGAAGGTGAAAGATCAGATAACCCAGGCAAGGCCGACCTGGCAGCTAAGGATACCAGGATGGCTGCGGAATGGGCCGCATTGGATGCACAGGCTTACCGGCTTATGTTGGATCAGAGCGCGTCAAACGATGTCATGAGGAGAAGGTACCGGTCTCACCTGCCGCTGGTTTACGAGGCCAGGAACCTCTTTAATACCCCAGGAGCAGGGACCAGTAATCCGCCAGTGATAAACCGGACAAAGGCACCTGGAACGGGAGCGCCGGCTCAGCAGCGTCCAACAGATCCGCCTCGTCAGAACAATGTCCCGTCACAACACGTCCCAACACCGCCGGGTCACTACTCTAACCCGATGGATAACATTGTTGTTGCCGCTTCACGACTGGCGGCTCTCCCGATCGAAGGCGCGTCCCCGGTAGCGGTCGATACGTGACGGGCTAGGGAGGTCCTTCAGACAACTTTAACTCAGCAGCAGGCTTATTCATATAGTCGCGAAAGAATCCACTCTACTCCCCGCCCAAGCGGGAGTTACAGCAGGCATATCGATGAACCGGCCGTGTCAAGCAGTGCACGAAACCGTAATCCGCCCCGCGGCCATAACCCGGCGGGTGGCGGTGGTGATGCTCAGGATGTGGTAGATCGTGCTAGGGCACGTCGAGAGGTCGAGTTAGCGGCGCAGCATGAAGCCCGCCAACTTACTCCGGTTCATTCAACCACATCGGTGGAACTAGGGGTTACTTCCAGCTCTTTGGGAGTGTCGTGTCTCGTCCCAGCACTGCGCAACGTGCGCCTGCCCAAGGATTTCAAGGGCCCACGTAAAGTGCCAAAATACACCGCTGATTTATCCCCAAGCCATGGGTTGAAAGCTATGAGATGGCAATGGAGATGCTGGATGTGGATGATGTGGCGTGTGCTAAATACTTCACCATGATGCTGGAGGGGACAACCCGCACTTGGCTGAAGAACTTGCCGGCTAACTCCATTGGGTCATGGGCCGAATTAAGGGCCCAGTTTATCCAGAATTTCAAGGATACATGCAAGCAGCCCATGTCAATTGTGGACTTAGCTGCCTGTGTCCAGGAGGAAGAAGAATCAACAACCCGTAGGGTGCACCGGGTTTCGGAGATTTTGCATTCATCGGACCGCATCAACGCTGATACAGCAGTTTTGACATTGGAAGGCAATTGCCGGTTTGCACCTCTGAAGTTGAAGTTGGACGGATCAAACATCATTGTAATGACATGGGAACACTTATGGCAGCTCTGGTAAAGTATGCCGACTCTTATAGTACCAAGGACCCCGAGTCTGACGATGACAAGACAGGGAAGGGAAAGAAGAGTGGCAACACCAAGGGGCAGCGGCATAACCCGGCGGGTCATGGAAACAACGGTAAGCGTAAAGCGGATAACAACTTAGATTTTGTGGCTAATACCAACACACAGGACAAAGGCCAGCGGCGTAAGGGTAAACCGCCCCAGCGTGGTGGAGGACCAAGTCCTAATCCGGAGTGCCTGTCTTATCTGTTAAACCAGCCTTGCCCAAAGCACGGGACGCAGGACAAACCGTCCATGCTCCTCTGGAAAGATTGTTATATCATGCAGGAGTTCAAAAATTCCGACTTTTTTCGGTATGATCACGGACCGGGCGGCGGTTCAGGCCCTAGACCTCATGGGCCGGGTTACGGTGGAGGCAGTTCCGGTTCAGGTTTTCACGGTAATCAGAGCAAACATGGTAATCAAGGCAATCAGGGCAATCAAGGTAGTTATAATCATCAGGGCAATCAGCAGCAACAACAGCAGTCGGGTTACCAGAGCAACCCGAAGCAGTTGAATAGTGGGCAATATCATGTTTCACCACTAGTCTATGCAAGCGCGATCAGAAACTCCATAAAAGGGCAGTAAATTCCATTGAACCGGCGGTGCCTCGTTACTTGTGCTAGTCTGAGCAGCCGATCGTGTGGAGTAGAGAGGATCATCCACCCCGGGTTGATAATCCGGGTCATCTGGCATTGGTGGTGGCACCTTAGGTTGGAGGTTATAAGTTCACTAAGGTACTCATGGATGGGGGGAGTAGTATCAATATTCTTTATTATGAAACCTTCCGTCGCATGGGGTTAACAGATAAAAATCTTAAGCCGTCCAATACGGTCTTCCATGGTGTAGTGCCTGGTAAATCGGCATATCCTGTTGGCAAGAAAGCTCTGGAGGTGGCTTTTGGAGATGAGCATGACTCGAGATCATAGACACTGACTTTTGAAGTAGTGAAAATCAAGAGCCCGTGTCATGCCCTATTTGGACGGCCGGCTTATGCTAAGTTCATGGCGAGGCCCTGTTATGTCTATCTGCAGCTCAAGATGCCGGGCCATAAGGGGACCATCACGGTCCATGGGAGCCGCAAGATTTCTTTAGAATGTGAAGAAGGTGATGCGGCTTATGTTGAGTCGGTTTGTGCAACAGAGGAGTTGAAGTTCTATAAGGACAATGTTGATCTAGCTGATATGACTTCTTTGAAAAAGCCAACTACAGAGCATGATCCGGCTTTGAAGTTTAAATCGGCTGATGACACTAAGCTTGTCGATTTCGTTCCTGGCGATTCATCCAAGCAATTTAGCATCAGCGCTAACTTGGATCTGAAATAGGAAAGCGCGCTCATCGAGTTCATCCGTGAGAATCGGGACATCTTTGCGTGGAAACCTTCTAACATGCCAGGTGTACCGAGAGAACTCGCTGAGCACACTCTCAATGTCGATCCCAAGTATAAACCGGTCAAGCAGTTTCTTCGCCGGTTCAATGAAGAAAGACGCAAGGCTATTGGTGAGGAGGTAGCCAGGCTCTTGGCGGCTGGGTTCATCGTTGAAGTATTTCATCCTGAATGGTTGGCTAATCCGGTGCTGGTACTTAAGAAGAACGACACTTGGCGTATGTGTGTGGACTACACAGATCTCAACAAGGCCTGTCCAGCAGACCCTTTTTCCCTCCCTCGTATTGATCAAATCATTGATGCTAGGGCGGGTTGTGAGCGTTTGAGTTTTCTGGATGCATATTCTAGTTACCATCAAATCAAAATGGTAGTTAAGGATCAGGAGAAGACAATGTTTATAACTCCTTTTGGAGCCTTTTGCTACGTATCTATGCCTTTTGGGCTTAAGAGTGCCCATGCGACTTATCAGCGCTGTGTGCAGAATTGTCTTCATGATCAGATCGACCGCAATGTTCATGCTTATGTGGATGATATTGTGGTGAAATCCAGAAAGAAGGAGACATTGATAGATGACTCGAAGGAGACCTTTGATAACCTCCGGGTTTATAAAATGATGCTTAATCTGACCAAGTGTGTCTTTGGCGTACCAGCAGGCAAACTCTTGGGCTTTTTGGTGTCTAACAGGGGCATTGAAGCTAATCCAGAAAAAAATCAAGGCTATAACTTCTTTGGCTAAACCGAAGTGCATCACCGATGTTCAACGCCTGGCGGGCCGGATTGCCGCCTTGAGCCGGTTTATCAGTCGCCTCGGTGAGAAGGCCATCCCTCTATATCAGATGCTGAAGAATACGGATAATTTCATCTGGAGCGACGCCACCAACGAAGCGTTTGAAGACTTAAAGCGCCAGCTAGCCGAACCGCATGTCCTTCCTGCTCCTGTTGATAAAGAGCCTTTGCTATTATATGTGGCTGCTAATGGCTGAGCTGTCAATGTGGCTATTGTCGTGGAGTGCAAGGAGGCCGGAAAGGAGTATCCGGTTCAACGGCCGGTTTATTACATCAGTGAGGTACTTACTGAGTCCAAACAAAGTTACCCGCATTGGCATAAGCTAGTGTATGGAGTTTTTATGGCGAGCCGGAAGCTTAAGCAATATTTCGAGGGTCATCCCATCACTGTGGTCAGTTCTGCTCCTTTGGGGGATATAATCCAGAACAGGGAGGCGACTGGCCGGATTGCCAAGTGGGCTATTGAGCTTGGGCCTCATGGGTTGAAGTATATGCCCCGAACGGCGATCAAGTCTCAGGCACTTGTGGATTTCATCAATGACTGGACAAAATTACAGGCACCAGAAGAGAAACCGGATCATACCTATTGGACTATTCATTTTGATGGGTCCAGGCAATTGGAAGGCTCGGGGGCTGGAGTCGTATTAACTTCGCCACGAGGTGATAAGTTTTGTTATGTTCTCCGTTTAATGTTCCCTTGCACTAACAATGCAGCTGAATATGAGGCTTTACTCCATGGTCTTCGGATGGCTAAAGAGTCATTTAAGCCGAGTTAAGTGCTTCGGTGACTCGGACCTGGTGGCTCAACAGGTGTCTGGTACTTGGGATTCCAAGGACCCACTCATGGCGGCATATCGTCGAGAGGTGGATCTTGTTGCAGGTCACTTCAAAGGTTATCAAGTCGATCATGTGGCCTGGCGGAAGAATGAAGCGGCGGACGCCTTAAGTCGTTTGGGTTCCCAAAGTAAACCGGTCCCACCCAATGTCTTCCTGGATGTGCTGCATAATCCGTCTGTCAAGCTCCCAACAGAGGAGGATTTGGCTGTTCCTGACCCGGAGGCTCAATTGGTGGCGACTCTTCATGTTATCCCGGATTAGACGGTTCCATATTTGGCGTATATGAACCGAGGCGAGTTACCAGAGGATGAAACTTCGGCCAGGCAGATAATCTGGCGGTCCAAGTCCATGACTATTATCAATGGGGAGTTACATCATTGTAGTGTGACAGGGGCGTTTCAGCATTGTGTATCTCCTGAAAGAAGGCCGTGAAATTTTGCGTGAGATCCACAAAGGAGATTGTGGTCATCACGCCGTTTCAAAGTCTCTGGTAGCCAAGGCGTTTCTTCACGGTTTCTTTTGGCTGACGGCTCATGCTGATGCTGAGGACTTGGTCAAAAGGTGTGATGGATGTCAAAAATTCTCACGACGCTCTCATGTACCGGCTCAAGAGTTGAGGATGATTCCAATCACTTGGCCGTTTGCAACTTGGGGGCTAGATATGGTTGGGCCCTTTAAGAGATCCAAGGATAAAAAGACCCACCTTTTGGTGGCAGTTGATAAGTTCACTAAGTGGGTGGAGGCGGAGCCAGTCAGTAAGTGTGATGCAGCTACCGCGGTTCAATTCCTCAAAAAGGTGATTTTCCGGTTTGGCTTTCCACACAACATTATAACTGATAATGGTACCAATCTGTCCAAAGGTGCTATGAAGGAGTTCTGTCAACATGAGCACATCCGGCTTGACGTGTCATCAGTGGCTCACCCCCAGTCTAATGGTCAAGCGGAGCGAGCCAATCAAGAAATCTTGAGAGGCATCAAACCCCAGCTTACGTTTCCTTTGCAGCGGACGCCGGGTTGTTGGGTGGAAGAGTTACCTTCTGTATTGTGGAGCATCAACACCACACCCAACAGATCCACGGGTTACACGCCTTTTTTCATGGTTTATGGAGCGAAGGCGGTTCTCCCTAGTGACATCCGTCACGACTCGCCTCGTGTGGCGGCATATGTCGAAACCGACAATGAGAAGGCACGACAGGAAGCACTTGACCTATTGGATGAGGAGCGTGACATTGCAACAGCCCGTTCGGCGATTTATCAGCAAGATCTGCGTCGTTATCACAGCCGCCGGGTTAGAACTAGAACTTTTCAAGAAGGCGATCTGGTGCTCTGACTCATTCAGGATCAAATTGATATGCACAAGTTATCCCCGCCTTGGGAAGGACCTTTTGTGGTCAGCAAGAATCTGCATAACGGGTCGTACTACCTTATTGATGTTCGAGAGCGCAAATACTCACATAAATCGGAGGAGGAGACCCACCGACCTGTTGGGGAACGTAGTAATTTCAAAAAAAATCCTACGCACACGCAAGATCATGGTGATGCATAGCAACGAGAGGGGATAGTGTTGTCCACGTACCCTCGTAGACCGAAAGCGGAAGCGTTAGCACAACGCGGTTGATGTAGTCGTACGTCTTCACGATCCGACCGATCAAGTACCGAACGCACAACACCTCCGAGTTCAGCACACGTTCATCCCAATGACGTCCCTCGAACTCCGATCCAGCCGAGTGTCGAGGGAGAGTTTCATCAGCACGACGGCGTGGTGACGATGATGATGTTCTACCGACGCAGGGCTTCGCCTAAGCACCGCTTCTGATATATTGAGGTGGACTATGGTGGAGGGGGCACCGCTGCGGCTAAAAGATCAAGCGATCAATTGTTGTGTCTATGGGGTGCCCCCTGCCCCCATATATAAAGGAGCAAGGGGGGGGGGGGGTGCGGCCGGCCTAGAGAGGGGCGCGCCAGGAGGAGTCCTACTTAGGACTCCCCCCCTTTTCCTTGTTGGACTAGGAGAGAGAGGGGAAAGAGGTGGAGGAGAAGAAGGAAGGGGGGCGCCGCCCCCCTCTCCTTTTCCTATTCGGACTAGGGGGGAGGGGGCGCGACCCTTGCCTTGGCCGCCTCTCCTCTCTTCCACCAAGGCCCATTAAGGCCCATTAAGTCCCCGGGGGGTTTCGGTAACCTCCGGTACTCGAAAATCCGATTTCACCCGAACACTTCCGATATCAAACATAGGCTTCCAATATATCAATCTTCATGTCTCGACCATTTCGAGACTCCTCTTCATGTCCGTGATCACATCCGGGACTCCGAACAACCTTCGGTACATCAAAACATATAAACTCATGATAAAAATGTCATCGAAACGTTAAGCGTGCGGACCCTACGGGTTCGAGAACTATGTAGACATGACCGAGACACGTCTCCGGTCAATAACCAATAGAGGAACCTGGATGCTCATATTGGCTCCCACATATTCTACATAGATCTTTATCGGTCAGACCGCATAACAACATACGTTGTTCCCTTTGTCATCGGTATGTTACTTGCCCGAGATTCGATCGTCGGTATCTCAGTACCTAGTTCAATCTCGTTACCGGCAAGTCTCTTTACTCGTTCCGTAATACATCATCCCGCAACTAACTCATTAGTTGCAATGCTTACAAGGCTTAAGTGATGTGCATTACCGAGAGGGCCCAGAGATACCTCTCCGACAATCGGAGTGACAAATCCTAATCTCGAAATACGCCAACCCGACAAGTACCTTTGGAGACACCTGTAGAGCACCTTTATAATCACCCAGTTACGTTGTGACGTTTGGTAGCACACAGTGTTCCTCCGGTAAACGGGAGTTGCATAATCTCATAGTCATAGGAACATGTATAAGTCATGAAGAAAGCAATAGCAACATACTAAACGATCAAGTGCTAAGCTAACGGAATGGGTCAAGTCAATCACATCATTCTCCTAATGATGTGATCCCGTTAATCAAATGACAACTCATGTCTATGGTTAGGAAACATAACCATCTTTAATTAACGAGCTAGTCAAGTAGAGGCATACTAGCGACACTCTGTTTGTCTATGTATTCACACATGTATTATGTTTCCGGTTAATACAATTCTAGCATGAATAATAAACATTTATCATGATATAAGGAAATAAATAATAACTTTATTATTGCCTCTAGGGCATATTTCCTTCAGTCTCCCACGTGCACTAGAGTCAATAATCTAGATCACATCGCCATGTGATTTAACATCAATAGTTCACATCACCATGTGATTAACACCCATAGTTCACATCGTCATGTGACCAACACCCAAAGGGTTTACTAGAGTCAATAATCTAGTTCGCATCGCTATGTGATTAACACCCAAAGAGTACTAAGGTGTGATCATGTTTTGCTTGTGAGAGAAGTTTAGTCAACGGGTCTGCCATATTCAGATCCGTATGTATTTTGCAAATTTCTATTACAACAATGCTCTGCACGGAGCTAATCTAGCTAATTGCTCCCACTTTCAATATGTATCTAGATCGAGACTTAGAGTCATCCAGATTGGTGTCAAAGCTTGCATCGACGTAACTCTTTACGACGAACCTTTTGTCACCTCCATAATCGAGAAACATATCCTTATTCCACTAAGGATAATTTTGACCGATGTGCAGTGATCTACTCCTAGATCACTATTGTACTCCCTTGCCAAAATCAGTGTAGGGTATACAATAGATCTGGTACACAACATGGCATGCTTTATAGAACCTATGGCTGAGGCATAGGGAATGACTTTCATTCTCTTTCTATCTTCTGCCGTGGTCAGGCTTTGAGTCTTACTCAATTTCACACCTTGTAACACAGGCAAGAACTCTTTATTTTACTATTCCATTTTGAACTACTTCAAAAACTTGTTAAGGTATGTACTCATTGAAAAAACTTATCAAGCGTCTTGATCTATCTCTATAGATCTTGATGCTCAATATGTAAGCAGCTTCACCGAGGTCTTTCATTGAATAACTCCTTTCAAACACTCCTTTATGCTTTGCAGAATAATTCTACATTATTTCCGATCAACAATATGTCATTCACATATACTTATCAGAAATGTTGTAGTGCTCCCACTCACTTTCTTGTAAATACAGGCTTCACCGCAAGTCTGTATAAAACTATATCCTTTGATCAACTTATCAAAGCGTATATTCCAACTCCGAGATGCTTGCAACAGCCCATAGATGGATCACTGGAACTTGCATATGTTCTAAGCACCTTTAGGATTGGAAAAACCTTTTGGTTGCATCATATACAACTCTTCTTTAATAAATCCATTAAGGAATGCAGTTTTGTTCATCCATTTGCCAGATTTTATAAAATGCGGCAATTGCTAACATGATTCGGACAGACTTAAGCATAGATACGAGTGAGAAACTCTCATCATAGTCAACACTTTTAACTTGTCGAAAAACCTTTTGCGACAATTCTATCTTTGTAGATAGTAACACTACTATCAGCGTCCGTCTTCCTCTTGAAGATCCATTTATTCTCAATTGCTTGCCGATCATCAGGCAAGTCAACCAAAGTCCACACTTTGTTCTCATACATGGATCCCATCTCAGATTTCATGGCCTCAAGCCATTTTGCGGAATCTGAGCTCACCATCGCTTCTTCATAGTTCGTAGGTTCATCATGATCTAGTAGCATGACTTCCAGAACAGGATTACCGTAACACTCTGGTGCGGATCTTACACTGGTTGATCTACGAGGTTCAGTAACAACTTGATCTGAAGTTCCATGATCATCATCATTAACTTCCTCACTAATTGGTGTAGGTGTCACAGGAACAGATTTTTGTGATGAGCTACTTTCCAATAAGGGAGCAGGTATAGTTACCTCATCAAGTTCTACTTTCCTCCCACTCACTTCTTTTGATAGAAACTCCTTCTCTAGAAAGGATCCATTCTTAGCAACGAATGTCTTTCCTTCGGATCTGTGATAGAAGGTGTACCCAACAGTCTCCTTTGGGTATCCTATGAAGACACATTTTTCCGATTTGGGTTCGAGCTTATCAGGTTGAAGCTTTTTCACATAAGCATCGCAGCCCCAAACTTTAAGAAATGACAACTTTGGTTTCTTGCCAAATCACAGTTCATAAGGCGTCGTCTCAACGGATTTTGATGGTGCCCTATTTAACGTGAATGCGTCCGTCTCTAAAGCATAACCCCAAAACGATAGCGGTAAATCAGTAAGAGACATCCTATATCGCACCATATCTAGTAAAGTACGATTACGACGTTCGGACACACCATTTCGCTATGGTGTTCCAGGTGGCGTGAGTTGCGAAACTATTCCGCATTGTTTCAAATGAAGACCAAACTCGTAACTCAAATATTCTCCTCCACGATCAGATCGTAGAAACTTTATATTCTTGTTACGATGATTTTCCACTTCACTCTGAAATTATATGAACTTTTCAAATGTTTCAGACTTATGTTTCATCAAGTAGATATACCCATATCTGCTCAAATCATCTGTGAAGGTCAGAAAATAACGATACCTGCCGCGAGCCTCAACACTCATCGGATCGCATACACCAGTATGTATTATTTCCAATAAGTCAGTTGCTCGCTCCATTGTTCCGGAGAACGGAGTCTTAGTCATCTTTCCCATAAGGCATGGTTCGCAAGCATCAAGTGATTCATAATCAAGTGATTCCAAAATTCCATCAACATGGAGTTTCTTCATGCGCTTTACACCAATATGACCTAAACGGCAGTGCCACAAATAAGTTGCACTATCATTATCAACTCTGCATCTTTTGGCTTCAACATTATGAATATGTGTATCACTACTATCGAGATTCATCAAAAATAGACCACTCTTCAAGGGTGCATGACCATAAAAGATATTACTCATATAAATAGAACAACCATCATTCTCTGATTTAAATGAATAACCGTATCGCATCAAACAAGATCCAGATATAATGTTCACGCTCAACGCTAGCACCAAATAACAATTATTTAGGTCTAATACTAATCCTGAAGGTATATGTAGAGGTAGCGTGCCGACCGCGATCACATCGACTTTGGAACCATTTCCCACGCGCATCGTCACCTCGTCCTTGCCAAGTGTTCGCTTAATCCATAGTCCCTGTTTCGAGTTGCAAATATTAGCAACAGAACCAGTATCAAATACCCAAGTGCTACTGCGAGCTCTAGTAAGGCACACATCAATAACATGTATATCACATATACCTTTGTTCACCTTGCCATCCTTCTTATCCGCCAAATACTTGGGGCAGTTCCGCTTCTAGTGACCACCGCTTGCAGAGAAGCACTTTCGGTTTCAGGCTTAGGTCCAGACTTGGGTTTCTTCTCCTGAGCAGCAACTTGCTTGCTGTTCTTCTTGAAGTTCCCCTTCTTCTTCCCTTTGCCCTTTTTCTTGAAACTGGTGGTCTTATTGACCATCAAGACTTGATGTTCCTTCTTGATTTCTACCTTCGCAGCCTTTAGCATTGCGAAGAGCTCAGGAATTGTCTTATCCATTCCTTGCATATTGTAGTTCATCACGAAGCTCTTGTAGCTTGGTGGCAGTGATTGGAGAATTCTGTCAATCACTATCTTATCTGGAAGATTAACTCCCACTTGATTCAATCGATTGTAGTACCCAGACAATCTGAGCACATGCTCACTGCTTGAGCTATTCTCCTCCATCTTTTAGCTATAGAACTTGTTGGAGACTTCATATCTCTCAACTCGGGTATTTGCTTGAAATATTAACTTCAACTCCTGGAACATCTCATATGGTCCATGATGTTCAAAACATCTTTGAAGTCCCGATTTTAAGCCGTTAAGCATGGTGCACTAAACTATCAAGTAGTCATCATATTGAGCTAGCCAAACATTCATAACGTGCGATCTGCTCCTGCAATAGGTCATCACCTAGCGGTGCATCAAGGACATAATTCTTCCGTGCAAAGAATGAGGATAATCCTCGATCACGGATCCAATCCGCATCATTGCTACTAACATCTTTCAACTTAGTTTCTCTAGGAACATATCAAAAATAAAACAGGGGAGCTAAACGCGAGCTATTGATCTACAACATAGATATGCTAATACTACTAGGACTAAGTTCATGATAAATTAAAGTTCAATTAATTATATTACTTATGAACTCCCACTTAGATAGACATCTCTCTAATCATCTAAGTGATCACGTGATCCAAATCAACTAAACCATAACCGATCATCACGTGAAATGGAGTAGTTTTCAATGGTGAACATCACTATGTTGATCATATCTACTATATGATTCACGCTCGACCTTTCGGTCTCAGTGTTCCGACGCCATATCTGCATATGCTAGGCTCGTCAAGTTTAACCCGAGTATTCTACGTGTGCAAAACTGGCTTGCACCCGTTGTAGATGGACGTAGATCTTATCACACCCGATCATCACGTGGTGTCCGGGCACGATTTAACTTTGGCAACGGTGCATACTTAGGAGAACACTTTTATCTTGAAATTTAGTGAGAGATCATCTTATAATGCTACCGTCAATCAAAGCAAGATAAGATGCATAAAAGATAAACATCACATGCAATCAATATAAGTGATATGATATGGCCATCATCATCTTGTGCTTGTGATCTCCATCTCCGGCAATCAAATCATGATCACCATGGTCACTTTGGCGTGACACCTTGATCTCCATCGTAGCATCGTTGTCGTCTCGCCAATCTTATGCTTCTACGACTATCGCTACCGCTTAGTGATAAAGTAAAACATTACAGGGCGATTGCATTGCATACAATAAAGCGACAACCATATGGCTCCTGCCAGTTGCCGATAACTCGGTTACAAAACATGATCATCTCATACAATAAAATTTAGCATCATGTATTGACCATATCACATCACAACATGCCCTGCAAATACAAGTTAGACGTCCTCTACTTTGTTGTTGCAAGTTTTACATGGCTGCTATGGGCTTAGCAAGAACCGTTCTTACCTACGCATCAAAACCACAACGATAGTTTGTCAAGTTGATGCTGTTTCAACCTTAGCGAGGACCGGGCGTAGCCACACTCGGTTCAACTAAAGTTGGAGAATCTGACACCCGCCAGCCACCTATGTGCAAAGCACGTCAGTAGAACCAGTCTCACGTAAGCGTACGCGTAATGTCGGTCCGGGCCGCTTCATCCAACAATACCGCCGAACCAAAGTATGACATGCTGGTAAGCAGTATGACTTATATAGCCCACAACTCACTTGTGTTCTACTCATGCATATGACATCTACGCATAAAACCTGGCTCTGATGCCACTGTTGGGGAACGTAGTAATTTCAAAAAAATTCCTACGCACACGCAAGATCATGGTGATGCATAGCAACGAGAGGGGAGAGTGTTGTCCACTTACCCTCGTAGACCGAAAGCGGAAGCGTTAGCACACCGTGGTTGATGTAGTCATACGTCTCCACGATCCGACCGATCAAGTACCAAACACACGGCACCTCCGAGTTTAGCACACGTTCAGCCTGATGACGTCCCTCGAACTCCGATCCAGCCAAGTGTCGAGGGAGAGTTTCGTCAGCATGACGGCGTGGTGACGATGATGATGTTCTACCGACGCAGGGCTTTGCCTAAGCACCGCTACAGTATTATCGAGGTGGGCTATGGTGGAGGGGGGCACCGCACACGGCTAAAAGATCAAACGATCAATTGTTGTGTCTATGGGGTGCCCCCTGCCCCCGTATATAAAGGAGCAAGGGGGGGGGGTGCGGCCGGCCTAGAGAGGGGCGCGCCAGGAGGAGTCCTACTCCTACCGGGAGTAGGACTCCCCCCTTTTCCTTGTTGGACTAGGAGAGAGAGAGGGGAAAGAGGTGGAGGAGAAGAAGGAAGGGGGGCGCCGCCCCCCTCTCCTTGTCCTATTCGGACTAGGGGGGAGGGGGCGCGATCCTTGCCCTGGCCGCCTCTCCTCTCTTCCACCAAGGCTCATTAAGGCCCATTAAGTCCCCGGGGGGTTCCGGTAACCTCCCGGCACTCCGGTAAAATCCCGTTTTCACCCGGAACACTTCCGATATCCACATAGGCTTCCAATATATCAATATGCATGTCTCGACCATTTTGAGACTCCTCGTCATGTCCGTGATCACATCCGGGACTCCGAACAACCTTCGGTACATCAAAACATATAAACTCATGATATAAATGTCATCGAAACGTTAAGCGTGCGGACCCTACGGGTTCGAGCACTATGTAGACATGACCGAGACACGTCTCCGGTAAATAACCAATAGAGGAACCTGGATGCTCATATTGGCTCCCACATATTCTACGAAGATCTTTATCGGTCAGACCGCATAGCAACATACGTTTTTGCCTTTGTCATTGGTATGTTACTTGCCCGAGATTCGATCGTCGGTATCTCAATACCTAGTTCAATCTCGTTACCAGCAAGTCTCTGTACTCGTTCCATAATACATCATCCCGCAACTAACTCATTAGTTGCAATGCTT
The DNA here is from genome assembly GCA_021605205.1 of Aegilops longissima. Classification (NCBI taxonomy): domain Eukaryota; kingdom Viridiplantae; phylum Streptophyta; class Magnoliopsida; order Poales; family Poaceae; genus Aegilops; species Aegilops longissima. The sequence continues at coordinate 245,512,959 of CM038682.1, read as the reverse complement.
GCAAGGCTTAAGTGATGTGCATTACTGAGAGGGCCCAGAGATACCTCTCCGACAATCGGAGTGACAAATCCTAATCTCGAAATACGCCAACCCAACAAGTACCTTTGGAGACACCTGTAGAGCACCTTTATAATCACCCGATTCGTTGTGACGCTTTGGTAGCACACAAAGTGTTCCTCCGGTGAGCGGAGTTGCATAATCTCATAGTCATAGGAACATGTATAAGTCATGAAGAAAGCAATAGCAACATACTAAACGATCAAGTGCTAAGCTAACGGAATGGGTCAAGTCAATCACATCATTCTCCTAATGATGTGATCCCGTTAATCAAATGACAACTCATGTCTATGGTTAGGAAACATAACCATCTTTAATTAACGAGCTAGTCAAGTAGAGGCATACTAGTGACACTCTGTTTGTATATGTATTCACACATGTATTATGTTTCCGGTTAATAAAATTCTAGCATGAATAATAAACATTTATCATGATATAAGGAAATAAATATTAACTTTATTATTGCCTCTAGGGCATATTTCCTTCACGACCGTGGAATATCGCTCATCTTCGGCCTTACTATACCTGAGCCATAGGCTCTGCTTATGTACATAGTTATGACAATGTATATATTATGATCAATATAATAAACCGAAGCCTCAGCTAAAGCGGGGTATCTTTTGTTTTTCTTATATCATGTGTGGTTACATGGGGGCTTCTGTTCATAAAGTGGCATCCGGTTTACACCTTGATTCAGCTTATAAAGCTTTATATAAAAAATCACTTGGGGGCTTGGTTGTATTTGAACCATAGCTACACCTCTTGATCGGTGCAAAGCCACCAGAAAAATCAATTGGGGGCTTGGTCGTATTCGAACCATAGTCACACCTCTTGATCGGCTCAAAGCCAAATTACTTCGGGGCCAAAGAGAGTGTTGCAAAAGAACAACTCAAACATAGGCACCCACTGAGCACAACTCAAAATATTGCTTGGGGATTCTTTGCTATCACAATGAACAAAGAATTTACACTTGTAATAGGCTATCTAGCCACGGCTTGGAAGCCTGGTGTATACACCTAAAACCCCAGGTTAGCCTGCCTTTTTAAGTAAGTCACTCCGTCCAGGTAAACCTGGTATGACCATGAATAACTCGACAAGTCAATCTGATAAGACCACGAACTTGTCAAAGTTAAAACGACGATTGGTTAAGGATTGAGGACCATCTTAAAAGGCTTTGTGAAATGGTTTAACTCAGTGGCCTGGCAGCCCATGAAAAGCCTCGAATTTGGGGCCTGGCAGCCCATGAAAAGCCACGACTACAAGTTTTTTCGTATGCTTTTATTTGCCAAGTTTTTTCTCTTTTGATGATATTTATAATGTTCTGATAAACTGACGTTCATTAAACCCGGCTTGACTTTCAACTACAAGTTGTCAGTATATGATTAGTCATAATCCGGAGATTATTAACCCGGTCTGGTTTTAACTATAAGTCGCCCGAATTGAATATGAATAAACCGGTGTTTATCATAACCCGGAGCGGTTTATCATAAACCGACACAATATGACAGAAGATTAAGGTTATTACCCTCATTACAACAGTTGGTCAGCCAACATTATGACTCAAGGTCACAAGTATCAATTATTTCCATATTTGATTATCTTTTTACAGCCTTGGTTGTAAACCCTGGCTATATGTTTGGGCATCATGACCCGTCCGGCAACCACCAGGACACTTTCAATTTATTATATGAAGGAGCAGCTACGGATTATGAATATCATATATCTTAAGCATGGCGAATTAACAAGTATTAGGCAAAATAAATATGCACGAAGGCAATATAGACCAAGCATTTGAACTAGCCTATTACAAGGCGTTTCAGTGCCCAAACGAATAATTATTTTTCAGCAAGTGTTGCGGCTCGCACAAGGCTAACCCGATCTCCGGATCATGATTCGTCACTAGCTTGACCTGACGGTTGTGGATCATCTTGCACCGGTTCATCCTCTTCGTATCTACCCAGCGGCTGGAAGTCAATAGTTGCCCAGTCGATCCCAGTTAGGGCTTGGAACATAGCTTCGTCGCTTATAAGGGTGGACGATTCAATGTCAGGGGCATAAGTGTGCTTGCGAATTGGCGGGATGAGATTTTGAACCTCAAGAGTTGGTGCAGCAACCCGTTTGTTGTTGACGTCATAACTTGCCTGATAATGTGAAAGATCAGCTTCTTCAGCTAATTGGCAAGCCAGTGGACGTACTTCTCGGTTTATGGCTCAGAGGTCATCATTGCCAAATTCTAATCCATCTTCTTTTAAGCTCGGATAGCCTTTGCTGACATCTTCCGGATCAAGATCGGCCACCCATGCTTTTGCCCGGGTTAGCGCAGCCAGAGCACCAGCTCTTGCAGCAGATCTCTTTAACTCTTCTACCCGGGCAGGCAACATTGACAGCCTTTCTAAGGTCTCCTTGATTAAAGTTGGGGGCGACTTGTTGTGAGAAGCGGTGCAGATAATCCGTTGCGCACCGGTATATAACTGCTCTATAAGAGTATAGGCAGCCTTCAGCTTCTTCTATACATCAGAGCCCAGATGACTAATGCGAGTTCCTGCATCATTACAAACATCAGTGAATCGGCAATGTATGGGATGATATGTTGAAAACTTAAAGCAAGGATGTTTACCAAACACAGCAGCCGTCATGGCATGTATCTGCCGCTTTACGCCAGTCAGCTCATCTACTACCGATTTAAGAGCTGCTTCTGCGTCCTCGGCTCTTTTTGCAAAGCGGATTTTTCTGTGTTCCAATCCGCCCGCTCCTTGTTGAAACTCTCCTTTAGCTTTTCCATAGAGGCTAAAGCGCTGGTCAGCTCATCCTTTGCTTTGGAGGTTTTGGCTTGCTCAGACTTGATGTTTTCTTGCAGATCGGCGGTTTGAGATTCCTTTTTTCTCAGCTCGGCCTATAAGAAACAGACATATTATGAGTTGACGGTACATATTTGAAGTACCAAGCACATAACAAGTTATGCACCTGATACTTGGGGGCTAATGCATATTTGCTTGTTCTCGGAAATTTCTATAAGTCCCAAGCACAATACAAGTCTTACTCTTGGCACTTGGGGGCTAATGTATGTTTGCTCAAAGTACTGATATGGGAATTCTTTTAAAGTCCCGGTTCATCTTTATAAAGTTAAACCGGCCCTTGGGGGCTACACCAGTGAAAGATACAATATTGCAATTCTAAAATACCGGTTCATCTTAAAGAGATAACCCAGTCCCTGGAGGCTAAGCATGTAAAGTTAAGTTATTACTAAGTCCCGGTTTGGATTGATATCATAAACCGTCACTTGGGGGCTACCGGAGTCTGATATTGCTAAGCCGGAATCTTACGATGGAGAAGGTGCAAAGATAAATGAATCGGCGGTTTAAGAGGGGACTAATGATCTGCGGTGTGACAGAAAACTAGAAAATATTCAGACCTAATTTCAAGTGCTTGAACAAGTTCATCAAGTTCAGATGAGTTTTTATATAAAGGAGATGCTCCAATAAGGAAAAAGGGGATTATAGCCACGGCCGCACAAGAAGCATCAGATCCAAACTAGCCGTTTGTGCTATAAGAAGAACAGGGAAGAACGGCGCCGGAGCTACAATAAACTCTGATGAACACTGAACCCTAGTGGTGGATCTAGAGCGAGGAAAAGAGGAACTTACTGATGCTGAGGAAACAGCGGAGGAGCGTCGCGTTTCTCTGGTGCGATCAGGTTGATGCATCGGCCATTGTTGAGGTAGATGTGAAGATCGACGGCGGTGGCAGAGCTCGAAGGTTCAGTCGGCGCGAGGAAGAAGACGATGCGAAGAGGCACGGGGGGGGGGGGGGAGGAATGGAAAGACCCCCTGGTCCTATTTATAAAGGCAAAGGGATAAGTGACAGGCGCGAGAATCGAGGAGCCCAAAAGTTAGATATATGGCAGAGCTGTCGCCTCAATTGTCGGAGGCTCATTAAGGAAGGTGAGCTATATGCAATTTTTAATAGCAGGTGACGTCATGGCGGTTTATCACGATTCTAGAAGATGACATCATGGTGGTTTACAAGATTTCTGTGAAGATGATGATGCGTTGAAGATTGACATGAACCAGTTCAAATCAATCTGGGGCCTAATGTTGGGGATATTACTACTGGGTGTAAACCGGCCAGGAGAGGCCGTGTTATCCCCATAATGGTTCACTGTACCTGAAGCCCATGAAGAGAGATGGTGGTGCTTTATGAAGGCCCAGGGCCCAAAGACGGTTTAAGGTCTATAGACGTAAACCGACATTGATATATAAACTTGTGTTGTAAGATAGAAAGAGCAGAGACCGAGCCGGACATGTTTATGAGCTGGCCTCGGGACCCTGTAAACCGACGGGAGTCAACCCATGTATATAAGGGGACGACCCGACGACGGTTTAGGATCAACAGACAACAACTCAAGACCCAGGCAAAGCGTATTCGCTCCCTGGTCATCGAAACCCTAGCAATCCCACAACAACTGGATCGTAGGCTTGTACCTTCACCGCAAGGGGCTGAACCAGTATAAACTCTCTGCGTCCCTTGTCCGCTTTAACCCCTTTAAGCTAACCCGCTGCGATGGCTCCACGACTAAGTCCTTTCTCTAGGATATCTGACGTGACAAAACCACGACACCACTAGTTTCAAGAAAAAGGGCAAAGGTAAGAAGGGGAACTTCAGGAAGAATATTAAGCAAGTTGCTGCTCCCAGGAAGAAGCCCAAGTCTGGACCTAAGCCTGAAACTGAGTGCTTCTACTACAAAGGGACTGGTCACTGGAAGCAGAACTGCCCCAAGTATTTGGCGGATAAGAAGGATGGCAAGGTGAAAGGTATGATATACATGATCTGTACCTTACTAATGCTCGTCGTAGCGCCTGGGTATTTGATACTGGTTCTATTGCTCATATTTGCAACTCGAAACAGGGGCTACAGATTAGACGAAGATTGGCAAGGACGAGGTGACGATGCGCGTCGGAAATGGTTCCAAGGTCGATGTGATCGCCATCGGCACGCTACCTCTACATCTACCTTCGGGATTAGTTTTAGACCTGAATAATTGTTATTTGGTGCTAGCTTGAGCATGAACATTGTATTTGGATCTTGTTTGATGCGAGACGGTTATTCATTTAAATCAGAGAATAATGGTTGTTCTATTTATATGAGTAATATCTTTTATGGTCATGCACCCTTGATGAGTGGTCTATTTTTGTAGTGATACACATATTCATAATATTGAAGCCAAGAGATGCAAAGTTAATAATGATAGTGCAACTTATTTGTGGCACTGCCGTTTAGGTCATATTGGTGTAAAGCGCATGAAGAAACTCCATGCTGATGGGCTTTTAGAATCACTTGATGCTTGCGAACCATGCCTCATGGGCAAGATGACTAAGACTCTGATCTCCGGAACAATTGAGCGAGCCACTGACTAATTGGAAATATTGATGCATGCGGTCCAATGAGTGTTGAGACTCACGGCGGGTATCGTTATTTTTTGACCTTCACAGATGATTTGAGCAGATATGGGTATATCTACTTGATGAAACATAAGTCTGAAACATTTGAAAAGTTCAAAGAATTTCAGAGTGAAGTGGAAAATCATACAAGAAAATAAAGTTTCTATGATCTGATCGCGGAGGTGGATATTTGAGTTCCAATTTTGGTCTTCATTTGAAACAATGTGGAATAGTTTCATACCTCACGCCACCTGGAACACCACAGCGTAATGGTGTGCCCGAACATCGTAATCGTACTTTATTAGATATGGTGCGATCTATGATGTCTCTTACCTATTTACCACTATCGTTTTGGGGTTATGCTTTAGAGACGGCTGCATTCACGTTAAAAGGGCACCATCAAAATCCGTTGAAACGACACCATACGAATTGTGGTTTGGCAAGAAACCTAAGCTGTCGTTTCTTAAAGTTTGGGGCTGCGATGCTTATGTGAAAAAGCTTCAACCTGATAAGCTCGAACCCAAATCGGAGAAGTACGTCTTCATAGGATACTCAAAAGAAATTTTTGGTACACCTTCTATCACAGATCCGAAGGCAAGACATTTGTTGCTAAGAATGGATCCTTTCTAGAGAAGGAGTTTCTCTCGAAAGAAGTGAGTGGGAGGAAAGTAGAACTTGATGAGGTAATTGTACCTTCTCTCGAATTGGTAAGTGTTTCATCACAGAAAACAGTTCCAGTGATGCCTACACGAATTAGTGAGGAAACTAATGATGATGATCATGAAACTTCAGATCAAGTTACTACCGAACCTCGTAGGTTAACCAGAGTACGTTCCGCACAAGAGTGGTATGGTAATTCTGTTCTGGAAGTCATGTTACTAGACCATGACGAACCTACGAACTATGAGGAAGCGATGATGAGCCCAGATTCCGTAAAATGGCTTGAGGCCATGAAATCTGAGATGGGATCCATGTATGAAAACAAAGTATGGACTTTGGTTGACTTGCCCGATGATCGGCAAGCTATAGAAAATAAATGGATCTTGAAGAAGAAGACTGACACTGACGGTAATGTTACTGTCTACAAAGCTCGACTTGTTGCGAAAGGTTTTCGAAAAGTTCAAGGAGTTGACTACGATGAGACCTTCTCACCCGTAGTGATGCTTAAGTCGGTCTGAATCATGTTAGCAATTGCCGCATTTTATGATTATGAAATTTGGCAAATGGATGTCAAAACTGCATTCCTTAATGGATTTCTTAAAGAAGAGTTGTATATGATGCAACCAGAAGGTTTTGTCGATCCTAAAGGTGCTAACAAAGTGTGCAAGCTCCAAATGATCCATTTATGGACTGGTGCAAGCCTCTCAGAGTTGGAATATAAGCTTTGATAGTGTGATCAAAGCATATGGTTTTATACAGACTTTTGGAGAAGCCTGTATTTACAAGAAAGTGAGTGGGAGCTCTGTAGCATTTCTAATTTTATATGTGGATGACATATTGTTGATTGGAAATGATATATAATTTCTGGATAGCATAAAAGGATACTTGAATAAGAATTTTTCAATGAAAGACCTCGGTGACGCTGCTTATATATTGGGCATCAAGAACTATAGAGATAGATCAATACGCTTAATTGGACTTTCACAAAGCACATACCTTGATAAAGTTTTGAAGAAGTTCAAAATGGATCAGTCAAAGAAAGGGTTCTTGCCTGTGTTACAAGGTGTGAAGTTGAGTCAGACTCAATGCCCGACCACTGCAGAAGATAGAGAGAAAATGAAAGTCATTCCCTATGCCTCAGCCATAGGTTCTATCATGTATGCAATGCCATGTACCAGACCTGATGTGTGCCTTGCTATAAGTTTAACAGGGAGTTACCAAAGTAATTCAGGAGTGGATCACTAGACAGCGGTCAAGAACATTCTGAAATACCTGAAAAGGATAAAGGATATGTTTCTCATTTATGGAGGTGACAAAGAGCTTATCATAAATGGTTACGTCGATGCTAGCTTTGACACTGATCCGGATGACTCTAAGTCGCAAACCGGATACGTATTTATATTGAATGGTGGAGCTGTTAGTTGGTGCAGTTCCAAGCAGAGCATCGTGGCGGGATCTACGTGTGAAGCGGAGTACATAGCTGCTTCGAAAGCGGCAAATGAAGGAGTCTGGATGAAGGAGTTCATATCCGATCTAGGTGTAATACCTAGTGCATCGGGTCCAATGAAAATCTTTTGTGACAATACTGGAGCAATTGCCTTAGTGAAGGAACCTAGATTTCACAAGAGAACCAAACACATCAAGAGATGCTTCAAATCCATCCGCGATCAAGTCAAGGAGGGAGACATAGAGATTTGCAAAATACATATGGATCTGAATGTTGCAGACCCGTTGACTAAGCCTCTTCACGAGCAAAACATGATCATCACCAAGATTCCATGGGTGTTAGAATCATTACAATGTAACCTAGATTATTGACTCTAGTGCAAGTGTGAGACTGAAGGAAATTTGCCCTAGAGGCAATAATAAAGTTGTTATTTATATTTCCTTATATCATGATAAATGTTTATTATTCATGCTAGAATTGTATTAACCGGAAACTTGATACAGGTGTGAATACATAGACAAAACAAAGTGTCCCTAGTATGCCTCTACTAGACTAGCTTGTTAATCAAAGATGGTTAAGTTTCCTAACCATAGACATGTGTTGTCATTTGATGAATGATATCACATCATTAGGAGAATGATGTGATGGACAAGACCCATCCGTTAGCTTAGCATAATGACCGTTAAGTTCTATTGCTATTGCTTTCTTCATGACATATACATATTCCTCTGACTATGAGATTATGCAACTCCCGAATACCGGAGGAACACCTTGTGTGCTATCAGACGTCACAACATAACTGGGTGATTATAAAGATGCTCTACAGGTGTCTCCGAAGGTGTTTGTTGGGTTGGCATAGATCGAGATTAGGATTTGTCACTCCGAGTATCGGAGAGGTATCTCTGGGCCCTCTCGGTAATGCACATCACAATAAGCCTTGCAAGCAATGTGACCAATGAGTTAGTTGCGGAGTGATGCATTACGGAACGAGTAAAGAGACTTGCCCGTAACGAGATTGAACTAGGTACGATGATACCGACGATCAAATCTCGGGCAAGTAACATACCGATGACAAAGGTAATAACGTATGTTGTCATTGCGGTCTGATCGATAAAGATCTTTGTGGAATATGTAGGGACCAATATGAGCATCCAGGTTTCGCCGTTGGTTATTGATCGGAGATGTGTCTCGGTCATGTCTACATAGTTTCTGAACCCGTAGGGTCCGCACGCTTAACGTTCGATGACGATTTGTATTATGAGTTATGTGTTTTGGTGACCAAAGATTGTTCGGAATCCCGGATGAGATCACGGACATGATGAGGAGTCTCGAAATGGTCGAGAGGTAAATATTGGTATATTGGAAGATGGTATTCGGCCACCGGAATGGTTTCGAGTGGTTCGTGTATTTTTCCGGAGTACCGAGGGGTTACCGGAACCCCCCGTGGGAAGTCATGGGCCTCATGAGCCATGGGAGAGAGAGGGGACAGCCCACTAGGGGTGGCCGCATGCCCCCCATGGGAGTCCGAATTGGACTAGGGGAGGGGGCGGCGCCCCCCCTTTCCCTCTCCTACTCCCGCTCTCTTTCCCCCTTTCCCACTCTGGAGAAGGAAAGGGGAATCCTACTAGGACTAGGAGTCCTAGTAGGACTCCCCCCATGGCGCGCCCCTCTAGGCTGGCCGCCTCCTCCCCTCCTCCTTTATATATGGGGGTGATGACCCACAAGTATAGGGGATCAATTGTAGCTCTTTTCGATAAGTAAGAGTGTCGAACCCAACGAGGAGTAGAAGGAAATGACAAGTGGTTTTCAATAAGGTAGTGTCAGCAAGTGCTGAAATTGTAAGTAGCAGAGTAGTTTGATAGCAAGGTAATTTAGAACGAGCAAGTAACGATAGTAGTAATAAAATTACAGCGAGGTAGCCCAATCCTTTTGAGGCAAAGGACATGCAAAAATGGTCTCTTATGATAAGCAAAGCGTTCTTGAGGGTACACGGGAATTTCATCTAGTCACTTTCACCATGTTGGTTCGATTTGTGTTCGTTACTCCGATAATTTGATATGTGGGTGGACTGGTGCTTAGGTGCTGTTCTTACTTGAACAAACCTCCTACTTATGATTAACCCTCCCGCAAGCATCCGCAACTACGAGAAAAGTATTAAGAATAAATTCTAACCATAGCATTAAACTTTTGGATCCAATCGGTCCCTTACGGTATAGCGAAAAAACTGGGGTTTAAGCTTCTGTCACTCTCGCAACCCATCATCTAATTGCTACTCCACAATGCATTCCCTTAGGCCCAAATGTGGCGAAGTGTCATGTAGTAGACGTTCACATGACACCACTATCAAAATATTGAACACATATCAAGTTCACTTGATTACTTGCAACATGATTTCTCCCGTGACCTGAAGAACAAAAGTAACTACTCACAAATGATAATCATGCTCATGATCCGAGGGGTATTAAATAACATGATGGATCTGAACACATAATCTTTCACCAAATAAACCATATAGTAATCAACTACAAGATGCAATCAACACTACTAGTCATCCACAAGCACCAATCTATAGTTCCGGTAACAAGATTGAACACAAGAGATGAACTAGGGTTTGAGATGAGATGTGCTGTTTAAGATTTTGATGGAGATTTCCCTCCCCAAGATGGGATAGCTGTTGGTGATGATGATGACGATGATTTCCCCCTCCGGGAGGGAAGTTCCCCCAGCGGAATCGCTCCGCCGGAGGGCAAAAGTGCTCCTGCCCAATTTCCGCCTCGAGACGGCGGCGCTGCGTCCCGAAAGTCCTCCCTCTATTTTTTCTAGGTCAAAATGACCTATATGCCAGAAGATGGGCGCCGGAGGTGGGCCTGGGTGAGCAAAGCCCACCAGGGCGCGCCTGGGCTCCCTGGCGCGCCCAGGTGGGTTGTGCCCACCTGGTGGGCCCCCTATGGTAGTTATTTGCTCCAATATTCCTCGAATATTCCATAAATATTCTTCGTGAAGTTTCAGCTTGTTTGGAGTTGTGCAGAATAGGCAGCCTGACGTAGCTTTTCCAGGTCCAGATTTCCAGCTGCCGGAATTCTCCCTCTTGGTGTGTACCTTGCAAATTATGAGAGAAAAGGCATTAGAATTACTCCAAAAAGCATTATTATGGATAAAAACATCATAAATAACAGTAAGAAAACATGATGCAAAATGGACGTATCAACTCCCCCAAGCTTAGACCTCGCTTGTCCTCAAGCGAAAACCAAAATCGAAAAACATGTCCACATGCTTTGAGAGAGAGAGAGGTGTCGATAAAAACAAAATACGAACATAGAAGCATCATGTTGATTATTATAGCAGCAACAAATTTAAACATAAGATTTTTTGTCATAGAACTTTTATCATATACTTCTCATGAATAAGTAACAGTTCATCACACAATCGAAGTATAAAGCAAAAACTCTATTAGAAACCAACAAACTATGTCCTCAGTCAAGTTTGCAACTACAATACATCATCTTTTCAGGAAGGGTCACGTATTGGAGCCTTTAGGCAAGTCCACATACTCAACCATCATATAGTCTTCTATGATTGCTAACACTCATTGGGTACACATGAGCAAAACGTTTTAGCTGGACACATAGAAAGAGAGGGGCTTATGGTTTTGCCTCCCAACATATTCACCTAAAGGGTGATGTCAACCATAATAACTCATGCTATCTATATTCAACTGGACATATGGTGCCTAGATCTTTCCTCACCACATGATGCTTGCCAAAGGAGAAAAATAAAAAGGAATAGAAGGAAAACTTTGACTCTTTGCATAAAAGTAAATACATAAAAGTAAAAGATATGCCCTTCGCAGAGGTTGCCATGCACTTATTTTTTTGTATGCTCAACCCCTTAGTGCAAAAGAACGTCACGTTGCATTACCCCTTGTGATAGCGACCTTTATTATGCAGTCTGTCGCTTTTATTCTTCACCATCACAAGTTCATGCAATGCTCAATTTTCTCTTACACTAAATGATCTCACACATTTAGGAGCAATTTTTATTGCCTTTTTGCACCGATGACTACTTACTTGAGGGATCTTGCTCAATCCCTAGGTAGGTATGGTGGGCACTTGAAAGTAAGATTTGGGTTTAAGGGTTTTTGGATGCACATGTAGTATCTCTACTTAGTGCGGAATTTTTGGCTAGGAAAGATAGGGGGCCCGCACCACATGTTGAAGGATCTACGGCAATATGACTTCTATGTGAATATAGACAAACATAAACCATTAAGTTGTCTTCCTTGTCCAACTTCAAAAAATTTGGCATATAATATTTTGATGAGGGCTCACAATCACAAAAGATTTCTAGGATAGTATATTTATATGTGAATCTTCTCTTCCCTTATTAATTCTTTCATGAGTTGCATCATTGACTAATGCTATGTTTGTCAATCTCTAATAAAATTTTCTACTTATACTTTTCCTTATGTGGTGTCATCACCTACCATAGGATTAGTATACGATCTTCTTGATTTATTTCCTTTCTTTTATTCATTTCCTTTCTCTTTTTTCTCTTCCTTATTTCTTTTCTTTATTTGCAACATGAAAGTAAAGAAAGCAATAACTCAAACTAAACTTTATTATACAACTTGCACATGATTACAAGGATAGATAACTAAGAAAACTCTCAAAGAAGAAAGGATCAAACTAAACTTTTATTCATCTAAAGAAAAAGATCGAACTAAAATAAGTAAAAGCAAAAAGATAGTGGGATGATAAGATACTGGGGCACCTCCCCCAAGCAATAACCCAAATTTATAGATTCGACACAAGGGGAGCCAAAGAATATTTCAAGGTATTAGAAGCTGAGTTGTCAATTCAAACACACCTGGAGATAAATTATCTGCAGCGAAGTGATCAGTAGCAAAGTAATATGATAGTTTTGATAGTAGTGACAAGACAGAATAAAGAATAAAGAATAAAGGATAGCAATAATTTTGTAGCAAGTGTAACAGTGATGATAGCAGTAGTAACTTAGCAAAACAATATAAGATAAATTCAGAGGCATTGGATCTGCCGATTGTACTAGAGTAGGGTACCCTAGTACCCGAACTCGCACTGCACAGCAGCTGCAGCGCTTCACGGCAGGCTGGCCTGATGACCGCCAAGGTCCTCAGCTGCTCCTTTGGAGCCATTCAAGAACAAAGTAGTCAAGACCCGGCAAGAGGAGCTTGTTGGGAAGGCCGCTTCGGTAGCTGGAGGAATAAGGCCCCTGCAAGAGGAGCTTGCCGGAAGGCTTGGTGGGCGCCGAGCCCCAAGCGCGACAAGGTTCCTCGCCAGGCAAGGCGCTTGCCGGGCAGGCAACCTCTCTTCATCTCCGCTCCAGCTCATCCGCCAACGTGTCACCACGGGCTCTCCCAAGCACGCGTGTCGACGGGCTGTGCAGCCAGCGGGAGTAGCAATAAGCGGCGACAAGCTACCATCGTGGCAAACGGAGGCGACTTGACGGTCCCTGTTAATCGTCGGGCGATCGAGATGGGCATTGATGACTCTTGTCCCTTGCCGTCAGAGTTAGGTATAGATTATTGTACACTGTACAAAGCGGTGTACCAGCCTATGTTTTTACTATCTTACCCTTGTCTACTTGCCACATGTGGTGACCCCTTGTGCCTATAAAAGGAGGCCCAAGTGCAACGTAGAAAAGGTTCGGTCCAGCTCCGGCTTAGTTCATGGTAGCAAGAACACAAGATAATCCACAAAGCAGCAGTAGGAGTATTATCTCTCCGGAGAGCTCCGAAGCTGGGTAAACCTGCTCGTGTGCACCGCCTCGATCCGCTCTTCATGCAATCTCCGCCCCCTCCGAACCACAAGGGCCCAGGTCCCGTGAGGTGTTCGTGAGCCGATCGATCCGCCGACATCTCTGGGCGCGCGGTAGAAGCGCCGAGGCTGTGAACCCGATCCAGCGGTCACACCAAATCTTCATCAACATCTTCGTCAACATGGCGCCAAGAAGAAGTCATCAGCAGCAGCAGAGCCGTCGCGTCGAACCCACCACCACCGGAGCTGTCGGTGGTGGGGAAACGCCATGGAGGAACCGCGTCGTCGAGAGAGTTTACAATGCTGCCAGTCCAAGGACAAGGCAGCACAGTGTCGGCGTCGAGTCCGCACCGCGCCCTTCGCAGGAGGCGCGGGATCGACAGCGTCATGATGCTCGCGGCACCATACGCTCGTTGGATCAAGGCCAAGCCGGAGGATCCCGAGGCCCTCGAGACCCGCATGCACCTCAAGATGCATGCGATGAGTGGAGTACGGTCGCCATGGGGATGCTGCTCCTCCTAACTTGGTTAGGAGTCCGAGCACCTCCGTTCCTCGCTTCGCACGCCATTGCCACCCACCACACCAGCGAAGCCTTGGCAAGAGCACAGCTATTTATACTACCCTCCAACGGCCGGCGAGTCGATTTAATGGAGGGCCACACCGAGTCTCATCGGCCGCTTAACGGCGACGCCCCGCTGCAACCGAGTGCCTCGCAGCCGCTGCAAGGCGACAAGGCGCGAGCTGATGGCGACGAGACTTGCGGGGTGCAGCCACCGCGTGCACTCCCCTTCACGAAGACCAAGATCGCCGACTCGCCGGATCCACCTCGACAGCGACTCCACAGCGTCGCCGGATCCATGAGCCCGCCGCGACCAGCGCCAAGTCCTCCGAGAACGGCAAGAAGAAGACGCCGAACCCGTGACGAAGCGTCGAAGAGAAGCGCGCCATCAATCTGACCAACGCTACGGCCCATCGCCGATATGCATGCGCCAGGGGAACCAGGGCAACTTATCAGACGCGTAGGTTGCCCTGCGCTCACTCGTGAGCTGCGGCAAGTCCGTGGCCCGACAAGAAAAACTTCAAACCAGATGTGCCGGAGAAGTATGATGGCAGGACACACCCATCGGAGTTCCTCAGCATCTACACCATCGCGGTGTAGGCCGCGGGGGGACGAGACGACAAGATCCTCGCCAACTACTTTCCCCTGGTACTCAAGCCGAACGTCAGATCTTGGCTCATGCACTTGCCGGATGGCTCTATTTCCTCTTGGGAAGATTTGTGCCACCAGTTTGTTGGCGCCTTCACAGGCGGCCACAAGCCTCATGGCCAGGAGAGTGATCTCCACCTGCTTGCCCAGAAGGAGGGAGAGTCCCTGCGCAAGTTCATCCAGAGATTCATCAGTGCACTACAACATCCCAGACGCCCACCCCGCCATGTGATCGGTGCATTCCATCAGATTGTACGAAACCGCAGGATGAGGGAGGAGATGGCGATGTGCAAAGTGAAAGACGTCACGAGCTCTCGCCTGGCCGACAAGTGTGCACGCTTAAAGAAGGAAGAAGACTCCTGGGAGAGAATGTGGGAGCAAGATAAGGAGGAGATCGCCCGGCAAGAAAGAGTCGGCGGCGAAACAACAGAGGAAGAAAAACCAAGAAGTACTAGTTGTCGAGCAGTCCGGCAGGATGGGGCATAAACAAAGCCAAGGCTGGTGGCTCCGCAAGGAGGTTGCCGTTGACGCCGACCGCCAAGCTGTGGCGGCCGCCGACAAGCCTGACAGCTCCAACAAGCAGTACTGTAAAATCCACCGCACCAAGGGCCACGATCTCCAGAGCTGCAAGAAAGTCGAGCAGCTTGTTGAGCTACAGAGAGCTGAGTACGAGAGGCGAGACAAGGAGAAGGCCCAAGAAGGTGCAGGTGCATCAAGTAAAAAGAGACCTGGCCGGGGAGGACACCGCGGCAAGGCCAAGCAGCGGCAAGGTGACAGACCTCCCCGCGGCCGCGACAAGGAAGAAGATGAAGATGAAGATGACGAGGACATGGAGGACGATGAAGCTGACGAGCAGGAGTTTCAAAAGGCAACAGAGGTCCTTTGCGTTGACGTTGGTGCTTCTCTGCATACCTCGCACCGCCAACTCAAGCAATGGATGCGTGAGGTTAATGCAGCAGAACCCTCCATAGAATCGCGTGAACCTCTGAAGTGGTCCAGCACGCCCATCATTTTTGACATTGAGGACCACCCTGATCGCATCACTGCAGTCGGGTGCTTGCCGATGTTGGTCTCACCAACCATCCGCAACCTCAAAGTCACAAAGATGCTGGTTGACGGCGGGGCCGGCCTGAATTTGATCTCCTCTGCAGTGCTCCAAAAGCTTCAAATCCTCGACAACGAGCTCAAGAAACCGGTACTTTCCAAGGAATCAACCCAGAAGGAGCAAGCCCAAAGGGAAGATCACGCTGCGGTAACGCTTTGGCAGCGAGCTCAATTTCAGAACCGAGAGGTCACGCTTGACGTCGCCGATTTCCCATTGCCCTACAATGGTATACTTGGCCGTCCAGCACTCGCTAAGTTCATGTCCGCCTCTCATTATGCTTACAACCTACTCAAGATGCCCGGCCCGATAAGCGTCATTTCTGTCCATGGCGACAAGAAGGATGCACTTATCTGCGCCGACAAGATTTACCGGGATGCAACAACCGCCACAGATAGCAAACCACTTGCCGCTGAAGCTCCCGGGGGGAAGAAGAGAACCACCAAGTCCGGCAAGAGCTCTGATGCCCACTCCGGCAAGCGCACCTCTTCGGAGTGCTGCGCTACCGTCGAGGACGCACCATCGAGCTCTACCGACAAGTACAAGAAGACAATGGCAGTTCCGCCGAAGACCAAGAAGGTGCCCGCCAAGGAGGACGGCACTGGTGGTACCTTCACCATCAGTGCCACGCTTGATCCTAAATAGGAAGGCGAGCTCGTTGCTTTCCTGCGGGCGAATGTCGATGTGTTTGCATGGCAACCATCTGACATCCCCGGTGTTCCCAGGAAAGTAATTGAGCACCACCTAGCTGTCTGTCCTCACGCGCGGCCCGTCAAGCAAAAGTTAGGAAACAGGCAGTGGAGCGCCAAGAGTTCATAGTAGAAGAAATCAAGAAGTTAGAAGCAGCAGGGCTTGTCAGAGGAGTCCTCCACCCCACGTGGTTGGCCAATCCGGTAGTTGTGCGCAAGGCTAATGGGAAATGGAGGCTTTGTATTGACTTCACTGATGTTAATAAAGCTTGTCCCAAAGACCCATTTCCCTTGCCGCGTATTGACCAGATTGTTGACTCCACGGCTGGATGTGATCTGCTTTCATTTCTTGATGCATATTCAGATACCATCGATCTTCATGGCGTAAGAAGATGAAGAGAAACCGCATTCATTACACCATGTGGCACGATCGCTTCATACGGATGCCTTTCGGTTTGAAGAATGCCGGTTCAACCTTTGCAAGAGTGGTCCATGATGCCTTCGAGCCACAAATACACGTAAATGTAGAAGCCTACATGGGCGACATAGTAGTCAAGAGCCGGGACAAAGCAACTCGTTCAGGATTTGATGAAACATTTGCAAATCTGCGCCAAGATCAACCTCAAGCTCAACCCCGAGAAGTGCGTGTTTGGAGTCCCTTCCGCAAGCTTCTCGGTTCTTTGTGTCTCGCGGGAATTGAAGCCAATCCCGACAAGATCAAGGCCATTGAGCAGATCGAAGCACCAAAGCGCGTCAAGGATGTCGGAAGGCTTGCGGTTGCGTGGCTGCTCTCGGCGAAGTTCATCTCTAAGTCTGCTGAACGCGCCTGCCGTTTTTCAAGATTTTGAAAAGGCAGGTCCAATGAGATGGACTCGAAGCGGAGGCTGCGCCGCAGACTTGAAGAGATACCTGTCCTCCGCTCCAATACTTGTCGCACCTAAGCCATAAGAGAAGCTGCTGCTGTATATAGCAGCGACCAATCAAGTGGTTAGTGCTGCGTTAGTAGCGGAGAGGGAGGCAGATGATGAGCCGCCAACCAAGCAGGTGCATCCAGCGACAAGCAAGGGCTTCGCCACAAAGCTCCGTCCCGATAAGGACGGATCAGCGCAGGTTGCGACAAGGCATGAAGAAGATGGTGCAGCGCCCGGTCTATTTTGTCGGTTCCCTTCTGCAGGGCTAGGTCAAGGTACTACGGTGTGCGGTTGCTTTTCGGCCTCCTCATGGCCTCGAGAAAGCTGCGCCATTACTTCCAAGCACATGAGATAACAGTTGTCACTCGCTTTCCGCTGAAGAGGATATTGCAAAATCCGGAAGCAACAGGCAGGATTGTCGAGTGGGCACTGGAACTGTCAAGCTTTGGTCTCAAGTTTGAAAGCACTTCAACTATCCAGAGCAGAGCGTTGGCAGAATTCATAGCAGAGTGGACGCCAACGCAAGATGAAGAAATTCCGGAGACAAGCATCCCCGTCAAGGAGGCAAATAAAGAGTGGCTGATGTACTTTGATGGAGCTTTCTCGCTGCAAGGCGCCGGTGCCGGCGTGCTGCTTATCGCACCCACCGGAGAGCACCTCAAGTACATAGTCCGATGCACTTTCCCAAGGAACAAGCAACAAATAATACTGCAGAGTATGAAGGCTTGCTTGCCGGTCTCGAGGATTGCGGTGGACCTTGGGATCAAGAAGCTCATTGTCGGGGACTCGCAACTTGTCGCTCGCCAAGTAAATAAAGATTATCAAAGTCCGTTGATGGAAGCCTCGCCGATGAAGTGAGAAAGCTAGAAGAGCACTTTGAAGGCTGCAAATGGAACACGCTCCAAGAGCTCGTAATGATATAGCTGATGGCCTCTCCAAATGTGCCGCACTTAAGTTACCTGTGGAACCAGGAATTTTTGTGCTCAAGCTGACTCAGCCAACCGTAGCACTATCAATGGGGCAGAGCAAGACAAGAAAATTGGTTTCCGGCGACTACTTTCCGCAGAGCTCCCGAAGCCGCCGCCAAGAAGGTCCCTAAAACCAACGCAGTATCACCGAGGAGCAGATGTCCGACAAACCATGCAGTTTGTATCGTTGAAGCAAACGCCCCGACAAGTTTCGCTCGGCAAGCTTGCCGGGATCATCAAGCTCCGGCGGACCCGCAGGTTCTTGCCGCAGAAGCTGATGTTCCCACAGTGATGGATGAGCCTTTAGTCCTTGTTGTCGAGCCACGTGCTCCAACATGGGCACAACAAATCGCCCATTTCCTACAGACGGAGAACTTCCCAAGAGCAGGAAGAAGCGGAAAAAGTAGCCCAGCAAATCAAGTATGTACCAGTTTGTTAACAACATCACATGCATGAAGAAGACTCAACGGTGTGAAATTGAAGTGTATTTGCCGGAAGATGGATGAAAGCTATTGGCGAGATACATGGAGGCATATGTGGTCACCACATTGGCGAAGAGCACTTGCCGCAAAGCTTTCCCAAGGTTTCTTTTGGCGAAGCCCTCCAGATGCAAGCGCACAAGTAACAAAGTGTGAAGCGTGCAGGCCCATTCCAAACAGATACACCAACCAGCTCAAGCTCTCCAGACGATCCCTTTATCCCGGCCCTTCTCGGTGCAGGGGCTCGACATCCTCGGCCCTTTCCCCCGAGCCGTCGGAGGCTTTGAGTACTTGTACGTCGCAATCGACAAGTTCACAAAGTGGCCGGAAGTGGAACCAGTGAGGAAGGTGACAGCACAGTCAGCGGTCAAGTTCTTCAGGTCGATTGTTTGCCGCTTTGGGATTCCTAACGAATCATCACCGACAACGGCACAGTTCACGAGCCGCACCTTCATGCAAGACGCCCAAGATCTTGGCGCCAAGATCTGCTTTGCTTCATTGCTCACCCGAGAAGCAACGGTCAAGCAGAGAGCAAACGCTGAAGTGCTGCGAGGACTCAAGACCAAAACTTTCGGCTGGCTGTGCAAGTGCGGAAGGAACTGGATCGAGGAGCTGCGGTGGTTCTTTGGTTGATCATGACGACGCCAAATCGAGCCACCGCCGGACACCTTTTGCTCTAGTCTACGGAGCAGAGGCAGTTCTCCCCACGTAACTTCGTGTACGGGTCACCTCGAGTGCTCGCTTATGATGAGTTTGAGCAAGAGCAGCTGCGACAAGATGACGCGCTGCTCCTCGAGGAAGATCGCCTTCAGGCTGCTCTAGACGAGCTGCTCGTTACCAAAGCAAGCTTTGCGCCGCTACCATAGCCGCAAAGTAAATGCCGAAGCTTCGAGGAAGGCGACCTTGTTCTTCGCGCGTTCAATCCGCCAAGAATTCCAACAAGTTGACGCTTAAAGTGGGAAGGCCCTTATCGGGTGAAACGAGTCACTAGGCCCGGCGTTGTCCGCCGAGACCGAAGATGGCGTTCGGTGAGCAATTCCTGGAATATAGAGCATCTTCGCAAGTTTTACCCATAAAGCGCGGTTCTTGGAACCTGTTTAAGCAACCACCCTTTGTACAAGTCTTGCCGCTGTTGCATGTAATCCTTTGTACAAAGTCGGGCACAGACCCCGTGCATCAGTAAAGCCTATGTGTTGCGCACGACTTGTCAATACATGCCCACATAATCATATATGCATGTGTTTACTAACATTTTGTGCAGCATCCGCACCCGATGGCGATGACGAGCCACTAGGCTCCATAACTTTATTTTCTTCTTTCTTCTCAAACAAGAAGAAGGTTCATCCACCCACAAGTTAACCGGGGAAGGAGAAGATAATGGTGTGGGCATAGCGTCGCCGAGGAACTGTCGCCTTTCCGGAAAATGGACAACGTAAAAGCTAAGTTGCTAAGTTTAAACGACCAGTTTCAAATTTTAAGTTATCTTCCTCGAACGATAGTACTTTGTATGGAAAACTCAGCGCGCGGAGGAACCGACTCATGATCGGCTTGCGCCTTACTTTGTTTCGAGTCCGCTCAACAACTTAAGTGTGCTGCAACTAGTTGCGACTAGGTTGCTTGTCTGAGGCGGCATCGCCAAAGATGTCTTCTGAAGTTCCGCTTTTCGGCGCCATGGCAAGGGTGTTTATGACAAGTTCCCTCGAAGCGTGGGTATAAACATACAAAGGAAGAAATCGAGTAAAGGAAGTGACATTGCATTCGATTGCCTAAGATAGTTTATATTACATAATAACTTGTCGCGGATCTAATAGACTTTTATCTAAACATGATCTACAACGACAAGAGAAGAGATAGACTTGGCGGCCTAGTCCACGCTGTCGCCTCGAGCCTCTTAACTCCGCCACCCTGTCCCACAATGGGTGCGACAAGGGCTTTGAGCGCTTCAACATCGGGCGGAAGGAGGCGAGACTTGAGGGCTTTGGTGAAGTCGATGCTCAGGGTTGCGAAGGCCACCTTCATCAACACCTTCTGGAGAGCCTCGGCGCAGACTTGACGTGATTCCTCCGCCAGTTGCTTTGGAACCTCTTCCCGGAGCCGCTGGATACCCGCCAACACGCCTTTGAAGAATAGGCTGAGCTTGACGCTGGGTTGGAGCTTCTCGTCGGTGGAATATCCAAGATCTGTCATCCCCAACTCCATCAGCTCATTATGGATGCCGGCGGCGGTGTCCACAAGACCCTCTGTCCAATGCATTATGCTGTCTCGAAGATTATTCTGGGCGGCCACAACATTCGACAGCAACTCTTCGGTGGCCTTAATCTTTTCCAGCAGGCCCGCTTCCCGCTCCTTGGCGCCATTCAACGTCTCCGTCAAGGTGGTCAATTTCAGCTCCAGATCCGCCTTGGAGTCCTTGGCGGCATCGAGCTCTTTGATCTTTTCAAAGAAAACGACCTTGTAGCTCGCCGAGGGTGTAGCGTCCTTCTCACGCCGCGATTCAACCCGGCGACCTCCTCGGCACTCTTCTGGAGGGTGGACTCCAGCTGAGCCACCCTCGTCTCCAATTCCCTCTTGGCGGCCTCGGCAGCCGCAGCGACATCTTTTGCCTCCTGAAGTGGCCCGCCAATCGCTTGTTTTCGCAAGAGATCTTCCTCATAGCTGCCGAGGTTGATCTTCCGCTGCGCCAGCTCACCTTCTCGCGCGGAGAGCTTCTCGCCGGCAAGCCTCTGCTGCTCTTCGACCTCGCCCTTCTCCAAGATGAAGGCCGTGCGCTCCTCAGCAAGCTGCTCCCGCGCCTCCACTATATCCCAGAGAGTTTCTTTGTTGGCGCGCCGGAGCTCTTCCACGCGTTTCTCCAAGTCAGCTCCCGCCCTCGCGACAAGCGCCTCCCTAGACTCCAGTTTGGCTTGTCGGGCGCGGTAGAGCGACAACAACTTCCTTAGCAGCTGCTCCTCCTCAGGCTCACCGCTGCTGCTGCTTGGGGCATCAACCAACGACAGCCCGGCGGAGGCAAGCAGTTCCGCGTCGAAAGTCTCCCCCTCGACCGGCGCCCTGGAGCTTGATGCCCAGGGGAGCTTGATAAAGACACCCTCGCCGGCCTTCAGGTACGCGCCGGGCTGGGGCTCTTCGGAGTCAAGCGCGGCGTCGGTGGCGGGAGGATCAGTGGTCGGTGCAGCGCCTGGTGCTCCTGCGGCCTCAGGGTCGTCAGTACGATCGCCAGATTCCTCCCCAGCCTCTGCGCCCGGCCTCTCGGCCTCCTCGCCCGGGGCCCGTCGGCCCAGCCTCCTCCTCCATGTTGGCGGCGTCGACATTGTCGCCATGAGGCGTCTTCCTCGCCGGCGGCCTCGGTCTCCATCGGATCTCCGAGATGGATCTGATGGTCAAGAAGAAAGCACAAATCAGGCAGATGTTCGAAAGAGAAGAACAGAAGAAGAAAGAACCCAAGGGAAATTATCAAACAAGAGAATCACCTGCAACGGGATCTGTTGCCGCGGTCTCCACTACCGGAGGGTCATCGGCGCCGGTCCTTGTCGGGGAAGCTCCCCTTGTCGGAGAGGCCTCCCTTGCCGGAGAGCGCTCCCTTGGCGGAGAGTTTTCCCTTGGCGGCGTAGTTGAAGCAAGCAGAACTTCGGGAGTGACCTCCGGTGCTTCCTGATGAGGCTGCTCCGCTCCTACACAATTCAACAAACCATATATCAGTAATGGAGAAGCACCCAAGCGCACCCAAACTTGAGGAATACACCATACACTTACGTTGGGGGCTGTGCTGGGGGCTGCTCTGTTGAAGGGTTGCCGGGTCCGGCAAGGGAGTTCCAGACGTCACCCCTGTCGCCACAGGGGAGTCATCTGAGACGACAACCACCGGCGTCTTGGCCCTCTTCGACGCCCTCTGAGATAACGTCCTGAAGAAGAAGGTTCAGAGTGAAACCCATCAAGATATAAGAAAAAAAAACAATAAATCGGAAGATTACAAGTAGCAGCGACAAGATCTTACTCTTCCTCTTCTTCCTCGAGCTGAGGGCGGAGATCGAACTCTGCTCCGCGCGACGGATTGGGGAGAAGACTCCCTCGGGCGCTTGGCGGAGTGCAGGGGCGCGACTCGAAGACCCAGCGCCGTCGCCGTGGCGGAATGAGGCGCCCCACGGCAATGCTGCTTGCCGCGGTGGAAGCGCGTCGGGGCGGCGAGACGGCTGTTGGACCGTGTGCCCCCGCCACTTCTCCGCCTCTTCGGAGGCGTCTCCTTGGCGGGGCGACGGGCTCCTCCTGCGGCAAGCTACTTGACGGCGGAGGAGAGGCGCCCCCGGCAGGTTCGCTTGGTTCGTTGACGGGCTCGGTCTGCTCCTCCTCACCGACGAACTCTTCTCGGTCGGCAAGGCTTGCCGCCTCGGCCCTCTCTGCCTCCTCGACAGTGAACCCAAACGCGCCGGCGGCAGCAACCTCGGCAGCCTCCTCCAACCTCGTGGCGATGCGCGCCATCTCCTGATCGATGGTGTCGCGGGTGAGCCGCCTCTGCTCGTCGGCGCGGATCGGCACTTCAACCAAGTTGTCGAAGAACTGCTGCACTATGTCATCGGTGGGCTCCTGCCAAGTTGGAACGATTCCATGGGAATCGCTGGCAACGGCATTATCGCTGGATGCTTTGTCAAGCGGCAATTGTTGCACAAGGCACAACTCCCTCGCAACATGCACCATCCGGGTTATCCGCTTGAGCTTGAACATCTCCGCAGATGCCGCCAAGCTCCAAGGTAGTGAAATTCCAATTCAGACTGGCGCAGCCTCATGATATCCGCCGCGCTTCGGAATTCCCAAGCAGGCTTCCTCTCTCCTGCAAGGGCGCAATCGGCGGCGGCGGAAGTCCGCGCCAACTGCTCCTACGGTAAGCCCTGCTTGCGGAGACGCAAAATCCTAGTCGTGGCAATCTTCAACTTGTCGCCCTCCGCGCCAAGTTGCTCCAATCGCTGCCACGAACTATGGGGTTTTATGCAGAGGCAAAAAAGGCTGTGGCTCCTCCTCTAAGATCCAGCACCAGTCAGCCCTCCACTCCTCCCACTTGCTGCGCAACTCTCCGTCAAGATACGCTTCCTTCTTGCCGATCCTAGAGGTCCATACAATTCCTCCGGCAAGCGGCTCTCCTCTCTCTACGCGGGGTGAGAAGTAGTGGCGGAAGAGTGCGACGTTTGGGTGGACCCCGACAAAGTTCTCGCAGAGATGTGCGAAAACAGCCATGGTGAGGATGGCGTTGGGGGTGAAGTCAAGGAGGTGGAGGCCATACGTGTTCATAACATCGCAGAAGAATTCAGAAAAGGGCGGGCAGAGCCCGCACCAGAAGAAAATCGCGAAGAAGGGGTACCCAATGGAGACCTTAGCGGATGTGGCGACTGAGACATGCATTGATGACTCTTGTCCCTTGCCGTCAGAGTTAGGTATAGATTACTGTACACTGTACAAAGCGGTGTACCAGCCTATGTTTTTACTATCTTACCCTTGTCTACTTGCCACATGTGGTGACCCCTTGTGCCTATAAAAGGAGGCCCAAGTGCAACGTAGAAAGGGTTCGGTCCAGCTCCGGCTTAGTTCATGGTAGCAAGAACACAAGATAATCCACAAAGCAGCATTAGGAGTATTATCTCTCCGGAGAGCTCCGAAGCTGGGTAAACCTGCTCGTGTGCACCGCCTCGATCCGCTCTTCGTGCAATCTCCGCCCCCCTCCGAACCACAAGGGACCCAGGTCCCGTAGGTGTTCGAGGGCCACGATCAGTCCTTCCCGACAGGATCGGTGACTAGTTGGATGATATTCATCATAGACAGTTATAACCTAGGGCGATACAACACTAGCTCCAGTTTGTCAATATAATGTAGGCATGTATTCCGTAAATAGTCATACGTGCTTATGGAAAGAACTTGCATGACATCTTTTGTCCTACCCTCCCGTGGCAGCGGGGTCCATATTGGAAACTAAGGGATATTAAGGCCTCCTTTTAATAGAGAACCAGAACAAAGCATTAACACATAGTGAATACATGAACTCCTCAAACTACGGTCATCACCGGGAGTGGTCCCGACTATTGTCACTCCGGGGTTGCGGATCATAACACGTAGTAGGTGATTATAACTTGCAAGATCGGATCTACAACATGGATATAATTGTGATAACATAAACGGTTCAGATCCGAGTTCATGGCACCCGGGCCCAAAGTGACAAGCATTAAGCATAGCAAAGTCATAGCAACATCAATCTTAGAACATAGTGGATACTAGGGATCAAGCCCTAACAAAACTAACTCGATTGCATGATGAATCTCATCCAACTCCTCACGGACCAGCGAGCCTACGAAGGAATTACTCACTCCCGATGGAGAGCATCATGGAATTGGCGATGGAGAAGGGTTGGTGATGACGAAGAACGAAGACCCCCCTCTCTGGAGCCCCAAACGGACTCCAGATCTGGCCTCCTGATGATGAACAGGAGGTGACGTCGGCTCCATCTCGTGGATCGCAATAATTCTTTCTCCCTGAAATTTTTCTAGAAAAATAGGATTTTATAGCGTCGGTTTGAGGTCCATCCGGGCCACCGGTGGGGACAACCCACTGGCGCGCCAGAGGGGGCGCCTGTGGGTTGTGCCCACCTGTGTGCCCCTCCGTGGGTCTTGGCTCCGTAAATTCTTGTTTATTGTATAAAAATCCTCGCAAAGTTTCGTTCCATTCCGAGAACTTTTATTTCTGCACAAAAACAACACCATGGTAGTTCTGCTGAAAACAACGTCAGTCCGGGGTTAGTTTCGTTCAAATCATGCAAATTAGAGTCCAAAACAAGAGGAAAAGCTTAGGAAAAGTAGACACGTTTGAGACATATCAACTCCCCCAAGCTTAAACCTTTGCTTGTCCTCAAGCAATTTAGTTGATAAACTAAAAATGAAAAAGAAATACTTTTACGAATTCTTTTGCTCTTGTTTGCATAAATAAGCTTAAACAACACCCAAGTTTTCAGCCAACATTATAACTAACCATGCCGACAATAACTCTTAAAGATTATATTAACTCGTATCAATGACATAATCAGCTAGCGAGCAATAATAAGGTATCTCAAATAGCAACACGTTGTCAAAACAACCATGATATAATATGACAATAGTGGTATCTCGCTAGCCCTTTCTGAGACTGCAAAACATAAATGCAGAGCACCTCCAAAGTTCAAGCAGCGACTAAACATTGTAATTCATGTTAGAAAAGATCCAATCATGATGCACCCAACATTAGCTACACACAATGCATAAGTCATGACAGCTGTGCTCTCAGGTTCTGGCGCTTATTTTAGAAGGTGACGACACAACATAAAAGTAAATAGATAGTCCATTCGCAGAGGGAAGCAGTGATTTGCAGAGGTGCCAGAGCTCAAGTTTTAAAACAGAGGTAAATAATATTTTGAGAAACACACCCTTCTCATTTACTTCAGGACCGTCAGTTATCAATATCTTCCATGCTAAGCACGCTAGTGGCGGTTCCCAAGCGATAAAAGTAAAGGTTTACTCCCCCTCCACTACAAAAAATACACTTCCATGATGATTTTATGATAGAATCAAGATAGTCATACCTGTGCTATCGTAGAAGTGTTCCATGACATTACCAAAATTATCATCACGGAAGTGTCCACTTCCATGACGATAAATGGCGCGTCATGGAAGTGTTTTCGTCCGACACGTGGCATCCACCATAACAGGTCGCCGTTAAGCTATCGGGTCCGGTTTTGGATCCGTTAACCCGTTAACAGCCCGGACCAATGGGGATTTTCCACGTGTAAAATTCTCATTGGCCAGAGGAAACACATGTTGGCTCACCGTTGAGACATATGTCATCCACTCATTGGACATGAGGCGCCTATGATACGTCAACACGTGTCATGGCCCAACAGAGGCCCATTCCGGGGAAAAGGCTGGCCCATTTGACTTGGTCAAAAGGTAACGGGCCGGCCCACGGAAAGCCTGTTAACGACATGTTCATATATAGCCCATTTACGGCCCGCTAACTCCCGACCCGTTACGGATATCAGAATTAAGCTTAGTAGCTTCATCTGGGCCGTCCAATATGATTCCAGCCCATTGTAACTTCTGGCCCATGTATGTCCCATGATGTCTTTCGGCCCATATGAGGCCCTTTGTAACTCTGGGCCCATTAAAGGCCCGAGATGAAACTGGCCCTTAATGAATAGTGTATCGTTTTATACCCATTAACGACCCATTATTCTGTTGGCCGTTTCCAGCCCGTGTTAACTTTCGGCCTTCTAACGGCCCATTTATTCTTGGGCTCATTTCTAGAATTCGGTTAGTTATGGTTTGTTATTGGCCTATTCCGTTTGTGGGCCAAATTCAGCCCATGGTTACATTCGGCCCGTTTGTGGCCCGTTGACCCGTTGGGTTGTTTTCATAGCGTTATCAAATACATCCTATTAACGGCCCATTATGGTCCACGAATAGTATGGCCCATGTTTGGCAAAATGATTATACTCCCTGTAGAAGGCCCATGGATCCTACAACCTTAGAAGACCAATGGATCCTACGGCCCGTAGAAGGCCCATGGATCATACGGCCCCGTAGAAAGTCCATGGATCCTATGGCCCGTAGAAGGCCCATGGATCCTACGGCCCGTAGGAGGCCCATGGTTACAACAGTCCATGTGTTGCCATGATTATTGTGGCCTAGTTACCAAAAATAGGTTATTGTGGCCACTAGAAAAACGCGGAAAAAGAACTGCAGTGACTAAAAGCAAACAACTAAACAAGACAATAAGGAAATAAATAAGCAAGCAACTAATGCTAGCCTATTACAGCTATTCCACATATTACATCCACTGGGCATCAAATTTCACCACCAGTGCAAATATAGGGAACAAAGCAGCATATTACATACACTGGCCATGAAAATTGGCCACCACTGCAAATAAATGCAACAGCAAAACAAGTCCATAAATGAAACAACTTCAGAAGAGCTCAAGAAACGTTATACTGGGTATCCACCATGTTGGCAATAAGCTTAGCAAGCTTATTAGCTTTGTCCTGTTTGGCGCTAAAATCCTCCAACGCTTGTCGCTTGCACCGTAAAGTATGCATCTGAATGCTCCAGGACTTCCGTAGTCCTTCCGCTTCTTGTCGCAGCACGGATGATCGATGTCATTCAGCTTGTAGTTGAGACTCAAGAAACCGAACTGATTCGATAAAGAGTTTGAATAGCTTGTGCAAGCGGTAGTGGCGAAGAATCCTAACAAGAGACCAAGACAGGACTTTGGGGTTGTCTCACTATCTTCAAGATAGTTTTCCTTAGCTGTTTTATCAGATTTGTTGGAGACCAACAAGGATGTCTCACTATCCTGAACCTTATCTGCATTACTTCCTTTTACCATTGCTTAATAAGGCACTCTTCACCAAAAATCTGTCAGCATTCTAACAGAAGAAACAAGCAGACACATAACATGTTTAGCATGTACTTGTTGGGGAATGTAGTAATTTAAAAAAAAATCCTATGCACACGCAAGATCATGGTGATGCATAGCAACGAGAGAGGAGAGTGTTGTCTACGTACCCTCGTAGACCGTAAGCCGAAGCGTTATGACAACGTGGTTGATGTAGTCATACGTCTTCACGATCGACCGATCCTAGCACCGAAGGTACGACACCTCCGTGATCTGCACACGTTCAGCTCGGTGACGTCCCACGAACTCATGATCCAGTAGAGCTTCGAGGGAGAGCTTCGTCAGCACGACGGCGTGATGACGGTGATGATGAAGTTATCGACGTAGGGCTTCGCCTAAGCACCGCTACGATATGACCGAGGTGGAATATAGTGGAAGGGGGCACCGCACACGGCTTGGAACAATCAACTTGTGTGGTCTAGGGTGCCCCCTACTCCCGTATATAAAGGAGCAGGGGGGAGGCCAGCCGGCCCTTGGGGCGCGCCAAGGAGGGGGGGAGTCCTCCTCCTAGTAGGAGTAGGACTCCCCTTTCCTAGTCCAACATGGAAGAGGGAAGGGGGAAGGAAAGAGAGGGAGAGGGAGAGGGAAAGAGGGGCCGCACCCCTCCCCTAGTCCAAGTCGGACTCCTCATGGGAGGGGGCGCGTCACCTCTTGGGCGCCCAATACTTCCCCGGGGGGTTCCGGTAACCCCTCCGGCACTCCGGTTTTCTCCGAAACCACCCGGAACACTTCCGGTGTCCAAATATAGTCGTCCAATATATCAATCTTTATGTCTCGACCATTTCGAGACTCCTCGTCATGTCCGTGATCATATCCAGGACTCCGAACTATCTTCGGTACATCAGAACACATAAACTCATAATACCGATCGTCACCGAACGTTAAGCGTGCGGACCCTACGGGTTCGAGAACTATGTAGACATGATCAAGACATGTCTCCGGTCAATAACCAATAGCGTAACCTGGATGCTCATATTGGTCCCTACATATTCTACGAAGATCTTTATTGGTCAAATCACATAACTACATACATTGTTCCCTTTGTCATCAGTATGCTACTTGCCCGAGATTCGATCGTCGGTATCTCAATACCTAGCTCAATCTCGTTACCGGCAAGTCCCTTTACTCGTTCCGTAATGCATCATCCCGCAACTAACTCATTAGTCACATTGCTTGCAAGGCTTATAGTGATGTGCATTACCGAGAGGGCCCAGAGATAACTCTCCGACAATCAGAGTGACAAATCCTAGTCTTGATCTATGCCAACTCAACAAGTACCATAGGAGACACCTGTAGAGCACCTTTATAATCACCCAGTTACGTTGTGACATTTGGCAGCACACAAAGTGTTCATCCGGTAATCCGGAGTTGCATAATCTCACAGTCATAGGAACATGTATAAGTTATGGAGAAACCAATAACAGTAAGCTAAAATGATCAAGTGCTAAGCTAACGGAATGGGTCAAGTCAATCACATCATTCTCCTAATGATGTGATCCTGTTTATCAAATGACAACTCATGTCTATGGATAGGAAACTTAACCATCTTTGATCAACGAGCTAGTCTAGTAGAGGCATACTAGTGACACTCTGTTTGTCTATGTATTCACACATGTATTATGTTTCCGGTTAATACAATTCTAGCATGAAAAATAAACATTTATCAAGAAATAAGGAAATAAATAATAACTTTATTATTGCCTCTAGGGCATATTTCCTTCAGTCTCCCACTTGCACTAGAGTCAATAATCTAGATTACACAATGATGATTCTAACACCCATGGAGTCTTGGTGCTGATCATGTTTTGCTCGTGAGAGAGGCTTAGTCAACGGGTCTGCAACATTCATATCCGTATTTATCTTGGAAATCTCTATGTCTCCCTCCTGGACTTGATCGCAGATGGAATTGAAGCGTCTCTTGATGTGCTTGGTTCTCTTGTGAAATCTGGATTCCTTTGCCAAGGCAATTGCACCAGTATTGTCACAAAAGATTTTCATTGGACCCGATGCACTAGGTATGACACCTAGATCGGATATGAACTCCTTCATCCAGACTCCTTCATTTGCTGCTTCCGAAGCAGCTATGTACTCCGCTTCACACGTAGATCCCGCCACGACGCTTTGCTTAGAACAGCACCAACTGACAGCTCCACCGTTCAATGTAAACACGTATCCGGTTTGCGATCTAGAATCATCCAGATCAGTGTCAAAGCTTGCATCAACGTAACCATTTACGACGAGCTCTTTGTCACCTCCATAAACGAGAAACATATCCTTAGTCCTTTTCAGGTATTTCAGGATGTTCTTGACCGC
Source organism: Aegilops longissima (assembly GCA_021605205.1). Lineage (NCBI taxonomy): Eukaryota > Viridiplantae > Streptophyta > Magnoliopsida > Poales > Poaceae > Aegilops > Aegilops longissima. Next base: position 245,482,434 of record CM038682.1, on the reverse strand, counting down.
TGTCCAGTGATCCACTCCTAGATTACTTTGTACTACTAGATATTCTCTTTTAGCCAAGGGTCCAATTACCATCGGATATTTAAGTTCACTGTCGAATACTTTTATAACTGACGTACATCGTCGGCCATCTCCAGTCGGCTATGCTTCGTCGGCCATTACACTAATAACCGACGGTACCATCATATTATATCTTTGCCCACGGTGAGAAGCCGACGGTGAGCCGTCGGATATCTTGTTGCCTACACTTGGCTCCTAGTAGGTCAAATGCGCTTATAGCCAACGGTTCACGGTCGGGTGTTTATCATCCGATGGTTATTGTTTACCGTCGGTTTTCTTAATAGCCAACGGTATATACAACCTGTCGGGGTTACGTAGAACTGAGAGGAGAGCCGAACCATCGGTTAATGTGATTACCGATGGTGCGTACACCCCTTCAGGGATTCCTTTAGTTGAGAGGTTAGCCTGCACCTTCAATTTAGAAAGTCGCCGACAGTCTAAAGTGCTTGCATGCATATTTTGTATCCAATATGTTTGTTGCACCATGGGCCATTTGTCAACCCTCACTGAATTAATTTCACTAAGAGATGTTGCACCACAGGGAAGTGCGATATATAACAGAATATTTCATAATATTGGTATTTCAAATACATCTCATAATTACACAACCGCACATGACAAAAATATATATTATATTTACCATAATCTAAGTATTAAAACCTAATGATTTGCATATGAATTACATTTACCATAACAATCGATCTAGGAAGTCCTGAATGCAAAACAAAATAGTGACAAAGAGGTCCAGACAATTTTGCATAAGCTAAATTATCCACTAACTTCAGAGCTCTACTTTATCATAATGCTTATCGCCAAAGCTATCATCTACCTTGTTGCCATAGATGTCATCCTCATCATCATCAATGTCATGATCATTTTCACAGCTCGGACCACTTCTAATATTTCTTCACACTCCTTAAGAAATGACAATACTAGATGTGAGAGAGATGCAAAACAATGCAATGCACTTGAAATTAAATTGAGCTACAGGGAACACATCTTACTAAGGAAGCTACAGGGAACAACTTTAATTGTTCTAGAAACATCCATACATGGAGATATATAGCTAATCACGTACTGTTGGAACTAGAAACTACATCAACAATTACTAGTGTTACACCAGTAATTCATTCCTTTCCAAACCATACATCCGAGCAATAGAAACTAAAATATATAGACGAACAGTAAAAATAAAACTAGTATTTTGCATCTTTAACCCACAAGGCTAAAGACTATTACTTTTTGACCTCTTAATATACTTCCATGTATTTTTGTGTATTCACGCAAGACAAAATCTATTTACCCATCGGAATATTCAGTTATTTGGTACCGTTTTCCTAATTGTTGTATATGTAGTTGTACCTTTATACAACTATCGATTAATGGAAAAGCTAATAAAATGGTAAAGGACATCGTAATAGATTTCTCAAGAGAACGGATGTGGCTACCATGAATTTGGAGAGGCAAGAGAGATCTGGGGCACAAGCTACCTTCAGGTTCAAAGGATATCTTTTTGACGGGCAAGGAATTCCTCAAACACTTTACAAGGACAACACAAAACTTGAGCCTACATTTGCATAGTAACTGCATACGGAACAGAAAGTTAGACTGACCCATAAAGGATGAAAGCAGAAGGCGTATGTGTTGATGCTTGACTTGAACACTTCATTTCTGTACAGCTTAAGCACAGTGTAATCACTACAAAAAAATACACTTCCGTGATGATACTGTTTGTCACAGTAGGTCGCGTTTTTTGTCATGCATGTACATCCATGACAAATTTTTGACAGAATCAAGATAGTCATACCTGTGTTGTCGTAGAAGTGTTCCATGACATTACCAAAATTATCATCACGGAAGTTTCCACTTCCATGACGATAAATCGCGCGTCACAGAAGTGCTTCCGTCAAGGGTGACCGACACGTGGCATCCACCGTAACGGAACACCGTTAAGCTATCGGGTCGGGTTTTGGATCCGATAACCCATTAATAGCCCCGACCAATGGGGATTTTCCACGTGTAAAATCATCATTGGCACAGGTGTCACTCATCCAATGGGCAAGACACGCCTATGATATGTTGACACGTGGACCGGCCCATCAAGTTTAAATGGGCCGGCCCAACTGAAGGCCCACAAGATTTTGCGGACCATAATGGGCCGGCCCAGCTAAAGGCCCATGAGATTTTGCGGACCATAATGGGCTGGTTCAGCTAAAGGCCCACAAGATTTTGCGGGTCATAATGGGCCGGCCTAGGTAAAGGCCCACAAGATTTGCCTTAATGGGCCGGCCCAGGTAAAGGCCCACAAGATTCTTGCAGATCACAATGGGCTGGCCAGCTAAAGGCCCACGAGATTTCGCCGACATTAATGGGTCGGCCCAGCTGTAGGCCCACAAGATTTTGAGGACCCTAGTAGGCCGGCCCATTAACTGGCTGCCATGTTTTGTGTCAAATGCCGGCCCATATTTGATCCGGTCCATTAATGGCCTGCCACGCTCCGGGCCTAATAGTGGCCCATATGAGATCCGGCCCGTTAAAAGCCTACCATAGTCTGGGCCAATTATGGCCCAGATCAGGTCCGACCCTTTAAGAGGCTTTGGGCTTAATTATGGCCCATATCAGATTCGGCCCGTCAACTGGACACTATGCTTTTGGGCCCACTTGCTAAAGGCCCACTTACTACTTCGGCCTGATATTAGTTTTGGCCTGTTAAGGGCCCGTTTAACATTTCGGCCCTATATTAATTCAGCCTGTTAAAAGCTCGTCATATAGTTGGGCCTAACTACGGCCCGGTTTGCATCCGGCCTGCTCGCAGCCGATATCTGATTGGGCCAAACAAGGACCGATACAATTTTGGCCTGTTAAAAGTCCGTGATTTGATTCGCACAATCATGGTCCGGGGTTCATTTTGGGCTGCTGCCGGCCCGTGAGCTGTTCGACACGTTTCAGGCCCAACCTACATCGTGATTGCATGATGGCCTGATTATGTATCGTAATTTTACAGTTTGGCTGGTTTACTGCGAAGACAGGATATATATACAGTAAAATAACTGCAGCATCGTGAATAATAAAAAACCTAGACTATACAATAAAGAAATTACGGCATATTACATCCACTGGGCATCAAAGTTCGCCACTAAATAATAAAGCACAAGCAGACAACATATTACATACACTTGGCATCAAAGATCGCCACCAGTGCAAATAAACACGCCGACAAAATAATATACAAAACCGACATCACTTCAATAGAGTTCAAGAAAGGTTAGCCTATTTGGGAGCTGCAGCAAAGCAGCTGAGCAAGATGATGAGATCTGCGCTTGTTCAACACTTATATCTTCCTCACTCTGAAAGATAAACAAGCGACATATGATGACAGTTTTGTACATAAAAGTATCAAGGTTGACAATTCATCACATTTCTTCTTGATTTAATAAAGTGACACAGTTTAAAATTGCATTAACACAATATGGTATTGTTCAGGTCAAGACATGGCAGGAAATGACATTGTGAAGGAGTTGGAAGCTTCACGACACCACCGGATTACGATCAAGAACTCATAAGTATCAATGGTTAGTGTGTCATCAATTTATACCATTTGAGATTGGCAAATAAAGAGACGGTTTAAATAATAGTAGAATGATATGACATTGTTCATAGTTAAGACATTGCAGAATATGACATTGTCTTTGTAGTGGGTAGGTTCACCACACCACTAGATTAAGGATGAAGAACGAAAGCATACATGTAGTGCAAAAGAAGATCACTTGCTCAGTATAGTTTAATTTACATGGTATGAAGAAGGAACTTGGTTGTACAACTGAAAACTTAAATTGAGAAAGGACAAACTTTTGTTTATGAACTACATAATAAACTTTAAACAAGCAATTTGATGCAAACACCCAAAAAAACAGTATTCAGAGTCATGCCTAACCAAATATATACAACAAAGTTTGAAGGCTTGAGATGGACAAACTTACATTATTGGTGAAGACAGGCTCTATAAAGGCCTTGTCCATGCCGATGGGGGGGCAATTCAAGAAGTTTACCACAGAATCTTCTTCAAAAGCATTGCCTTTATTCTACATTTCATTAAGAGTAAATATAGATGTGATAATATACGAAAAATGGAGAATATTTAAGATAAGATGAAGAGTGATGCTACATAACCAAGTAGCTACAAATGTAAGTGCAGCGATACAGGAAAAAGGTACAACCAAGAGCAATGCACAGCTAAACTTCTCAGTACCAACCTTATGGTAAGAGTAAATATAGATCTAATGTGTAGAAAATGGAGGGCAAAGGAAAATAAGCTGCAGAGTGATGGTACATGAACAACTACCTGTCATTATAAGTACACTGATAAAGGATAGCATGTACTTACAAGAACAATGCAGAGCTAAAAAAACATTGGCATTGGATATATTCTACACTAATGTAACCATTCATACAAATCAGATAATTTGGAGCGAACAATTGATAAGCAAGCTATCATGCATACTGCTGTCACATAATGAACCAGGTATGTATGCAAGTACAGTGATACAGGGCAACATGTACTAACAAGAGCAAAGCAGCGGACAACATATTTGCGATATCCTGTCGTTCTTGTCAAACTGGAATTCTTCTTCGAGCATATTTCCTGCAAAAAAAGATCTGTAAGGCACATGCAGATAAGTAGAAGTTCAAATTGTCATGTGATTTCATAGACAGTACCTCATCCTGGGAACGAGACCAGTGCATAACAAGGTTTTTCCATTCAATGTCTTCTAAATTTAGCACAGGAGACTTCACCGGAAATTCGTTTATAGACTTGCCATCAAAGTGTGATTTCCTCAGGTAACACCGATACTACTGCAATGCTTCCTTGAAAAGCACAAGCAAGCTTTGCTCGTCATGACTATCCTGATTGACCCTCGGCTAGTTACAACAATGTAATGTAAATCATTCATGTGTTCAATCAGCAGAAAACAGGAAAATAATAACCATGAATAATAGCACTTACACGTAAGTTGGACAGGAAGATGTGAAAATGGTGTTTGTCTTCACAATAATCTTCCCATGATGGGAATATATGCACCTAGTCCCTAACAACATTGAAAGCATTGTCTTTTAAACTAGGAATAAATGGAATGGGGTTCCAATATGCAGGAATTGGCCGTCTCTGCAGTTGGGATAGGTCTTCGGTGGTGGACTTGCTGTACTTTTTTGGTTTGGAGTGGGATTTTTACGTGGTACAGCTGGTGCTATGGCAAATGAAATCGGTATACCTTTTGGTGGAGTGCAGGTCCTATGTGGTGGGGCTAGTGGTGTGGCCAAGTGAAGTATGGGTACAGTCTGCTGGAGTCGGTCCTATGTTTTGTGTCACCGGTTGTACAACCAATATAAGTGGGTGTCTTTGTCGATTTCTCCGGCACCACCACGTTTTCAAGGACTTTGCTGGTGCTCCTTCAGTTCGCAATCACCCTCTTCCTTTTGATGTCGATGCACAAGAACAACATTTGAGTGAAAAACATGGTATGATGACAGATGGAATATGTATTGATAATGGATGGGCATGGCATCTCGAGTTATATGATGAGTAAACTAAGCGGATGGCGGTGCAACAAAGTAGAAGAAATGCAAGACAACATATGCAAGATACGCGCAATCAATAAAACCTTGTCAAATTAGAACAGCACCTTGATGGGTGAACAGGACAGGCCATCGCCTTTGACTCCTCGAGGTTAGAATAGTCATTAGGATGATATTCGAACAAGAATCAACAGTGGGGAGCATACGAGTTTCATTGCTTCGAAATGGCACTCAATGCCTTGGTGCCAATTTTGTAAGTCATTGCGGTGTTCCACAATATTCTTCGATCTTGCGGGATTCGATATTCACTTTGTAATTGCATATAATATCGAGAACCATGAACACATAAATAGTTGTGAGATTATCTTTGTAATGAAGATGATATTCTAATATAGGGCGCCCTGTAAACACTTGTGTGCTATCACCGGATTCGATGAGAGAGCTCATGTGTGCTGTAATATGGTGCGTGCATTTATATAATCTGGCACAAGTACACAAAAATAGGCTCGATAAGGATAGCTGGCACATGATAGGTTCATGATATACTATATAGAGAGTTTATTGCCAAACCATGATAACAAGAGCACACAGTAACTAGGCAGATCATAGTGTACATAACAGGGGTACACCATAACCAGGATATATAAATCGGGAAAGTGGAACTGGTTGGAAATTGCGGTGTTGTATTGCCGCTACTAATTGAAAGCCCATCGATCACGTCTGAGCCAGCTCTATCACTGTTTGATTGCAGATGTCCCTGCTCCCCTTCCCCGACAAGGAACATACCGTGCTTCCCATCTGAGAACACCGCATCGGGCCGCCCGTCGAACCACCAGCCCCACCGCCTGTGTTCCTCCGCCACCCCCACCCCGCCCCCACCAGCGCCGAGTTTTCTTCGTTCGACGAGGCCCCACCACCGCCCAACCACCATCCCCACCCGAGCCCTTCCTTCGCACCGCGAACTCCGCGAAGCTCTCAAAAATCGATCGACCCAATTTTGAAATTTAGTCTCTCGTGATTTAACTAGTGTGGAATATAAAGGGAAAACCATAAGCATTGGGAGTATGGTGTTGAGCGTGCCATGGCGGATCGAAGGTGCAAACCGGACAAAGGCAACCGCAACCAAGACAAGAAATCGAGTAAAGCGGTGGCGATCTATTTTCTTGCTGCGATAAATAAGTTGAGAAGATACGAAAGAGTACCGCCTCTGGTGCGGCGCCGTGTACGCATCTGCTGAGAATTTAACGGTGCTGCGGTAGAGATGGCTGTCGGTGGCATGGAAGCAGATCTAGGAGGGTAGACGGTGGCGGCGGGGCGCGGTGGGCGAGACGATCGTAGAGCGGCGCCGGCAAGGTGGACGACGCGGGGATGAAGCGAGAGGGCGAGATGCAAGGATCCCGTCGAAGCCGTGGATGAGAGAGGTCGATCTCTTGTAATGGACGGCGGCATCGGGGTATCAGCTCCGGCATGGTGGAGGAGGACGACGGTGGATGGGGTGGCGGACGGCGGACGGAGGAGGTGGGGTGGAGAGGGTGTTTTGGCGCCCACGGCATGCGAATGGGGAAAAGGGAGGTAGAGAGGAAGGGGGAACCATGTATTCAGGGTGCGCTTGTCTCAAATGCAAGGAAATTTACAAACTTAGCCCCCATTTCAAATTTTTACTACATCACAGCAACATTAGTCGGTTGGGGATAGGACGGTAATCTCGCATACACCGAATATTTGCCGACGAGAGTTTGTTTTCGGCGCCCACCGTGTATGAATATGAATCGGGTAGGGAGTCGATTTCGGCCGAGGACACACTTTGTTTTGGCACCCACCGTGTATGAATCCGGGTGAGAGGCGGTTACGTCACGTTTGGGTGAAATTACAAACCTACCCCTATCAAAACCTATAGAAATCCAGCAGATAGGCTTTGCGTGGCAGGGATAGGCAGTAGTGATTTCCATCTCGCAGATTTTGGTTTCGGGCGGTTACTGCGACTTTCCCCGCTTCGTTCAAATTTTGTAGTGTGCACGTTTACCATGCCAACTCAATTCGAATCCCGTTTGTATTCTATTTTTTTCGAGCGGGATCCATTTTCAATTGGAATTACATTCTATATACATCATTTTTTATATATACTTTCAAAAGCACAACACCATTTATACATAAATATGGTTTCCAAATGGCATGATCTCAGATTCATAAGGTTGTATCCATCAATTTGGATTTTCAAATATTTGAAACCACTTTATGTTGAAATCTAATGTATGCATTCCTCGCTAACTGTCTCCAATTAATGTGTGTTTCATGCGGTTTTTTTACTTCTCAAACATGTATAATGTGTTTCACACACGCAACATATAGTGTAATCCCGTTTAGACATTAATTGCATATAAACCATGCATTGTTTGTAACTGAAGAATCTATGGATCACCAATATTGATAAACTATATAACATTACACATGTGCCCAAATTCAAATGAATATGCATGTTTGATACACCAATTTGCGTTATGATATTATTGATGTCGTGATCTCCAGTTTAAATATTTGAATCCCTTTAATCCGATATTAGTCTCATATAGCTATCACTCATGCTTATATAGGACTATCTCTCTGGGACCTATACACGTTCATCGTCTCTCAGGTATCTCTCGTGCTACCTGTATGTCGACAATGATCTTTTATCTTCGTAACACACTGACGGTACTCTCTCCCTCGACCTTCATCACTCTATCTCTCTCTAAGTATATCTCGCTCCCTGCTATGTGTCTCTAACTATGATTCTCCATGTGGAATCTCTTTCTCTCACACAAACACAAAACTTTGTCTCCGGGTCTCATTTCTCTCTACTATTCTCATGTGTGCCACTCAGACACCCCTCATCTGAGATGTCTTTCGCTCCTTAGATATGAGAACCTCGACTCTTCCTCTTCAATATCTCTTTCTCACACACAAACACAAACTCTGTCTCCCAGGGTCTCATATTTCTCCATTGTTCTCTTGTATGTCGCTCACACACACCCTCTCTCCCTAGATATATCTTGCGTTCCCTCATATGTCTCTCTAGCTATCACTCTCATTGTGAAATATCTTTCTCTCTCATGAGACACAAAACTCCGTCTCTCTGGATCTCATTTCTCTCGATATCTGTTTGTATGTGACTCACATGCACCTCTCTATCTCTCTACACACCACACACATAACCCAGCCTTCCGATCCACTCGACTCCTATCTCTAACGTACACTAGCTAGCATCTTTATCTTTCTATTTATCTGTTTCTCCATCAACCTTCTTTCTCGCCCTCACTCTTGATTCCTATCACGCACACTACATATGTTTCTCTCTACATGCAGTCAAGTGCCCTCTCACACACATATATAACTTCACCCTTTGAACCACCCGACGGTCATCTCCAACACCCAAACTAGCGGGTGTCCCTCTAGCTAGCATCTCCATCTCTGTATCTATTTGTAGTTTCTCCATCAACATTTCTTTCTCCCACGGAGTCTTGCTTCCTATCACCCACACTATATATGTCTCTCCATACATATGCATTTATAGGTTGGTCTCTTTTCCACAATCATTGCGCCTCAATCCCTCTGCTCGCCATAGATGCATGCTCCAGCCCACGCCACTATCTCTTAAAGACAAAAACACATGCTCAATTGTCGGGCCTTCTTCCCTGCATTCTCACATGCATGCATATTGTCATATCGATCCGTCTCTCACATGTCGTTGATCTTATGACTTATGTCTTCTTTCTTTTATCTCGATCATGCGCGCATGCACACACACACATCCCACGTATACATGTATACCTCTCACACATGCACGTTCAAGGTCTCTATGTCTCCATACATAGTTAATTACTCTCAATCCTAACGCCACATCGAATCATTCTCCTCTTTTGTGCACATAACTTCCGCCTGGATGGGTAAAACACACACTCACACTTAACAATCTCCTTCTAGCTACCCCCCTCCCCGCCTCTCACTCTTCCCCTATATCTCCGAAACCAATAAGACCATCCCTTTGTTTAATTCCCGCCTACCTGCACCATCGATATATAGTAGTCTTCCTCGGTGTTTCTCGAACAAACACGTTCTCTCGAAGTCGACTCCTCTCACGCGCACACACCTTCTCTTCCCTCTCTATGGTCATTTTCTCTCTCGCACCCCATCGTTGGTGGCCTCTGCCATACACATCACCTCTCTATGATGAAGCCATGCACACTTAAATTACATCCGCCACAGAGGACCCCGCGAGACACACACACACACACACACACACACACACACGCACCCCCCCACACTAAGACTCCATCTCTCTCTCTCTCTCACACACACACACACACACACACACACACACACACGCACGCACGCCCCTCCACACACACTAAGACTCCATCTCGCTCTCTCTCTCACACACACAAACTAAGACTCCATCTCTCTCTCTCCTCTCTCTCTCTCTCTCAGACACACACACACACACACACACCCCACACACACACTAAGACTCCATCTCACACACACATGCTCTAGGTGGAGCATTTGTTCCTACCACCCTTCATCCAACCTTACCCGTATGATAAACAATCACCTTTATTTACTTGCATACCATGGACAAATTCCACTTTACTTTAGTAGTCAGCAAACTTATCATCTGCACCCTTATAAAAAAACGAGTTGGCGGTGATGGTGTGCCTGCCATCTTGTAATACAAACCGTATGATCTATATCTGAGGATAGAAAGCAAACTATGATAATTTTACAAAAGATACCCGCACCTCTCTCCACATCATTATCTCCCGCAACCTCATTTCTCAGCAATTAAAAAAGGAATAAGTCTCGGAACAATCTAGCATGCATGGTGGCCTTGCCGCTTGCCGGCGCGCTGGCCCATCCCCATGCCTCCGCCCATTCCGACCACCAGTCACCACCACGCTCCACTCCTCCTCGCCTTATCTCTCATCTTTCATTTTTTCGATGACATTCTCGAGATACCAGTTTTCTGATAAAATTCTTGAGATATCATTAGTTTTTACACATGGGATTACTCCTGCATGGGTCAATCACAACAGGTGTTCTGTAAAAAAATGCATATTGATGTTCCGTGCAATGCACGAGAATCTTGCTTGTAATTATATAACGCAAATCACGAGCAGGAAGTGACATTTTTTGATACAACCACGTTAACATGGCCACGTAAGTCACTAGCTAAAGTAAATACCATTATACTTATATCCCGATGCAAAAGGTTGAGTACATGTCCGAAGAGTAAGTCGCACACATGCACTCTGTCTCTCTGAATCTCTCTCACACACACCAGTTACGTGACGCCCACTTAAGCAGACACGTATGTTACAATTTGTGCACCCGCGGGTACACGTGATGCTGCGCATTTATTTAAGCCGGAAGGCAAACCCAAACAGTAGCTGCATTCACTCCCCTCCCGCCGCCTCTTCTCTGGTCGCCGTCGCCCGGTAGCCATGGGCCGGCCGAAGGTAACAACATCGCCATACTCTCGCCGAGCGGCGCTTTAATATAAATTTTAGTGGTCATGCATGCATCTTTTGTGCTAGCACTCCTATATAAGGGTTGACGGTCGCTTCCATGACGTCGCGCTTGGCGGTGGAAGAGGAAGGAGAAGGAAGCGGGCTGTGGAGTAACGTTTTTACCACAATTTCTTAGGAAAATGAGTGCAATAATTGAGTAGTTTTGCAAACTACCAAGATTACACCTGAAATGGTTCAAAACCTATACTCCCTTGCCGTAGCGCTTCCTGCTGAAACGGTCAGCGTCGCCCTAGAGCGTCAGTGCCGCATTAATGCCCGACCAGAGCGGAGGCGGCCTCTCACTGGCGCCGGCTTTGAAGTGGCGCGACGGGCGAGAGAGCGCCGCTTCCCGGTGCACGCAACTGCTCCGCGTCGAGACTGGCCATAGACCCTGTTTGGATCCATGGGTTAGAGTTAGTTTGAGCTAGTTGGGGCTTAAATAGCCCTAAAGTATCCAAGCATGAGGGTTTAATTGTACCGAACCCACCAACAAAAACTATCCCACCCAAGAGGTGCTAACTGGAGATAGTTCTCATTGGGACCACTGAAAAATCACTTTTCTCTCTTCATGAAGTGCATTTATTGTCAATCTAACCCTGTCACCCAAACACCTCTTTGGCTACAGTTAGTTCAGGGTTAGTCATGAGTTAGTCTAACCTCTAGCTAAGTTAGAGTATCAAGCAGAGCAGTATAGGACATGCAAGTTGCTCAAAGCATACGAGCAAATTAAATGCGTGAAAGGATTTTTTCTTTTTGAAAACGGAACATGAAAGGAATTTTTTTAGAATGTTCTTGGCATGTCACTAACATGTGATAGTTAACCGACCTCAATAGACGGCAGAAACGCCAGCCCGCCGCACTTTGATAGAGACGAGGAGGGAGAAGCGACACAGGCTGCTGGATTACTAGAGATAGGTGTCGCATGGAAGACAAGAAATATGGTGATAGCGTGGGTTAGCCATGTACTAGTATGATGTAACTACACTGGGCTGCCGTGTTTCGTACTCTTCCAGTCCACTGTGGAGATGATTGGTTAATTTTATATCACTGAATAATATTAAATATTATGAGTGCAGACGCTCCACCACGAGGTTCCTTGCTCCTTCTCGGTTGTTCGGAATCTATGTTCTTCCACTCTATTTTTTTTACGTGAGCTTTGTTCATCCTTTTGCCAACACGCGAGACATCTAGCATCAAGGTGCACATGTTATGCAAGGATCATTCCATATATATGAAGAACACGTGGGACTGGAACTACGAGACGAACATGTACCTGAGGAGGGACGTCTGAACCTGAGTAATGTAGCGCGATAAAGTGAAGTAGAAAGGAACAAATGGTATGAACATGCGTGGCATATAGGGTGTGTTTGGTTGCGTTCTCGTCTCAAAGATAGTTGTTCCCTCTTCATGCATGCTCAACTCAACACCCCTCTTCATGCATGCTTCTAGTGTATTTGTGCTAAACTAGTGTGGACTCATGCACCCTCCATACACTCTACCAAACACCCAAAAGTAGGTCGAGAAGGGAACTCTTGGGCAGCATTTGTCTCTTACTACATACTACCACTAAATGTTGTACGTGCAATGCACGGTGATGTTATAGATGCGTGCCTAAGTACTCTACTACTACTATATTAGTTGGAGGCACATATTAACTTTTATATTTGTTTACGTGTATGCCCCGAGACCTTCCAACTAGGCGTGTCTTTGTCTCCGTGTCGCACTTTGTATCATTCATACCACTAAGTACTACTACGTGTGGTCTCCGACCAAGTGGAAGAAGTGGAGCGCTCTACCACGCTGTTTTTTATGCTGGGCTCTACCACGTTGTTCATGTCTCACTCCTTTCGCCGACGTGGGACATCCAAGACGCGTCGTGTTTGGCACCCTTCGTCATAAGAGTTGAAATGCTAGCATTCATCGAAATAAAAATAATTATAAATCGGCAGTGATACTATTTTTTTGAGAACCAATCAGTAGTGATACTATACCACGCGGTTTCCTTGCTCCTCGACATCGGAAAGAATACTTCCGTTCGCCAACATGTGGGACGTCGACCATCCTGGTCCACTTGCCATGCACACAGAACTCCAAGGGAGTCACCTAGGTCGTCGCGCCGCAGTAACAATGACTAATGAGCCGTCAAATCACAGGCCCACTTCCCACTTTGAAGTTGCTCGGACGAAGGAACCATCATGACTTCGTTGAATTCCGCTTCTTGAAGAAAACTACTGTACCAGCGATCTTGCTAGCTACGATGAGTTACTCCAACAGATGCCTCCTTTCGTTCATAGGATAGGAATATGAAAATCATAGGAAGTGAGATGACATGCATCTCGATTCCTATAGAGAAAGAGATGCCATTTGATGCTTAGGATATGAATTTTTCCATTTAGTCTAGGCTAATGTACTGGTAATTTGCTCTAAAAACTACAGTAGTAACTAGTACTAGTATTGGTACATGCTCGTACTCAGACACAGACACACACTCTAACTACTAGTACTACTACTTCTCACATGCTGGCCAAACGCCGTCGTTCTCCTTCCCGGCTTTGTCGGCGACACCCCACCGTGCTTGGATCTCCGCCGACCTCTCCGCAGCAGCGCGTGCGTCTTTTTCTTTCTTGCGGCGGCGGGCCTCTCTTTTCTTGAGTGCTTTCTGACTTTTTCTGCTCCCTCTGTGCGGCTTTGGCCGCCTCTTCCTCTACCGCCCATTCGGCCTTGGCATCTTCAAATTCCCCCCACATAGTTGTGAGGTCGCGAGCGGCGATGAACTCGACACGGTGGGATGCCATCGCTTCCCTACCATTTTGTGTGCGGTCGTGGGTGGCGAGGAACTCGGCGCGGCGGGATGCCATCGCTGCCTTACCGGTTAGTGTGCGACGCGGTGGCATGAATGACGCTTGGTGAGAGCTCTGGGGTGGAGTGGCCGGACAACCGTATAGTGCATTGGTTTGTCAAGAGCTCAAGGACAGAAGACGAAGCAAATTTGGATTCCCCTTCAATCCTGGTCATTTATTACCGAGTAAAACACATTGGCGGTCATTGAACTTGTCTTGATAGCTCACTTTGATCATTGAATACGAGATATGGTGATTATACAGTCACTGGCTCAGCGTGTAGCTCCGTATTTGTCTGGTTGACCAGTCAAACAGTCTGCATGCGCCTCATCAGCTCGTGTTCTTTATCTATCTATCTATGCGGGCCTACCTGTCAGTGAAGAAAGAAATAAAAATCAAAATTATGCGTATGTGACATTCTTTGTTTAGGCGTTTCTTTGGAGGCCTCCGCGAACACCGAGCATGTATTCACCTGGCTCAACACCAACGGTCATACTCGTGACTCGGCGCCTTGCTCATGTATATCGTACATCACATCGACAATCTATAAAACATCCTAGCTAGAGAGGGTACTATGGTGCGGAGTATGTACTATCGTGAGCAACCGATCATAGTGCCACTGCACACGAGTGTGTGTCTGATCGATTCGTCCATTATTCATAAGTTATGTATGGTTGTGTGGTGTCTAATGGTGGTCATTGAATGCTAGCTAGCGACAAGAGCGGTTGCATGGCGCCTGGTTGTCAATACGTGCCGCATACGCTTCAAAGGCTCGTCATCCACGAGTTCACATTTACCACCATGCCAGCGTCGACCGCCTCAGCCTACGAAACCCCTTCCGCCGCTAGCGGCGCTTCCCACTAGGCAATCACCGTCTCTCCAGAACGTCAATGCCGCATTCACCATCCTTAACTGCAGGTGCAGTTGGTGTGTCACTGACATGCGGGCATGATGCCCATTGGGCCCACATGTTAGTGAGACAACGCACCTGCGGTTAAGTCACTGAAGCAACGTCCGCATTCACGCCCGACGCGACCTCTCACTGGCACTGGCATTGTAGCAGCGCGCCGGCCGAGAGAGAGCCACCCGCGCGGCATCACGGTGCAAGCGACTGCTCTGCGTTAATGACACCACGGCTGCCGACGAACCTACTTCGCTGCTAGCCGTCCATCCGTCTGCCGCGGCTCATTGCCATTCGCCCGCTATATTAATTGAGCCCCAGCTCCCAGCCATAGCCAAAGACCCACACTCATTCTCCTCCGGTCCCTTCCTTTTGTTGGCACCACTCCAACCATGGCCTCCGGGCACTCCAAAGATCTCTTGGACGTATTGTCGCAGGAGCAGACGAAGGACATCGGTGGCTCCGCTCCGGGCCCGCTCGAAAGCTCTCTTGGACGTACTCTTGCAGGAGCAGACGAAGGAGATCGCCGGCTCCCCCCCCCCAGCCGCCCTCCGCCGCCACGACCACGAAGCCGGCGCGCGTGCGCGGGCGCAGCCGGCAGCGAGGAAGAGTAGTACACGGTAGGTCGCCACCGCTCTGGTCCTAGGAAGGCCACCGCTCCTCCACTTAGTCGATGCCAAGCTTGGTGGGATAAAAATTGGCGACCGATTAGCCGCTTGATGGCGAAGTGGAGGAGGAAACCTTCATAACCTTGTGCTCCGGAGGAGGAGGTTATCAAGGCAGATAAGGAGGAGGCAAAGGCAATGGCCGACTTTCTCGGGTTCATGGCCGGACATTGTGGTCGGGGCCCGGCGATCGTTTAGATTAGGTTTACAGTAGGTTTTAGTACGGTTTGTGCGAAATATATAATGAATTTCGTCCAGTTTATAGGAAAAGTTCTCGAAATGTAATGAATTTCATCCAGTCAATTTGAAATTTGCTTTGTTTGCAGGAATTTCGTCTGGTTAGTTCATATAGTTGTCGAAAGGTATGCGGGCAGCATCGGATGGCATCCATCAGTGTCCTCGGACAGATGCCGGTGTAAATTTGTGGGCTAGCGCTGGAGATGCCCTAACTATCATGCTATAATCGCTAACAATCCTCCATTATTTGGCAGGGAACAGTTATCCCTCGATCAAAATCAGATCCGCAGTGTTTCACACTCCTCCCGCGTAAGAGTGTAAACTCTTGCTTACATAAAAATGGAGCAAGTGGACGGCACTGTAGCACGTCATATCACTCGAACTAGCCCGCCTAACGGCGGAAAGCACCGCCCTCGTCATTTTCTTCGGATTTCTATCGATCGATCACGCGAAAATGTTACGCCGCAAGTTCTAAAGGAAAAGCGGCACACTTACGACTCGTCGCGTGCGTCGCACCCGACAGTCCGGCTCGCACGCCGCTCACGGAGGGGACACACGTTGTCCTGCAATTTCAACGACATGTGGGACCGTAATTGAATAAACCGTCGATAGCGAAATCTAATCGCTCGGCGGCGTCGAATCGAGAAGAGAGAAACGGGGAGGAGAAGAGATCGCCCGCCCACCGCGCGGACTCCAAGAAATATATGGTGATAATGTGAGGTGGGCCATCTTTGAGTCGGACCGCCTTAGAGCCCGCTCTCACCGCCTGCCCCTCAAGGCGCCACTGCCCGCCGCATGCATGCATAGCAAGTAGTACTCCTTATGTGGAGGAGAGAGAGGCATTGACAAAGTCAAGGAGTGGGCTCTGCAAGAGCCCTTCTCTACATGTGCTCCTAGGTATAAAAAAATAATTCTAAAAAAAGGCATAAAAAACAATTGTCTTAAAAAAAGAAAGGTAAAAATCATTTGAGAGGAAATAGATAGAGAGAAAGTGAGAAAAGGCTGTAACCTGGGCATTACATGAGGAAGGAGGGAGTGGTGCACATGCCAAGTTCACTAGGCTGCCGTGTTTCACACTCCTCCGTCGTAACAGTGGAGACAATAGCTTTCATCAAAAATAAACAATGAATACTCGTTGCTCGTCCTCTATATCGGAAAGAATACTTTCATTCGCCGACATGTGGGACGTCGACCATCCTGGTCCACCTGCCATGCACAAAATTATCCTGGTCTACCCCGGTTGTATCGCAGGCCCAACCTTTCCCACTGTAAGTTGTTCGGACGAAGGAACCATCATGACTTCGTTGAATTCTGCTTCTTCAAGAAAACTTACCGTACCCACAATACTGCTAACACACGCGAAGACTGGACGACATTGTACCACGTCATATCACTGAAACCCACTAGGCCAAACTAGCCCGCCTAGGTCATCTATTTTGGAGCGGAGGAGTGCGTCTACAGCACTACTATGATTTTTTGTTGCACGCTGTACTTTTGCTACGATTTTCCTACCCTATGAACCAAATGAGGCCTGAATGTATGTCGACTATTATGCGATCGATCGCTAAGCATACAATTTTAGGAGCTAGGGCTATTGGTCGATCGACGAGGATAAGTATAAGCGTACCACGAGCTCATCAGCCCCAACGTTTCTCTTCGGTGAGTGTTTTGCAAGTACTATAGCTTGCACAGTAGCTAGCCTACTAACACCAAGAATCATCAAACAAGCCCTGATGATATGATAAACACTTCAAACTTACATCTAAGCATGCCATATATTACATCCAAAGCTGGTGAGGATACATCTGTTTCCATAACTCGGAGAGGGTTCGCATGATTCACTATCAAACAAAAGTAGCAAGATCCGCCCACACAAGACAGTGCACTGGCCCTAAGATGGTTTGATAACACGCATCGTTCTGGTAGTTAAACACAGAGCAATGCAAACTACCCTGAAGGATTAGCGCGACCA
The DNA here is from genome assembly GCA_021605205.1 of Aegilops longissima. Classification (NCBI taxonomy): domain Eukaryota; kingdom Viridiplantae; phylum Streptophyta; class Magnoliopsida; order Poales; family Poaceae; genus Aegilops; species Aegilops longissima. Next base: position 245,464,645 of record CM038682.1, on the reverse strand, counting down.
ACTATTTCTTGTCATCGATCTCTCGGGCAATGGCCACAACACGGACAGCGGCATGGGAATTGATTTCTGGGGCGATGTCCGCATGACTGACCGCGACATCGGAATCGATCTGTGGGGCGGTGTCCACAGGATGGACAGCGGCATCAGAATCGATCTCCGGGGCGATGCCAACAGGACGGGCCATGACATCGGAATCATCAAGGACGTCCACCGGCACCTGCACAACCCTAACATATTAGCAAGCACATTGCAAATAATAAAAAACCACAACTATGGTAATAAGCCATTATTTTTTACCTTGTGCAGCTCACCGGGGGATCTCATCCCTCTGGGGGCCATCTCCTCGTCCTCAATGGGGGCCATCACCTTGCCAGGGAAATACTGCTTTTCAACGGCGACTATCTCCTCAAACTCGGTCTTGAGCCTCACATAGGTGGCAATCAGAGTTCCTGGGGTAGGCACGGTGGGGCCCTTGCTGTTCTTCCAACTTTCTTTGAGGAGTTAAATCATAACGTCCTCAACTCTTGGGCGGTGCTTGTTTCTTGGAGTTCTTCATCTCCATGGGTTGGCCCGCCAACATAGTCAACTCGTTGGTCGGTGCTCGCTTCACGGAGATCGCTGTCTCCGATGGGTTGTCCACCGCAACTCTTTGCCTAGTGCTCCGGGATCCATCAATGAACCGACAAACAAAAAGCAATCGAAAGGAAACCACAATCGCAATGAAAGCGGAAAAAGAATAGGATGTGAGAATCGGTCGATTGCCGCAAAAGAAGATTCTTGGAATGAAAATATAGCAGCATAACTGATTAGCCCACCTTTCCTTTGTCGGTACAGGAAGAAAAATGGCGAAGTGAGTAGCACAGGTGAGGTTTTCTTCAAGAAAGGGAAGAAAGGGCTTGAGCGAGCACTCGGTGAAATGATGGTTGCTTCGTCCAGTCCAACTTGGAGGCCACCTTACTCTTCTGGTAAAGGTGTGGGTTTTGTGATATGATGGGTCATGGCGGCCACATCGGGGTGACAGAGTCTCGATTGTAGCACCTCGCTGTGATTTGGTGGATGGCACACGGGCCGGATGCTTTGAAAGTTCCGCATGTAGATATTGCGGCTAGTCATATAGGAGTGCTCAATATTGTGCACATGACCAAGGCGGAGAGGAAAGCGAGAGAACTACGTAATTAATGCATGAGTTTAATTAGAGTAGTTTTGTAAAGTCGAGATACATTCCTCAATCATAAAATGCCTTGGTTCATGAGATTTGAGATTTGAGCCCTATAAACCGGAAGGGAGGGAGTCTTGCACATGGTGTAGTCTAGTCACTTGTTGAAATCTCTAGAAAGGCAAATACTCCTTTCCGGTTTACAGGGCTATACTACCCCTCCGTCTAGGTGTGTAAGTCATCTTCTGAAAACCAAATAGTCCCAAAACACTTAGGCGCGGTGCATTAACTTCTACCTTGTTTCTTGTTTCTTGACATATCAACCAATAAGAGATGAGAGGTGTGCATGCTTTTAATGACTTGCAATGGCTAGTTCATTGCATGCAATGCTATTAATTAGCAAATAAACATTGGTGACCCCAGAGGAAAGCGGTGCTAAGCGCGTGGACCTATCGCGAATGAGTATCAACCAATGGATAATGGAGTTTAATTGTTAAACAATAGCAATTTTGTCTCATGCAAGAGCCTGGCTAGTACTCCAAGGAACCGTACCACGCGAGCGTTCGCAACTACCACGTTCGGGTTGCGCTTGGCTCTTCACCTCTTCGAGAAGACGAACAATGATGTTACTCCTACTTCTACAGTATCGAATCCACTGCTGCATGTCCGTCCACCTCGTGCGGGAGGGATAGCGTGTAGAGAAAGCTTCTACTTACTGCTCCTGACTTCGCGTATATGATAGGTGGGCCCAATAGGTGGTTGGCCCTCCTGTCATGCAGCCAAAGGCAGGTGCAGTTAAGGCACTGGAGCTCAGTCCTCGAGGGAGAGGGCGTTGTAGTAATCAAATTTCTTGGTCTTGTACGAGTTGACGAAGATATGGGTTGCTTGCTTGCTAGGGTTGCTCACTACGTATATATAGGCCGGAGCCTCCGCGCTTGCTTGCTAGGGTTGCTCTATTTACACACTCTCATCCTCTCCAAATCTAAACAAGATAGGGGTAGTAACACTGTCATTCTCCCTTCAAAAAACACTTGTCTTTCTATCCTCACCGCTGGTTATAGATCCGGACGTATCCCCCTCCGCCCGGTGAAGGGAGGAGGGCAGCGTTTAGGCCGTCGTCGACAATGAGGAGGAGACCCACCGCCGGCCGCCAGTTATCTCGGCGGCGCCCGGCGTGGGAGGTCCTCCGATCACTTCATCGTTGCCTGTGGGCGGGTACGGCCTCTCACCGCCCACCTATCCACATCCCGACGACCTTCATGTATATCTTCGTTCGAAACCTCCTTAGCTCTACTTCCCCAGCTCGCTACGTCGCTGCATGTGCATCATTTTCTACCTCTCAGCCCCTCTCGATCGGATGGTCCAACGTCACATTTTTTTCTTCTATTGTTAGAGGTAAAGCTACTTCATGGAGTCGAATCTTGTACTACTTGGTTCAAACAAGAAATAAAGTGGGGGTGGGGGAATTTAGTATGTACATCGGACTTGGTACAAACAGGAAGGAAAGGGGGTGAAAGTAGTACAGACTGGTCATCCAACCGGTCTCTTGGTTGAAAAGGGAGATATAGGGGTAACGCTGTACACAGTGGTATGAACAGGACTAGATTTGCTATCCACACATAGGAGTAGGTGGCTAGAGTGAACAAAAATGGGACCAACCCAGATATGTTTCTTGGATGTTTGTTTCTCGGGGCAACAAACTATGAATCACCACTTTATGCCCCTATTTACGTACATGGTGCTGGACTGCTGGTGCACCCACTGTCCCATGCCCTTATACCAAATATTTAGGCTCCGTTCGGAATAAAGGGGCAGAAAACATAGGTCTTGATGAAAATAGAGGAATAGGAAAGGAATGTAGGTATAAAACTATGGAACAGCGAACCGGAGGAAACTCTCAAGAGAATGTGTTCGGATGGACTACGAAATGTACAGATTTGTTTTTTTAGAGTAGCATGTTTGGCAGTATGAGATGCTATTTGTTTATTCAGCTGCACAGTGACTACTCTTGTCCTCACCTCACGTACCACACATAGGTTGATTTTTTTATTCCGGCAACACAGCACAACAACCTATCTAACACATGGCAGCGAGCGCCTGCCTCGGGCTTCCGCCAAAAAAATGAGCAGTGCGTGGATGTTTCTAATCCTATGGAATCAATACTACCAGACCAGCTTTCCTATGAAACACTATTCACCTTTCCCGTGTTCGAGCGGTTGGAAGGAAAAGAATACCGTAGGAATTGTGTTCCTCTGAAAATCCTGCACCAAACACATGAACGAACGCAGCCTTAGCTGTTCTTAATCTAATGTCCCTGGTAAAAATGAATCCATGCCACTATTATAAGCCATGACAAGTTTAGCCAAATGTTTTTGCCTGTAATTGTTTGAGACTCATTGTTTCCTCTGTGCCTTTTTGTGCAAGCAGGATATCAATTCACTGGTTGTTGTTGTGACCTTTTGGTGCCTTTGCAAAAACTCTTCTTAAAAGAAGTGGCTTTTGTCTTGTTTAAGCTGGAATGTTAGAATGGAATAGTTGGTTCATTTTGGTGGAACTGCACAAAGGGAGATCTGTGTTCCAATCCTCATCATCCATATTGGCGCCATAACCTTCCTTTAGGTAAGAATGATATTTAATGCATGTGTTCATCTCTATTTTCCGATTGCCATGAGAAAATAATGCTATTTTTTACTAGTACACTTGTACTCCCTCACTGACAAAACCAATTCTGAATTAGAAGGCCAATCATGTACTTGGTTTCACCAACTGGTGAGGAGAAAGAAAACAGAGCATGAAGAGGAAGAAGAAGAAGAATAAACATTGCCAAGGCGATCTTCTTTGAAGCGGAGGCCTCGATCGAGGCCATTCAAGGGCTCGACAGCGACTACCTTACATGTGAGATGATCCTCCGAGGAGCCCTTCCACCTGCTGTCTCACTTAATTAATTAGGAGTACTTAAGTACCACTAATTTATTACTGCCTAATTTTCCTGTTGGAGTTAAACAAATCTTTAGTAGGACCCTATGCTGAATCATGTACGTGTGTATGTTTGTCTATGGAGGTGAATCATGTGGTGGAGCAGAGAGGGAATATTATTAGTGTCATGACATAATAGTTCTATTGTTTTGCATGTCAATTTATTGCCATTTGTTCAATGAGGCAATGTTTTGCGTATTGTCCATCATGAATTTGATGCTACTGTTTGTGTAATATGCTAATGTATTCCTATCCTTTCTCACTAAGCTAATGAAGGTTTCACCTTGTTCCTACTTGTGCAAACAGGGATCATGTTGTGCCAATCATACATTTTAGTGGAACTACACAAGACAATACAATGAACTGTATCCCAGCCAGTGCTTTAACTCTGCTGGAAGTTCTTGATAATCTTTGGATATAATCTCAGCATTGGTAAACAAGAGTGATTTCAACCATACATTTGAAGTGCACAAAAATATATACTATTGTGTGATTCCAGTGAGTGCTTTATCATCTCTTATGGGACTACATGAATAAGCTTTTTTTCTCAGGTTAGTACGAGCCTAAGGCCTTCATCCATATTAGTTTGTTGTCATCTCTATTTGTATCGTGCTACTGTCATGAGAAACTCCTTTATCTTTGCACGTTAAAATTTTGCAACCTATGATAAATGGCAATGCTTTGGGTGTTGAGTTGAGCTAATTGGCACTGATTAAATAAACTAATACCTCTCTTTAAGCAAGACTACTATGCTGCTAACTTTACCCATTACGATAATGAGGGTGCTTCTATTTGTTAGTGTATGTTTCATCAACTAGTCCCACTATTACAGTAACCTCACTCTCTCAATATGTGTGCCAACAGGGATGCTCAATTTTGGTGGATCTGCACAAAAACTTTGGGTGCTTCATTGCCTCGACAGCTTCCGTCCTTTCCTGTCAGTCGCTAAACTCCGCTTGCTTTCTTCCTTTGTTGTCAGTCGCTTGGCTTATCTTGGCTTCCAGTCAAAGGAAATAGTAATTGATATGCTACCTCACACAGGTTGGTACTGGTCTTTATCCTGATTATTGTGCCTATCATATGTATTGGTAATTTGGTATTGTGCTACTGTTTGCCGATTTCATAAAGGAGTAATTTGGAGCCTGAACTCGCACGCAAATCATTACATCGGGTGATTTCAGTAGAACTGCACAAAATGATCAGATGGACAGGTACTTATGCTGCTGCTATGTACTCCAAAGTTCACTCAGACAAGCATCAATGTTGACAAGAAGTGCCTATATTCATTCGAGTATCAACCAGCGTCAACCAATTGTCAAACTCCAAGTATTAGGAGAGTGAACGCCAAAAATATTGCTTGGTGCATAGCCCAGAAAAACACAGTCCAGTCTTTGGTCCCAACTTGTGCCTTTTGGTTATCGGCACATATGGTAGCGAACTACATGGCATGGAGTCTAAAGATTCCACACAAGTTGGTTGACGCGTATATTCATCTGGCACTTAATTAGTTTGCACGCCAAGGATGCTCCATTTCAGTTGAACTGTGGGCGGTTCATTTTCTCAACCGCCTCCTTTCTAAATGCGCAATGTAGAATTTTGGCGAGATCTGAGACCAAGATGAGCGATAAACTAGTTGGATGAAAGTAGTGGCCAAGTTTCTCAAACCTCCCAGGCACGAGGCCACTATTTGAGGATAAACCTACAAGCAAAGTTCAGATTATGCATGCTGCCTCTTATGTACTCGAAAGTTTACTCGTACAAGAACTAATTTTAGCAAGAAGTACCTCCGATTGAACACTATTTACCATCTGTAGCCTAGGTAATTAAAGTTAGTCCATGGATCATATTGGCTGTGATCTCAATCATTTGGATGCATAAACATACTTGAACATGTGTATATCTAAATCTTTTTGTGAATTATGTATGAATATTGTCGTGTGATCTATCAATCATTTGGATGCATAGATATCTTTGAGCTTGTGTATATATGAATCTTTTGAGTTGTTGATAGTGAATGTTGGCTATGAATATGAGCGTGTCCTGTGAACATGAGTTTGATATGAATGTTTACCTTTTCTTTTGTATTTGTGTGTGAACTTGTTAGTATGCCTCTTGTGGGGTATAAAACATGCAGGTCTCTTATAAAAGTAATGCTGTGTCAATTTATGTTTTCCTTCTAACCACATTATATATATATTTATATTATTACTATTATCGTATATTTTATAGAGACTTATATATACATTATAAAAACATCCCACGTGTTATTAACTTATAAAAGTAAATGTTTAACGAAAGTTGGCAAGGAAAATCCTGGTTGTTTTTGACTCACAGGCAAAGAAAATCCTGGTGATTGCGTACAAAAGCTTGCGAAGATTTTAAGGACCAATTTAATAATAACGCGCTCATATTTATTTTGAGCAACAACTCGCTAATTTCTTAATTTTATATATATATATATATATATATATATATATATATATATATATATATATATATATATATATATATAATGTGCCTCTCGGTTTATTCTTTGATATTAATTGCTCCTTCTAACATAACATTATATATATAATGAGCCCACCTAATACGTGTATTTCAAGGAAGTGCAAATGGGATGGGATTTCTTAGAAAATATAAATGGGCCTGATTGACGCGAAATTATTTGTTCACCCAGCCCAGCAAATGGACTATACATTCTAGAAAACATGGGTTAAATATATGCCACATTTTGCGGTGACATGTGGGCCAATAGGTGAAGCCTCACGAGGCGTTGCCAACTTGGTCAACAAATGATTGTGTCATCCACAGCCATTGGATTTATATCCAACGGCCGGCATGCACCTTCATTCTCTCGTCTTCTTCCTTCAGCGTCGCCGGGACCGCCTGGTCCGGCCTCCGGCGGCTAGCGGCTCTGCTTAGCACGCATCGCTGCGAAGCGCTACCCCACCTCCAGCCAGGCTATCCCTCCACCCCTCGACACCTCCTGTTATTCTCCACAGACTACAGCCCCACGCCGCAACAGAACCAGTTATGACCCTTCCCCTCCTCTCAATCTGCGACTCCACTGCCGCGTTTTCCCATCTCCGAGTCGTTCCCGTCCGGGGCCTCGCCGTCGTCCACCACCTCGCTACGTTCGATGCGGCATGGTCAACAAACGAGAGTCATCAGAAGAGGACTGTACGTGGAGAGCCTGACGGCTGGGACCCACGAGGTCCATGGTCGCACGCAAGGAAAGTTCCTCCTTATTAAGCTGAAAAAAATGTTTCCTCCACCTGACAGCTGGGACCCACCGGTTGTATTGCGAAAAAAATATTCATCCTGTTGACACCGGGACCCGCGATTTGGTGGCCGACTTGTGGGCCTACTAAGCGGGCGTATGCGCACGGCTTTATCAACAATCAACAAATGATTCTAGCAGCTGGACCGTTGGATGTTAATCCAACGATCGTGCTCCTTCTTCAACCTCTGTTCTTGCTCCTGTCTCCTGTGGGCGGCACCGCAGTGTGCTTGCCGCGCACCAACCAATGAAGTTTCCCTCCTCTCCATCTGCGACTCCACCGCCCGTCTTCCCCATCTCCGGTCGTTCCGATGCAGGTGCGCTTCGACGCAGTGTGGTCAACAACCGAGAGTCATCGGAAGATGATTGCGTGAAGGCGGCGGTGGGGATGCACCACACCATGGGCGCATGCATGCAATGGAACGCGGCGAGGTCAACGTGGTCAATGACCGACTTCCATCGGAAGAGTACTGTACGTGGAGAGGCTGACAACTGTGTCCACGACAGCCGCAAGGAAGTGCCTCCTTATTACGCGGAAAATAATTATTCCTCCACCTGACAACGGGGACCCACCGGATGGGCCACCAGTATTTTGCGAAAAAATCATTTCCCCCTGACTGCTGGGACCCACCGGACGGGCCACCGTATTTCGAGAAAAAAACGTTCCCCCCGCTATCAGCTCGGACCCACCGGAAGTGCCTCCTTAGTACGCACAAAAAAATGAATTCTCCCAGGCTAGGTGGGACCCACCTTGGTGGGAGGCTGACTAGTGGGCCTACTAAGTTGACGGGGACGAAGGGCTTTGTCAACTTAGTCAATATGAACAATTCTAGCTCGAGTGACCGTACGATGTCCATCCAACGGCCGTAGTGCTTCTTCAACCTTTGGTCTTCTTGCTCCAGCCGCCCAAAGCAGCGCCGGTCGTGCCGCATGCTCCTGCCTCCGTGGCGGCTGTCTTTGCCATGGAGGCCTGACCGCCTTACTATTCCCACCGGCGGCGCCTGCGGCAACGACAACCTCACACCGCAGGCCGAACGGTGAACCCTCGTACTCCTCTCCGTGCGGGCTTCCTTTGCCGCGTCTTCCCGGCTCGCGTCATCCCTTCCTAGGCCTCGCCGTCGTCTACCACTGTGGTGCTCTCCGGCGGCGTGGTCAACGTGGTCAAGGCGACTTCCATCGGAAGAGTATTTGACGTGGAGAGGCTGATAGCTGGGTCCATGGCCACAGCCAGTTTTTGTGATTTGCCAAGTAAGTCGCTTTGTCGGGCTGTTGGGCTGCAAATCTTTCAAGACGAGGAGAGCTTTCATTCGGCTGGCCGAGAAAATGGCCCATCAGTAATGATAAATGGGCTATACATTTTTAAAACACATCAAACCGGCAATTAACTTCAAATTTTTTTTTTCATTTCAAGATTTTAAATTACATTAATTTTTATGTGTGGAGAATTTGTTGGATTTTATATTGATATACATTTATTTTTTAAATCAGTTTGAATGTGAGTCGAAATTTTGGGATTAAAAACAGTTTGGACCGCACAGAAATATGCAAAATTTCGTATAATTTTTTAACCGTGGCCACAATATGGGCTGTAATGCTAACAAAAAGAATATGGGCTCCAAAAAAAACCTTATGAATTAGCAAATGGGCTGTAAATTATTAGAAATAATGGCAGATGGGTTGTATGCTGTTTTCCACAGATTTGAGGCTTTCCTAAAAAGGTTGACACACAAGCGGTGGTGTTGGATGTCCATCGAGCGGCCGTCGTGCTTCTTCAATCTCTGCTCTTCTGCTCCGGCCGCTCAAACAAGCGCCAAGGGACTGCTGCTCCCTCCTCCCAGTGGGCGGTTTGTCTTGCCAAGCAGCCTCACCGCCCCATACTCCCATCGCTGGCCTAGCCATCCCTCTACTCACCCACACTGCTGTTATTCTCCGGACGGCGGGCAGGCAACCAAAAACCCTCGTGCAACAGTACTCCCTCCACGTGGGAAACAAGCTGCCGAGTCTTCCCTGCCTCCGTGTTGTTCCCTTCCTAGGCCTCGCCGTCGTCCACCACCCAGGTGCTCTCGGCGCGGCCTGGTCAACGTGGTCAACAACCGACATGCATCTGAAGTGGACTGTACGTGGAGATGCCGACAGCTGGGTCCACGGCCGCACGCAAGGAAATGACTCCTTATTACGCACAAAATAATGATTCCTCCACCTGACATCAGGGACCCACCGAAAGGGCCTCTGTATTTAGCGAAGAAAACGTTACCGCCGCTGACAGCTCGGACCCACCAGCTATATCTTCGCACGCAAGGAAGTGCCTCCTTATTACGCACAAAAAAAATGAATACCCCCTGTTAGTTGGGACCCAGTATAGTGGCAGGCTGACTTGTGGGCCTACTAAGTTGACGGGGATGGAGGGCTTTGTCAACTTAGTAAATATGCACGATTCTAGCTCCAGTGACCGTACGATGTCCATCCAACGGCCGTAGTGCTTCTTCAACCTCTGGTCTTCTTGCTCCAAATTACCCAAACCAGCACTGGTCGTGCCTCGTGCTCCTGCCTCCCGTGGCCGGCTGCGATGCGGCGGATGAAGGAAATATGCCCTAGAGGCAATAATAAAGTTATTATTTATTTCCTTATTTCATGATAAAAGTTTATTATTCATGCTAGAATTGTATTAACCGGAAACATAATACATGTGTGAATACATAGACAAACATAGTGTCACTAGTGTGCCTCTACTTGACTAGCTCGTTGAATCAAAGATGGTTAAGTTTCCTAGCCATAGACATGAGTTGTCATTTGATTAACGGGATCACATCATTAGGAGAATGATGTATTGACATGACCCATTCATTAGCCTAGCACTTGATCGTTTAGTATGCTGCTATTGCTTTCTTCATGACTTATACATGTTCACTGTAACTATGAGATTATGCAACTCCGTTTACGGAGGAACACTTTGGTGCTACCAAACGTCACAACGTAATCTGGGTGATTATAAAGGAGTACTACAGGTGTCTCCAAAGGTACATGTTGGGTTGGCGTATTTGAGATTAGGTTTTGTCACTCCGATTGTCGGAGAGGTATCTCTGGCCCCTCTCGGTAATGCACATCACTATAAGCCTTGCAAGCAATGTAGCTAATGAGTTAGTTATGGAATGATGCATTACGTAACGAGTAAAGAGACTTGCCGGTAACGAGATTGAACTAGGTATTGGATACCAACGATCGAATCTCGGGCAAGTAACATACCGATGACAAAAGGAACAACGTATGTTGTTATGCGGTTTGACCGATAAAGATCTTCGTAGAATATGTAGGAGCCAATATGGGCATCCAGGTTCCGCTATTGGTTATTGAGCAAGAATAGTTCTAGGTCATGTCTACATAGTTCTCGAACCCGTAGGGTCCGCACGCTTAAGGTTTCGATGACGGTTATATTATGAGTTTTGATGTACCGAAGGAGTTCGGAGTCCCGGATGAGATCGGGGACATGACGAGGAGTCTCGAAATGGTCGAGACGTAAAGATCGATATATTGGACGACTATATTCGGAGTTCGGAAAGGTTCCGAATGATTCGGGTATTTTTGAAGTACCGAGAGTTACGGGAATTCGCCGGGAGAAGTATTGGGCCTTATTGGGCCCTGCGGAAAGAGAGGGGCTGCCTAGGGCAGGCGCGTGCCCCAAGGCCTAGTCCGGGTGGACTAGGGAGGGGCCGCACCCTTCTTCCCTTCCCTTCCTTCTCTCCTACTCCTACTAGGAAAGGAGGAGTCCTACTCCCGGTGGGAGTAGGACTCCCCCTAGTGCGCCCCTCCTAGGCCGCCACCTCCTCCTTGCTCCTTTATATCACGGGGCAGGGGCACCCCATAACACACAAGTTGATCTACGGATCGTTCCTTAGCCGTGTCGGTGCCCCCTCCACCATATTCCACTTCGGTCATATCGTCGCGGAGCTTAGCGAAGCCTGCGCCGGAGAAGTCATATCGTCGCGGAGCTTAGGCGAAGCCCTGCGTCGGTGGAGCATCATCATCGTCCCACGCCGTCGTCTTGTGGAACTCATCCCGACACTTTGCTGGATCGAGTCCGGGATCGTCATCGAGCTGAGCGTGTGCAGAACTCGGAGGTGCCGTCGTTCGGTACTTGGATCGGTCGGATCGTGAAGGCGTCGACTACATCAACAGCGTTGTTATAACGCTTCGCTTTCGGTCTCAGGGTGCGTGGGCGGACACTCTCCCCTCTCGTTGCTATGCCATCACCATGGTCTTGCGTGTCGTGGAAATTTTTGAAATTACTCGTTCCCCAACAATGGCATCCGAGCCTGGTTTTATCGTTGATGTCATATGCACGAGTAGAACACAAGTGAGTTGTGGGCGATATAAGTCATACTGCTTACCAGCATGTCATACTTTGGTTCGGCGGTATTGTGAGATGAAGCGGCCGGACCGACATTACGCGTCGCTTACGCGAGACTGGTTTCACCGCTTGAGCACTAGTTGCTTAAAGGTGACGGCGGTGTCTGTCTCTCTCACTTTAGTTGAACCGAGTGTGGCTCGCCCGGTCCTTGCGAAGGTTAAAACAGCACCAACTTGACAAACTATCGTTGTGGTTTTGATGCGTAGGTAAACGGTTCTTGCTCAGCCCGTAGCAGCCATGTAAAACTTGCAACAACAAAGTAGAGGACGTCTAACTTGTTTTTGCAGGGCATGTTGTGATGTGATGTGGTCAAGGCGTGATGCTATATTTTATTGTATGAGATGATCATGTTTTGTAACGAGTTATCGGCAATGGCGAGAGCCATATGGTTGTCGCTTTATTGTATGAAATGCAAAAGCCATGTAATTGCTTTACTTTATCACTAAGCGATGGCGATAGTCGTAGAAGCAATAGTTGGCGAGGCGACAACGATGCTACGATGGAGATCAAGGTTCACGCCGATGGCGATGGTGATCATGGCGGTGCTTGGCGATGGAGATCACAAGCACAAGATGATGATGGCCATATCATATCACTTATATTGATTGCATGTGATGTTTATCCTTTATGCATCTTATCTTGCTTAGATTGACGGTAGCATTATAAGATGATCTCTCACTAAAATTATCAAGGCGTGTTCTCCACGGTATGCACCGTTGCCAAAGTTCGTAGTACCCGGACACCACGTGATGATCGGGTGTGATAAGTTCTCGTCCATCTACAACGGTGCAAAACAGTTGCACGCGAATACTCGAGTTAAACTTGACGAGCCTAGCATATAACAGATATGGCCTCGGAACACGGAGACCGAAAGGTCGGCGTGAATCATATAGTAGATATGATCAACATAGTGATGTTCACCATTGAAACTACTCCATCTCACGTGATGATCGGACATGGTTTAGTTGATTTGGATCACGTAATCACTTAACATGACTAGAGAGATGTCGGTCTAAGTGGGAGTTCTTAAATAATATGATTAATTGAACTTAAATTTATCATGAACTTAGTCTGGTAGTATTTTGCAAATTATGTTGTAGATCAATAGCTCGCGTTGTTGCTTCCCTATGCTCTTATATGTTTGTTTTGATATGTTCCTAGAGAAAATTATGTTGAAAGATGTTAGTAGCAATGATGCGGATTGGATCCGTGATCTGAGGTTTATCCTCATTGCTTTGCAGAAGAATTATGTCCTTAATGCACGCTAGGTGACAGACCTATTGCAGGAGCGGATGCGAGGCGTTATGAGCGTTTGGCTAGCTCAATATGAGCGATCTGACGTTATGAATGTTTGGCTAGCTCAATATGATGACTACTTGATAGTTTAGTGCACCATGCTTAACGGCTTAGAATCGGGACTTCAAAGGCGTTTTGAGCGTCATGGACCATATGAGATGTTCGAGGAATTGAAGTTAATATTTCAAGCAAATACCGAGTTGAGAGATATGAAGTCTCCAACAAGTTCTATAGCTAAAAGATGGAGAGAATCGCTCAACTAGTGAGCATGTTCTCAGTTATGCAGGTACTTCAATCTCTTGAATCAAGTGGGAGTTAATCTTCCGGATAAGATAGTGATTGACAGAATTCTCTAGTCACCATCACTAAGTTAGTAGAACTTCGTGATGAACTATAGTATGCAAGGGATGATGAAAAGATTCTCGAGCTCTTGGCGATGCTAAAATCGTGAAGGTAGAAATCAAGAAAAACATCAAGTGTTGATGGTTGACAAGACCACTAGTCTCAAGGAAAATGGCAAAGGGAAGAAGGGAACTTCAAAAGGAGCGGCAAGCAAGTTGCTGCTCGAGTGAAGAAGCCCAAGTCTAGACCTAAGCACGAGGCCGAGTACTTTTGCTGCAATGGAACTGGTCCTTTGGGCAGAACTACCCTGAATATTTGGTGGATAAGAAGGATGGCAAAGTGAACAAGGTTATATTTGATATACAGGTTATTGATGTGTGCCTTACTAGTGTTTATAGTAGCCCCGAGTATTTGATACTCGTTCGGTTGCTAAGATTAGTAACTCGAAACAGGAGTTGCAGAATGAGCGAAACTAGTTGAAGGGAAGTGACGATGAGTGTTGGAAGTAGTTCCAAGATTGATATGATCATCATCGCACACTCCCTATACTTTCGGGATTAGTGTTAAACCTAAATAAATGTTATTTGGTGTTTGCGTTGAGCATGAATATGATTTGATCATGTTTATTGCAAAGCGGTTATTCATTTAAAGTCAAAGAATAATTGTTGTTCTGTTTACATGAATAAAACCTTCAATGGTCATACACCCAATGAAAATAGTTTTCAAAACGGTTATTCATTTAAAGTCAAAGAATAATTGTTGTTACATTTAAATGAATAAAACCTTCGATGGTCATACACCCAATGAAAATAGTTTATTGGATCTCGATCGTAGTGATACGCATATTCATAATATTGATGCCAAAAGATGCAAAGTTAATAATGATAGTGCAACTTATTTGTGGCACTTTGCCGTTTGGGTCATATCGGTATAAAGCGCATGAAGAAACTCCATAAGGATGGATTTTGGAATCACTTGGTTATGAATCATTTGATGCTTGCGAACCATGCCTTATGGGCAAGATGACTAAAGACTCATTCTCGAACAATGGGCGAGCAAATGACTTATTGGAAATAATACATCTTGATGTATGCGGTCCGATGAGTGTTAAAGCTCACGGCAAGTATCGTTATTTTCGACCTTCACAAGATGATTTGAGCAGATATGAGTATATCTACTTAATGAAGCACAAGTCTGAAACATTTGAAAAGTTCAAATAATTTCAGAGTGAAGTGGAGAATCATCGTAATAAGAAAATAAAGTTTCTACGATCTGATCGTGGAGGAGAATATTTGAGTTCTGAGTTTGGCCTTCATATAAAACAATGTGGAATAGTTTCATAGCTCACGCCACATGGAACACCATAACGTAATGGTGTGTCGAGCGTCATAACCGTACTTTATTTTGATATGGTGCGATCAATGATGTCTCTTACCGATTTACCAATATCGTTTTGGGGTTATGCATTAGAGACAGCTGCATTCACGTTTAATAGGGCACCATCTAAATCCGTTGAGATGACACCGTATGAACTATGGTTTAACGATAAACCTAAGTATCGTTTCTTAAAAGTTTGGAGTTGTGATGCTTATGTGAAAAAGTTTTCAACTGATAAGCTCGAACCCAAATCGGAGAAGTGCGTCTTCATAGAATACCCAAAGGTAACTATTGGGTACACCTTCTATCACAGATCCGAAGGCAAGTTATTCGTTGCTAAGATGGATCCTTTCTAGAGAAGAAGTTTCTCTCGAAAGAAGTGAGTGGGAGGAAAGTAGAACTTGATGAGGTAATTGTACCTTCTCCCTTATTGGAAAGTAGTTCATCACGAAATCAGTTCGGTGATTCCTACACCAATTAGTAAGGAAGTTAATGATGATGATCATGAAACTTCAGATCAAGTTGCTACCAAACCTCGTAGGTCTTCGAGTAAGATCCGCACCGAGTGAATACGGTAATCATGTTCGGAAGTCATGTTACTAGACCATGATGAACCTACGAACTATGAGGAAGCGATGATGAGCCCAGATTCATGAAATGGCTTGAGGCCATAAAATCTGAGATAGGATCCATGTATGAGAACAAAGTATGGACTTTGATTGACTTGCTCGATGATCGACAAGCCATGTAGATAAATGGATCTTCAAGAGGAAGACGGACAGCGATAGTGGTGTTACTATCTACAAAGCTCGACTTGTCACAAAAGGTTTTCGACAAGTTCAAGGTGTTGACTACAATGAGATTTTCTCAAGCAGTAGCGATGCTTAAGTCTGTCCGAATCATGTTAGCAATTGCCACATTTTATGAAATCTGGCAAATGGATGTCAAAACTACATTCTTTAATGGATTTATTAAAGAAGAGTTGTATATGATGCAACCAGAAGGTTTTGTCAATCCTAAAGGAGCTAACAAAATGTACAAGCTCCAATGATCCATCTATGGACTGGTGCAAGCATCTCGGAGTTGGAATAAGCGCTTTGATAGTGTGATCAAAGCATATGGTTTTATCTGAGACTTTTGGAGAAGCCTGTATTTACAAGAAAGTGAGTGGGAGCACTACAAGATTTACGATAAGTATATGTGAATGACATATTGTTGATCGGAAATAATGTAGAATTATTCTGCAAAGCATAAAGGAGTATTTGAAAGGAGTTTTTCAAAGAAGGACCTCGGTGAAGCTGCTTGCATATTGAGCATCAAGATCTATAGAGATAGATCAAGGCGCTTGATAAGTTTTTCAATGAGTACATACCTTGACAAGATTTTGAAGTAGTTCAAAATGGAGCAGTCAAAGAAAGAGTTGTTGCTGTGTTACAAGGTGTGAAATTGAGTAAGACTCAAAACCCGACCACGGCAGAAGATAGAAAGAGAATGAAAGTCATTCCCTATGCCTTGGCCATAGGTTCTATAAAGTATGCCATGCTGTGTACCAGATCTATTGTATACCCTACACTGACTTTGGCAAGGGAGTACAATAGTGATCTAGGAGTAGATCACTGGACAGCGGTCAAAATTATCCTTAGTGGAATAAGGATATGTTTCTCGATTATGGAAGTGAAAAAGGGTTCGTCGTAAAGGGTTACGTCGATGCAAGTTTTTACACTGATCCAGATGACTCTAAGTCTCAATCTGGATACATATTGTAAGTGGGAGCAATTAGCTAGAGTAGCCCCGTGCAAAGCATTGTAGACATAGAATATTTGCAAAATACATACGGCTCTGAATGTGACAGACCTGTTGACTAAACTTCTCTCACGAGCAAAACATGATCATCCCTTAGTACTCTTTGGGTGTTAATCACATAGCGATGTGAACTAGATTATTGACTCTAGTAAACCCTTTGGGTGTTGGTCACATGACGATGTGAACTATGGGTGTTAATCACATACAGATGTGAATATTAGTGTTGAATCACATGATGATGTGAACTAGATTATTGACTCTAGTGCAAGTGGGAGACTGAAGGAAATATGCCCTAGAGGCAATAATAAAGTTATCATTTATTTCCTTATTTCATGATAAAAGTTTATTATTCATGCTAGAATTGTATTAACCGGAAACATAATACATGTGTGAATACATAGACAAACATAGTGTCACTAGTGTGCCTCTACTTGACTAGCTCGTTGAATCAAAGATGGTTAAGTTTCCTAGCCATAGACATGAGTTGTCATTTGATTAACGGGATCACATCATTAGGAGAATGATGTGATTGACATGACCCATTCTGTTAGCCTAGCACTTGATCGTTTAGTATGCTGCTATTGCTTTCTTCATGACTTATACATGTTCCTGTAACTATGAGATTATGCAACTCCCGTTTACCGGAGGAACACTTTGGGTGCTACCAAACGTCACAACGTAACTGGGTGATTATAAAGGAGTACTACAGGTGTCTCCAAAGGTACATGTTGGGTTGGCGTATTTCGAGATTAGGTTTTGTCACTCCGATTGTCGGAGAGGTATCTCTGGGCCCTCTCGGTAATGCACATCACTATAAGCCTTGCAAGCAATGTAGCTAATGAGTTAGTTATGGAATGATGCATTACGTAGCGAGTAAAGAGACTTGCGATAACGAGATTGAACTAGGTATTGGATACCAACGATCGAATCTCGGGCAAGTAACATACCGATGACAAAAGGAACAACGTATGTTGTTATGCGGTTTGACCGATAAAGATCTTCGTAGAATATGTAGGAGCCAATATGGGCATCCAGGTTCCGCTATTGGTTATTGAGCAAGAATAGTTCTAGGTCATGTCTACATAGTTCTCGAACCCGTAGGGTCCGCATGCTTAAGGTTTCGATGACAGTTATATTATGAGTTTTGATGTACCGAAGGAGTTCAGAGTCCCAGATGAGATCGGGGACATGACGAGGAGTCTCGAAATGGTCGAGACGTAAAGATCGATATATTGGACGACTATATTCGAGTTCGGAAAGGTTCGAATGATTCGGTATTTTTTGAGTACCGGAGAGTTACGGGAATTCGCCGGGAGAAGTATTGGGCCTTATTGGGCCTGCAAAGAGAGGGGCTGCCTAGGGCAGGCCGCGCCCCAAGGCCTAGTCCGAATTGGACTAGGGGAGGGCCGCACCCTTCTTCCCTTCCCCTTCCTTCTCTCCTACTCCTACTAGGAAAGGAGGAGTCCTACTCCCGGTGGGAGTAGGACTCCCCCCTTGGTGCGCCCCTCCTAGGCCGGCCACCTCCTCCCTTGCTCCTTTATATATGGGGGCAGGGGGGCACCCCATAACACACAAGTTGATCTACGGATCGTTCCTTAGCCGTGTGCGGTGCCCCCCTCCACCATATTCCACTTCGGTCATATCGTCGCGGAGCTTAGGCGAAGCCTGCGGAGAAGTCATATCGTCATGAGCTTAGGCGAAGCCCTGCGTCGGTGGAGCATCATCATCGTCCCACGCCGTCGTCGTTTGTGGAACTCATCCCGACACTTTGCTGGATCGGAGTCCGGGATTGTCATCGAGCTGAGCGTGTGCAGAACTCGGAGGTGCCGTCGTTCGGTACTTGGATCGGTCGGATCGTGAAGGCGTCGACTACATCAACAGCGTTGTTATAACGCTTCGCTTTCGGTCTACGAGGGTACGTGGACGGACACTCTCCCCTCTCGTTGCTATGCCATCACCATGGTCTTGCGTATGCGTAGGAAATTTTTTGAAATTACTACGTTCCCCAACAGCGGAGGCCTAACCGCCCCTACTACTCCCACCGCTGGCCAGGCCATCCCTCTACTCACCCACACCCCCTGTTATTCTGCGGCGACGACAGCCTCACACCGCAGCGAACCAGTGAATCCTCATACTCCTCTACGCGTGGGAATCCACTGTCGCGTCTTCCCTGGCTCCGCATCGTCCCCTTCCTAGGCCTCGCCGTCGTCCACCGCCCTGGTGCTCTCGGCGCGGCGTGGTCAACGTGGTCAAGGAACGGCTTCCATCGGACGTGGATTGTACGTGGAGAGGCTGACAGCTGGGTCCACGGCCGCAGCAAGGAAGTGCCTCCTTATTACGTGCAAAATAATTATTCCTCCACCTGACAGCGGGGACCCAGTGGACGGGCCACCGTATTTCACGAAAAAAACGTTTGCCCCTGATTGCTGGGACCCACCAGCTACATTTTCGCACGCAAGGAAGTGCGTCTGGGCAAAAAAAATGATTCGCCCCCTGACTGCTGGGACCCACCAGCTACATCTTCACAGGCAAGGAAGTGCCTGACAGTCGGGACCCACCTGGTCGAAGCGTACGTAGCGTTGTCATTCTGGTCGCGAACGTGTACGTACATACTAGTTGATGTAGAGGCGCGCACGTGTTGTAGTAGAGGCGCACCAGCCCTCCACACCACGGGGTCCTGTTCAACCACCCCTCCACGGGCACCCCTACACCGTCTACTGTTCATCCAGCCCTCCACACCACGGGTCTGTTCAACCACCCTCCACGGGCACCCCTCCACCGTCTCATGCTCATCCAACCCTCCACACCACGGGGTCCTGTTCATCCACCCCTCCACGGGCACCCCTCCACCGTCAACTGTTCATCCAGCCCTCCACCACACCATGGGGTCCTGTTCATCCAGAGGCAACGCCACCGCTCCTTTATTCATCCAAACCCCCATAACGCTCACTGTTCATCCTAGAGGCAGCATCGATCAGCTTCAGTTAGCAGCAGTAGCAAAGGAATCGCTCGATCGGGTTCAGTTAACAGCCATCGATCGATCGCTCGGGTTCGATGAACGCGTAGTTCGCAGTCTGTCAATCGCCGGGTTCGATTAGAGCCCAACGCTTCGCTTCGGGTTGATTAGAGCTAACGCCTCGCACACATGCGTGCGTGTACAAGAGAAGCGCGCATCACTCGCCCCCGACCTCCCACCGTAACACCGGAACTCCCGAAATTTTCCTCGCCTCGCTTCTACCACGGTTTTTCCATCATGGGCGGCCCAAAGAATGTCATGCAGCTGCGTCTCCAGCCCGCCAGACGAAAAAGCCCATTTTACATCATGATTTTTGTCATAGAATTAGGAGCCCACCACATCTATGATGATACCGGGTTTTGTCACAATTATCGTCATAGAAGTGTCATATGTATGACAGAAAAAAAATTCGTTCGGCCCAAAATGTCACGGATGTGTCTTTTTTTTGTAGTGAATAACCTAAATTGCAGAAGAGTATAATAAGTTTGTCAGCAAAGCCTTATCTGAATGTTTCTCATTTTATTGTTGTTGAAACTAGACTTACTGAAGCCGTTGACAAGGGCTCATGCTTCACCAATTTCACCTTGTTCCCAATGATCTTGGACAACCTCATCAGTCTGAATCCCCCTGCTTTCATTAGGCCTCTGTTATGGAAGATATTTCTGGTACCTTACCAAGATTCAAATAGTCCAGTGTGGCACAAACCATGGCAATGTTTTGCATCATCTAAATATGCATGTATTTCCTCATCTTGCTTTGTTCCTGAATAACTAGGAGTACAAATTAAGCTAAGTTGCTACTATTATTCCCTCGTGGTAGTATTTCGAGCATAGTTGTGTGAATCATACCAATTTTGACATCTTACCTAGCAAGGTTTTGACATAAAAAAATCAATCAGACTAGACTAGATGGGGATTGCAACCTTAACTTGCAGAGCCGAACCCATATGCTCGCCATTGCCTGCCACCACCGCTAGCGTATTGTTGTTGCAGAAAGAGAAGAAAGAAGAGACAAGGTGAGAGGAGAGAGGAAATTCCGGGAAGGGAGAGGAGGCACTGACCTTGCGTCGTAGCCCACAGAGTGTTGCACGCCGCCGCAAAGAACTGGTGAGAGACGAGATCTGGGTGCACTTGCACATAACGGGAGGATAGAAAGGGGTGAGAGGAGCAAAACGTCTCCAGCCTCCCCGGGCATAGCTGCTGTGGAGTGGAGAGGTGATGGGAGGAGCCGATTTGAAGCTAGGCGACGGGGAGGTGAGGGCTGATCTTTGGAGGCAAGGTGAGGATAGGCCACGATGGCTACCAGGGGAGGTTAGACGAAAGCGACCGCGAGTTCGTGCCGAGTGGGCTATTTAGAATTTTTTGTTTCGCGCTTGTGTGGGTTAAAACTTTCAACGTGCGTGTAAATACGACTGAGATTTTTTTTGCTTCTTCTATATTCCTCTGTACATTAGAGCATTAATCATAATTATATTCCATCAATTTAAGTGCAATGAAGTAAATTCAATGTATGATATTGAAATATATACTTTGCAACATTTTAAACTCAAAGAAAATTAAAGAACGACCTTTTTATCACCTAACGAATCACTCTCCTCTAGTCCACTTTGTTCGCTTGATACATGTCCTAGGGGCCCACACATCGCTCTCCTCTAATCTAATAGCTTATTCCGAATGGATGAACCCGTCTTGCTCGAGGGAAATCAATCTCATCTTTGAACCGTCTAAAAGCGCACTCCTCCCCCATCCCACGAGCTCCGCTAAGCATCTGCTACTTTGGTGCGCACCACCGCCGTCGACACTGCTTCAACTCCCAGACCAATGTGTTGCCAATTGCTCCTTTTGTCACTGCAAACCGCTCATACTGTTGCATGCACATGATGCGGTCGTCGTCATTGGCTTCAAGCCGAGGAGTCGCGCACCACCAGCCACGGCCGCGACAAGACGAGGGTGTCGCTGCTACAAGATGGTGAGATGACATCGAAGAAGTTTTGTGCTTGCAAGCGGCGGGGTTGGACTAGACGCGCTGCCAAACTGCGTGTGGTTCCTCTCGGGCGGCCAGTCCTTGTCGGTTTTCTGTGCGTCAATGCTGGGTCACCCCACCGAACAGAGCTTCCTCAGCTAGGTAACTGCCTGGCGCTTTAGAGCTTAGATTCCGGGTCAAATCCCAACACAAGAGTCGAGGAGAAGAGGGAGGCAAGTCAAGTGAGGAGAGCTAATACATCTAGGCAGTGAACGACAACATATCTAAGTGGTGACTAGTGTTGAGAGTGAGAGGATTAGGTCGACTCTAAAGCTATACATTAATACACACACATCAAATGTCCATGGACGTGTCCGCGGATAGCGCTAGGGGAGTCGTTCAACCAACCGTAGTTTTCAATTCAGGACAACATGAGTGGGTCATGCGTGGGTTAGGTGGACCTAAAAGAAAATCACATGGGTTGTGAGGACATGTTGTCCAATGCCCCCCCATTTGCTTCCTATTTAGCAGATTTTGGTGGTCCGGACTGGTCCATGGACGTTTGGTGCATCCCGTTGGATGGCTAAAAGTGTCCAAACCTTGAAAGCACTGGAACGAGTACGAAGCATCTCTAGAATAGGAATTAGTTGAGCTTATTGAAATATATTCCAGCTATGCACTCTACAGAAGATGGCCAGCAACCGGTACCATCCGGACTGCAAGCGATATCGGCCACTAGCCACTACTTAGACGAAGTGGCCACACACTCCACTTCAGCAAGATACCAAGTAAAAAAAAACACCTAGACATGTATATACATGAATACGCTGAGCACCTTTGCCTCCTCTACTCTGGCGAACGATGTTGTCGGAGAAGATAGGGTATTGGGCCAGGGAGGACGATCTCTTCTCATCCCTTAATGGGGTTTCTCCACATGATACTTTGTAAGTGGACGTTTTTCAAACATGTCATTTTTTAAACCATCATATTTGTATTGTTTTGGACCAACTTTTAAAATCATCATATTAATGAAAAATAATAGTGCATTTATAGCAGTGGTAGAATTTAATTGTGGGAAATTTACTTATATGGAAAATATTTGGAATATAACCTATCGTGGTTCTAAGTCTGACAGTAGAATAGGGGGGGGGGGGGGTAGGAATGGAGAGGCAAGATCCTAGCTATGGAGTAGTTGTATACGCAAGAGATTTACGAGTTCAGGCCCTTCTCGAAGGAAGTAATAGCCCTACGTCTCGGAGCCCGGAGGCGGTCGACTGGATTATATGCGTATGAGTTACAGGGGTGCGAACCCTTGTGCCTGTGGAGGGGGTGGCTTATATAGAGTGCGCTAGGACCCCATCCCGCCCATGTTACAAGGCGTTTCAGGTACATTTAAGGTCGGGGGTTACTGGTAACACTGCACATAAAGTGCTATGAAGACCATAAAAGCTACTTAATGACCGACCGTTTGTGTGCAGACTGACTTTAGATCTCCTGGCGGTCGAGTGACCTTAGATCTCGTAGTCGAGTGTCTTCAAGTCCGTCGAGTGGAATGCTTCTAGGTAGACTGATAGGTGGTTTCTTCTAGAGACGTCCTTGGGGAGGGTACCTTGGATAGGTCCAAGACCCTACCCTAGGTACGTGGCTTCATCATTAGCCCCCGAATGGATCGAGGTTTGAGTGGGGAAGGAGTTGAGAACTCTTCCGACCCACTTTTCGTGCGATGGGCATGTCTTGCTCTGGATCAATGAACTTAGGTGACGGCATCAACTTCTTTTTCAGTCGCCTTGATCCATTCTTTGTATCCATCGAGTGAATTTTCTTTACTTGGGGAACTCTGAACGACAGAGCGGAGGAAATCTCCCGTCTGACAAGTTGCTCTGCAGTTCGCGGATTTGGCGGGATTTGAACTTCGGGGAGCGCGCGGGGCGGAGGAGGCCGCGGTACTCGGATGGGATAAGGCAGGAACGCCTCGATCTCCGCGTCACCTTTTTCGCCACGTATCGCGCGCGCAACTGTTGCGGGATTTGATAGGATCGCTCGGGCCTACAAGTCAGTCACTCGGAAGCAACGTCATATAAGGCGCCGGACGGGGTTTTTGAACAGGGCGCTTGTAACGCCCCGGATTCGATGCGCCAGGTGTCGCCAGTTATTCGCCGTCTTTGCCATGTCATTTGCTTGCGTGTTGCATTTTATCATGTCATCATGTGCATTTCATTTTGCATACGTGTTCGTCTCATGCATCCGAGCATTTTCCCTGTTGTCCGTTTTGCAATCCGGCACTCCTATGTCTCTCGGCGCCCCCACTGGCCTCCACCGCCACAGCCAGCGCCCCGGACCAACGTGAAGGCAACACGTCGCCTCCCCGCGCCCCTCCAGCCAACCCACGAAGGCCACGCGTCCCCGCGCCCCGCTCCCACCGCCGTGGCCTGCCCAGTTCGGGCGAACCCGCTGGCCCGCGGAGTTCCTGCCGAGGCCCGCCGCGCCGTCGCTTTGTCTGCGCGCGCCCGAGCAGCCCGTGCTTGCTCGAGCGCCGCCCGCTCCCGGTGCTCCTCCCGCTTCACCTCGCGCCGCCGCCTTCGCCGGACCGGATCCGGTCGTCCACGGCGTCCCCGGCCATCTCCCGTACCTCCTCCTCGCCGGAACCGCCCCACCTCGCCGGAGAAGAAGGTGGATGAGATCCACCGGGATCTCGTCCAAACGCCGTCCCCATCCCGGATCCCTCCGTCCCAGAACGCCTCCGTCCCGGGTTGACTTTTCCCGGAGGTAAAAATCAACTAAGTCCCAGGACTACAGTATTTTCATGCCATATTCAACCTACTGTATCTCTGCATCCGTAGCTCCGTTTTGTGCGTGTAATATGTCAAATTGTTCGCCTCGACGAGTACATCATTTCATTCCATTGCATCATGTTCATTTGTGTCCATCTTGATGCCTGAATCATCGTTGCAAGAGTGCTATATGATGTTAACCTGCTGAAACTGGTATAACTTGGTGATTTGTCATTTTTGCCATGATTGATGTGTGCATCCTATGAGGTTGATGTCTACATGAGTTTTGATCTATGATATGCCATCTTTCCAGAGATGCCATCCATGTATTTTTGTGAGTTGTGTAGTGAGTGCATCAAGCTTGTTGAGTAGGGTACTTGCTGTTGCTGTTTTGCATGTCTGAATCTGCTATATCATGATGCTATGTTAACCTGCTTCTACAAGTCATTCTATGCATAATCTGGAGATGTTCACTAAGGATGTTTTGTTATACATGTCATGCTCTATCCACCCATGCCCTTGGTGGCATTTATAGCTTGCTGAAGGTTGTTGTTACCTTGCTCTCAAAGTTGCTATATAATGTTGCTGTCAGCCTGTTAACATTAAGTTCAGTTTTGCCATGAGCTTTGCTAGTGATCCATGCACCCTATGAACTTGATCTTGCCATGTTTAGCTTCATAAACATGTATTATTACTATTTGTTGCCTTGCCATGCCATGTGTTGCTCTGTGGTGAGTGGTTCAAGCTCACCAACATGCCTACTTATTGTTGTTCCTGCCATGTATGAATCTGTAATATGACTTGCTATGTTTACATGGGTTCCATCATATTTTATGTTCCTTTTTGGCTCATGGTAAGTAAAGGACTTTTGTTCTATGCAATTAGTAGATTCATGCCATGCCTTGTTTTGCCATGATAAGTTCCTGTAACATGTTGTTTGATAGCTCTAAACATTGCAACCTGATGTTATTTTCTGCAAAGCCTGAACAGTTATTATTTGCAATCTTGCCATGTGTGTTTGAGCATGTTCTAGTGATTTATGGAGATAGCTCAGTGTTCATGTTTTGTCATGCTTTACCTGTATATCATGACCATGCCTTTTGTTCTCATGTTAAGATGTTGTAGCTTGTTGTTTCGGTGCTTGCAATATGCCTACTTGCTGTTTTGGACAGCTTGTCCTTTAAACTTGTTTCATGTGTATGTGTTGAACCGTTGCTCCGTTTTGAGTGTGATCTATATGAAACTTGCTTGATTTTGCATGTAGTTTCATATTATCATGTTGCATCCATGTTTTGAGGTGTTTGCTTGATGTTTGTATGCATTTTGCATCAATGCCATGTTTAACTTGTTTTGCTCATATCTTCTAGACCGTAGCTCCGAATCTAATGAACTTTATATGTAACTTGACTAGAGTTTCGTGT
This sequence comes from Aegilops longissima, assembly GCA_021605205.1. Classification (NCBI taxonomy): domain Eukaryota; kingdom Viridiplantae; phylum Streptophyta; class Magnoliopsida; order Poales; family Poaceae; genus Aegilops; species Aegilops longissima. The sequence goes on along the minus strand of CM038682.1, from coordinate 245,438,840 downwards.
AGATCATAGTGGTGCATCTTAACTTGCTGTTTAACAACGTAAACATAAGGTTTATTCAGATCTGGACCAATTTCGAAATTTGCATATGAGGACTTACTGGAATTGTTATATGTTGTTCCCGGCCTCATTTAAACTTGCTTCGATGTGTTGCTCTTGTTTGCATCATCTCTTGCCATGAGTAGCTTCATGTAGTCTTGTCATGCATCATGCTTGTTTGTGCATCATGCCTTGTTCATGTGTGGTGTGTTTACTATGTTGTGTGCTTCTTCTTGTTAGTTCCTGTTTCGTTGCGTTCGTGAGGATTCGTTCGTCTACGCTTGGGTCGTCTTCGTGGCTTCATCTTCTTCATGGACTCATTCTTCTTCCTAGCGGGATTTCAGGCAAGATGACCGCTACCCTGGATCTCACTACTATCATTGCTATGCTAGTTGCTTCGTTCTATCGCTATGCTGCGTTACCTATTACCTGTTTATCAAGCCATCCCAAATTGCCATGTCAGCCTCTAACCTTTGACACCTTTCCTATGCAAACCGTTGTTTGGCTATGTTACCGCTTTGCTCAGCCCCTCTTATAGCGTTGCTAGTTGCAGGTGAAGTTGAAGATTGCTCCATGGTGGACAGGATTATGTTGGGATATCACAATATCTCTTATATTATTAATGCATCTATATACTTGGTAAAGGGTGGAAGGCTCGGCCTTATGCCTGGTGTTTTGTTCCACTCTTGCCGCCCTAGTTTCCGTCATATCGGTATTATGTTCCCGGATTTTGCGTCTCTAACGCGGTTGGGTGATTTATAGGACCCCCTTGACAGTTCACTTTGAATAAGACTCCTCCAGCAAGGCCCAACATTGGTTTTACCATTTGCCTCACCTAGCCCTTTTTCCCTTGGATTTCGGGTCGAGGGTCATCTTATTTTACCCCGGGCGGTGCTCCTTTGAGTGTTGGTCCAAACGGGCAGATCAAGGGGCCACCACGGGCAACTCGAGGGCTGGTTTTACTCGTGGCTGACCTATCCGGTGTGCCACGAGAACGAGATATGTGCAGCTCCTATCGGGATTTGTCGGCACATCGGGCGGCTTTGCTGGTCTTGTTTTATTACTGTCGAAATGTCTTGTAGCCGGGATTCCGAGACTGATCGGGTCTTCCCGGGGAGAAGGAATATCCTTCGTTGATCGCGAGAGATTATTATGGGCTAAGTTGGGACACCCCTGCAGGGTATAAACTTTCGAGAGCCGTGCCCACGGTTATGTGGCAGATGGGAATTTGTTAATATCCGGTTGTAGTAAACTTGAAGTAAACTCTTCTAAAATACACCAACCGTGTGCGTAACCGTGAGTGTCTCTTTTCAGGGTTGATCGAGAGGAGAACACGGTTTCTGGGTTATGTCTGACGTAAGTAGGAGTTCAGGATCACTTCTTGATCATTACCAGTTGACGACCGTTCCTTTGTTTCTCTTCTCGCTCTCATTTGCGTATGTTAGCCACCATATATTAGTCGCTGCTGCAACCTCACCACTTTACCCCTTCCTTTCCCTTTAAGCTTTGCTAGTCTTGACACCCATGGTAATGGGATTGCTGAGTCCTCGTGGCTCACAGATTACTACACCACTAGTTGCAGGTACAGGTTATGCGATGATCATGACGCGAGAGCGATGTTTATTTGTGTTGGAGTTCTTCAACTGCTTCTTCGATCAGGGGATAGGTTCCAGGTCAGCAGCCTGGGCTAGCAGGGTGTATATTGTTTGAGTTTCTATTTATGTCTCATCCGTAGACGGATGTTGATCTTGTATATGATGTGATGTTGTATTCGTGTGGCATTGTATGCCTTATGTATGTATCCCCACTATTATGTAATATTGATGTAATGATATCCACCTTGCAAAAGCGTCTTCAAGATGCGCTTCTATCCTTGGTGGGACCTTCGAGTTCCTTTAGGATAGGGTCGCATCTTGGGCGTGACAAGTTGGTATCAGAGCCTCTACCGACCCTAGGAGCCCCCCTTGATTGATCGTGTAGTTTGGCCGCTGTTGAGTCTAGAAGAAAACTGATTTCTGAGTCTAGTTATATCGGAGAGTAGGAATTCTTTTTACTCCTCTGCCCCTTCGTCTCTCTGGTAAGGAATCTTGACGTAGGTGTTTTGAACTACTCCTCTTCCCCTTCAAATTTTTCTTAGGATCACGTGGTTAGTTTTTTTTTCGTTCGTTGGGTCTCAGCTCTTTTGATCCGATGCATTTCTCGTCAAGTTGACTCGAGCCTCTTCATCGTTGCCAAGTTCAATCCTCATTTGTTTTTCTTTTTCCTACTCGCCCACCGCTTTTTCATCTCGGAGCCGGAGTTCGTGTTCGAGTATCCATCCTACTCGTGTGAAGCGTTTGCTTTCTTTCAACTGGTGTTTTTCTCTTCAATATATTCGTCAGTTTCCCCTTCCAAGTTGCCTTTGTTTTCCGCCCTCCCACCCTTTTTCTTCCCGGAGTTTGAGTCTGTTTCGACCGTCAATTTCATTCGTACGGAGCCTCTTCAGTCTTCCCTCAATCATTTCAACCGGTGAATTTTCGTCTCGTTTGACATTCTTCATCTCTTTTCTTTTCTGGTGGATTCAATTCAAGTTTTTCGGTGTTGATTATATTCTTTTCCTCGGCTCAAGTGTTTTCCCTGCTCGTTCGCCTCTCGCCAGTTTATCCTTCCGAGTGTCAAGACATCTCGGGAGATTCGCTCGTGTTCCAATTAATTCGAGGTTGTCACCTCGGTCAAATATTTCAGTTCTTCCGTGCATCATCTATCTGCTCAACATCCCTTTCCAACGGTGTTTTCTTTAGTGGGCCCTAACCCACGTGTCTTTTCGAGGATCTTACGACTCTTCTAATTTCCGGAGCTATTCTCAAATCATTTTGAAGTTTGACGTAAGTATGATTTTCATCAGTCAGATCTTTTCCAAGATCAATTTCTAATCATTTTCATCGTCGGCTCAACCTCTTTGTATTTCATTCTCCCGGAGTACCTCAACAATTCTGCATGGTGTTTCTTGTCGTCGTTTGAAGATCGAAGAAGAGTTCCTTCTAAATCTTGTCCATTCTCCCGGAGATTCATGGTGCTAGCTCGATGTTATCCTATCTAATTGTTTCCAGTCATGCAAATTCTTTTCATCCATCCGGAGTATTTCAGGAGTTGTTTTCCATCTCGATCATCCGGAGGTCATCTTTTCGGAATATTTCTTCGTTCCAAGTTTTCAGCTTCGTTCATCTCAATATTCTCCGGGTGCTTCGTTCAAGTGTTCTTTAATCAGCTCATGATCTCTTTGTTCTTTTGAATCTAAATCCCCTCTAGCATATTGGTTCTTCTAATTCTTCCCGGTGATTCATTCTCTTTCATCAGTAATTTTCAAATTCTTACGGTGGTTCGTTCAAGACTCCTTTTCCTTCACTATCATTTTAATTCATTCGTTCTTTTCAATCCTACCGGTGGCTCATGAAGACCTTCTCAAGTGTGTGATATGTCACTTCTCAATCCTTTTTCAAGAAGAATAAGTAGTATGCAAAATCCATTGCTTGTCATCAATTTAATTTGATGAAGGATAAGCATACAATAAATCTTATTCTTATTTCATCAAAGTGATTAATCTTTTTCTTCGGAGTTTGTTCTTGAGGAATAAATTCTAGTTCCAAGTCTTTTCATCTTTTATTTTCCGGAGTTCAAACTTCCTCGGCCATTTCGTCGGAACCTCCATCTAAATCATCGCAAGGCTCATCTTATTCTTCCATCCTTGAATTCTATGTCATCATCCTTTTGTCACCGGATTTCTTCATGGTGGTTCTTCATGACTTATTACATTCTTCAAGTTTTCATCTAGATTTAGTTGCTGGAGTTCAAGTATCTTTTCTTCTCGTGTCTCGAAGTGCAATTAATTCTCCGTATTCTTTTGAAGCAGAGTTTTGCATTCCTTCGTTCTTCTCAGCTATTCTATCATTTCCGTTTGCGGCTGGTTATCACCTCATAATTCCTGAGATGTTATCCATAAGTCCATAACAAGCTTATTCTTTCGTTGTTGATTTTCTCAACAACTCCATTCAATCCTTCCTTCTAAGTTCTTTTCATTCAATTCTTCCAATTCTTCCGGAGGTATTGCGTTGCTTATGTCGTCAAGTGTCATTCCATCTTGTGAAGTTCGTGTTCTATTCTTTCCTTGTTCAACCGGAGTGCTGCCTAAATCCTTTCAGTCTTATTCGTTTCTTATCTCATTCTAACCGGAGTGGTTTCATAGTCTATCTGATTCCGTGAGCTTTCGATTCTCGGCATTCTCGTCGTTCCTCTCTTTTTCTCGAGTCCTCTCGATTCTTTGCTTCTTCTCTTGAGTTCTTGTTTCACCTCATCCTTTTTTTCCCTGCCGTCTCGGTCCTAAGATCTCGGGACGAGATCTCTTGTTAGTGGAGGAGTGTTGTAACGCCCCGGATTCGATGCACCAGGTGTCCGCCAGTTATTCGCCGTCTTTGCCATGTCATTTGCTTGCGTGTTGCATTTTATCATGTCATCATGTGCATTCCATTTTGCATACGTGTTCGTCTCATGCATCCGAGCATTTTCCCTGTTGTCCGTTTTGCAATCCGGCACTCCTATGTCTCCTGGCGCCCCAACTGGCCTCCACCGCGCAGCGAGCGCCCCGGACCAACGGGAAGGCGACACGTCGCCTCCCGCGCCCTCCAGCCAACCCACGAAGGCCACGCGTCCCGCGCCCGCTCCCACCGGCTGTGGCCGCCCCCAGCCAGGCAAGGCCCGCAAGCCCATCGGAGCCTCACGAGGCCCGCTTCGCGCCGTCGCCCGTCTGCCGCGCGCCCGAGCAGCCCGTGCTCGCCCGAGCGCCGCCCGCTCCCGGTGCTCCTCCCGCTTCACCTCGCGCCGCCGCCTTCGCCGGACCGGATCCGGTCGTCCACGGCCTCCCCGGCCATCTCCCGTACCTCCTCCTCGCCGGAACCGCCCTACCTCGCCGGAGAAGAAGGTGGATGAGATCCACCGGGATCTCGTCCAAACGCCGTCCCCATCCCGGATCCCTCCGTCCCGGAACGCCTCCGTCCCGGGTTGACTTTTCCCGGAGGTAAAAATCGACTAAGTCCCAGGATTACAGTATTTTCATGGCATGTTCAACCTGCTGTATCTCTGCATCCGTAGCTCCGTTTTGTGCGTGTAATATGTCAAATTGTTCGCCTCGACGAGTACATCATTTAATTCCATTGCATCATGTTCATTTGAGTCAATCTTGATGCCTGAATCATCGTTGCAAGAGTGCTATATGATGTTAACCTGCTGAAACTGGTATAACTTGGTGATTTGTCATTTTTGCCATGATTGATGTGTGCATCCTATGAGGTTGATGTATACATGAGTTTTGATCTATGATATGCCATCTTTCCAGAGGTGCCATCCATGTATTTTTGTGAGTTGTGTATTGAGTGCATCAAGCTTGTTGAGTAGGGTACTTGTTGTTGCTGTTTTGCATGTCTGAATCTGCTATATCATGATGCTATGTTAACCTACTTCTACAAGTCATTCTATGCATAATCTGGAGATGTTCACTAAGGATGTTTTGTTATACATGTCATGCTCTATCCATCCATGCCCCTGGTTGCATTTATAGCTTGCTGAAGGTTGTTGTTACCTTGCTCTCAAAGTTGCTATATAATGTTGTTGTCAGCCTGTTAACATTAAGTTCAGTTTTGCCATGAGCTTTGCTAGTGATCCATGCACCCTATGAACTTGATCTTGCCATGTTTAGCTTCATAAACTTGTATTATTACTATTTGTTGCCTTGCCATGCCATGTGTTGCTCTGTGGTGAGTGGTTCAAGCTCACCAACATGCCTACTTATTGTTGTTCCTGCCATGTATGAATCTGTAATATAACTTGCTATGTTTACATGGGTGCCATCATATTTTATGATCCTTTTTGGCTCATGGTCAGTAAAGGACTTTTGTTCTATGCAATTAGTAGATTCATGCCATGCCTTGTTTTGCCATGATAAGTTCCTGTAACATGTTGTTTGATAGCTCTAAACATTGCAACCTGATGTTATTTTCTGCAAAGCCTGAACTGTTATTATTTGCAATCTTGCCATGTGTGTTTGAGCATGTTCTAGTGATTTATGGAGATAGCTCAGTGTTCATGTTTTTTCATGCTTTACCTGTACATCATGTCCATGCCTTTTGTTCTCATGTTAAGATGATGTAGCTTGTTGTTTCGGTGCTTGCAATATGCCTACTTGCTGTTTTGGACAACTTGTCCTTTAAACTTGTTTCGTGTGTATGTGTTGAACCGTTGCTCCGTTTTGAGTGTGCTCTATATGAAACTTGCTTGATTTTGCATGTAGTTTCATATTATCATGTTGCATCCTTGTTTTGAGGTGTTTGCTTGATGTTTGTATGCATTTTGCATCAATGCCATGTTTAACTTGTTTTGCTCATATCTTCTAGACCGTAGCTCCGAATCTAATGAACTTTATATGTAACTTTACTAGAATTTCGTGTAGATCATCGTGGTGCATCTTAACTTGCTGTTTAACAACTTAAACATAAGGTTTTTTCAGATCTGGACCAATTTCGAAATTTGCATATGAGGACTTACCGGAATTGTTATATGTTGTTCCCGGCCTCATTTAAACTTGCTTTGATGTGTTGCTCTTGTTTGCATCATCTCTTGCCATGAGTAGCTTCATGTAGTCTTGTCATGCATCATGCTTGTTTGTGCATCATGCCTTGTTCATGTGTGGTGTGTTTACTATGTTGTGTGCTTCTTCTTGTTAGTTCTGTTTGTTGCGTTCGTGAGGATTCGTTCACAACGCTTGGTTCGCCTTCGTGGCTTCATCTTCTTCATGGACTCATTCTTCTTCCTAGCGGGATTTCAGGCAAGATGACCGCTACCTGGATCTCACTACTATCATTGCTATGCTAGTTGCTTCGTTCTATCGCTATGCTGCGCTACCTATTACCTGCTTATCAAGCCATCCCAAATTGTCATGTCGACCTCTAACCTTTGACACCTTTCCTATGCAAACCGTTGTTTGGCTATGTTACCGCTTTGCTCAGCCCCTCTTATAGCGTTGCTAGTTGCAGGTGAAGTTGAAGATTGCTCCATGGTGGACAGGATTATGTTGGGATATCACAATATCTCTTATATTATTAATGCATCTATATACTTGGTAAAGGGTAGAAGGCTCGGCCTTATGCCTGGTGTTTTGTTCCACTCTTGCCGCCCTAGTTTCCGTCATATCGGTATTATGTTCCCGGATTTTGCGTCTCTAACGCGGTTGGGTGATTTATGGGACCCCCTTGACAGTTCACTTTGAATAAGACTCCTCCAGCAAGGCCCAACATTGGTTTTACCATTTGCCTCACCTACCCATTTTTCCCTTGGGTTTCCGGAGCCCGAGGGTCATCTTATTTTACCCCCCGGGCCAGTGCTCCTTCGAGTGTTGGTCCGAAACGGGCAGACTGCGGGGCCACTCGAGGGCTGGTTTTACTCGTAGGCTGACCTATCTGGTGTGCCCTGAGAACGAGATATGTGCAGCTCCTATCGGGATTTGTCGGCACATCGGGCGGCTTTGCTGGTCTTGTTTTATTAATGTCGAAATGTCTTGTGGCCGGATTCGAGACTGATCGGGTCTTCCGGGAGAAGGAATATCCTTCGTTGATCGCGAGAGCTTATCATGGGCTAAGTTGGGACACCCCTGCAGGGTATAAACTTTCGAGAGCCGTGCCCACGGTTATGTGGCAGATGGGAATTTGTTAATATCCGGTTGTAGTAAACTTGAAGTAAACTCTTCTAAAATACACCAACCGTGTGCTTAAACGTGAGTGTCTCTTTTCAGGGTTGATCGAGAGGAGAACACGGTTTCTGGGTTATGTCTAATGTAAGTAGGAGTTCAGGATCATTTCTTGATCATTACCAGTTGACGACCGTTCCTTTGTTTCTCTTCTCGCTCTCATTTGCGTATGTTAGCCACCATATATGCTTAGTCGCTGCTGCAACCTCACCACTTTACCCCTTCCTTTCCCTTTAAGCTTTGCTAGTCTTGATACCCATGGTAATGGGATTGCTGAGTCCTCGTGGCTCACAGATTACTACACCACCAGTTGCAGGTACAGGTTATGCGATGATCATGACGCGAGAGCGATGTTTATTTGTGTTGGAGTTCTTCAACTGCTTCTTCGATCAGGGGATAGGTTCCAGGTCGGCAGCCTGGGCTAGCAGGGTGGATATTGTTTGAGTTTCTATTTATGTCTCATCCGTAGACGGATGTTGATCTTGTATATGATGTGATGTTGTATTCGTGTGGCATTGTATGCCTTATGTATGTATCCCCACTATTATGTAATGTTGATGTAATGATATCCACCTTGCAAAAGCGTCTTCAAGATGCGCTTCTATCCTTGGTGGGACCTTCGAGTTCCTTTAGGATAGGGTCGCATCTTGGGCGTGACAAGTTGGTATCAGAGCCTCTACCGACCCTAGGAGCCCTCCTTGATTGATCGTGTAGTTTGGCCGCTGTTGAGTCTAGAAGAAAACTGATTTCTGAGTCTAGTTATATCGGAGAGTAGGAATTCTTTTTAATCCTCTGCCCCTTCGTTGCTCTGGTAAGGAATCTTGACGTAGGTGTTTTGAACTACTCCTCTTCCCCTTCAAATTTTTCTTAGGATCACGTGGTTAGTTTTTTTTCGTTCGTTGGGTCTCAGCTCTTTTGATCCGATGCATTTCTCGTCAAGTTGACTCGAGCCTCTTCATCGTTGCCAAGTTCAATCCTCATTTGTTTTTCTTTTTCCCACCCGCCCACCCCTTTTTCATCTCGGAGCCGGAGTTCCTGATTGAGTATCCATCCTACTCGTGTGAAGCGTTTGCTTTCTTTCAACCGGTGTTTTTCTCTTCAAGATATTCGTCAGTTTCCCCTTCCAAGTTGCCTTTGTTTTTCCCGCCCTCCCACCCTTTTTCTTCCCGGAGTTTGAGTCTGTTTCGACCGTCAATTTCATTCGTACGGAGCCTCTTCAGTCTTCCCTCAATCATTTCAACCGGTGAATTTTCGTATCGTTTGACATTCTTCATCTCTTTTCTTTTCTGGTGGATTCAATTCAAGTTTTTCGGTGTTGATTATATTCTTTTCCTCGGATCAAGTGTTTTCCCTGCTCGTTCGCCTCTCGCCAGTTTATCCTTCCGGAGTGCTGAAGACATCTCAGGAGATTCGTCTGTGTTCCAATTAATTCGAGGTTGTCACCTCAGTCAAATATTTCAGTTCTTCCGGTGCATCATCTATCTGTTCAACATCCCTTTCCAACGGTGTTTTCTTTAGTGGGCCCTAACCCACAGGTCTTTTCCCAGGATCTTACCTGACTCTTCTAATTTCCCGGAGCTATTCTCAAATCATTTTGAAGTTTGACGTAAGTATGATTTTCATCAGTCAGATCTTTTCCAAGATCAATTTCTAATCATTTTCATCGTCGGCTCAACCTCTTTGTATTTCATTCTCCCGGAGTACCTCAACAATTCTGCATGGTGTTTCTTGTCGTCGTTTGAATATCGAAGAAGAGTTCCTTCTAAATCTTGTCCATTCTCCCGGAGATTCATGGTGCTAGCTCGATGTTATCCTATCTAATTGTTTCCAGTCATGCAAATTCTTTTCATCCATCCGGAGTATTTCAGGAGTTGTTTTCCGTCTCGATCATCCGGAGGTCATCTTTTCGGAATATTTCTTCGTTCCAAGTTTTCAGCTTCGTTCATCTCAATATTCTCCGGGTGCTTCGTTCAAGTGTTCTTTAATCAGCTCATGATCTCTTTGTTCTTTTGAATCTAAATCCCCTCTAGCATATTGGTTCTTCTAATTCTTCCCGGTGATTCATTCTCTTTCATCAGTAATTTTCAAATTCTTACGGTGGTTCGTTCAAGACTCCTTTTCCTTCACTATCATTTTAATTCATTCGTTCTTTTCAATCCTACCGGTGGCTCATGAAGACCTTCTCAAGTGTGTGATATGTCACTTCTCAATCCTTTTTCAAGAAGAATAAGTAGTATGCAAAATCCATTGCTTGTCATCAATTTAATTTGATGAAGGATAAGCATACAATAAATCTTATTCTTATTTCATCAAAGTGATTAATCTTTTTCTTTGGAGTTTGTTCTTGAGGAATAAATTCTAGTTCCAAGTCTTTTCATCTTTTCTTTTCCGGAGTTCAAACTTCCTCGGCCATTTCGTCGGAACCTCCATCTAAATCATCGCAAGGCTCATCTTATTCTTCCATCCTTGAATTCTATGTCATCATCCTTTTGTCACCGGAGTTCTTCATGGTGGTTCTTCATGACTTATTTCATTCTTCAAGTTTTCATCTAGATTTAGTTGCTGGAGTTCAAGTATCTTTTCTTCTCGTGTCTCGAAGTGCAATTAATTCTCCGTATTCTTTTGAAGCGGAGTTTTGCATTCCTTCGTTCTTCTCAGCTATTCTATCATTTCCGTTTGCGGCTGGTTATCACCTCATAATTCCTGAGATGTTATCCATAAGTCCATAACAAGCTTATTCTTTCGTTGTTGATTTTCTCAACAACTCCGTTCAATCCTTCCTTCTAGGTTCTTTTCATTCAATTCTTCCAATTCTTCCGGAGGTATTGCGTTGCTTATGTCGTCAAGTGTCATTCCATCTTGTGAAGTTCATGTTCTATTCTTTCCTTGTTCAACCGGAGTGCTGCCTAAATCCTTTCTGTCTTGTTCGTTTCTTATCTCATTCTAACCGGAGTGGTTTCATAGTCTATCTGATTCCGTGAGCTTTTGATTCTCGTCATTCTCGTCGTTCCTCTCTTTTTCTCGAGTCCTCTCGATTCTTTGCTTCTTCTCTTGAGTTCTTGTTGCACCTCATCCTTTTTTTTCCCTGCCGTCTCGGTCCTAAGATCTCGGGACGAGATCTCTTGTTAGTGGAGGAGTGTTGTAACGCCCCGGATTCGATGCACCAGGTGTCCGCCAGTTATTCGCCGTCTTTGCCATGTCATTTGCTTGCGTGTTGCATTTTATCATGTCATCATGTGCATTCCATTTTGCATACGTGTTCGTCTCATGCATCCGAGCATTTTCCCTGTTGTCCGTTTTGCAATCCGGCACTGCTATGTCTCCCGGCGCCCCCACTGGCCTCCACCGCCGCAGCCAGCGCCCCGGACCAACGGGAAGGCGACACGTCGCCTCCCCGCGCCCCTCCAGCCAACCCACGAAGGCCACGCGTCTCCGCGCCCCGCTCCCACCGCTGTGGCCCGCCTAGGCCCGGGCCAGGCCCACGAAGCCCATCGGAGCCCTGCCCGAGGCCCGCTCGCACCATCGCCCGTCTGCCGCGTGCCCTGAGTAGCCCGTGCTCGCCCGAGCGCCGCCCGCTCCCGGTGCTCATCCCGCTTCACCTCGCGCCGCCGCCTTCGCCGGACCGGATCCGGTCGTCCACGGCCTCCCCGGCCATCTCCCGTACCTCCTCCTCGCCGGAGATCCTCGCCGGAACCGCCCCACCTCGCCGGAGAAGAAGGTGGATGAGATCCACCGGGATCTCGTCCAAACGCCGTCCCCATCCCGGATCCCTCCGTCCTGGAACGCCTCCGTCCCGGGTTGACTTTTCCCGGAGGTAAATGTCGGGGGAAAGAGCTGATCGTGCCCCACGAGCACCTACGGGACCTGGGTCCCTTTGTGGTTCGGAAGGGGGGCGGAGACTGCACAAAGAGCGGGTCGAGGCGATGCGCACGAGGGGGGTTTACCCAGCTTCGGAGCTCTCCGGAGAGATAATACTCCTACTGCTGCTTTGTGGATTATCTTGTGTTCTTGCTAGGGAGCAACGCTGGCTACAAAACCTAACTTGAGTGTGATGAACTAAGCTGGGGCTAGACTAGAAATCCAGCCGAATCGAACCCCCTCTACGTTGCCCTCGGGCCTCCTTTTATAGGCACAAGGGGCTACCACATGTGGCAAGTAGACAAGGTCACAATGGTAAAAACCTAGGTTGGTACACCACTTTGTACAGTGTACAGTAACCTATACCTAACTCTGACGGCAAGGGACAAGAGTCATCAATGCCCGTCTCGATCGCTGAAACAGGTAACAGGGACCGTTAAGTGCGCCTCCGTCCGCCACGATGGTGGCTTGTCGGCGCCGTCTGTCGCTACTCCCATCATTGCTGCACAGCCCGTCGACACGCGTGCTCGGGAGAGCCCGTGGTGACACGTTGGCGGGTGAGCTGGAGCGGAGATGAAGAGAGGTCGCCCGCCCGGCAAGCGCCTTGCATGGCGGGAACCTTGTCGTGCTTGGGGGTTCAGCGCCCGCCAAGCCTTCCCGGCAAGCTCCTCTTGCTGGGGCCTCGTTTCTTTTGCGCCCTGGGTGGCCTTCCCGGCAAGCTTCTCTTGCCGGGGTCTTGACTACTTTGTTCTTGAATGGCTCCAAGGGAGCCGCTGAGGATCTTGGTGGCCATCAGGCCGGCCCGGCCGTGGGGCGCTGCAACTGTCCGTGCACGAGTTCGGGGTACTAGGGTACCCCTATTCTAGTACACCGACAGTAAAAATTGACTAAGTCCCAGGATTACAGTATTTTCATGCCATGTTAAACCTGCTGTATCTCTGCATCCGTAGCTCCGTTTCGTGCGTGCAATATGTCAAATTGTTCGTCTCGACGAGTACATAATTTCATTACATTGCATCATGTTCATTTGAGTCCATATTGATGCCTGAATCATCGTTGCAAGAGTGCTATATGATGTTAACCTGCTGAAACTGGTATAACTTGGTGATTTGTCATTTTTGCCATGATTGATGTGTGCATCCTATGAGGTTGATGTCTACGTGAGTTTTGATCTATGATATGCCATCTTTCCATAGGTGCCATCCATGTATTTTTGTGAGTTGTGTAGTGAGTGCATCAAGCTTGTTGAGTAGGGTACTTGTTGTTGCTGTTTTGCATGTCTGAATCTGCTATATCATGATGCTATGTTAACCTGCTTTTACAAGTCATTCTATGCATAATCTGGAGATGTTCACTAAGGATTTTTTGTTATACATGTCATGCTCTATCCATACATGCCCTTGGTTGCATTTATAGCTGGCTGTAGGTTGTTTTTACCTTGCTCTCAAAGTTGCTATATAATGTTGCTGTCAGCCTGTTAACATTAAGTTCAGTTTTGCCATGAGCTTTGCTAGTGATCCATGCACCCTATGAACTTGCTCTTGCCATGTTTAGCTTCATAAACATGTATTATTACTATTGGTTGCCTTGCCATGCCATGTGTTGCTCTGTGGTGAGTGATTCAAGCTCACCAACATGCCTACTTATTGTTGTTCCTGCCATTTATGAATCTGTAATATAACTTGCTATGTTTACATGGGTGCCATCATATTTTTTATGATCCTTTTTGGCTCATGGTCAGTAAAGGAGTTTTGTTCCATGCAATTAGTAGATTCATGCCATGCCTTTTTTTCCATGATAAGTTCCTGTAACATGTTGTTTGATAGCTCTAAACAATGCAACCTGATGTTATTTTCTGCAAAGCCTGAACTGTTATTATTTGCAATCTTGCCATGTGTGTTTGAGAATGTTCTAGTGATTTATGGAGATATCTCAGTGTTCATGTTTTGTCATGCTTTACCTGTACATCATGTCCATGCCTTTTTTTTCTCATGTTAAGATGCTGTAGCTTGTTGTTTCGGTGCTTGCAATATGCCTACTTGCTGTTTTGGACAGCTTGTCCTTTAAACTTGTTTCATGTGTATGTGTTGAACAGTTGCTCCGTTTTGAGTGTGCTCTATATGAAACTTGCTTGATTTTGCATGTAGTTTCATATTATCATGTTGCATCCATGTTTTGAGGTGTTTGCTTGATGTTTGTATGCATTTTGCATCAATGCCATGTTTAACTTGTTTTGCTCATATCTTCTAGACCGTAGCTCCGAATCTAATGAACTTTACATGTAACTTGACTAGAATTTCGTGTAGATCATCGTGGTGCATATTAAATTGCTGTTTAACAACTTAAACATAAGGTTTTTTCAGATCTGGACCAATTTCGAAATTTGCATATGAGGACTTACCGGAATTGTTATATGTTGTTCCCGGCCTCATTTAAACTTGCTTTGATGTGTTGCTATTGTTTGCATCATCTCTTGCCATGAGTAGCTTCATGTAGTCTTGTCATGCATCATGCTTTTTTGTGCATCATGCCTTGTTCATGTGTGGTGTGTTAACTATGTTGTGCGCTTCTTCTTGTTAGTTCCTGTTTCGTTGCGTTCGTGAGGATTCGTTTGTCTACGCTTGGTTCGTCTTCGTGGCTTCATCTTCTTCATGGACTCATTCTTCTTCCTAGCGGGATTTCAGGCAAGATGACCGCTACCCTGGATCTCACTACTATCATTGCTATGCTAGTTGCTTCGTTCTATCGCTATGTTGCGCTACCTATTACCTGTTTATCAAGCCATCCCAAATTGCCATGTCAGCCTCTAACCTTTGACACCTTTCCTATGAAAACCGTTGTTTGGCTATGTTACCGCTTTGCTCAGCCCCTCTTATAGCGTTGCTAGTTGCAGGTGAAGTTGAAGATTGCTCCATGGTGGACAGGATTATGTTGGGATATCACAATATCTCTTATATTATTAATGCATCTATATACTTGGTAAAGGGTGGAAGGCTCGGCCTTATGCCTGGTGTTTTGTTCCACTCTTGCCGCCCTAGTTTTCGTCATATCGGTATTATGTTCCCGGATTTTGCGTCTCTAACGCGGTTGGTGATTTATGGGACCCCCTTGATAGTTCGCTTTGAATAAGACTCCTCCATCAAGGCCCAACATTGGTTTTACCATTTGCCTCACCTAGCCCTTTTTCCCTTGGGTTTCCGGAGCCCGAGGGTCATCTTATTTTACCCCGGCCAGTGCTCCTTCGAGTGTTGGTCCGAAACGGGCAGATCAAGGGGCCACCACGGGGCAACTCGAGGGCTGGTTTTACTCGTAGGCTGACCTATCCGGTGTGCCCTGAGAACGAGATATGTGCAGCTCCTATCGGGATTTGTCGGCACATCGGGCGGCTTTGCTGGTCTTGTTTTATTACTGTCGAAATGTCTTGTAGCCGGGATTCCGAGACTGATCGGGTCTTCCCGGGGAGAAGGAATATCCTTCGTTGATCGCGAGAGCTTATCATGGGCTAAGTTGGGACACCCTGCAGGTATAAACTTTCGAGAGCCGTGCCATGTTATGTGGCAGATGGGAATTTGTTAATATCCGGTTGTAGTAAACTTGAAGTAAACTCTTCTAAAATACACCAATCGTGTGCATAACCGTGAGTGTCTCTTTTCAGGGTTGATCGAGAGGAGAACACGGTTTCTGGGTTATGTCGGCGTAAGTAGGAGTTCAGGATCACTTCTTGATCATTACCAGTTGACGACCGCTCCTTTGTTTCTCTTCTCGCTCTCATTTGCGTATGTTAGCCACCATATATGCTTTGTCGCTGCTGCAACCTCACCACTTTACCCTTTCCTTTCCCTTTAAGCTTTGCTAGTCTTGATACCCATGGTAATGGGATTGTTGAGTCCTCGTGGCTCACAGATTACTACACCACCAGTTGCAGGTACAGGTTATGCGATGATCATGACGCGAGAGCGATGTTTATTTGTGTTGGAGTTCTTCATCTGCTTCTTCGATCAGGGGATAGGTTCCAGGTCGGCAGCCTGGGCTAGCAGGGTGGATATTGTTTGAGTTTCTGTTTATGTCTCATCCGTAGACGGATGTTGATCTTGTATATGATGTAATGTTGTATTCGTGTGGCATTGTATGCCTTATGTATGTATCCCCACTATTATGTAATGTTGATGTAATGATATCCACCTTGCAAAAGCGTCTTCAAGATGCGCTTCTATCCTTGGTGGGACCTTCGAGTTCCTTTAGGATAGGGTCGCATCTTGGGCGTGACAGCGCTCTCATCTCTTCTCCCTCTTCCTCAGATTTATCCGCCGCGCTCGCCTCCATCTCAACGCTGCTACTCTGTGCGCGCTTCACCGGCGACGATGGTGAAGGAGAAGACGGCAGCTTTGGAGCGGGCGAACAAGGCGACGGCGAAGGCGAAGGGAAGGGCGACCAGTCGGGGCGGATCTTCGTCAAGGGCCGGCCTACCGCAGGGCTGGATCCGCTCGACGATCCGTCAGGAAGATCTTGATGACCTGGCCGATGAAGGACTAATCCCCCATGGATCAGCGTGGCTCCCGGGGAAGGAGTCGGAGCTGCAGCCTCTAGAGGGTGAGTGCGTCCTCTTGGCCACCCATGTTGATCGCGGGTTTTCTTTGCCTCCTCACCCTTTCTTTCGGGGATTTCGGAACTTCTTTGGGGCACAACTCCACCACTTCACACCCAACTCTATCGTGTATCTCGCTGCTTTCGTGTCCTTGTGCGAGAATTTCTTGGGCTGTCGGCCTCATTTGGGTCTTTTCAAGCACATTTTCACCTGTCGCTCGCAGACGGTGAAAAAGGCCAAGCCGAGTGACGAGAGAACCCAAGTGATTCAGATGTGTGGGGGTCTCGGAGTTCAGATGAGGGGGAAAACTGCCTTTCCGGCCATGGTCCTTCCCGACTCGGTCCGCGGATGGCAGTTGACTTGGTTTTACTGCAAAGACCAGCCGACGCCAGGGCAGTCGACTGGACTCCCTCCTTTTTCTATGGACCAAGTGAGGAAGCCTTCCTCTCTGAAGGTGCTCCCGGAGGAGCAGGCGCAGGTTAAGGTGCTGGTTGAGCGTGTAGTCCAGCATATCCGTGACGGGGTGACCGGCATGGATCTCTTGGAGGTCTTCCTTCGATGACACATCCAGCCTCTTCAATATCGAGACCATCCGATGTGGATGTATTCTGGCACTGAAGACACCACTTGGGTCCACCCGGAGGAGGTCGAGGATGCCACGCTGGAGAGGTGGATGACTGCCATCACAGGGAACAAGGACAACCCCCGAGGAGCTAGGAGGATTCCTCCACTCGACCAATCATACGAAGTAGATAAGGTCCAATTCTGCATCTCCGACTATGATCCTGTTTTCTTCACTCTGCTTTGCTTAAAATCAGTCGACTGACTTTTGTCTTGTTTGTTGTCTTCTAGGCTACTACTGAGATGTACTCGATGCCCAACGGGGCGCAAGAACAGGTCGAGGAGGAGGAGGCGAGCGGAGGTGAAAGTCGGGAGGAGGGCAATCTGATGGTGAGGGGATGAAGATGGCGCGCTCCGGTGAAGAGGAGGAGGAGGAAGAGGAGGAGGAAGTCGACCCTCCTTGCGGAAGGCGATCAAGCTCACCCATGACCCAGCGGTCGGCGAGGCAAGGATCTGCACTGTCGGGCGGTCGGCCAAGCGCCTCGGACAACCTCTCTGGCGCCGACTGAAAAAGCGCCAAGCAACTCGGCGGCGTCATCAAAGCCGTGAAGGCCACCCAAGATGAGGATGGCCATTCCCACCATTTCCGGGTAACAGCAGAACTTGTGTCTTCTCGTTTAGCATGGACATACTTTTGGTTGACTCGTTGGCTAATCAACTGATTTCTGAGATCTACAGTGCTGCTACCTCCGAGACCTCAGCCAGGAACGAAGACCAGGAAATGGAAGGTGCTGCCATCTCTAGCCTTGGTATGATCTCTGTAGTTTTGCTTTTGGTCGATTGGATTTCCGTCTTTTAACTTTGGGTCTTTCCTGTAGCCCCACCTCATGTCATTGATCTTCCTGATGATGACGACGAGGTGCCGCAGAGGCCGAGGAGGAATAGAAAGGCGCCGACTGGCAAGACGACTCAGATCGCATTAGTGTCTGAGACACCGGTTCAGGAGGGTGGCAATACCACTCGGACTTCCGTGTCCTTTGTTGTGCCGCTGATGAGTGTTCGGCCTTCATTGTCGACTGCTGACCCGCCCTCCCTTTTCGCCACGCACCACGTCCCAGAGGACAAAGTGGGTGCTGCTAAGGAGGCTATACGCTAGGCGGGGATCATGATGGAGCAGGTTAAGGTGGTCCGGGAAGCCAGCCAGGCGGCCTATGATGCTAGCTCAGCTCTTCAGAACAACGTCCAGGTTAGTTGGTCACCGCTTGTTTTGTTAGGATATGCTATCAGAAGACTCTCTTTCCGAAGATCTTTGTATCTGTACACCCATTGGGTGTGTCGATTGAATTTTTGGATTGGTGGGGGCACGCTGAGTGCACCCACTGGGTGTAGTCCCCGAGACTATGGTGGACTGCTGGCAGTCGACTGTAGTCTTTGTATTTTGAGTTTCTTCACTCTAACTTCTTCACTCGGTCTGGTCGGACCATGTCGAATGGAATCTTGGAACCAATGGGGGCACGCTGAGTGCACCCACTGGGTGTAGTCCCCGAGACCATAGTCGACTGCTGGCAGTCAATTAAGGTCTGAAGAACCTGTGTGTGTTTTTTTTCGTGATGATACCGCGACTGACTGCTGGCAGTTAGCTATGGTTTAGGATCATAACCTTTTGTCTCTTTCGGTCGACTGATCGAACAGAAGTCGATAGAACCGATGGGGGCGCTGAGTGCACCCACCGGTGTAATCCCCAGACTCTTGTTGAATATTTTGATTCAGCTGTAGTCTTAGAAATGTTACGATTTTTCTCTTAGTCACTCGGAAGCAACCTATCTTTGATGTCTGTCGACTGACCCTTCACAGAAATCCTGCGAGCTTGTGGCTCGCTATACTGAATTGGAGATGAAACAGATCCAACTCAACCTTGACTTGAAGCTTGCTAAGGAGAACTTGCAGAAGGCGAGAGACGAAGCAAAAGGTATGGCTGGTGAGAACTTGACGACTGTCTTTATCTTTCTGCCCATTCTTGATTCTGATCTCATTGTCATTTTGCAGATAAAATGGAGGAGGCTTTGAAGAAGAAGGACCATGACCTTGCTGAGGTGCAGAAGGCAACTTTGGACAAGACGAAGCTTGCGGAAGAAAAGCTGGCTTCAGTCGGAAAACTTGAAGAGGAGAATACCAATCTGAAAGCTGCTCTCGACGCGGCCAACAAGGAGGTCAGTCGTCTGAAGAACGACAAGATAGCTCTGACCGACAAGGCTAGCGAACTGGTGGGGAAGAAGAACGATCTGGAGGCTTATCTGGGAGGGCTCGCCAAGAAGTTATTCCTCATGCTTGAAGGTAATCTCTTTTATCTGACTGACTCGTTATCATCGACTCATCATAGATCTGTTGGCTTAACTTCAAACTGTGTTTACAGAATTCTGCCAAAACTTCGAGGAGGGGACCAGTCGACTGGAGACAAACTTGGACCCCCATTAACTATCCTGTGAAGGACGAGGCCGCTATGAACGTGTTCCGACTAGAGTCTCGTGTTGCTGGAGTTGTTGACTATCTTGCCCGACTGAAGGTTGCGGTGTCGCGAATCGACACGACACTCTGGCCTGGAGAGACGCTTCAAAATGACCTCGAGTCTTTGATGACTCGACTGAATGACGTTCCAGGTCGAGTGCAAGAATGGAAAAGTCTTCCACCAGGTGTGGTGCTGACGTTGCTCTATCCCTGGTCCGTGTTCACTGCAAGGACGCGCGAGAGGACAAGTTGGCGTCCATCAAAGTGGCCAATAGCAAGAAGCATGACTTCCAATCTTTCATGGAAACCTTCATTGCTGCTGCCACTCGGATTGCTGATGGAATCGACCTGGACCAGTTTGTTGCGCCCTCCAGTCCTCCACCCGAGGAGTAAGAAAAACTTTTATGCCTCACCTTAAATTTGCCTCGGAATGCCGAGTGGTTTTGTAACCGATAAACTTTTACAGGCTTGATGCCTAAGCACTTCCGAATCCGTTATCTGAACTTTTCTTGTCGTTGAATATGCTTGCTTTTGCCTTCGAGTGAACTTTGTTCTTCACTTATGCTTGAGGCGCAACTCTGAGGTGGAAAGTCCAATCGACCTGCACTTGATCGCTCTTGCAGGTAGGGATGAAGCACAGATTGCAGTCGACCTCATCGTCCTTGCAGAGCGCACGTTGTATTTGTGGCGTAGCTCAAAAGGAGAAGGTTGCAGTTGATCTACACCTCGTCGTCCTTGCGGATCGGGGTGGTTTCGAACTTAGGCAAGTACTTGGACTGCAGCTAAGCCTCTGAGTAAGAGGATTGCTCTTCATTCGGTAGGATTTTTCAAATACTTAGGTGAGTACTGGACTGCAGCTAAGCCCCCGAGTGGGAGGACTGCTCTCCACTCGGTAGGATTTTTCAAATACTTAGGCGAGTACTGGGCTGCAGCTAAGCCCCCGAGTGGGAGGACTGCTCTCCACTCGGTAGGATTTTCAAATACTTAGGCGAGTACTGGACTGCAGCTAAGCCCCCGAGTGGTAGGATTTTCAAATACTTAGGCGAGTACTGGACTGCAGCTAAGCCCCCGAGTGGGAGGACTGCTCTCCACTCGGTAGTATTTTTCAAATACTTAGGCGAGTACAGGACTGCAGCTAAGCCCCCGAGTGGGAGGACTGCTCTCCACTCGGTAGGATTTTTCAAATACTTAGGCGAGTACCGGACTGCAGCTATGCCCCCGAGTGGGAGGACTGCTCTCCACTCGGTAGGATTTTCAAATACTTAGGCGAGTACTTGGACTGCAGCTAAGCCCCCGAGTGGGAGGCAGGCTCACCACTCGGTAGGATTTTTTAAACTTAGGCGAGTACTTGGACTGCAGCTAAGCCCCCGAGTGGGAGGCTGGCTCACCACTCGGTAGGATTTTTTAAACTTAGGCGAGTACTTGGACTGCAGCTAAGCCCCTGAGTGGGAGGCTGGCTCACCACTCGATAGGATTTCTTTTAAGCTTAGGCGAGTACTTGGACTGCAGCTAAGCCTCTGAGTGGGAGGCTGGCTCACCACTCGATAGGATTTTTTTTTAAACTTAGGCGAGTACTTGGACTGCAGCTAAGCCCCCGAGTGGGAGGCTGGCTCACCACTCGGTAGGATTTTTTAAACTTAGGAGAAACGGATTCGCAGCTAAGACTACGAGTGGGAGGCTTGCTCATCACTCGGTAGGATTTTTTTTTACAAACTTGGTCGAAACGGATTCGCAACCAAGCCACCCACTGGGGGAGTTTCTGACGTAAACAAAAGCAACAACAGTCACTGGGAAAATTCTAACACTCTTGTCTTTGATAAATAAACTACAAAGGTATTTCTTATTACATCTCATCCGAATGAGTACTTAAGTATAAAAGGGGTGGAGCAGCTCCGCATTCCAGGCTCGAGGCTCATCGATCTGGCGATTGACGTTGTAAAGATGGTACGCTCCATTGTGGAGAACTCTGGTGACAATGAAGGGACCTTCCCAAGTGGGAGCGAGCTTGTGTTGTTTCTGTTGATCCACTCGGAGGACCAAGTCTCCTTCTTGGAAGGCTCGACTCTTCACATTTCTGGCATGGAATTGACGCAAGTCTTGCTGATAGATGGTCGAGCGGATCAGGGCCATCTCTCTTTCTTCTTCTAGAAGGCCGACTGCCTCCTGCCGGGCTTGCTCTGCTTCCTCTTCAGAATAGAGTTCGACTCAGGGTGCATTGTGAAGCAGGTCACTCGGCAGAACTGCTTCAGCTCCGTAGACCAGAAAGAATGGGGTTCTCCCAGTCGACCGATTAGGAGTGGTCCTCAATCCCGAAAGAACTGAAGGAAGTTCGTCGACCCACGCGCCTGCTGCGTGCTTGAGTTCACGCATCAACCGGGGTTTCAGTCCTTTGAGAATTAAGCCATTTGCTCTTTCTGCTTGTCCATTCGACTGGGGTTGAGCGACTGAAGCGTAGTCGACTCGTGTGCCTTGAGAAGCGCAAAAGGCTTTGAATTTGTCAGAATCGAAGTTCGACCCATTGTCAGTGATGATGCTATGCGGGACTCCATATCTGAATATCAACTCTCGATGGCCCGATAGCGATGGGCGCGCCGAGATTCTTGATAGGCTTAGCTTCGATCCATTTAGTAAACTTGTCGACTGCCACTAACACGTGAGTGAAGCCGCTCCTGCCAGTTCTTAGTGGTCCAATCATATCCAATCCCCAAACAGCGAAGGGCCAGATGAGTGGAATGGTCTTCAAGGCTGACGCGGGTTTGTGTGACATATTGGAGTAAAACTGACATCCTTCACACTTGTTGACTATCTCTTTCGCCATTTCATTTGCTCTTGGCCAGTAAAATCCCGCTCGGTATGCTTTGGCCACAATGGCCCGAGAAGACGCATGATGACCACAGGTCCCCGAGTGGATATCATCAAGAATTATCTGACCTTCTTCCAGTGTTATACACTTCTGTCCAACTCTACTCGTGCTTTCTCTATACAGCTATCCCTTTATCACAGTAAAGGCCTTGGATCGACGGACGATCTGTCGAGCCTCTTATTTGTTCTCTGGGAGTTCTTTCCTTAGGATGTACGCGATGTACGACACCGTCCAGTCGGGAGTGATGACCAAGACTTCCATGATCAGGTCGACCACCGCTGGAACCTCAACCTCAGTCGGGTCTGTGGCACTTTTTGGTTGTGGAACTTCTTCAGTGAAAGGATCCTCTTGAACTGATGGTGAGTGGATGTGTTCCAAAAACACATTGCAGGGAATAGCTTCTCTCTTGGAACCTATTTTTGCTAAATCATCAACTGCTTGATTTTTCAATCGGGGTATATGATGAAGCTCTAACCCTCAATTTCTTCTCCAAATTTCTCACTTCATTGCAAGAACCAGTCATGGCTGGACTTTTGGCGTCCCACTCCTTCATCACTTGATTAACCACCAAATCTGAGTCGCCATAGACCATGAGGCTGACAGACGCCGAGTGAAATGGCCATCGCAACCCATACAAAAGTGCTTCAGACTCTTCGTTGTTGGAGGAATCAAAGTGAATTTGGAGAACATATCTGAGCTTATCTCCTCGGGTGAAACTAACACAACCCCAGCACCGGAACCATTCAGCATCTTGGAGCCGTCAAAGAACATGGTCCAGTGCTCCGAGTGAACTTGAGTCGGCAGTTGTTGTTCAATCCACTCAGCGACGAAATCTGCAATTGCTTGGGACTTGATAGCTTTCTTTGCCTCAAACTTGATATCTAGGGGAAGGAGTTCAATCGCCCATTTTTCCACTCGACCAGTTGCATCTCTGTTGTGCGAAATCGTGACAATGGGCGTCGCCGGCAGCGTAATGGAATAGTCAGAGAAGTAATGTGCAACCTTCTTTGTGGTCATATAAATCCCATATACAAGCTTCTGATAATGAGGATATCTTTGCTTCGACGGAGTTAAAACTTCAGAAACATAATATATTGGGCGCTGAACTTTGAAGGATTTTCCCTCTTCTTCCCGCTCGACCGTAAGTATTGTACTAACAACTTGTCCCATGGCTGCAATGTAAAGCAGCAAAGGCTCTTCGCTGATTGGGGCAACAAGCACCGGGTGGGTGGAGAGCAGAGTTTTTAGCTCTACGAATGCTGCGTCAGCTTCAGGAGTCCACTCAAACTTGTCGGATTTCTTCATCAGTCGGTAAAGAGGCAATGCCTTTTCACCGAGACGAGAAATGAATCAACTTAAGGCGGCCAAGCAACCAGTAAGTTTCTGGACATCGTGCACACGCACAGGACATTTCATTCGGAGTATAGTACCAACTTTCTCTGGGTTGGCGTCGATCCTCGCTGGAAGCGAAAACCGAGTAACTTTCCGCCAGAACTCCGAATATGCACTTTGATGGATTAAGCGATATCATACCTCCCGAGGTTGGCAAATGTCTCAAAGAAGGTCGATCGGCAGGTGGAACCCTTCCGTGACTTGACCACAATATCATCCATGTATGCTTCCACATTCCGACTGATTTGAATGAGTAAACACTTCTGAATCATCCTCATGAACGTTGCTCCAGCATTTTTGAGACCGAATGGCATGGTGACATAGCAGAAGCACCCGAATGGAGTGATCAAAGCTGTTTTGATCTCGTCGGGTCCATACAGACGGATCTTCTCGGATAAACTCCGCTGCAAGGAGTCGAGCCACATCCTCGCCAATGGCCTTTCTCTTCTAGACGGCGGACCATCGAAGATGTTATACGGGTTGCAGCTGCTAAATTCTGAATCGGAGTTTGATGTACCTGAGTCGTTGGCGGAAAAAGCTGACGTCGACTGGAGTCTGGAACCCGTTGCCGCGCACGCTCGTCTAGTACTCGCTGGAGGTTCTCCAGTCGAGTGCGCTCAGCCAAGTTGGCCAAACGTGCGTCCTCTAAGGCACGAGCCTCGGGGGTTTCTCCAACGATAGGAGTGTGTAACGCATCCATGTTCCAGCGGCGAAGTTCTTCCCTCTGCAGCGAAGTGAGGGGCTCGGGTTGATACTCTTCGTGAACCTGCGCCGGATCGCCTCCGCCGTTGCCTCCGTCGGCGCGGGGAAAGCCAGGAGGACTGCATGGTCCATTGACCATCAGAACCTCCGCCGCTGGATCACTGCTGTCGCACTCGGATGCAGTTTCTGCGGAGCCAGTCGACATATCGAACAGGCTGTAGAGAGATTCGTCGGGCTCGATCGCCGCGACTTGAGGAGTGGCTGACTAGCGGGCCACCGCATGCCTCACTGGTCGGAGCGCTTGCGCCGGCGGGAGACTGGGAGGGAGGACGGCACAGGAGCCGACCAAGACTGAATCGACGGTTGCCGTAGGAGGATGCCGCGGACGCACGCGCGGAAGTGCGTTGCCCCGCGGACGGGGAGCGCGTCGATGACGAGTGGAGCCTCCTGAGGACAAGCGGAGTCTTCGGCGATGAACGTGAGCGCGCCGAGATGGATCTCGCGGCCCTAAACCAAAACTCCGCTTGAAACCATGATGAAGGAGAGCGGAACAATTGCAACTTCTCCAATAAGTTGCTAAGACACCTGCCCCAAGGTGGGCGCCAACTGTCGTGGTTCTAAGTCTGACAGTAGAATAGGGGGTAGGAATGGAGAGGCAAGATCCTAGCTATGGAGTAGTTGTATACGCAAGAGATTTACGAGTTCAGGCCCTTCTAGGAGGAAGTAATAGCCCTACGTCTCGGAGCCCGGAGGCGGTTGTCGGTGTCAAAACCGGCGGATCTCGGGTAGGGGGTCCCGAACTGTGCGTCTAGGCAGATGGTAACAGGAGACAAGGGACACAATGTTTTTACCCAGGTTCGGGCCCTCTCGATGGAGGTAAAACCCTACTCCTGCTTGATTAATATTGATGATATGGGTAGTACAAGAGTAGATCTACCACGAGATAAGAGAGGCTAAACCATAGAAGCTAGCCTATGGTATGATTGTTGTTCGTCCTACGGACTAAAACCCTCCGGTTTATATAGACACCGGAGAGGGTTAGGGTTACACAGAGTCGGTTACAATGGAAGTAGATCTACATATCCGTATCGCCAAGCTTGCCTTCCACGCCAAGGAAAGTCCCATCTGGACATGGGACGAAGTCTTCAATCTTGTATCTTCATAGTCCAGGAGTCTGGCCAAGGTCATAGTCCGCCATCCGACACCCCTAATCCAGACTCCCTCAAGAGCCCACGAACCAGGCTTCAATGACGACGAGTCCGGCGCGCAGTTTGTCTTCGGCATTGCAAGGTGGGTTCCTCCTCCGAATACTTCATAGAAGATTTTGAACACAAGGATAGTGTCCGGCTCTGCAAAATAATTTCCACATAACACCGTAGAGAGAACAATATTTACACAAATCTAATCTGCTGACGTATTTCGCAGCATGTCATCATACCACGGCCAAGCCTTTATTCGAATCATTTTTACTGTCCCACCTCAGCGCATTTAGCGAGGCGGTTTCCTTGGCACGTCTTGTTGAAGCAGAGATCGTGTCCCCTTATTCCAGGATTCTCATCAATACGGACGTGGGTAACCCAACCGTGCCGTTAATTTACGGCGCTTGGGTGATAAGCGAGTTTTATCAGGCTGGTGGGGGCGCATAGTTCCGTCCGCCCATATAAGGGGATAAGGATCCACCTTTTCCATCTACGCCTTCTTCCTCCTTTGTTTATCCATTTTCGCGCACTCGAGCTCCAACACCCAAGTCCGCACATCTCACCTCGACCTTCTCCAGCCATGTCCGGAGCAGGAGGCAAGTGGATGGTTTCCTCCGTCACGGAGGGACACATCAAGAAGCTGAGGAAGGCCGGATACTTGTCTAACGACATCGCGCACCGGCTTCCCGACAAGGGGCAGCTCATCCCCACCCCCAGGCCCCATGAGAGGGTGGTGTTTCTCACCCACTTCCTCCGCGGACTAGGTTTTCCACTTCACCCATTTGTCCGGGGGCTCATGTTCTACTACGGCCTGGATTTCCACGATCTGGCCCCAAACTTCGTCCTCAACATCTCGGCATTTATCGTCGTGTGCGAGGCTTTCCTCCGCATCAAGCCCCACTTCAGCTTATGGCTGAAGACCTTCAATGTCAAGCCGAAGGTTGTGGGCGGCCAACAAGCGGAGTGCGGAGGCGCCATGGTGGGCAAGATGCCCAACGTTACATGGCTCGAGGGATCCTTCGTGGAGACCATAAAGGGGTGGCAATCGGGGTGGTTCTACATCACCGAGCCGCGTGATCCTAAATGGGCAGCGGCGCCCGAATTTCGATCTAGCTTTCCTACAAGGCTCACCTCGTGGAAAGAGACGGGCTTGTCGTGGGGTAATTCGGAGGAGCTGTCCGGACTCCAAACCTGCGTCCAAAACCTGGTGAGCAAGAAGCTCAAACTCGTCAATGTAGTCCAGGTCATGCTCATCCGCCGGATCCTCCCGTGCCAACAACGAGCTTTCAGCTTGTGGGAGTTTGATCCAGCGCAGCACCAAACCTGGCGCAGGCTCTTGACACTACGTGCGAAGATGCCCGGAAGGTGTTGTTCAAGGTGCCGAGGCTCCGCATCCGCTTCCGAGGATCGTGGATTCAGCGCAGCATCAAGCCAGCGCGGTAAGTTATTTTGCCCTTCACGGGACACTTGTTTTCATAGTTTGACTCTATGCGGATCTAAACTCCCTTACCTTTGACAGATTGGCGAGGGGCGTTGAGCGACCGACCGTCGGCTCCTTGCCGAAGTCGGCGGCCGATGCCCACTTGGCGGGGCTCTGGCCCGGCACCTTCGTGGTGCGGAGAAGAAGGCCAAAGCGAGGCCACGGGAACTCGAAAGAGTTCCCGGCGCCAGGTGGTGTCGGACTCATCCGATGACTCCGAGGCGGAATCCTCCCATGAAGACGACGAGGAGGAAAGAGAGGTCTCGCCCCCAGCGGGGGGAGAGAAGAAAAGGAAGGCCGCCCCAACTGGGGAGGCCGGAGGGTCCAAGAAGGGAAGGACCCTCCCTTCGGACTACTCCACCAATGTCGACGACGACGAAGAAGAGTGGCCACCCAGGGCCAAGCCCTTGGCGAAATCGTAAGTGTCTGGATACCAGAATAACTCATGGCGTTCCTTTGTTGCACAGTACCTTCTGACGTCGGATATAATCGTGCAGTCCGCCCAAGGTCGGGCTCGACGCTTCGTCGAGCGGTTCCCTGGGTTTGTCGGATGTGAACAACACTTCACTTCCGACCGCCTCCTCTCCTCGCGCCGCGGATGATGCCGAGGTGGCGTCCCAAAAGGGGCCAAGCCAGGAGGAGATGGTCCTGGAGGCGCCGCAAGGTGACCTCCCGAACTCCAGGCGAAAAGGGGATAAAACCCCTAAGGGCTCTAAGTCCGGCCCTAGGCCGGACACCACACCGGAACCTTCAACGGTTCCGGCATCCGGCAGGCGGGCCCCTACTAAGAAGGGCAAGCCTACGACGCCGGTGACCTCCGTCCAACCGGAGGCACCGGATAATCTGCTGGATGTGCTTAACGGCGCCTCCATCGACGAGGAGCACCGTACTATTATGAGTGCGGTGATCCAGAAGGTTCAGTCCGCCAAGATCGGGCTGACCGAAGCCTGTGCCAGCCTCCTAACAGGCTTTGAGGTACGTATTTAAGATATGTAAAAATATTACCGCATAGACAGGTAGCCCACGATGCTCGGTTTGGTGTTGGAAAGAAAAGCCAAACCGAGGATCAAAAATATATACGCAGGAGTCTAACATAAGTGTGTCAATATGGGAATGCAGATGCAGGCTGCTGACCTCTGCCGACTTGATCATGGAGGTCAATGTATTGAAGCGAGCCTCGAGCGGTCCGAGGACGAGCTCGGCCTTGCCAAGAAGCAGCTCGAGGACAAGGAAGGTAATTAATACCTTATGTAAGTATATATAAAAAATGTGGTTGCAAAAAAAATGACAGGATCAGCGTGGGTATGTAGGGGTCACGAACGAGGTGGCGACCCTGAAGGAAGCGTTGTCCAAGGCTGAAAACAATGCGGTCGTGGAGCGCACCGAGCGAGAGAAGCAGGAGGCGCGTGTGGCGGCGGTGCAGCAAGAGCTCCAGGCTCTTGTGAAAAAACACGAGAGTTTGGAGCATGACTCGAAGACTCGAGAGTCCGAGCTCGCCTCGGCGCTTGAGAGCGCCAAATCTGCCAAGCCGAAGCCCGAAAAGCCCTCCAGGAAATTGAGGCGATGAAGAAGATAGCGGCGGGTAAGGCATTCTTTATGCCAAGCAAGCACACGAAAGTGAATTACTTGTTACTTACCCGAGTCCGGAGCTCTCCAGGAGCATTCGCAGATCTTCCCCGGAGTGTGTCCGACGCAGCCGCATTCTACCAAGCCGAGGAGGGAAGCTCGACAGAGAAGGTGTTCTGGTCTCGAGATCTTTGAGGCGGACACCCGTGTTTTGAGCGACCAGTGAAGCAGCTGGTCGAGCTCCATAAGGTGGCCGAACAGGCCATGAAGGGTCTCGCAATCCGGCTGTGGCCCGGGGAAGCCATGCCTGGAAGCTACTTCAGGCTGGTAAGGCGGCTGGTGGATGCCTGTCCAAGGTTGAAGTCATCAAGCGCTCCGTATGCATCGAAGGTGCCCGTAGAGCCCTTGCCCGTGCTAAAGTGCACTGGGGCAAGATGGACGCTGAGAAGCTTGTGACGGACGGACCACCGCCGGGCAAGGAGCATCGCAAGCCCGAGATGTATTATGAGGGCATCCTGAAGGGTGCCAGACGTATCGCGGATGAGTGCTCCAAAGATGTAATTTTGAGTAAACTCGATTTGTGATCCTGACGCTGAAAACTTGTTTCATATCGCTAAGCAACGCTTTTGAATTTAAAATATTACCTTCTGTGCGGCCCTTTATCAAAATTGAGAGATGATGAGTCGTCGGCTTCTGCCCCCATGCCGCGAGTGCTGGGGTGTTCGGGATAAACTTGAGCGCACTTTTTCCCATTATTGGGTCCTTCGAGGGAGGCGCTCAACACAACGAACAAGGCAATCGGACTATAATGCTTGAACACTCTCACTTAGCCATAGAATTCTATAATTTTAAATTTCGACGAAGCCCCTAGTATTCGGAAGACCGAGTTCGGGCGCTATCAAGCCTAGGCGGACAAAGCCGACTCCTCGCTCTAAGCGGCATAAGTCTTTAGGGACTCGAAAACCTCTCGAACAGCGACCAGCTCTCGCCCTATCATGACGGTCAGTTTTAGCTTTCTCCACTGAGGTGCTCGGCCCGGCTCAACCGGGCACAATCGCAGTGGTTCTCCCAGTGCTACCTTAGCCGATATAACGGAACGTAAGGTACCAAAACATGGGAGCCGGGCAAACCCAACTATTGACCCAAGACATGATTCGGAGCCGATGCATATAATGCTATAAGTTCGGGGTGGCGCACTCATGAGAGTGTTCGGACTTCTCACACCATATTCTGGGGTGCGTAAGCCCCTGGTGTATTGGCCGTATCAAAGTGTACGGTTGCATAATGTCATAACTGAACATATTTTTATATATATTAAAAAGATAATGCGATAATAGAAAAAAGCTATGCATTGTTTATTCGAAAAGTATGCGGTAAAAGCAGAACGATACAAATAGTGCGATAAGCAAGAGATGGGACTATTTAACATGTCCCCCCTCCAAGGGCGAGCTGCAGGATTATATGTGAAACAAGTATACTGCTGGTTATAGAGACCACCTGGACACTCGACGTAGCTTTCTGCCTCCCTGGCTGTTGCATCGTGTGTTCGGCGATTATGCTGCCGGACAGGCCTTCCGGAAAGTGGAGTCCTGAAAGTAAGGAAGAAAGAAAAAAAAGAATGACAAAATCGGGAGCCCCTTGTGCGGTTGAGCCGTATTTTGGGCGTGCCGTGGTCGTGTCCCTCCCCCTATGCCCATGGTATTTCCAGAGCGTAGTTATGTACGCGATCTTGGTTCGCAATTTCGCGCAGGGCTGGGGTTAGGGCCGCATTACGCTGCGTGCTCGGGCGTGCCAGCGGTCTTGTTGTAGGTTACTCCGGGCGCGCTTGATGGTGTCCGGACATTTAATGGCCGGACTGGAGAATTGCCTTGACAGGCTGCTTTGTACTTCCGCCACGAGGGCCGTCGTATGCTCCTCCGTCCGGAGAGAGCGTTCGGTGTTTCCATTGACCGTAATGACTCCTCGAGGGCCCGACATCTTGAGCTTGAGGTATGCATAGTGCGGCACTGCATTGAACTTTGCAAATGCGATTCGTTCGAGCAGTGCGTGATAGCCACTGCGGAATGGGACTATGTCGAAGATTAACTCCTCGCTTGAAATTATCCGGGATCCAAGACCACCTCAAGTGTAATCGAGCCTGCATAGCTTGGCCTCTACACTGGTATGACGCCTTTAAAGGTCGTCTTTGTGGGTTTAATCCTTGAGGATCTATGCCCATTTTTCGACCGTATCCTGATAAAGTAGGTTCAGGCTGCTGCCGCCGTCCATAAGGACTCTAGTGAGGTGAAATCCGCCATGGCGGATGCTAGTGGGGTGGTCCCTTCGATCAAAAGTGATCGGGCAGGAGGACCATGGGTTGAACTTTGGGGCGACTGGCTCCAACGCATATACGTCCCTGAGTGCACGCTTCCGCTCCCTTTTGGGTATGTGGGTTGCGTATATCATGTTCACCGTCCACACTTGTGGGGGGATACCCTTCTGTCCCCTATTTTTCGGCGACCAGGGCTCCTCCTCGTCATCGCTATGCAGCCCCTTGTCATTGTTTTTGGCGTTTAACTTGCCTGCCTGCTTGAACACCCAAGAATCCCTGTTGGTGTGGTTGGCTGGTTTTTCGGGGGTGCCGTGTATCTGGCACGAGCGATCGAGTATTCGGTCTAAATTGGACGGGCCCGGAGTATTTCTTTTGAATGGCTTTTTCCGCTGACCGGGATTAGAGCCTCTGAATCCGGCATTAACTGTCGTATCCTCAGCATTATCGCCGTTAATGCGGCGCTTTTTCTTGTTGCGACACGACCTGCCCATGTTGTCCTTGGTATCCGAATTACTAGGGATCTTGGTCATGTTATTACTACGAGCTAGCAAACTGTCTTCTCCCGCGCAAAAGCGGGTCATGAGTGTCGTGAGGGCTGCCATGGATTTCGGCTTTTCCTGTCCTAGGTGCCGGGCAAGCCACTCGTCACGGATGTTATGCTTGAAGGCTGCAAGGGCCTCTGCGTCCGGACAGTTGACTATTTGATTTTTCTTTGTTAGGAACCGTGTCCAGAATTGCCTGGACGATTCCTCTGGCTGCTGGATTATGTGGCTTAGGTCATCGGCGCGGTGGTCGCACATAGGTGCCTGGAAGTTGTCGAGGAATGCGGCTTCCGTGTCCTCCCAACAACCAATTGAT
The DNA here is from genome assembly GCA_021605205.1 of Aegilops longissima. NCBI lineage: Eukaryota > Viridiplantae > Streptophyta > Magnoliopsida > Poales > Poaceae > Aegilops > Aegilops longissima. Next base: position 245,407,153 of record CM038682.1, on the reverse strand, counting down.
TCTGCCGGCAAGCTGTTAAGCCAATGCCGAGCTGGTCCTTTAAGCTTGAGTGGGAGGTATTTGATGGCGTGTAGATCATCCTCCGGGCCATGTGGATATGAAGGAGATAGTCCTCGATCCATACTGCAGGGTCTGTTGTGCCATCGTATGATTCGATGTTTACAGGTTTGAAGCCCTCGGGGATTTGATGATCCATTACTTCATCTGTGAAGCATAGTGGGTGTCTTGGCGCCTCAGATATTATATCACGACGTAGCTCAAATGAGCTTTGTCTGCTGTGTTCGCCCGGCCGGATTTACCATATCCGGCATGACGGTTATCGTCACGTGTCGTGGGGCGCCCACGCGATCTGTAGATCGATCTTGTTTGCCTTGCCCTATCCTCCAATATATCTCGCAGGTCCGGCGATTTCCCGTGCCTTGGTATTCTTTGAGCGGCGCTGGAGTGCGGCTTGAGTGGAGGGCCGAGAGGCCTCTCTCGTCGCAACCCGAGGTGGCGGTCGGCCGATCATGCGTTGTTGATGTAGGTCTAGGTGCTTCCTCCTCTAATCGAGGTAGCAGCCTGCGCTTTGGGTAGCTCTTGGAGGGCGCTCGATTTAGTACTCTTGACGCAAGGACATCACCCATCTGTCGGCTAGCAAGTCTTGGTTAGCTCTAAGTCTGTTGCTGTTTTTCTTGAGGCTGCTCGCCGTGGCCATGAGCCTGCGCTTGAAACTCTCTTGTTCGACAGATCCTCGAGCACAATTAAATTGCTGTCGCCGAGGCTTGCCTCGTCTTCGGAGGGAGGCATGTAATTATCGTCCTCTGCTTCTCTGTCTGCCGCTCTCTCATGAGGGCTGGCTTCTCCATCCTCCTGTGCTGAATCCCGCTGGAGGGGGTTTTCTTCGGCATTGTGTGGGGTGTTATTGTCTCCGGTGCCGGAATCGCCGTTTTTGCCGTGGCGGGATTTAGAGCGGCGCCGCTGACGCCGGCGCTTAGGCTGTTTCTTGGAGGGGTCATCCTCCGTTGTTCCATAGCCGTTCCCTTCTTTTGGGTTGTCCACCATGTATATGTCATATGACGAGGTGGCCTTCCAGTGCCCTGTAGGCGCTAGTTCTTGTTCGTCTCCTGCATCGTCGTCCATACCGTCGATGTCTTCGGAGTCGAAGTCGAGCATGCCGGTTAAATCATCGACAGTGGCTACGAAGTGGGTGGTGGGTGGGCTTTGAATTTCTTTGTCGTCCGCGTCCCAACCTTGCCGACCATAGTCCGGCCAGGGCTCTCCCAATAAAGAGAGAGACTTTAGTGAATTCAGAATGTCGTCGAAGGGCGAGTGCTGAAAAATGTCCGCGGCGGTGAACTCCATTATCGGCGCCCAATCAGATTCGGTTAGCAGGGCGCGGAAAGTTCAAGTCCGTAAAGGAGTCCGCACTCGAGTCACGAAGCCAAAGCGACAGGTATGGTGTTCGATCGATCGCCGTAGAGATTGCAGCCCCGAGGCGGTGTCCAGCCACCCGTCCTCGATAGGCGCAGTCAGCTCCGAGCTAAGGGTCAGAGCGGACACTGGTGCGGCCTCCAGGACACTGTTCAGCGGCAGAGCTAGATCATGCCCATCATAGCAAGCGGCGCGCTTGGCTGTGGCTCAACCCGTCAAGATCAAGTCTCCGCGACGCCGGCCGTAGTTCAAACTTCCAAATCGACCGATGGCCAGGGCGTAGCTTTCAATCTGCTCCGGATGGCTGCTTAATTGGCCCGCAGCGCAACGCCGCCGAATCTGAAGATCTGTCCGAGGAGACAAGTCTCACCTCGACCGCGTCGTTGTTGATGATCAAGGAGCCATCGGGCCTAAAGGTGACGACATAGAGGAACTCTCAATGAAAGCACCAACGCCGGTGTCAAACCGCGGATCTCGAATAGGGGGTCCCGAATCGTGCGTCTAGGCAGATGGTAACAGAGACAAGGGACACGATGTTTTACCCAGGTTCGGCCCTCTCTATGGAGGTAAAACCCTACTCCCGCTTGATTAATATTTATGATATGGGTAGTACAAGAGTAGATCTACCACGAGATCGAGAGGCTAAACCCTAGAAGCTAGCCTATGGTATGATTGTTGTTCGTCCTACGGACTAAAACCCTCCGGTTTATATAGACACCGGAGAGGGTTAGGGTTACACAAAGTCGGTTACAATGGAAGGAGATCTACATATCCAGACGCCAAGCTTGCCTTCCACGCCAAGGAAAGTCCCAATCGGACACGGGGCGAAGTCTTCAATCTTGTATCTTCATAGTCCAGGAGTCCAGCCAAAGGTCATAGTCCGGCCATCCGGACACCCCCTAATCCAGGACTCCCTCAGCGGTCGACTGGATTATATGTGTATGAGTTACAGGGGTGCGAACCCTTGTTCCTGTGGAAGGGGGTGGCTTATATAGAGTGCGCTAGGACCCCAGCCCGCCCACGTTACAAGGGGTTTAAGGTACATTTAAGGTCGGGGGTTACTGGTAACGCTCCACATAAAGTGCTATGAAGACCATAAAAGCTACTTAATGACCGGCCGTTTGTGTGCAGACTGACTTTAGATCTCCTGGTGGTCGAGTCACCTTAGATCTCGTAGTCGAGTGTCTTCAAGTCTGTCGAGTGGAATGCTTCTAGGTCGACTGACAGGTGGTTTCTTCTAGAGACGTCCTTGGGGAGGGTACCTTGGACAAGTCCATGACCCTACCCTAGGTACGTGGCTTCATCGTAACCATCGTTGTGTACATGTTTATCGCATTCGTCTATCAAAACATATCACCAAGGGTGAAAGTCAACCATTGGTTATTACTATCTCCCGTCGGGTATCTAATCAGATAACCGATAGTGACATATTGACCGTCGGTCATTTTCACTCATAGCTGAGAGTTTTGTTTTGACCTTCGGCTATTAAAATTCACCGTCGGGTATTACATGTAATGTCCGTGGGTACAAGCAAAACCGTCGGATACTACAATGAACCGTCGGGCATTAAATTGTATAACCGAGAGTTGGGTTTTCCCCGTCAGGTATTTTAGTACACCGTCGGTTATTAGTAGTCATACCCGTGAGTATGCAATAACCGTCGGCCACTATCAACACCGTCGGCTATTGCAATAATGACCGACGACCCGTCGGCTATTAGATTTCACCATCGGAAATATGGGGATTTCTAGTAGTGTTGGTACCTCCCTGCTAAACTAATAGCAAGGCACACATCATGTCTGGTACACAACATTGCATACATGATAGAGCCTATGGCTGAAGCATAGGGAACACTTTTCATTTTCTCTCTATCTTCTGCAGTGGTCGGGCATTGAGTCTGACTCAACTTCACACCTTGTAACACAGGCAAGAACCCTTTCTTTTCTTGGTCCATTTTGAACTTTTTCAAAACTTTATCAAGGTATGTGCTTTGTGAAAGTCCAATTAAGTGTCTTGATCTATCTCTATAGATCTTGATGCCCAATATATAAGCAGCTTCACCGATGTCTTTCATTGAGAAAATCTTATTCAGGTATCCTTTTATGCTATCCAGAAATTCTATATCATTTCCAATCAACAATATGTCATCCACATATAATATTAGAAATGCTACAGAGCTCCCACTTACTTTCTTGTAAATACAGGCTTCTCCAAAAGTCTGTATAAAACAATATGCTTTGATCACACTATCAAAACGTTTATTCCAACTCCGAGAGGCTTGCACCAGTCCATAAATGGATCGCTGGAGCTTGCACACTTTGTTAGCTCCTTTTGGATCGACAAAACCTTCTGGTTGCATCATATACAACTCTTCTTCTAGAATTCCATTCAGGAATGCAGTTTTTACATCCATTTGCCAAATTTCATAATCATAAAATGCGGCAATTGCTAACATGATTCGGACAGACTTAAGCATCGCTACGGGTGAGAAAGTCTCATCGTAGTCAACCCCTTGAGCTTGTCGAAAACCTTTTGCAACAAGTCAAGCTTTGTAGATAGTAACATTATCGTCAGTGTCAGTCTTCTTCTTGAAGATCCATTTATTCTCTATGGCTTGCCGATCATCGGGCAAGTCAACCAAAGTCCACACTTTGTTCTCATACATGGATCCCATCTCAGATTTCATGGCCTCAAGACATTTTGCGGAATCTGGGCTCACCATCGGTTCTTCATAGTTCGTAGGTTCACCATGGTCAAGTAACATGATCTCCAGAATAGGATTACCGTACCACTCTGGTGCGGATCTTACTATGGTTGACCTACGAGGTTTGGTAGTAACTTGATCTGAAGTTTCTTGATCAATATCATTAGCTTCCTCACTAATTGGTGTAGGTGTCACAGGAACCGGTTTCTGTGATGAACTACTTTCCAATAAGGGAGCAGGTACAGTTACCTCATCAAGTTCTACTTTCCTCCCACTCACTTCTTTCGAGAGAAACTCCCTATCTAGAAAGGATCCATTCTTAGTAACAAATGTCTTGCCTTCGGATCTATGATAGAAGGTGTACCCAACAGTCTCCTTTGGGTATCCTATGAAGACACATTTCTCCGATTTGGGTTCGAGCTTATCAGGTTGAAGCCTTTTCACATAAGCATCACAACCCCAAACTTTAAGAAACGACAACTTTGGTTTCTTGCCAAACCATAGTTCATAAGGTGTCGTTTCAACGGATTTAGATGGTGCCCTATTTAACATGAATGCAGCCGTCTCTAAAGCATAACCCCAAAATGATAGCGATAAATTAGTAAGAGACATCATAGATCGCACCATATCTAGTAAAGTACGATTACGACGTTCGGACACACCATTACGTTGTGGTGTTCTGGGTGGCATGAGTTGCGAAACTATTCCTTATTGTTTCAAATGAAGACCAAACTCGTAACTCAAATATTCTCCTCCACGATCAGATCGTAGAAATTTTATTTTCTTGTTACGATGATTTTCCACTTCACTCTGAAATTCTTTGAACTTTTCAAATGTTTCAGACTTATGTTTCATTAAGTAGATATACCCATATCTGCTCAAATCATCTGTGAAGGTGAGAAAATAACGATACCCGCCGCGAGCCTCGATATTCATCGGACCACATACATCAGTATGCATGATTTCCAACAAATCTGTTGCTCGCTCCATAGTTCCGGAGAACGGCATTTTAGTCATCTTACCCATGAGGCATGGTTCGCAAGTACCAAGTGATTCATAATCAAGTTATTCCAAAAGTCCATCAGTATGGGTTTCTTCATGCGCTTTACTCCAATATGACCCAAACGGCAGTGCCACAAATAAGTTGCACTATCATTATCAAGTCTGCATCATTTGGCTTCAACATTATGAATATGTGTACTACTACTATCGAGATTCAACAAAAATAGACCACTCTTTAAGGGTGCATGACCATAAAAGATATTACTCATATAAATAGAACAACCATTATTCTCAGATTTAAATGAATAACTGTCTCGCGTCAAACAAGATCCAGATATAATGTTCATGCTCAACGCTAGCACCAAATAACAATTATTTAGGTCTAAAACTAATCCCGAAGGTAGATGTAGAGGTAGCATGCCGACGGCGATCACATCGACTTTGGAACCATTTCCCACGCGCATCGTCACCTCGTCCTTAGCCAATCTTCGCTTAATCCGTAGTCCCTGTTTCAAGTTGCAAATATTAGTAATAGAACCAGTATCAAATACCCAGGTGCTACTGCAAGCTTTAGTAAGGTACACATCAATAACATGTATATCACATATACCTTTGTTCACCTTGCCATCCTTCTTATCCGCCAAATACTTGGCGTTGTTCCGCTTCCAGTGGCCAGTCCCTTTGCAGTAGAAACACTCAGTCTCAGGCTTAGGTCTAGACTTGGGTTTCTTCTCCTGAGCAGCAACTTGTTTGCCATTCTTATTGAAGTTCCCCTTCTTCTTCCCTTTACCGAAACTGGTGGTCTTGTTGACCATCAACACTTGATGCTCCTTTTTTATTTCTACCTCCGCAGCCTTTAGCATCGCGAAGAGCTCGGGAATTGTCTTATCCATCCCTTGCATATTATAGTTCATCACAAAGCTCTTGTAGCTTGGTGGAAGTGATTGAAGAATTCTGTCAATGACACTATCATCCGGAAGATTAACTCCTAGTTGAATCAAGTGATTATTATACCCAGACATTTTGAGTATATGTTCACTAATAGAACTATTCTCCTCCATCTTACAGCTGTAGAACTTATTGGAGACCTCATATCTCTCAATCCGGGCGTTTGCTTTGAAATATTAACTTCAACTCCTGGAACATCTCATATGCTCCATGACGTTCGAAACATCGTTGAAGTCCCGGTTCTAAGACGTAAAGCATGGCACACTGAACTATCGAGTAGTCATCAACACGCGACTGCCAGGAATTCACAATGTCTGCAGTTGCCGGCGCGGGTGGTACACCTAGCGGTGCTTCCGGGACGTAATTCTTCTATGCAGCAATGAGGATAATCCTCAAGTTACGGACCCAATCCGTGTAATTGCTACCATCAACTTTCAACTTTGCTTTCTCAAGGAGCGCATTAAAATTGAACGGAACAACAACACGGGCCATCTGTCTACAGCAACATAGACATGCAAAATACTATCAGGTACTAAGTTCATGATAAATTAAAGTTCAATTAATCATATTACTTAAGAACTCCCACTTAGAAAGACATCCCTCTAATCATCTAAGTGATCACGTGATCCAAATCAACTAAACCATGTCCGATCATCACGTGAAATGGAGTAGTTTTCAATGGTGAAAATCACTATGTTGATCATATCTACTATATGATTCACGCTCGACCTTTCGGTCTCAGTGTTCCGAGGCCATATCTGCATATGCTAGGCTCGTCAAGTTTAACCCGAGTATTTCTGTGTGTGCAAAACTGGCTTGCACCCGTTGTATGTGAACGTAGAGCTTATCACACCCGATCATCATGTGGTGTCTCGGCACGACGAACTTTGGCAACGGTGCATACTCAGGGAGAACACTTGTACCTTGAAATTTAGTGAGAGATCATCTTATAATGCTACCGTCAATCAAAGCATAATAAGATGCATAAAGGATAAACATCACATGCAATCAATATAAGTGATATGATATGGCCATCATCATCTTGTGCCTTTGATCTCCATCTCCAAAGCACCATCATGATCACCATCGTCACCGGCTTGACACCTTGATCTCCATCGAAGCATCGTTGTCGTCTCGCCAACTATTGCTACTACGACTATCGCTACCGCTTAGTGATAAAGTAAAGCAATTACAGGGCGACTTCATTGCATACAATAAAGCGACAACCATATGGCTCCTGCTAGTTGCCGATAATTCCGATACAAAACATGATCATCTCATACAATAAAATATAGCATCATGCCTTGACCATATCACATCACAACATGCCCTGCAAAAACAAGTTAGACATCCTCTACTTTGTTGTTGCAGGTTTTACGTGGCTGCTACGGGTTGAGAAAGAACCGTTCTTACCTACGCATCAAAACCACAATGATATTTCATCAAGTTAGTGCTGTTTTAACCTTCACAAGGACCGGGCATAGCCATACTCGATTCAACTAAAGTTGGAGAAACTGACACCCGCCAACCACCTGTGTGCGAAGCATGTCGGTAGAACCAGTCTCGCGTAAGCGTACGCGTAATGTCGGTCCGGGCCGCTTCATTCAACAATACCGCCGAATCAAAGTATGACATGCTAGTAAGCAGTATGACTAGTATCGCCCACAACTCACTTGTGCTCTACTCGTGCATATAACATCTACGCATAAACCTGGCTCGGATGCCACTGTTGGGGAACATAGTAATTTCAAAAAAATTCCTACGTACATGCAAGATCATGATGATGCATAGCAACAAGAGAGGAGAGTGTTGTCTACGTACCCTCGTAGACCGTAAGCGGAAGCGTTATGACAACGCGGTTGATGTAGTCGTACGTCTTCATGATCAACCGATCCTAGCACCGAAGGTACGGCACCTCCGCGATCTGCACACGTTCAGCTCGGTGACGTCCCACGAACTCATGATCCAGTAGAGCTTTGAGGGAGAGCTTCTTCAGCACGATGGCGTGATGAGGTGATGATGGAGTTACCGACGCAGGGCTTTGCCTAAGCACCGCTACGATATGACCGAAGTGGAATATAGTGGAAGGGGGGCACCGCACATGGCTTGGAACAATCAACTTGTGTGTTCTATGGTGCCCCCTGCCCCCGTATATAAAGGAGCAAGGGGGGAGGCCAGCCGGCCCTTAGGATGCGCCAAGGAGGGAGGAGTCCTCCTAGTAGGAGTAGGACTCCCCTTTCCTAGTCCAACTAGGAAGACGGAAGGGGGAAGGAAAGAGAGGGAGAGGGAGAGGGAAAGAGGGGTCGCGCCCCCTCCCCTAGTCCAATTCGGACTCCTCATGGGAGGGGGCACGCCACCTCCTGGGCTGCCACCCTCTCTCTCCCCTCAGGCCCACTAAGGCCCAATACTTCCTCGGGGTGTTCCGGTAACCCTTCCGGCACTCCGGTTTTCTCTGAAACCACCCGGAACACTTCCGGTGTCCGAATATAGTCGTCCAATATATCAATATTTATGTCTCGACCTTTTCGAGACTCCTCGTCATGTCCGTGATCATATCCAGGACTCCGAACTATCTTTGGTACATCAAAACAAATAAACTCATAATACCGATCCTCATCGAACATTAAGCGTGCGGACCCTACGGGTCCGAGAACTATGTAGACATGACCGAGCGATGTCTCCGGTCAATAACCAATAGAGGAACCTAGATGCTCATATTGGTCCCTACATATTCTACGAAGATCTTTATCGGTCAAACCGCATAACTACATACGTTGTTCCCTTTGTCATTGGTATGTTACTTGCCCGAGATTCGATCGTCGGTATCTCAATACCTAGCTCAATCTCGTTACCGGCAAGTCTCTTTACTCGTTCCATAATGCATCATCCCGCAACTAACTCATTAGTCACATTGCTTGCAAGGCTTATAGTTATGTGCATTGTTGAGAGGGCCCAGAGATACCTCTCCGACAATGGGAGTGACAAATCCTAGTCTTGATCTTTGCCAACTCAACAAGTACCATCAGAGACACCTGTAGAGCACCTTTATAATCACCCAGTTACATTGTGACGTTTGGTAGCACACAAAGTGTTCCTCCGGTAATCGGGAGTTGCATAATCTCACAGTCATAGGAACATGTATAAGTCATGGAGAAAGCAATAGCAGTAAACTAAAACGATCAAGTGCTAAGCTAACGGAATGGGTCAAGTCAATCACATAATTCTCCTAATGATGTGATCCCGCTTATCAAATGACAACTCATGTCTATGGTTAGGAAACTTAACCATCTTTGATCAACGAGCTAGTCTAGTAGAGGCATACTAGTGATACTCTGTTTGTCTATGTATTCACACATGTATTATGTTTCCGGTTAATACAATTCTAGCATGAATAATAAACATTTATCATGAAATAAGGAAATAAATAATAACTTTATTATTGCCTCTAGGGCATATTTCCTTCAGTACTAGTATATGAAACTCATTTCGGTGAACCAGTTCATTAGTAAGGTGGACAAGATTAAACTACCAAGTCTTCTATTGCCAGGTAGTACATTATAAAAGCATCAAATAAACATATATCTATGTCCCATGGTCACTGCATTGTCTTGCCAAATCAAAATAGAGACACGGTTCAAATCATATCAGTTCAAGAGAAAGCAGCACTGAAAGAATACAAAGTGTGGGAAACTACATGTCACAACAAGATTTCAGATGGATACCACGGGTCTACATGTACAACAACACTATTGCTACCTCTTGAGCACTGCGTTGGATTTCCCTAAAGAGGAAAGGATGATGCAGCAAAGTAGCGTAAGTATTTCTCTCAGTTTTTGAGATCCAAGGTATCAATCCAGTAGGAGGCTACGCGTGAGTCCCTCGTACCTACACAAAGCAAATAACTCCTCGCAACCAACGCGAATAGGGGTTGTCAATCCCTTCACGGTCACTTACGAGAGTGAGATCTGATAGAGATGATAGATAATATTTTTGGTATTTTTGGTATAAAGATGCAAAGTAAAATAAAAGGCGAAGTAAAAAAGCAAAGCAATATTAAAGTGATGGAAGATTAATATGATGAAGATAGACCCGGGGGCCATAGATTTCACCAGTGGCTTCTCTCAAGAGCATAAGTATTTTACGGTGGGTGAACAAATTACTGTTGAGCAATTGACAGAATTGAGCATAGTTATGAGAATATCTAGGTATGATCATGTATATAGGCATCACGTCTGAGACAAGTAGGCCGACTCCTGCCTGCATCTACTACTATTACTCCACTCATCGACCGCTATCCATCATGCATCTAGAGTATTAAGTTCAAGAAAACAGAGTAACACCTTAAGCAAGACATGATGTAGAGGGATACATTCATGCAATATGATAAAAACCCCATCTTGTTATCCTCGATGGCAACAATACAATACGTGCCTTGCTGCCCCTACTGTCACTGGGAAAGGACACCGCAAGATTGAACCCAAAGCTAAGCACTTCTCCCATTGCAAGAAAAACCAATCTAGTAGGCCAAACCAAACTGATAATTCGAAGAGACTTGCAAAGATAACCAATCATACATAAAATAATTCAGAGGAGATTCAAATATTGTTCATAGATAATCTTGATCATAAACCCACAATTCATCGATCTCAACAAACACACCGCAAAAAGAAGATTACATCGAATAGATCTCCACGAGAGAGGGGGAGAACATTGTATTGAGATCCAAAAAGAGAGAAGAAGCCATCTAGCTACTAACTATGGACCCGAAGGTCTGAGGTAAACTACTCACACTTCATCGGAGGGGCTATGATGATGTAGAAGCCCTTCGTGGTGGATGCCCTCTCCGTGAGTTCCTAACAGGCCCCAAGATGGGATCTCGTGGATACGAAAAGTTGCGGTGGTGGAATTAGGTTTTTGGCTCCGTCTCTGATCGTTTGGGGGTACGTAGGTATATATAGAAGGAAGAAGTACTTCGGTGGAGCAAGGTGGGGCCCACGAGGGTGGGGCGCGCCTGGGGGTGGGGGTTGGGGTAGGGCGCCCCCCCCTACCTTGTGCCCACCTCCTGGCTTTCTTGACGTAGGGTCCAAGTCTCCTGGATCATATTCGGTGAGAAAATCACGTTCCCGAAGGTTTCATTCCGTTTGGACTCCGTTTGATATTCCGTTTCTTCGAAACTCTGAAATAGGCAAAAAAACAACAATTTTGGGCTGGGCCTCCGGTTAATAGGTTAGTCCCAAAAGTAATATAAAAGTGGAAAATATAGCCCAATATGGTCCAAAACAGTATATAATATAGCATGGAGCAATAAAAAATTATAGATACATTGGAGACGTATCAGGCATCCCCAAGCTTAATTCCTGCTCGTCCTCGAGTTGGTAAATGATAAAAACGGAATTTTTGATGCGGAGTGCTACTTGGCATAATTTCAATGTAATTCTTCTTAATTGTGGTATGAATATTCAGAACCCAAATATTCAAGACAAAAGTTCATATTGACATAAAAAAAATACTTCAAGCATAGTAACAAAGCAATCATGTCTTCTCAAAATAACATGGCCAAAGAAAGTTATCCCTACAAAATCATATAGTCTGGCTATGCTCTATCTTCACCACACAAAGTATTTAAATCATGCACAACCCCGATGACAAGCCAAGCAATTGTTCCATACTTTTGACATTCTCAAAACTTTTTCAATCTTCACGCAATACATGAGCGTGAGCCATGTATATAGCACTATATGTGGAATAGAATGGTGGTTGTGGAGAAGACAAAAAGAGGGGAAGATAGTCTCACATCAACTAGGCGTATCAACGGGCTATGGAGATGCCCATCAATAGATATCAATGTGAGTGAGCAGGGATTGCCATGCAACGGATGCACTAGAGCTATAAGTATATGAAAGCTCAACAAAAGAAACTAAGTGGGTGTGCATCCAACTCGCTTGCTCACGAAGACCTAGGGCATTTTTGAGGAAGCCCATCATTCGAATATACAAGCCAAGTTCTATAATGAAAAATTCCCACTAGTATATCAAAGTGACAAAATGAGAGACTCTCTATCATGAAGATAATGGTGCTAATTTGAAGCACAAGTGTGGTAAAAGGATAGTAATGTTGTCCCTTCTCTCTTTTTCTCTCATTTTTTTATTTGGGCCTTTTCTCTCTTTTTATGGCCTTTTTTTTCTTTTTCTCTTTTTTTTTCGTCCGGAGTCTCATCCCGACTTGTGGGGGAATCATAGTCTCCATCATCCTTTTCCTCACTTGGGACAATGCTCTAAAAATGATGATCATCACACTTTTATTTTCTTACAACTCAAAAATTACAACTCGATACTTAGAACAAAAATATGACTCTATATGAATGCCTCCGGCGGTGTACTGTGATATGCAATGAATCAAGAGTGACATGTACGAAAGAATTATGAACGGTGGCTTTGCCACAAATACGATGTCAACTACATGATCATGCTAACAATATGACAATGATGGAGCGTGTCATAATAAACGGAACGGTGGAAAGTTGCATGGCAATATATCTCGGAATGGCTACGGAAATGCCATAATAGGTAGGTATGGTGGCTGTTTTGACGAAGGTATATGGTGGGTGTATGATACCGGCGAAAAGTGCGCGGTATTAGAGAGGCTAGCAATGGTGGAAGGAAGAAAAGTGTGTATAATCCATGGACTCAATATTAGTCATGAAGAACTCATATACTTATTGCAAAAATCTACAAGTTATCAAAGCAAAGTATTACGCGCATGCTCCTAGGGGGATAGATTGGTAGGAAAAGACCATCGCTCGTCCCCGACCGCCAATCATAAGGAAGACCATCAATAAATAAATCATGCTCCGACTTCATCACACAACGGTTCACCATACATGCATGCTACGGGAATCACAAACTTTAACACAAGTATTTCTCAAATTCACAACTACTCAACTAACATTACTCTAATATCACCATCTTCATATCTCAAAACAATTATCAAGCATCAAACTTTTCTTAGTATTCAACACACTCAAAAGAAAGTTTTACAAATCTTGAATACCAAGCGTATTAAGATTATTAAGCAAATTACCATGCTATTTAAGACTCTCAAAATAATCTAAGTGAAGCATGAGAGATCAATAGTTTCTTTAAAACAAATCCACCACCGTGCTCTAAAAGATATAAGTGAAACACTAGAGGAAAACTATATAGCTCAAAAGATATAAGTGAAGCACATAGAGTATTCTAACAAATTTTAAATCATGTATGGCTCTCTCAAAAGGTGTGTACAACAAGGATGATTGTCGTAAACTAAAAATAAAAGACTCAAATCATACAAGACGCTCCAAGCAAAACACTTATCATGTGGTGAATAAAAATATAGCTCCAAGTAAAGTTACCGATGGAAGTAGACGAAAGAGGGGATGCCTTCCGGGGCATCCCCAAGCTTTGACTTTTTGGTGTCCTTAGATTATCTTGGGGGTGAAATGGGCATCCCCAAGCTTAGGCTCCAGCCACTCCTTGTTCCATAGTCCATCAAAAGATTTCACCCAAAACTTGAAAACTTCACAACACAAAACTCAACAGAAATCTCGTGAGCTCCGTTAGCGAAAGAAAACAAAAGACCACTTCAAGGTATTGTAATGAACTCATTATTTATTTATATTGGTGTTAAACCTCATCAGATTTAGTAGCGACCCGACCTCGACGGTCAAGCCTACGTGTTCTTTGTGCCATCCTCGATCAGTATCTCGGCACACACAAGACATCAATGTATGTATCAAAGTGCAATCACATGTATAATTAACGAAAACTGATATATACCTCATAGGTCACAGCGGAAACAAATAGTCGGGTGTGGAGTCCCATCAACGCCATCGGCAGGTTGAGTGTAGACCGTAACCTCAGTATCGTAACTCTTACTGTCGAGGAAATATCTCGCAACATGATACGTTGCAGCCGTGTAAGTCAAGACATTGAATGTACCGCAAGATCACAATAAGAGAAAACAGATGATAAACTATACTATATGCAGTATGGCTTTGTGGCTCAGATTCGAGTTTTGTTTATGTAAAAGCTGGTTTTATTTTCCCTACATCAAAGGAATAAATGAAGTCTGTACTATAGAGTTTTCTATCATGACATGGTTCCGTGTAACATCCCAAATTCCCTATTTGGAATGTTTTACAATTATAGCTAAGCATCTATTGCATCCTGTTTGAATTTGAATGCCATTTGAAGTTTCAGAGAGTTTGAGTTTTCATATTTGAATTCAAACTTGGCAAGTGGGAATCATTTCAAAAAACTATGCCCGATGAATACTTGATCAAAAGTATGAGAGGAGTAAACATGACACTCCAAAAATATCGAGGAAAACCTTGCCAAAAGTTTTGAATTCAAACTTGAGATTTATTTGAATATTGGAAAATGGATTTTTATAAAGTTTGATTTTGCCTTTGGAAAATGTTCAAATGATAGGAATATTCCCCGATCATTTTGGTATATATATGTCCTATATAAAATATTTATATTTTAAAAGATATCTCTGTATTTGTTTTATTTAAAATAAATTTTAAAAAAAAACCCCCTCAGCGCCACCAGTTCCCTGCCCAGCCAACACCAAGCCACCAGGCCCAGGCGCAGCCAGGGCCCCCACTGGCCACCGAGCCGGCCCAGCACCGGCCTCACCTCACCCCCGCACCCGAAGCCCCTTCGCGCGGTCGCCCGACCGCACCGCGCCCCTCTCTCTCTCACCGACAGGCAGGCCCCACCCCGTCTTCAACCCCGCCCCACGCCACGCCGCGCCGCCGCCGATCGCCGGATCCCGCGAGATCCGGGATGCCGATCTCCCCCCGATCGCCCCCCGTTGCAACGCCGAGGCCCCCGCCTATATAAGCCGGGCCCCCGCACCCCATTCCCCCTTACCTCGCCGAGCCCTCCTCCTCTCTCACGCCGTCGCTGGATCCCGAGCCTCCCGCCGCCATTTGCGTCGCCGTCGCCGCCCTAGCCTCCCGACCCCACCGACCCCACCGAACACCTCCCTCGTCGCCCAAGACCCGCCGAGCCACTCCACCGACCTCCCGACGACCGGAGAGGCCAGCGACTTGTCGTCGTCCGCCGTCCGCCGCCGCCGAGCTCCGTAAGCCGCGGAATCCCTCCCCGTCTGATCGCAACCTACGGTGTAGATTAGACCCAAGGAATACTGCGTTTAATAAAACCGCCTTGGTTCGACCGGTTTAGTCCGTTAGTTTTAAGTTAGGGTTTTATTTCTTTTTGCCCGGCCCGATTCAGTTTAACCCTAGGCCCGTTTAGTTTATTTTACGCTCAGTGCATAGTTTAGGCCCATTAGGCCATTTTTCTTTTATTTTCATTTTCTGTTTTAACAGAATAGTTCCTGTTTTGAAAAATTCATATATTTTATTCTGTTTAATATTTTTAGGTGATTCTTTTTTTGTTGGTTTGCAAATTTTCTATAGTTTCTGCAGAAAATATAATTAGCTCTGTTATAATTAATTAAAATTGCTTTATTTTAGTTTTAGTCAGAATAGTAAATCTGTTATAACATGAGTTAGAAAAATATTTTATATGATTCTTTTTGTCCCAACTTTATTTTGACATTGCCAAACCATAGGAATTAATTTGGGTATTTTAGGATTAATAAAAAATAGTTTTAAGCAGATTCTTGTTAATCCTAATTAATTAACTAGCTACTGTTTTCCTATTATTTTAATTAGTAAATAAATTTATTTTTAACATGTGATTGATTATTCTAGGATAGTTTCTGTCACTTTATAGGATGACCTTTTATTTATAATAAATAAAAGTTTTATTTTATTTTTCTTATTAGAAATTGAATTAGGCCTAATAGGAGTTTCATAATAGATTTTAATTAATTCTTTTTGCTCCTAGTTGCTTAATGAAATCTTTTCTGTTAAGTTAACATAAAACCATGATTAGGTTATGTTGAGAAAATTTTATTATATAAAAAACTACTCTTAGTTGTTGTTTGAAGTAGGAAAACTTTGAGTTGGTTTTCTTTGAGTTTTTCCTTTGGGTTTTGCTTTGTTGGTTTTTGTGTGTTACTTTTGTTATGCTATTGTGTTATGTGATCCTATGCTTTATGCTTATTGTGATTATTGTTTGTCTCAAGAGAGTTTCCGGTCTAAGCTTGCTACTACTGAATCTTTAGCTTACGAGGATCATCAAGCAAGGCAAGTTTTGATCATGTTATTTTCTATACCTATGTTTTTGTGCATTAGAAATTGTCACCACCCCACCATGCATGCAGTAGTTGAAATTTTGAAGTTATTAATCTTGAGTAGTATCATGTGGTAGGATGAACCAATCCCTTGTTACCATGACCCCGGACGGAGTAGTTTATTTTGCTATGCTCGTGAGACGGGTTTTGGTTGAGTGAATTCATAAGAAAGATGTGAGAGACAATGATGATGACAACCCCATGAACTACAAGAATCAAGATGGACTTGAATTCACTCATCGGGTGGAGGATTTGTTGACGGGCACCTGGAGAACCCAGTGGTTGGCGGGATGCATGGAGAAGCGCCATGACATCTTGCGGAAAGCTTCACCCAGCCACGAAGAGACGGATGGATGCCCCATTGACCGGAAGCTTACAATGCAGCCGCAAGCCATTATGGGCTCTGGCTGGGTCAACCCTAGTAGTGACGCTGGCTGGACGGTACTACGAGATGTAGAAGAACGGTAGGATTGGATGGGTACCGGCAGTAGCCATATGTAGCGACCAGACCGAATGGATCAAGTCTCGTGCTCGATGTCATCCTGGATCAAGAATGCCGACACCACACAAGATGCCGAAGGATTTATAGCGAGTAGCAAACACACAATTATTACATCGTTGTCCACGAGGAACTGAATACAATAATATGGCTTAAGGCCATCTAATAATAACAGCGAAGGCTTGGAAGATAAGCGAGTCCATCAACTCCAACGGCATCACCGAGTATAGAACCACGACCTAACACCTTACTGTCGTTCGAAAAGTCTGCAACGTGAAAGTTGCAGCCCAAAACGGTCAAGACATGGAATATGCCGCAATGTAACACATAAGAGCAATGAATGAATAAGCCTACACTACATGCATATATGGCTGGTGGTAAGGCTCTCTGATTACATTTGCATAAAGCTGATTTTTCCCTACATCAAAGGAATAATTTTATTTAACTATCATGGTGGTTGTTAAACATTGAGAATGGTTGACAACATTCTCAATCCCAATTAAAAGTACTCATCAAAACCCAATACATTTATTAGAAGTAACATGTTGAGATTCACATGATATTCAATTACGGATACTCAAAATGTCCATAACCGGGGACACGGCTAATCATGATTAGTTTATACACTCTGCAGAGGTTTATGACTTTTCCCCACAAGACTCGATCGCCTCCGCTTGGTTCTCGTGACTACATGGTGTTTGAGAAACGGATGACCGAGACATAGTCTTTCGAGCGCTAGCACCTTACATGTGGGTAGACCGTACCAACCTACATCCCCTACATCAGCTAGCCTACCCGTAAGAGTTCGCACGACTTAGTCAACTACGCCAGAGCCCATAATTGGCTTGTGGCTGCACACGGAAGTTTCCAGTTTGAATAATCTTATGATCCCTTAGAGCCTGGGTGGCGGTCCAAGAAATACAGCAAGTCTGATGGAAACCAGGTGCCTCAATCCACCCAGATGTGTGTTTAGGTTGCCACCTTAGATAAACCATTAATTAACAATCTCACATCTGTCATGGATATTCACTCACCCAATCCACGTCTACTAGCATAGCTTGGCATAATAGCAAACGTAGAAGTAACTCCCAAGGTTTCATAAGTAAAACAGGTAATAGGTACTACCACGATCTACTTCCCAATCCCACAATTTAATTAGATCCTAAACATGCAAGTGTTTGAGGGTTTGATCTAATGCATAAAACTGGGTATGAGAAGGGTATGATCAAAGTGTTACTTGCCTTGTCGATGATCCGCGAGACCTAGAGATTCAAGTAACAAGCGGCGACTCGGGTGATCTAACGCAGACAAACAACAAGCATACAATAAGTACTCATCTAATGCACAGGGAAATCTCGAATAAAAGATCTAACCAGAAAGTTCAACTAAAGAACCCTGGTTGCAAAAGATTCGAATCAAAATAAACATCGAAAGTCGAAACTCGAGAGAGAACGACTCGGGTTAGCAATCTGAAACTAGGTCAAAATTTCACAGTAGCAAAACTCTGTGAAAGTAGGTTAGTCGGAACGGCGGTTTCGTAACGAAACTCCAGGCGCTTGAATCACCTGATTCCGATAAACGAGCGAGAAATAAAACAGATTTGAAAATCGGATCGGAAATCGAATCAGAAAAATAACGGATTAATTCTGATTAAAAGAAAACGACGAACGGATTAAATAAAGGACGTTCGTTAACAGAACTAATCCAACGAACACGTTCATTGTAACGAACGGTTCGGTGAACGTTCGTTAGTTAAGAAAACCAAAAAAAATAAAACCAATCTAGGTTTTTTTTTAAACGAATATCTAAAAAAAAACCGGATCGGGTTTTTCTGAGAAAACCGGATCGGAACGGGGCGGCGGCTACCTCCGGTGGCTCTCGCCGACGGGCTCCGCCGGGGCTCCTGAAGGGGCGGCAAGGGGGCTGCGGGGTCGGCGACGGCGGGAACGGCGGCGGCGGGCGGGCTCAGCGCTGGCTCGGCTTGGGAGGCGGGCGGCTCGGTGAGAGAGAAGGGGGGCGGCTATTTATGGAAGGGGTGTGGCGGGGGTGGCTTGGGGAGGGGGCAGGGGTCCCGGGCGGAGGCGGACTCGGGAGGCGTCTGGCGACGGGACTCCCTTCAGGCGGCGCGCCGAGAGAGAGAGGAGGTGGGCACTGGGCGGGGGCTGGGCAGGGCTGGGCCTCGGCCTGTGGGCGCCAGTGCGTTTTTTATATAAATTAAAATTTAAACCAAACGAATTAAAAAAAATACCAAATGAACTCCGATTTAAATAAAACAAATTTTTTTCCCCGACTCCTAAAAATGAGTCGAACAAAATGAACTTTAAAAAACGGCAAACATGCATAAATTTTTAAAATGCTCATTTTTGCCTAAGCAAAATAAATCTTCCAAAACCAAATTTGATTTATTTATAATATCTTCATTTTTCCTAAATGTTGGGAAAGTCATATTATTCCCTCTCTTGATTTTTTTATAGGGAAACTTTATGAAGATAATTTAAATAAATCCAAATGATCCTATTTTCAAAATTTGAGAAATCCCATATATGAATAATGAAACTTCCAACTCTCTCCGAGGGTCCTTGAGTTGCGTGAAATTTTCTAGGATCGGAAAAATGCGAGAAAATATGATATGCATGATGACCTAATGTATAACATTCCAAATTGAAAATTTGGGATGTTACAAACCTACCCCCTTAAGATGAATCTCGTCCTCGAGATTCGGGTTATAGAAAATAGGTGAGGGTGGTCCTTAAGCAAAACTTCCTCTCTTTCCCAGGTGGCTTCATCCTCAGTGTGGTGGCTCCACTGAACTTTGCAAAACTTGATAACCTTGCTGCGGGTAACTCTGCTGGCATAATCGAGAATCTTAACTGGCTTTTCCTCATATGTCAAGTCATCCTTCAACTGAATTGCTTCCAGTGGCACTGTGTCTCTTAACGGTACCTCTGCTATCTCGGGGTGACATTTCTTCAACTGAGAAACATGGAATACATCATGAACTCCTGACAGTCCTTCTGGCAATTCCAACTTATACGCAACTTCTCCCATGCGTTGCAAAATCTTATATGGTCCAACGAAACGGGGTGCTAACTTTCCTTTAACTCCAAGGCGCTTAACTCCTCAAGCGGTGATACTCTAAGATATACTGCTCCAACTTCATACTCAATCGCTGCGCTTTGAATCGGCATAGCTCTTTTGTCCGGACTGAGCTACCTTGAGCCTGTCTCAATCAACTTAACCTTCATTCTCGCTCCTTAATCAAATCTGGTCCAAACCATCGACGATCTCCGGTTTATTCCCATGACAACGGTGTCCTGCACCTTCTTCCATCTGAGCCTCGAAGGTGCCATCTTTAAGCTGGTTTGGTAATCTGTTATTGTAGGAAAATTCTGCATACGGCAAATTATCATCCCAGCTAGATCCATAATCTAGTGCACAAGCTCTCAACATGTCCTCCAAAATCTGATTGACTCTCTCGGTCATCCATCGGTCTGTGGGTGGAAAGCTGTCTCAATTCTAGTCTGGTTCCCAATGTTTCGTGCAACTGGTTCCAAAATTTCGAGGTAAACTGGGTTCCTCTCATGCGATACAATGCTCCTCGAACTCCGTAAACACACAATTCTGGTCATGTATATCTTTGCCAACTTAGCACTGCTATAGGTAGTCTTGATCGAATGAAATGAGCTACCTTGGTCAAACGGTCGACTATGACCCAAATCGAGTCATATCTGAACGAGTCTTTGGCAAACCTGTGATGAAATCCATGCCTAGTTTATCCCACTTCCATTCGGGTATCGGCAACGGTTGTAACAATCCTGCTGGCTTCTGATGCTCTGCCTTTACTTTCTGACATACGTCGCAAACTGCTACATACTCCGCAATATCCTTCTTCATTCCGGTCCACCAGAAAATATTCTTCAAATCCAAATACATCTTGGTATTTCCTGGGTGAATCGAATAGGGTGAATCATGGGCTTCTTGCAAAATCAACTTCCTGATCTCTGGGTCATTGGGCACATAAACACGGTCTTCAAACCATAGGGTATCGTGCTCATCCTCACGAAATCCTTTAGCTTTTCCTTTGCCCATTTTCTCCTTTATAGAGACAACTTCCTTATCTGCCTTTTGGGCTTCTCTGATTTTGTCCATCAGTGTCGACTGAATTTCCAATGCTGCTACATAGCCTCTCGGAACTATTTCCAAACATAGCTCTCGAAGGTCCTCGGCTAACTCATTGGGTATTCCTCCCATCATTAGGGTATTGACGTGGCTCTTACGGCTCAATGCGTCAGCTACGACATTAGCCTTTCCGGGGTGATAATGCAATCTCATATCATAATCCTTGATTAATTCTAACCATCTCCTTTGTCTGAGATTCAATTCCTTCTGTGTGAAGATGTACTTCAAACTCTTGTGATCCGTGTATACTTCACAATGATTTCCAATGAGAAAATGTCTCCATGTCTTCAAGGCATGCACAACGGCTGCTAACTCCAAATCATGCGTGGCATAGTTCAACTCATGAGGCTTAAGTTGTCGTGAAGCATACGAAACAACTCTTCCTTCCTGCATAAGCACGGCTCCAAGTCCTCGACGTGAAGCGTCGCAATACACCTCATAATCCTTAGTCCGATCCGCAATATCAAACCGGTGAGGTAACCAATCTTTCCTTCAACTCCTGAAAACTTGCCTCACAGTCCTCATCCATATGAATTTGTTTTCCTTCTTCAACAATTCTGTCATAGGCTTTGCAATTCTTGAGAAATTCTCAATGAATCTTCGTAGTATCCTGCGAGTCCAAGGAAACTCGAATCTCTCCAACTGTCGTTGGTGCTTCCCATTTGGTTACGGTCTCAACTTTTGTGGGGTCAACTGCTATCCCTTCTCCGGATATAACATGTCCGAGAAATCCAACTTCCTTTAGCCAAAACTCACACTTGCTGAACTTGGCATACAACCGGTGTTCCTCGCCTCAAAACCAATCTCAAATGTTCCTTGTGTTCCTCTTCATTCTTCGAGAAAATCAAAATGTCATCAATGAACACCACGATTTAACTTATCCAAAAACTCCATAAACACTTTGTTCATCGTGTTCATGAAATAGGCTGGTGCGTTAGTCAGTCCAAATGACATAACGGTATACTCGTCAGTCCATATCTCGTGGTAAATGCGGTCTTGGGTATGTCTTGCTCCCGAATGTTCAATCGATGGTACCACGATCGCAAGTCGATCTTAGAAAACACTTTGGCTCCTTGCAAGCGATCAAACAGATCATTTATCATAGGTAGTGGGTACTTGTTCTTGATTGTTACTTCATTCAATCCACGGTAATCAACAACCATTCTCAAAGATCCATCCTTCTTCTCCACTAACAAAGCGGGTGATCCCCAAGGTGAAGAACTTGGGCGAATAAAACCTTTATCCAATAGTTCCTTAATCGCTTCTTGATTTCCATAAATCCTTTGCGGGCATCCTGTCAGACGGTCGCTTCGATATCGGGCCTGTTCACGCAACAGATTCGATCAAAAACTCAATGTCTCTATCTGGTGGCATTCCTGGCAATTCTTCCGGAAATACATCAGGATAATCCTTTACCACTGGTACTTCTTCCTGTACCACTCCTGATAAGCAATTTACTTGTGCTCTCCTCGGCTCGTGCCGTGATACATACTTAATCCTCCTTCCTTCTGGTGTGGTGAGCAAAATTGACCTTGTGGTACAATCTATGTTTCCTCCATACTTTGATAACCAATCCATTCCTAATATCACATCCAATCCTTGGGATTCCAGAACTATTAGGTTTGAGGGGAAAACATAGTGTCCAATCCTTAGTGGCAGTCGATCACACCATTTACTAGCCATGTATTCTGCTCCGGGTGAGGTTACTAGCATGGGTGACCTAAGGGCTTGGGTCTGTAATTTGTACTTATCCACAAATCCCCTTGATATGTACGAATGCGATGCACCAGTATCGAAAAGAACAACTGCAGTAAATGACTTAACCAAAACTTACCGATTCTTGATCGGGCTGATCTTCAACCTCCTCCACATCAATGTGGTTCACCCGTCCCCTGTTGAAAGGGTTGGGCTTCTTTCGAGCTTCCATTGCCATTTCCATTCGCCTTACGGACGGTCATTTGCATAGTGCCCGATCTTGCGGCACTTAAAGCAAGTAATGTGACTCAGTCTACCTTGGATGGTGTTGACGGGTTGGTGCGGTTCTGTCCGTTGCTTCCTCCATTCCGCTCCCATTCTTGGTGCCATTATGGTTATGCTAATTTCCTCCTCCATGGGTATGCTGAAACTGAATTCCTGTTTTAGGGTATAACGAGGTTTCTGCTGAGCTCCGAGTTATACTTCCCTTGTCCATACTTCCGCTATGCAGTTCTCAATTTGTCTGCTGCTTTCCTTCAATCATGAGGGCTCGGTCTACCAACTCCTGGTAGTTGTTGAAACTTGCTACCATCAACGGCATGTGAACTCATCATTCAGTCCTTCTAGAAACTTCTCCTGTTTTGCAGCGTCATGTAACGCTCATCCGGGGCATAACGTGCTAATTTGCTAAAGTCATCCACGATCGCCAACAGTCCTTCCTCCTTGGCGTAAGTTGCGAAACTCACGCTTCTTCATGGCCATGGCTCCTCGCCAAACATGGGCGGTCTGAAAAGCTTGTCAAACCGATCCCATGTGATGGTGTCTATGGGGTAAGTGGCTGTGAAATTCTCCCACCATGCTGCTGCGGGTCCTTCAAGCTGATGTGCTGCAAACTTCACTCTTTCACCATCTCGTGCATCCTGCAGTGGTTAGCTCCTTCCTATCTTGCGGAGCCACCATCCGCTACAATTGGCTCGGTGCTCTATCGAATACACCGCGGATTCAGTCTAAGGAAACGAGTCGATGATCCGCAGTGGTGGTGGTGGCGGTGGGTTGTTGTTGTTGTTGTTGTTGTGGTTCGCACCAATGTTTGAATCAGGGTATTCTGCTGCTGGATCAATTGGGTGATCTCTCAAGGGAAAACGAATCCGGGTCGCGTCTCGAGGCATCGATGGGTTTAGAAAAGAAGAGGAATGTAGAATAGAATGAGGTCTAAGGGGAATCACTACCCAAATGCACATGAGCAAATGCACACAAAATCACTTCATTCAATCAAACAAGGGCTTACAACGATCTAACTATCGCAAAAGTGCGTGTACTATAAGGTTTACATGGAGGGAAATACTACTAATTATGTGGGGGACTTCTACTAATTTGAACCGGTGGAAGATTCCATGATGTCTGCTCCAGCTTCGTCTTCAAAGTCGGGTTCACTTGGATCCGAATCGGTGTCGTCGATGTTAATGTAGTCGCTTGGGTATTCGACATACTGGTCTTCATTCCTGAGCGCCAACTTCTTCTTGAGTTCTTCGATCTCGTACTTAAGATCGTTATTGTGTCTTGCCAGAGCTACGATCTCGTCCATGTAGTCCTTGCGTGTAGTCTTTAGTTCTTCTTCCAGTTCGATGATCCTTCCTTTGTCTTCTCGCAACTCCAACATGTCGTTGCACATTTGGTTCTCTGGCGTCGAATGTGCTGATTTAATTCTGGATGAAAGTTGCAATGGACCTATCCTTCTTGGTGCCGACGACGTCCCGCTTGTCATCTCGGCGTCCGCAAATCTGGTAGATGGTATCCTTGAGGTCTTCTTGATAAACTTCTCCAATGCGTCCCATGGTAATGTGAGCTGCCATGCTCTTTCCTGCACTCCAAGTTGGTGCAATCGAAAACACTATCTATAGGCTTGGTGATTGGGGCGAATGTCCTTCCCGAACGTGAGCGTGAATCTTCCAGCTCCTCTTGAGCAGAGTGGCGTTGAAAGTCCCGGTGAAGCTTGGTAGTCCAATGTTCGTGTACTTGGTAACTTCCTTCAAGTGAAATCCAAAAGGTGTGCCTTCATCTGGTTGGGTGTACTTGATCTTCGCGTCAAATCATCCTAAAGAGTAGAAAAGATGAGGAGTTAGAAAATGAGAAGAGAGTAGTGATCTATGGCTTTAACTTAGTGGTCATGTCTCTACAATCGTGTGCTCGATACCATTCTCTGTAGCGACCAGACCGAATGGATCAAGTCTCTGTGCTCGATGTCATCCTGGATCGATAATCTTGACACCACACAAGATTGAAGGATTTATAGCAGAGTAGCAATCACACACTTATTACATCGTTGTCCACGAGGAACTGAATACAATAATATGGCTTAAGGCCATCTAATAATAACAGCGAAGGCTTGGAAGATAAGCGAGTCCATCAACTCCAACGGCATCACCGAGTATAGAACCACGACCTAACACCTTACTGTCGTTCGAAAAGTCTCATAACGTGAAAGTTGCAGCCCAAAACGGTCAAGACATGGAATATGCCGGCAATGTAACACATAAGAGCAATGAATGAATAAGCCTACACTACATGCATATATGGCTGGTGGTAAGGCTCTCGGTTACATTTGCATAAAGCTGATTTTTCCCTACATCAAAGGAATAATTTATTTAACTATCATGGTGGTTGTTAAACATTGAGAATGGTTGACAGATTCTCAATCCCAATTAAAAGTACTCATCAAAACCCAATACATTTATTAGAAGTAACATGTTGAGATTCACATGATATTCAATTACGGATACTCAAAACGTCCATAACCGGGGACACGGCTAATCATGATTAGTTTATACACTCTGCAGAGGTTTATGACTTTTCCCCACAAGACTCGATCGCCTCCGCTTGGTTCTCGTGACTACATGGTGTTTGAGAAACGGATGACCGAGACATAGTCTTTCGAAGCGCTAGCACCTTACATGTGGGTAGACCGTACCAACCTACATCCCCTACATCAGCTAGCCTACCCGTAAGAGTTCAGACGACTTAGTCAACTACGCCAGAGCCCATAATTGGCTTGTGGCTGCACACGGAAGTTTCCAGCTTGAATAATCTTATGATCCCTTAGAGCCCAGGTGGCGGTCCAAAGAAATACAGAGCAAGTCTGATGGAAACCAGTGCCTCAATCCACCCAGATGTGTGTTTAGGTTGCCACCTTAGATAAACCATTAATTAACAATCTCACATCTGTCATGGATATTCACTCACCCAATCCACGTCTACTAGCATAGCTTGGCATAATAGCAAACGTAGAAGTAACTCCCAAGGTTTCTTAAGTAAAACAGGTAATAGGTACTACCTCGATCTACTTCCCAATCCCACAATTTAATTAGATCCTAAACATGCAAGTGTTTGAGGGTTTGATCTAATGCATAAAACTGGGTATGAGAAGGGTATGATCAAAGTGTTACTTGCCTTGCTGATGATCCGCGAGACCTAGAGATTCGAAGTAACAAGCGGCGCACTCCGGGTGATCTAACGCAGACAAACAACAAGCATACAATAAGTACTCATCTAATGCACAGGGAAATCTCGAATAAAAGATCTAACCAGAAAGTTCAACTAAAGAACCCTGGTTGCAAAAGATTCGAATCAAAATAAACATCGAAAATCGAAACTCGAGAGAGAACGACTCGGGTTAGCAATCTGAAACTAGGTCAAAATTTCACAGTAGCAAAACTCTGTGAAAGTAGGTTAGTCGGAACGGCGGTTTCGTAACGAAACTCCAGGCGCTTGAATCACCTGATTCCGATAAACGAGCGAGAAATAAAACAGATTTGAAAATCGGATCGGAAATCGAATCAGAAAAATAACGGATTAATTCCGATTAAAAGAAAACGACGAACGGATTAAATAAAGGACGTTCGTTAACAGAACTAATCCAACGAACACGTTCATTGTAACGAACGGTTCGGTGAACGTTCGTTAGTTAAGAAAACCAAAAAAAAAATAAAACCAATCTAGGTTTTTTTTATTTTTAAAAAACAAATATCTAAAAAAAACCGGATCGGGTTTTTCTGAGAAAACCGGATCGGAACGGGGCGGCGGCTACCTCCGGTGGCTCTCGCCGGCGGGCTCCGCCGGGGCTCCGAAGGGGCGGCGAGGGGCGGCGGGTCGGCGACGGCGGGAACGGCGCGGCGGCGGCCCACTGCGCGGGGCTCAGGCTGCTGCTCGGCTTGGGAGGCGGCGACGGCTCTGGGTGAGAGAGAAGGGGGGCTATTTATGGAAGGGGTGGCGGCGGGTGGCTTGGGGAGGGGCAGCGGGGTCCCGGGCGGAGGCGGACTCGGCGCGGCGGGAGGCGTCTTGGCGGCGGGACTCCCTTCAGGCGGCGCATGAGAGAGAGAGGGAGGTGGGCGGCTGGGCCGGGCTGGGCCGGCTGGCCTCGCCCGTGGGGCCGTGCGTTTTTTATAAATTAAAATTTAAACCAAACGAATTAAAAAAAATACCAAATGAACTCCGATTTAAATAAAACAATTTTTTTCCCCGACTCCTAAAAATGAGTCGAACGAAATGAACTTTAAAAAACGGCAAACATGCATAAATTTTTAAAATGCTCATTTTTGCCTAAGCAAAATAAATCTTCCAAAACCAAATTTGATTTATTTATAATATCTTCATTTTTCCTAAATGTTGGGAAAGTCATATTATTCCCTGTCTTGATTTTTTTATAGGGAAACTTTATGAAGATAATTTAAATAAATCCAAATGATCCTATTTTCAAAATTTGAGAAATCCCAAATATGAATAATGAAACTTCCAACTCTCTCCGAGGGTCCTTGAGTTGCGTGAAATTTTCTAGGATCGGAAAAATGCGAGAAAATATGATATGCATGATGACCTAATGTATAACATTCCAAATTGAAAATTTGGGATGTTACACCAGAAGAACTCTTTGGAAGACCCTGTTTCATTCGTCCCGTCTTCAAACACCATGAAGTGCGAAGACTTAAAAGGAGGGAATGATTCTTGCGGGAAAAGTGCGCAAACCTCTGCAGAGTTAAAGATCTAATCGATTAGCCGTGTCCCCGGTTACGGACAATTTGAGCCTCTGGAACTTGGAAGTATTCGGAAATCTCAACACTAAAACTAATGAATTAATTTGAGGGGTTTTATGGCTTAATAATTTGGGAATGAGATTTTGATTGGCGGAACCATCTCAATAACTACCAACAATTTGTAGTAATTTTTGCAAGCAAGTCCACTGTAGTAGGAGAAAACTGGCTTTTCGCAAAAATGATGAAACTTAGAGCTCCACAGCCAAAATGCATATAGTGTTAGTAATTTTATTATTGTTATTCTTCATGACTTGCCACTTATTCAAAAGCTGACCTACATGGCTGCAACGCCTTATGTTGCGAGGTATATTCGATCGAGTGAGGCTACGCTCGCGCTGGCGATTGCCCTTTGAGTCGGATGGACTCGCTTTACTTCTCGCTTCCGCAGCATTAGTAGTTTATTTCTCATGAGTTGGCCTTGTGCGAATTTATTCTCTTGTAATAAAGACTCTATATGAGAAACGTGTAATAAATTCAGGTGTGATTGAACTTTGATTATTTCATCGATGTCTTGTGAGTACCAAAGCATGATCTTGGGATGGTATGCATACGTAGATTTGACCGATTTTGGGTCAGGTCGCTCTGAGAGATGGTATCGAGCACACGCGACCGTAGGATCGTAACCCCTAGGATCGGAAAGCCATAAGCGAGACCATTTACTTTATATCCTTATCATTCCGTAATTCTCCCATGTTCAATTCGACTCTTCTCCGATTTTCAACATTCTAGATGGCCGTCGAGTTCACCCCGGTTTTGCTACGGAGTTTTGCCAGCCCGACGAGGCGATGCCCTTCGGAAGGAAGCTGGTCCAGATGGTGAAGAAGCTGAAGATTGCTCGCCCTCGATCACCGGAAGCCAACCAATGCACTTCCGACGGACACCCGCTTCTGAGATTGAAGTGCATATCCTGGGAGAACCTTCGAGGACACACAGAGCCTATTGACTTCGAGTTCACCGACTTCAACTGGATCATCGGAAGGGACATGGCGATCTATCGTGCCCTTGGACATCTCCGAGAGGAGTACATGGCCGAGCTAGATCCCTCAGACCTCGCCATGGTTTCTCGCAGGGCAAGGAATGGAGATATCATCCGTACTGTGGAGGACGACTCCACTCTCTCTTACATCCAGGACTTTGAGTGTCTCCTCAGGAAACGGGAGATTCAGACTCGCCAGAACTCAAGGCACATAGGAGGCTTTTGTTCCGTGAACTGGAACTGGAGGAGAAGGCACACACAGACTTCCTTAACAATGAGGAAGAAGTCGCGGACTTCATGGAGACAGTCGACGACCTGAAGATGAAGCTTGCCGCAATAGAGGAAAAGATGGACTTGGGAGAGGACCTTTTTCTGAGTGAAGATAATGGACCCCTCGTGAGCAATGATCAGGATTTTGAAGGGAGCTCCACTGGAGAAAGCCACAAGAGGAGGCGCCGCACCGGAGGACATCACACCAGAGGACGCAAGGATTATTGATGAAGACTTTTTAGTCGACCACCATGTTATTTTTTCCTTTTCGTCGATCAGTTAGGCCGATATTTCGATTAGTCGTGAGCTTTTGTAATCGAGTTTGAACCATGTTTGAGTGGAATGAATAAATGATTGGTGTGTTTATGATTGTGCATTCATATGGGTAGTGTTATTTCTCATAGACCATTGTTCTATTCTAATTTTCTCATCCACTCCAAAACACCAGATGCCTCCGAGACGTGACACTGGTTTTCCGCCAGAGCTCACCCACTGCTTCAACAAAGAGAATGCCCTTATGCAGCTTCTCATCCGAATCGAACAACAACACCAACAATCCACCGCCACCACCCCTGTGGACAACTTGACTCGATTCACGAGGCTAAATCCGCCATGTTCTCTAGTAGCACCGAGCCGATTGTGGCTGATGATTGGCTCCGCAAAGTTGGGAGAGAGCTAATCACCGTTGGATGCACTTGATGCGAGAGAAGGTGCGCTTTGCGCGCGATCAACTTGATGGACCTGCAGCTTCTTGGTGGGAGAACTACACCGCCACTTATCCCATTGGTGCCATCACATGGGATCAGTTCCAGCAGCCTTCCGCACCGCCCATGTTTCAGCTGGAGCCATGAGTCCAAGAAGCGTGAGTTCCGCAACTTACGCCAGGGAACCGTCTTGTGGCACAAGACGTGGATGAATTCAGCAAGCTAGCCCGCTATGCCCCGATGATGTGGCCACAGATGCCGCAGCAGCGGGAGAAGTTCCTTGAGGGACTCAATGACGAGCTGAGTATGCAGCTTATTGTGGCTACCTTCAACAACTACCGGAGCTGGTAGACAAGGCCACCATACTTGAAGGCAAGCAGCAACAGATAGAAAGCATAGCGGAAGTACAGCCGGGGAAGCACAACTCAGAGCTCAGCGAAGCCCGTTATGCACCATACTCGGAGGGCACACCCATCATAACCATGGAGGTCATAACCATGGAGGAAATGGGAACAACCGCAGCCAGGACAACAAGTCGAGGCCATGGCAATGGCAATGGAAACGGTAATGGCAATCAGCATCGTTCGCCCGGCTCAAGGATCTGAGCCACATCACCTCCTTCAAGTGCCGTAAGACGGGCACTATGCCACCGACTGCCCGGAGGCTGGCAGAGGAATGGAAACGGCAATGGAGGCTCGTGAAGAAGCCCAATCCGCTCCCTCGTGCTCGGTGAACCACATTGACGTGGAGGACGTCTATGATCAGCCGAACATCGTGGTTGGTAAGTTTTATTGAATTCACGTTCAGTTTTGGTACTCTTTGATTACGGTGCAACGCATTCATTCATATCAAGGGTAGTTGTGGAAAATACGGGTTGCCCACTAAAACCCTTAGAAGCCCCTTCGCGTCGGGCCGCAGGAGGAGAAATGATGGCAGGTTTAGGCTGTCATGCAACCCTCAACATCGGGAACCATAAATTTCCCGCAGACCTCATAGTGTTGGAAACCCAGACCTTGGATGTAATCCTAGGCATGGATTGGTTGACGAAATTTGAAGGAAACATAGACTGTGCACGCAAGTCTATTCTGCTCACCACCCCGGAGCAGAAGAGGATCAAGTATGTAGCCAGGCACAGCCAGATGAAGAATCAGGTGAATTCCCTCACGGGAGTTGTTCAGGAGGAAGTGCCAGAGGTGCAAGACTTTCCCGATGTGTTTCCTAAGAATTACCGTGAATGCCACCGACAGGGACATTGAGTTTCGATTGAGTTATTGCCCGCACAGCCCCAATATCCAAGAGACCTTATCGGATGCCACCGAATGAGTTGAAAGAGATCAAGGATCAAATTAATGAGTTATTGGAGAAAGGATATATTCGCCAAGCTCATCACCTTGGGGAGCCCCAGTTCTTTTGGTAGAGAAGAAGGATGGAAGCTTGAGGATGGTTGTGGATTATCGTGCGTTGAACGAAGTAACCATCAAGAACAAGTACCCTCTGCCGATGATTAATGATCTGTTTGATCAGCTAGTTGGAGCCAAGGTATTCTCTAAGATCGATCTTTGATCAGGGTATCATCAGTTGAAGATCCGTGAAAAGGATATACCCAAAACAACATTCACTACCAGGTATGGTTTATATGAGTATACCGTCATGTCATTTGGATTGACTAATGCTCCTGCATACTTCATGAATTTGATGAACAAGGTGTTTATGGAATATCTGGACAAGTTTGTCGTGGTGTTCATCGATGATATATTGATTTTCTCAAGAGCGAGGAAGAGCATAAGGAACATTTGCGTCTAGTTCGGAGAAACTTGAGAACATCGTTGTATGCCAAGTTCAGCAAATGTGAATTTTGGTGAAGGAAGTTGGATTCCTCGGACATGTTATTTCAGGAGAAGGAATAGCAGTTGACCCCGCCAAGGTCGAATCACCACCGATTGGCGCCACCCACCTCGACCAAGGAGATCCGCAGTTTTCTCGGACTCGCAGGATATTATCGGAGGTTTATTGAGAACTTCTCGAAGATTGCCAAGCCCATGACTGAGCTGTTGAAGAAGGAAGCCAAGTATGTTTGGACCGAGGAATGTGAAGCCAGTTTTCAGGAATTGAAGAAACGGTTGGTTACAGCCCCAGTGCTGATTTTGCCAGACATACACAAGGAATACCAGGTTTATTGTGACGCTTCTCGTCAAGGACTCGGAGGAGTACTCATGCAGGAAGGAAAAGTTGTAGCTTATGCCTCCAGACAGTTACGACCTCATGAAATGAATTATGCCACACATGATTTGGAGTTAGCAGCCGTAGTGCATGCACTCAAGACCTGGAGACATTTCCTCATCGGAAACCGTTGTGATGTTTACACAGATCACAAGAGCTTGAAGTACATTTTCACGCAGAAAAATTGAACCTCAGGCAGAGGAGATGGCTAGAGTTGATCAAGGACTATGACATGAGATTGCATTACCACCCCGGTAAAGCTAATGTTGTAGCAGATGCTTTGAGCCGTAAGAGTTATGTGAATACTCTTACAGCAGGAGGATTACCCCAGGAGTTAGTCGATGACCTCAGGGATCTCCGACTGGAGATAGTTCCAAGAGGATTCGTTGCAACTCTGGAAGTTCAGTCCACTTTGGCCGAAAGGATTCGTGAAGCCCAGAAGTCGGACAAGGAAATTGATGAGATAAAGCAAAAGATGGATGAAGGAAAAGCTAAAGGGTTTCGTAAGGATGAACACGGAACTATATGGTTCGAGGATCGTATTTATGTGCCCAATGATCCCGAACTCGTGAAGCTAATTCTTCAGAGGCTCATGATTCACCGTACTCGATTCACCCCAAAACACCAAGATGTACCTGGATTTGAAGGAAAGTTTCGGTGGGCAGGTATGAAGAAGGATATTGCCGAGTACGTAGCGATGCGATGTTTGTCAATGTGTAAAAGCGTAACATCGAAGCCAGCAGGGTTACTTCAACCTTTGCCGATTCAGTTGGAAATGGGAGAAACTTGGAATGGATTTCATCACAGATTACCCAGACCCGTTCAGGTTATGATTCTATCTCGGTAGTGGTTGATCGTTTGACCAAGGTAGCTCACTTCATTCTCGTGAAGACTACCTATACCAGTGCTAAGTTGGCCAAGATATACATGACCAGGATCGTATGTCTGCATGGAGTTCCGAGGAAAATCGTGTCAGATAGAGGAACACAGTTTACCTCAAAGTTTTGGAAGCAGTTGCATGAAACTTTGGGTACGAGGCTGGAATTCAGTACAACTTTTCATCCGCAGACAGATGGACAGATCGAGAGAGTCAACCAGATTCTGGAGGACATGTTGAGAGCTTGTGTGCTAGACTATGGGTCTAGCTGGGATGATAATTTGCCATCGCAGAGTTCTCATACAACAACAGCTTATCAATCCAATCAAGATGGCCCTTTCAAGCTCTATACGGAAGGAGGTGCGAACACCATTGCTATGGGATAGTGTTGGAGATCGATCACTTTTCGGTTCCGACCTTATCAGGGATTCCGAAGAGAAAGTCAAGCTGATTCGAGACAGACTCAAGATGGCACAATCGAGACGTAAAAGTTATGCGACGATGGCGCAAAGGAAGTAACATACGAAGTGGGAGACCGAGCATATCTTCGTGTGTCTCCACTTCGTGGAATCAAGAGGTTTGGTGTCAAAGGGAAGCTAGCACCCCGATTCATTGGCCCCTACAAAATCCTCAAACGCCATGGAGAAGTTGCTTACAAGTTGGAATTGCCGGAAGGATTGTCCGGAGTTCATGATGTCTTCCATGTTTCTCACCAAGAAGTGTCATGCCGACATGGCCGATATTCCGTTGAGAGACACAAGGCCCCTAGAGGCCATACAGCTTGACAAAGGTGATCTGACCTACAAGGAGAAACCCGTCTGATTCTCGAGACTGCGAGCGAGTCACCCGCAGCAAGGTCATCAAATTTTGCAAGGTGCTGTGGAGTCACCACACCGAGGAAGAAGCCACCTGGGAGCGCGAAGAAGACCTTCTTCGAGACCACCCGCACCTATTTGCTAGCCAACCCGAATCTCGAGGGCGAGATTCATCTTAAGGTGGGTAGGTTTGTAACATCCCAAATTCCCTATTTGGAATGTTTTACAATTATAGCTAAGCATCTATTGCATCCTGTTTGAATTTGAATGCCATTTGAAGTTTCAGGAGAGTTTTGAGTTTTCATATTTGAATTCAAACTTGGTAAGTGGGAATCATTTCAGAAAAAAACTATGCCTCGATGAATACTTGATCAAAAGTATGAGAGGAGTAAACATGACACTCCAAAATATCAGAGGAAAACCTTGCCAAAAGTTTTGAATTCAAACTTGAGATTTATTTGAATATTGGAAAATGGATTTTATAAAGTTTGGATTTTCCTTTGAAAAATGTTCAAATGATAGGAATATTCCCCATCATTTTGGTATATATATGTCCTATATAAAATATTTATATTTTAAAAGATATCTCTGTTTTGTTTTATTTAAAATAAATTTAAAAAAAGAAAACCCCCAGCACCACCAGCCCAGCCCCCGCCCAGCCAGCGCCAAAGCCACCAGCCAGGCGCAGCCTGGGCCCACCCACTGCCACCGAGCCGCCCAAGACCGCCTCACCTCACCCCCTTGCACTGAAGCCCCTTCACGGCCGCCCGACCGCACGCGCCTCTCTCTCTCACCGACAGGCAGGCCCCACCCGCCTTCAACCCCCGCCCCACGCCACGCCATGCCGCCACGATCGCGGATCTCGCGAGATCCGGGATGCCGATCTCCCCCGATCGCCCCCCGTTGCAACGCCGAGGCCCCCGCCTATATAAGCCGGGCCCCCGCACCCCATTCCCCCCCTTACCCCCTCGCCGGAGCCCCTCCTCCTCTCTCACGCCGTCGCCGGAGCCCGAGCCTCCCGCCGCCGCCATTTGCGTCGCCGTCGCCGCCCTAGCCCTCCCCGACCCCCACCGACCCCACCGAACACCTCCCTCGTCGCCCACCCGCCGAAACCACTCCACCGACCTCCCGATGACCGGAGAGGCCAGCGACTCGTCGTCGCCGCCGCCGCCGCGAGCTCCGGTAAGCCACCGAATCCCTCCCGTCCGATCGCAACCCACGGTGTAGATTAGACCCAGAAGGGGTACTGCGTTTAATAAAACCGCCTGTTCGACCGGTTTAGTCCGGTTAGTTTTTAAGTTAGGGTTTTATTTCTTTTTGCCCGGCCCGATTCAGTTTAACCCTAGGCCCGTTTAGTTTTACGCTCAGTGCGTAGTTTAGGCCCATTAGGCCATTTTTCTTTTATTTTCATTTTCTGTTTTAACAGAATAGTTCCTGTTTTGAAAAATTCATATCTTTTATTCTGTATAATATTTTTAGGTGATTCCTTTTTTGTTGGTTTGAAAATTTTCTATAGTTTCTGTAGAAAATATAGTTAGCTATGTTATAATTAATTAAAATTGCTTTATTTTAGTTTTAGTCAGAATAGTAAATCTGTTATAACATGAGTTAGAAAAATTATTTTTATATGATTCTTTTGTCCCAACTTTATTTTGACATTGCCAAACCATAGGAATTAATTTGGGTATTTTAGGATTAATAAAAATAGTTTTAAGAAGATTCTTGTTAATCCTAATTAATTAACTAGCTACTGTTTTCCTATTATTTTAATTAGTAAATAAATTTATTTTTAACATGTGATTGATTATTCTAGGATAGTTTCTGTCACTTTATAGGATGAACTTTTATTTATAATAAATAAAAGTTTTATTTTATTTTTTCTTATTAGAAATTGAATTAGGCCTAATAGGAGTTTCATAATAGATTTTTAATTAATTATTTTTGCTCCTAGTTGCTTAATGAAATCTTTTCTGTTAAGTTAACATAAAACCATGATTAGGTTATGTTGAGAAAATTTTATTATATAAAAAACTACTCTTAGTTGTTGTTTGAAGTAGGAAAACTTTGAGTTGGTTTTCTTTGAGTTTTTCCTTTGGGTTTTGCTTTGTTGGTTTTTGTGTGTTACTTTTGTTATGCTATTGTGTTATGTGATCCTATGCTTTACGCTTATTGTGATTATTGTTTGTCTCGGTAGAGTTTCCGGAGTGCGAAGCTTGCTACTACGAATCTTTAGCTTACGAGGATCATCAGCAAGGCAAGTTTTGATCATGTTATTTTCTATACCTATGTTTTTGTGCATTAGAAATTGTCACCACCCCACCATGCATGCAGTAGTTGAAATTTTGAAGTTATTAATCTTGAGTAGTATCATGTGGTAGGATGAACCAATCCCCTTGTTACCATGACCCCGGGACGAAGTAGTTTATTTTGCTATGCTCGTAGACGGGTTTTGGTTGAGTGAATTCATAAGAAAGATGTGAGAGACAATGATGATGACAACCCCATGAACTACAAGAATCAAGATGGACTTCGGAATTCACTACTGGGTGGAGGACGGTTGACGGGCACCCTGGAGAAGCCAGTGGTTGGCCGGGATGCATGGAGAAGCGCCATGACATCTTGCGGAAAGCTTCACCCAGCCACGAAGAGATGGATGGATGCCCCATTGACCGGAAGCTTACCTGTGCAGCCGCAAGCCATTATGGGCTCTGGCTGGGTCAACCCTAGTAGTGACGCTGGCTGGACGGTACTACGAGATGTAGAAGAACGGTAGGATTGGATGGGTACCGGCAGTAGCTGAAGAACTCTTTGGAAGACCTGTTTCATTCGTCCGTCTTCAAACACCATGAAGTGCGAAGACTTAAAAGGAGGGAATGATTCTTGCGGAAAAGTGCGCAAACCTCTGCAGAGTTAAAGATCTAATCGATTAGCCGTGTCCCGATTACGGACAATTTGAGCCTCTGAACTTGGAAGTATTCAAAATCTCAACACTAAAACTAATGAATTAATTTGAGGGTTTTATGGCTTAATAATTTGGGAATGAGATTTTGGTTGGCGGAACCATCTCAATAACTACCAACAATTTGTAGTAATTTTTGCAAGCAAGTCCACTGTAGTAGGAGAAAACTGGCTTTTCGCAAAAATGATGAAACTTAGAGCTCCACAGCCAAAATGCATATAGTGTTAGTAATTTTATTATTGTTATTCTTCATGACTTGCCAGCTTATTCAAAAGCTGACCTACATGGCTGCAACGCCTTATGTTGCGTAGGTATATTCCGATCGAGTGAGGCTACGCCCGCGCATGGCGATTGCCCTTGGAGTCGGATGGACTCGCTTTACTTCTACGCTCCGCAGCATTAGTAGTTTATTTCTCATGAGTTGGCCTTGTGCCGAATTTATTCTCTTGTAATAAAGACTCTATATGAGAAACGTGTAATAAATTCAGGTGTGATTGAACTTTGATTATTTCATCGATGTACTTTGTGAGTACCAAAGATGATCTTGGGATGGCATGCATACGTAGATTTGACCGATTTTGGGTCAGGTCGCTACATTCCGCCAACCGATGTCTCATAGCCCAAATTCATCATAAGTTGCCCACAATTAAGTTATCATCCGTGTTGAGAGTTCCAGATAGATCCAGTCCAGATGCTCAAATTGTCCATAACCGGGACATGGCTAATCGATTAGGTTTTAACCTCTGCAGAGGTTTGTACACTTTACCCGCAAGATTCGATCCTCTTTTTACGCTCTCGCTTTCAGGGTGTTTGAGAACAAGATGACCAAACATGGTCTTCCTCAAGAGTTCCCCGACCACCGTCCGGTGCTCATTCAATCCTACCGTAGTTCTACATCCGCTAGCACCGCCCCAGCCAGAGTCACAACTAGGGTCAACCAAGCCGAGCCCATAGTGACTTGCGGTTGCACAGTAAGCTTCCGGCATGAAGTATTCTTCCATCTCTTTGAGTCTGGGTGAAGCTTTCCGCAAGATGTCATGGCGCTTCTCCATGCATCCCGGCCAACCACTGGTTTCTCCAGGGTGCCCGTCAACCATCCTTCACCCAATAGTGTGTATTGAATTCTTGTCTCGAGTCTTGAAGTCTTGAGGCCTTGAAGATGCAGTCCTTGAAGATTCCATCATGGAGTTGTCGTCATTGACATAGATCCTCCATTCTCACACCACTCCCGAGCACTCATACCAACCCCGTCTACTATGGCGTAGCATTAAAATAAATAACGTCCCGGGCTTGGTAACAGGGTGATGGGTTCCTACCTCATGCATACTACTCAACTACAAGGATTCAATATCATTACTGGAGGGATTGTTGCGAAGATGACACTAGATGCAATAAAACACATAGGTATGAAAAACATGGTCAAAGTGAACTTGCCTTGCTGACGATCTTCGAAAGCTAGGGACTCGTGGTAGCAAGCTTCAGACCGAAATTCTACCGAGGCAAACAACAATCATATAAGCATACAAACATATGATCACTTAACATAACAGCATACTAATATGAAACACACAAAACAATCGAATCAAAACCCAAATACAAACTCGAAGAAATCCAAATCAAAGTTTTTACCACAACAAACAACAATCAAGAAATAGTTTTGCACAACAAATTTTTTTTAACAGAACCTAAGCATGGGTTTTTGCTAATTAACAGAAAAGAATTCATCAAGCAACTAGGAGCAAAAAGAATCACATTAAAATCTATTATAAAACTCCTATTATGCCTAAAACAATCCCCAGCAAGAAAAATAAAATAAAAGTTTTATTTATTGCAAATAAAAGTTCCTGATCTAAAGTTACAGAAACTAACCTAAAATAAACAATCACATAAGAAAAATAAAATTATTTGCTATATGAAACAATAGGAAAACAGTAGCTAGTTAAATAAATAGGAACAACATGATTCTGATTAAACTAATTTTTTATTAGATCTAAAATACCTAAATAAATTCCTATGGTTAGGCAAGGTCAAAACAAAGTTGTGACAAAAAGAATCACTAAAAATAATATTCCTAACTCATTTTATAGCAGAATTACTAATCTGTCTAAAACTAAAATAAAGCAATTTTAAATAATTTTAACATGACTAAACATATTTTCTACAGAAACTACAACAAATTTGCAAACCAACAAAAAATCAATTAAAAATATTAAGTAGATTAAAAGATATGAATTTTACAAAATCAAACTATTCTCGTTAAAAAAGAAACGAAAAAATTAACTAAAAGGAAAAATGGGCTAATGGGCCTATCTAGCTTCGAGCGTTAAATAGCTAAACGTGTCGGGAATTAATCGAGTCGGGCCGGTCTAATTGAACCTAACTAAAACCGAACTAAACCGAATAAAACCGGTCTATTAAACTAAAACCTAATAGACCGTATTTCTTGGGATCTAATCTAACGCGTCTATTTCCGATCGGACGGCGGAGGCGTTCGGTGACGCATCGTGGCGGCGGCGGCGGCGATGGTCGACGGCGGCTCGGCGACGACGGCTCCGTGGCTCCGGTGGTCGGGACGACGGCGGTAGCCTCCGGCGGTGCGGGTGAGCAAGGGGGGCTCGGGTGAGTCAAGGCGAGGTCGAGGGGGTTCGGGCGACCGATGGGGCGGCAATGGCGCTGGGCGCACTGGGCTCCCATGGCGATTCTGGCGAGGGAGGGGTTAGCGAGGGGCGAGGGGCGGAACGGGCGAGGGGGTTATATAGGGGGCACCCACTCGGAGGGGTAGATCGGCGAGGATCGGGAGGATCCCGGATCCTTCGATTCAGCGAAGCGGCGGCGTGGCGTTGGCTTGGGAGGAAGAAGGAGGGTGGGGTCCAGTGTCGTGGCGAGGAGGGTCGCCTCGGTCGGGCGACCGGGCGAAGGTTTTTCAAGGCACTGGGCCTGGGTTCGGTCGGCTGGCTGGGCTGCGCAGGTGGGCTCGGTCACTTGGGCCGCCTCGCCTCACTGGGTCTAGGCTAGTTGGTTCGCTGGCGCCTAAGGTTTCTTTTCTATTTATTTTTTGAATTTTAGAGAGAGAAAAAATATATAAATATAAATATTTTATATAGGACATATATATATCAAAATTTCGGAAAAAGATTTCCTACAACATGAACTATTTTTCAAGTTCAAATAAAATCCTCAAAATTTACAAAACTCAAATAGTGTTGTTGTTGCAATAAAACCCAACAAAAATCATTTTAAAATACCAACATTATTTCAATTTTATTTTCTCCTAATTTTTCCATTGAAGGGAATCATTTTACCCTAATTTCCATTTATTTATCTTTAGGAGAAAATAATTTGAACAAAATTCAAATAATTCCAAATTTGAAAGGGAGTTTCAAAATACTTTCAAATGAATTTCAATTTGCTTCTTTTTAACTTCCAACTCATATTTCATATAATTGAAGAAGTCATCTTCTCTCATGAAAATCATTGAGTTGCATAAAGCTTTGAATTTGAAATCTTTTCAAATGAAATTCAAATCTTTTCAAAACCCTTTTTATTTCAAATGGAAGAAGTCATGTCATCTTCACTCTAGGGTTTTGTGTTGGAATGAAATTGAATTCATTGAGATCCAAAAAGGGCAAAGGGGAAAGTTTGGGAAAGTCATTTCATTCCCTCTCATTCAACTTTCAAAAGTTTCAAATTCCACTCAATTTCACTCAATCAATCAAACAAACAATCAGACAACAAGCATAGTTATTTATTTAATATGACATTCCAAAATTTAGAATTTTGGGATGTTACAGTATTCCAACTTCTCTATGGTTTATAAACTATTTTACTAGCCATAGATTCATCAAAATAAGCAAACAACATACGAAAAACAGAATCTGTCAAAAACAGAACAATCTGTAGTAATCTGTAACTAACACAAACTTCTGGAACTCCAAAAATTCAGCCAAAATAGGACGACCTAGGAAATTTGTTTATTAATCAGCATCAGTTGTAATCACTATTTTATCACGTCCTTGTGATTTTTAACAATTGTTTTCGTTAACAGGAAGTTTCTGGAAATTACAGCAAGGTCAAATAACTATCATCCAAGAAGATCCTATAGGTTTAACTTGGCACAAACACTAATTAAAACATAAAACCACATCTAAACAGAAGGTAGATGGAAGATTTATTACTAAGGAGCAAGGAAAAATATTGGGTTGTCTCCCAACAAGCGCTTTTCTTTAAAGCCTTTTTAGCTAGGCATTGAGATTTCAATGAAGCTCACAAGAAAGACAAGAATTGAGGCACAAAGAGAGCATCATAAAACATGTGACAAACACACTTAAGTCTAACATACTTCCTATGCATAGGAATATTATAGGCAAAGAAATTATCGTAGCAAGCGAAAACTAGCATATGCAAGGAAGCGGAAAGGAACATAGCAATCTCAACATAACGAGAGGTAATTTATTAACATGAAAATTTCTATAACCATATTTTCATCTCTCATAATAATTACATGTAGGATCATAAGAAAATTCAACAATATAGCTATCACATAACATATTCTCAACATGATCCACATGCATGCGAAGTTGACACTCTTCCAAAATAGTGGGATTATCATTAACTAAAGTCATGATTTCTCCAAGCCCACTTTTATCAAAAGTTTCATAAGATTGAATGTTATCCAAATATGTGGGATCTAAAGTTGACACTCTTCCAAACCCACTTTCAATATTATTGCAAATACTATTATCAATCTTATATTCATCATGGGGCTTAAATAAATTTTCAAGATCATAAGAAGAATATCCCCAATCGTGACTATTGGACATAGCAAAACTAGCATCCCCAAGCTTAAGGTTTTGCATATTATTAGCATAATTTACATCAAAAGAATTTATAATAAAATCATTGAAATCATGATTTTTATTCAAAGATCTATCGTGAATCACTTCATAAAGCACTTCATCAGAATTTTCAGATTTATGGATTTCAGGAAAAACCTTATAAAGATAATCTAGTGCATCCAAATCACTAGGAATTGGTTCATCATAATTGGATCTCTTAAAAAGATTGGCAATCGGATGAGGATCCATAGATATTAGCTTCTCTGTTTAGGAATAAATACTCAACTATTTCAACCAAACGAGCAAAGGAGCCAAGTAAGACATCAAGGCAAGACGAACGGAAAAAGGGCGAATAAAATGGCAAGGGTGAAGTGGGGGAGAGGAAAACGAGAGGCAAATGGCAAATAATGTAATGCGAGAGATAAGGGATTGTGATGGGTACTTGGTATGTTGACTTTTGCGTAGACTTCCCGGCAACGGCGCCAGAAATTCTTCTTGCTACCTCTTGAGCACTGCGTTGGATTTCCCCGAAGAGGAAAGGATGATGCAGCAAATTAGCGTAAGTATTTCCCTCAGTTTTAGAGAACCAAGGTATCAATCCAGTAGGAGGCTATGCGCGAGTCCCTCGTACCTACACAAAGCAAATATCTCCTCGCAACCAACGCGAATAGGGGTTGTCAATCCCTTCACGGTCACTTACGAGAGTGAGATCCGATAGAGATGATAGATAATATTTTTGGTATTTTTGGTATAAAGATGCAAAGTAAAATAAAAGGCAAAGTAAAAAGCAAAGCAATATTAAAGTGATGGAAGATTAATTTGATGAAGATAGACCCGGGGGCCATAGATTTCACTAGTGGCTTCTCTCAAGAGCATAAGTATTTTACGGTGGGTGAACAAATTACTGTTGAGAAATTGACAGAATCGAGCATAGTTATGATAATATCTAGGTATGATCATGTATATAGGCATCACGTCCGAGACAAGTAGACCGACTCCTGCCTGCATCTACTACTATTACTCCACTCATCGACCGCTATCCAGCATGCATCTAGAGTATTAAGTTCAAGAAAACAAAGTAACGCCTTAAGCAAGATGACATGATGTAGAGGGATAAATTCATGCAATATGATAAAAAAAAGCATCTTGTTATCCTCTGTGACAACAATACAATACGTGCCTTGCTACCCCTACTGTCACTGGGAAAGGACACCGCAAGATTGAACCCAAAGCTAAGCACTTCTCCCATTGCAAGAAAAACCAATCTAGTAGGCCAAACCAAACTGATAATTCGAAGAAACTTGCAAAGATAACCAATCATACATAAAAGAATTCAGAGGATATTCAAATATTGTTCATAGATAATCTTGATCATAAACCCAAAATTCACCGGTCTCAACAAACACACCGCAAAAAGAACATTACATCGAATAGATCTCCATGAGAGAGGGGGAGAACATTGTATTGAGATCCAAAAAGAGAGAAGAAGCCATCTAGCTACTAACTATGGACCCGAAGGTCTGAGGTAAACTACTCACACTTCATCGGAGGGGCTATGATGATGTAGAAGCCCTCCGTGGTGGATGCCCTCTCTAGCGGAGCTCCGGAATAGGCCCCAAGATGGGATCTCGTGGATACATAAAGTTGCGG
The DNA here is from genome assembly GCA_021605205.1 of Aegilops longissima. Taxonomy (NCBI): domain Eukaryota; kingdom Viridiplantae; phylum Streptophyta; class Magnoliopsida; order Poales; family Poaceae; genus Aegilops; species Aegilops longissima. The sequence goes on along the minus strand of CM038682.1, from coordinate 245,364,072 downwards.
CAGTGGAATTAGGTTTTTGGCTCCGTCTCTGATCGTTTGGGGGTACGTAGGTATATATAGGAGGAAGAAGTACTTCGGTGGAGCAAGGTGGGGCCCACGAGGGTGGGGGGCACGCCTGGGGGGGTAGGGCGCGCCCCCTACCTCGTGCCCACCTCCTGGCTTTCTTGACGTAGGGTCCAAGTCTCCTGGATCATATTCGGTGAGAAAATCACGTTCCCTAAGGTTTCATTCCGTTTGGACTCCGTTTGATATTTCGTTTCTTCGAAACTCTGAAATAGGCAAAAAACCAGCAATTCTGGGCTGGGCCTCTGGTTAATAGATTAGTCCCAAAAGTAATATGAAAGTGGAAAATAAAGCTCAATATGGTCCAAAAGAGTAGATAATATAGCATGGAGCAATCAAAAATTATAGATACGTTGGAGACGTATCAGTAATGTGCATGATATGAGAAGTCAACTGTATACACAATTGAAATTGAAATCAACATGGCTATTTATAAGAGCAAACCTGTTAAAGAAACATGCGTAAACATACTTGTTGTGCCATTGGAGTTTCCATTGGATGCGTAAACAAGAGCAAAGAAGTATGCACGATAGCAATGGAATCTTAAATGAGAACAGTTGTTCTTCAGGTTTAAGCACTTGTTCTACATGAACAGAGTACAGTAAGACGCAAGCATATAGTACTTAAAATAAAATGAGCTCATAGACCTTACCACATTCTTTGTTCGGGACCAGTAGAGAACAAGGCATTCCCAGTCATCGTCCAGTAAATGTGTCTCAGGAGAACGCAAGGGAATTTGATGAGTTTCTTTGCCTGTGAAGTACGTTTTCTTGTGTAATTCGACATCGCCACCAAGCATTCTTGAAGATAGCAGAGGTATTAGCATAGGTTACCTCATCCTGGGTTTCCAAATCGGTCCTTCTCTATAGAGAAAAATGGGAAAATTTGTTGTATTATAACCATCATGGAGGTAGAATATATGGGACAAATTAAAGCAAAGTAATTGCCATGAATAACATTACTTACACATAATTCCTGGAAAAACACCTGCAACTGGCATTTTCCTTCATCTTCAGTATAATATTTCCATGATGGGAAGATACGCACATAGGATTTAACAACATCAAATGTGATAGATGCTAAACTATGAATGGCTGGTTGTGCTTCCTCCACAGGAATAGGTGTACTAACTAGTGGAGTTGGGGTTCGCCGTGGTAGTACTGGCGCTTTGGGCACTGGAGATGCCTTACTAACTGCTCTTGTTTGGGAGCTCTGTGGTGGAGATGGTGTTGTGTCAACAGGAACTGGGTTACTATCTGCTGGGGTTGGGGTTAGATTGGGTGAAGCTGGTTCTCTGTCCATCGCAGTAGGGGTAAAATCTGCGAGAGTCTGGGTTATGTGTGGTAAGGCTGGTTCTCGTGCATGTACAACCGAGGTGCTATCTCCACCAAGAGGTAGCACTGTTTTATTTGAAGACCGTGTTTTTACTCCGCTAGATACTGCCATCACCGCTCCAATTCAAATGGCTGATAAACAGGCAACATAGTTGAATGTACAGACATTATTGTATGAGAGACGGATGCAATACATAGTGTGGAAAAAAGAGGGCATGAAATAATTGACATGTATATTGTTTAACTAAAACAGATAGCATGACATAATTTCACATATATGATGTCTATCTAAACTGGATAGCATAGCATAACATAATTCAAAGATATGATGACTAACTAAACAGGATCGCATGGCATAATTCACATACATGTTATCTAAGTAATCAGGATCGCATGATTTAATTCACATATGTGATTTATATGCTAAGAAAAGGGCATTCACATATATGATGTCTGAACTAAGAACATGGTGTTGAATATTGTGTATATGATGTCTACACTATGCAATGCAAGACACCATATGCATGATATGAGCAGTATAACTGTGCCAAGTTAGAGCATACACCTTGGTGGGGGAATAGGACTGGTCATCTGTCTCTGAATCCATCTCCAAGGAGCTATCAGGACCCAAGAAGAGATCTGCTTCAACAGGTAGCACTGTTTGCTCTGAAGGCCTTGTTTTCACTCCAGATTTTTCCTTCAGCCACTCAAATGGTTGATTCATAGGAAGAGTAGTTTAATGTCCAAACATTGTCGACAAATGGAAATGTAATGAAGAAAAGGATGGGCAAGATATCATTCAAATATATGATGCCTGGTTAAACAGGATGGCATTGCACATTTCACATATATTATGGTTGGCTAAAGACATGAGACGCATAATTCCCATATATGATATTGAAACTAAACAGTGGCATTACGTAACATGTCTAAACTAAGCGGATGACATATATGATGTCGAAAGTAGGCAATCGCAAGGCAACATATGCATGATATGACTAACATCATCATGCAAAGTTAGAGCAAACACCTTGGGGGTAAATAGGAGTGGTCACCACGCCCAATCTGCCTCGTAACAAATATCTTCCTCTCGATTACAACTGGAGAGAGGGGAGGGTTTGCCATTGAACCCACCATGGAGCGATGTTTGCATGACATTGTATTGCCGCACAAAACGCTTCTCTTTTCTCTACATGTTCAGATGATCAGTACAATATCGACATGCATACAAAAAAAGTATAATGAGATTATGTAAGGAGAGCATGCAGAAATCTAGAGTAATGGTAACAACCAGTGGATGGATCCAAAAATAATGATAGCAGGCTGATGATTGCTTTGATTTAATAAAAAAAGAGATGATGATTGCTTTACTATTTGTTTCCCATCCAAGATGAACAACATAGGCATACCCTAGGTGAACCAGATATTAGACAGAGATACTGTCGTGGACTTAACACGGCAGATGTCCTAGCTAAAGGACTTAGTCGTGGAGCCATCGCAACTAGGTTAGCTTAAAGGGGTTAATCGGGACAGAGGACATATAGAGTTTATACTGGTTCGGCCCCTCGCGGTGGAGGTAAAGGCTTACTCCAGATTCGGGATTGTATTGCTTGGGTCTCGATTACCAGGGAGCGAATACGCTTGACCTAGTTCTCTATCTCTTGTTTCTTGAGTTAACCCGCCGCCAGGTCACCCCTTTATATACACAGGTTGATGCCCGGCGGCTTACAGAGTCCCGGCCGGCTCATACACATCGTGTCCAGCTCGGTGACTAACTAAGCTTGCCTTACAATACAAGTTATTCATGTGGCGGTTCATCCCCTTGGGCCTCAAGTCGCCTCTAGGTCTTGGGCCGTCAAGGGGCTTGCTATGACCTGCCATCATCATTGATAAGTCGCCAGTGGTATGACCCGGCCCCTCCTGGGCATTTCATACCAAGTAGATATATCCCCAACCATTAGGCCCCAGGTTGATTTGAACTTGTTCACATCAATCTTCAACACCCGACTTGTCAAAATCTTGCATCGTCCGTTTGATAAACTTTGTTGTATCCCGCCATGACGTCAGCTCACAGAATCTTCTTAAACCGCCATGACATTGATACATCTCCAACGTATCTATAATTTTTGATTGTTCCATGCTATTATATTATCCATCTAGGATGTTTTATATGCATCTATATGTTATTTTATATGATTTTTGGGACTAACCTATTAACCCAGAGCCTAGTGCCAGTTTCTATTTTTTCCTTGTTTTTGAGTTTTAGAGAAAAGGAATACCAAACGGAGACCAATTGACGTGCCAATTTTTGATGATTTTTTATGGACCAAAAGAAGCCCCCGGAGTAGAAGAGTTGGGCCAGAAGAGTCCCGGGCTGCCCCCGAGGGTGGGGGCGCGCCCCCTATCTCGTGGACGGCTCGGAGACCCCCCTGACGTGAGACCTACGCCAAAAATTCCTATAAATACAGAGACCTTCAAAACATAACCTAGATCGGGAGTTCCACCGCCGCAAACCTCTGTAGCCACCAAAAACCAATTGAGACCCTGTTCCGGTGGCCATCTTCATCATCCCGACGCTCTTCATGACAAGGAGGGAGTAGTTCACCCTCGGGGCTGAGGGTATGTACAAGTAGCGATGTGTTTGATCTCTCTCTCTCTCTCTCTCTCTCTCTCTCTCTCTCTCTTCTCTCTCTCTCGTGTTCTTGATTTGGCACGATCTTAATGTATCGCGAGCTTTGCTATTATAGTTGGATCTTATGATGTTTCTCCCCCTCTAATCTCTTGTAATGGATTGAGTTTTCCCTTTGAAGTTATCTTATTAGACTGAGTATTTAAGGATTTGAGAACACTTGATGTATGTCTTGCATGTGCTTATCTGTGGTGACAATGGGATATTCACGTGATCTACTTGATGTATGTTTTGGTGATTAACTTGCGCGTTCAATGACCTTGTGAACTTATGCATAGGGGTTGGCACACGTTTTCGTCTTGACTCTCCGGTAGAAACTTTGGGGCACTCTTTGAAGTTCTTTGTGTTGGTTGAATAGATGAATCTGAGATTGTGTGATGCATATCGTATAATCATACCCACGGATACTTGAGGTGACATTGGAGTATCTAGGTGACATTAGGGTTTTGGTTGATGTGTGTTTTAAGGTGTTATTTTACTACGAACTCTAGGGCTATTTGTGACACTTATAGGAATAGCCTAACGGATTGATCGGAAAGAATAACTTTGAGGTGGTTTCGTACCCTACAATAATCTCTTCGTTTGTTCACCGCTATTGACTTTGGAGTGACTCTTTGTTGCATGTTGAGGGATAGTTATATGATCCAATTATGTTATTATTGTTGAGAGAACTTGCACTAGTGAAAGTATGAACCCTAGGCCTTGTTTCCTAGCATTGCAGTACCGTTTTCACTCACTTTTATCATTAGTTACCTTGCTGTTTTTATATTTTCATATTACAAAAACCTATATCTACCATCCATATTGCACTTGTATCACCATCTCTTCACCGAACTAGTGCACCTATACAATTTACCATTGTATTGGGTGTGTTGGGGACACAAGAGACTCTTTGTTATTTGGTTGCAGGGTTGTTTGAGTGAGACCATCTTCATCCTACGCCTCCCACGGATTGATAAACCTTAGGTCATCCACTTGAGGGAAATTTGCTACTGTCCTACAAACCTCTGCACTTGGAGGCCCAACAATGTCTACAAGAAGAAGGTTGTGTAATAGACATGAGACATCATTTCGCATTAACTTCGCACGAGGACCAGAACATCTTAACTGATCCTTATCTTAATAAACATCCCGAAATTCAAGGCGTCCATATAGCCACATGATGATTTTGGCCTCCTTGATTCCCGCGCATGCCTTGTACCCATCCTCTTATAAATAGGGAGGGGGGGGGGGGGTCCTGGTCTTCATTTTTCCCCTCACCTCATCATCTTTATCTTCCTCCTTGCGACTTCGCCGCAGACCCTAGCTCTGCCACCGCCGTCCTCCGTCCGCTGCGTCAACTCAGGCCGCTGCATCAACCTGATTAGACCAGAGAACGCCAGCGCACCACTGTTGTTCCACTACATCCGTAAGTACTCCTTTACCCATGCCTCAGATCCGTATTTGGGTTTGAATAGTTCATCAGTGTTCTTGTTGTTCTTCATTGTTTATCCGTAATGCACTCGTTTCAATTGAAAATCGAATTAGAGGTGTGCAGAAGCTGTTTGACACCCCCTCTCAAGCATAAGAAACATTCCTTCTATACAGACAATCTTTGCACAAATGAACTTTTCCACTGTCACAACCTTTAGGTTTAAAATTTACTTTTCTTTTTTATCCAGCACGTAGCCAAATGTTTACTGATAGATCAGAAGTATCATAGCTACCATGGCGGCTTATATAATCTTGTTTGAACCACCATCATATGCTTCATAATCTGAATAACCCGACAATATCCTCCGGCTTAACCATGCTTATTTATTCATCCTCATAACTCAGTTCTCCGGTTTGACAACTACATATTCTGAACTGGTAAATCCATAACCATTAGCCCTTCACGACAGTTTAAACTATAATTTGTAACTCGCCATGTATCTGCCGGTTTAGTAACATCTTGAATCGTCTTGTTTAGGCCGTGCACCTAATCATGACTAAGACAGTTACATCATACGATTGGGTCCCATCCATTGTCACAGAAGCAATGCTCCAAGAGTATGTCAAAATTGGCTTCTTACCAGCAAAAGACGTCATTCACTGGCATGCCCCAAACCCCAATGAAGTCAGACATCAGCCGCAAGATGATGAGGTTATTGTCTTCACTGATCACATGAACCGGGGCTTCTCACTGCCCGGGTCAAAATTCTTCCGTGACGTTCTACATTTTTTGCAACTTCATCCTCAAGACATCGGACCCAATTCTGTTTCAAATATCTGCAATTTCCAAGTCTTCTGTGAAGTATACCTTCAAGAAGAACCCAGTGTTGAACTCTTCAGAGAGTATTTTTATTTGAACCGCCAAAATGAATTCACTGACGGGCCCAGCCAGGAACTTGGAGGGATCTCAATTTAGTGACGAAGAGATGCTATTTTCCCTTATGCTCTGCTTCCAAGTCATCCCAAGGATTGGAATCAAACCTGGTTCTATTACAAGGGTACTTCTCCTGCTGATGAAAATCCCTTGCCAGGCTTCCGTGACCAGCGGCTCAACCCTAAGCACCCTCTCCCCGAACGGCTTACAACTGTTGAACGAGCCAAACTTATGCCTACCTTTTCAAAAGTTAGAGCATTATTGGCTAATGGATTGACTGGGGTCGACCTGGTTCGATGCTGGGTGCTTGGAGGATTATACCTTTAAGCCGTCGGTCCGGTTTAATGTGCACATATACTGGTGATGCCAAAGATCCCCTATGCTACAGCTCAACACGTTTGACTGATAAAGCCATTAATCATATGACCAAAACCCTTCTCAATGAAAGCTTGGATAGCTGCAGCAAAGTGGGATTGAATCCCTTCTGCACACTCAACCCGGCACCGGATGTAAGTCTGTCCAGTTTATATACTTCACTTCATTGTTCATATAACTTGCAAATCTCCAACTTTTATTGTAATTTTTGTAGGCTGGAGCCGCCTTTTGGAAAAGGAAATATGATGAAAAGGCCACCAAGAAAGCCAGGGATAAAACTAAAGCCCTGAAGAAGAATAAAAAGAAATCCACTGCTTCTGATATGTCGAACCTGGATGAAGATGATGAGTCGGAGGTAGACCTTGATTCCCTTGGCTCTTTTTTCAACTATCTTAGTGACACTGATTGCTATCAGGATGACGCGGAAACCAGCCAGGTGGGTGATGACGAGGTAACTATTATTTCCTCTGACTCAGAGCCTTTGCCAAGACAGAAAATTCGACAAGTGATCCGGAAAGTAAGGTTTTCTCACCCTTTAGCTCACTTGGATCCCAACTTTATTTTGAAGCTACAACAACATGAGAACCGGCGCCGAACTCGGACTAGTGGAGGCGGAGAACTTTCCTCCGGTTTACCTAACACACCAGCCCCACGCAAACGCTAGAATGAGGTGCTTAAAAATTCCAACTCTATTTATCCCAAGGCAGGTCTTATTCGTCGACCACTTAATCCTTCTGACTCAAATTATCAGGGGACCTCTCACTCTTCGTGTGACGATTCATCTTAGACTCAGCTTCCGGCTTTCAAGACTGCCCCTGGGTACAAACTTCAACTTTGCTTTTTCACATTTCTATACTTATACTGAAATTTTCTATCCTCTTGCAGTGGAATAGCAAAAACTAGCAAAAAGGCTAAAATAAACAAGCCAACAGAAGACCCCAAGACTCATGAACCGGAGAAGCAAGCACCAATATCTGATGCCTCCGTGCAACACCCAGAGGAACTTGCTAATGACCCGCCACCTGAGAATCCTGGTGCCTTTGCTGATCATACAATTATTGATCCTTTGGGTGCTAAACCGCCAAGCCTAGTCAAGCCGTCAGAACAGGACACTGAAGAAGTAATTATCACTGGCACTAGTTTTCATGAACTGGGGAATCCTGTTGCTCTAGCAAAACATTCTGCCAAGGAAGAATTGATTGAGAAACACAAGGTAAAATTCGACATGGCCAATTATTCTCAAGCATTAACGAAATCGTCTCCGGCTACCTCAGCCAGGTGCACAGCAGCCGCGATCTGGAGATTGACATGGTCAAACACATGCACCAGAAATATGAGGTATCAACTGCTGCCTTTTCTGTAAGGTACATTCCTTGAGCCCCCAAGTCTACTGAATATGATAGAATTGAATATACTATAGACTTTTAGATAGTCATAAATATGTGAAGATCAAACTAGTAGCCCCCAAGGGCCGGCTTAAACTATCAAGTTAAGCTGGGACTTCAATTAATAGTGATCAACTTTGCACGCTGATTATTGTTCTGCGTATTGGTGTTGGCCACAAAGTCTAAATCGCCCTCAGCTTTGCGCTTACCGTTGCCACCGCGACCCGCCGTTCTATGCTGCTGTCCCTTCACACTGCCACTCTTCTTCCCCTTACCCGCCTTCTCCTGATCAGAGTCGGGGTCTTTGGTACTATCAGAGTTGGCATATTTGACGAGAGCCGCCATGAGCTCCCCCATATCATTGCAGTGGCGTTTAAGCTGCCCCAGTTTGTGCTTAAGGGGGAGAAAACGCAATTCTTCTCCAACATCAGGACTACTGAACCGACATTGATACTGTTCGACGAGTGTATAACAGCTGAGATTCGGCGCAACCAACTGGTTGTTGACTCGCCCTCACCTTGGACACAAGAATCCAAATCCAGGATCGACATAGACTGCTTGCACGTGTCTTTAAAATTTTGGATAAAACGAGCTTTCAACTCTGCCCATGATCTAATGGAGTTAGCGGGCAGCCCTTCCAACCAAGTACGAGCCGGCCCATCCAACATGATGGTGAAATACTTAGCACATGCAGCATCACTAACATCCAACATCTCCATAGCCATCTCATAGCTCTCGATCCAAGCCTCCGGGGGTTGATCCGTTGTGTAATTAGGCATCTTTCGAGGGCCCTTGAAATCCTTAGGTAAACGCTCGCTGCATAGAGCCGGCACTAAACATGGCACACTCAGGGTTCTAGAGGTCACTCCTGCCTCCACAGACCCTGACGGATAAACCAGAGATTGCTGTTGAGCCGCTAGCCGAGCCTCCAGCTCCGCCTCCCGACGCGCCCTGCCCTGATCAACCAAAGTCTCGACATCGTAACCACCGCGCGCCGGGTCATGCCTACGAAGTTGGTTATGGTGTTGCTCACTGCTTGAAACTGCTGGCGAATCAATGTGCCTGCTATAACTCCGACTCGGTCGAGGGGTTGAGTGAATCCGCTCACGAATATAAGAATAAGCCGCCTGTTGAGCCACAACTATCTGAAGAAGCTCTTTGGCCCTCCGTGTCTCTATTGCTGTCAGAGACTCACCTTCAACTGGGAGAGCCGCCAATCGTGTTGCCGCAGCAATCATGCTCTCCAAAGGATTAGAATAATGACCCGGCGGCGTCGGAACATGCCGAGGCGGAGCCATATCCAATCGAGGTGGATCCGCAACACGTGGCTGAACCGGCGCTCCAGTCACAGGCGCCTCAACCGCCGGGTTTACCACAGGCGGGTCACTAGTCCCTGCCCCAGGTGTGTTGAAGAGGTTTCTCGCATCATAAACTGGAGGTAAACGACTTTGGTGTCTCCTTCTCATGATAGCATTCGAAGCGTTTTGATCCAAGGTAAGCCGGAAAGACTCTGCCTGAATCTGTTGTGCCTGAGCGTCCAAAGCAGCTTGCTCCATAGCCATCCTAGCGTTCTGAGCCGCCAACTCCTCCTTATCTTGAGCTATCTCATCTCGTAGCTTCGCCACATCATCCTTATGCTGTTACTGAGTGTCTGGGGTCACCTCCACCCCCATCAAAATCGCCAAAGCCTCCAACAACTATGTCAGAACTTGAGCCGGCGGGCGCACAGACCCGCTAGCACCAGCCGTCGCCGCAGCCGTTGAGCTGGAGGTCATAGTCGCGTCAGTCGTTGAGCCGAGCGCCGGCTGTGTACCGGCCATGAAGATCGCCACCCTGTTCGGCGGCTCATAGGGGTCCAGAATACTGTCGCCATCGGAACAGCCCCCAAGTCGGCCATCTTGCAATTGATACGTTGAATTAGTCTCACCGGTTGATGACTCACCATCAGAGTAGATGGCCGTCTCACCACCAGACACAGATCCTTCCTCAAATTCCGCCCCATGGATAAAACCGACAAAGGCATGCTTCACGGCGGGTTGAACCTTGCTGGGTCATGCACGCTCAGCCGTCTCGATGATGTCGGTGCAGGTGTCCAGCTCATGGCCCGACTCGCCGATCTTGCCGATGAAGACATGGATTCTGCCGAAGGGGACCCGGTACCCGTACTCAATCGAGCCGGCCTCGGGGCCCCAGCCAACGTGGTCAATGTAGAGCTTGCCGCGACGGCTCTTGGTCATCCGGCCCACAGCGTATCCCTTGAACCCTGCGAAGCTTCCCTTCAAGAACTAGAAACCATCCTGCGCTGGCCCCATGGTGGGCGCCAACTGTCGTGGACTTAACACGGCAGATGTCCTAGCGAAAGGACTTAGTCGTGGAGCCATCGCAACTAGGTTAGCTTAAAGGGGTTAATCGGACAAAGGACACTGAGAGTTTATACTGGTTCGGCCCCTCACAGTGGAGGTAAAGGCTTACTCTAGTTTTGGGATTGTATTGCTTGGGTCTCGATTACCAGGGAGCGAATACGCTTGACCTAGTTCCCGATCTCTTGTTTCTTGAGTTAACCCGCCACCAGGTCACCCCTTTATATACACAGGTTGATGCCCGGCGGCTTACAGAGTCCCGACCGGCTCATTCACATCGTGTCCGGCTCGGTGACTAACTAAGCTTGCCTTACAATACAAGTTATTCATGTGGTGGTTCATCCCCTTGGGCCTCAAGTCGCCTCTGGGTCTTGGGCCATCAATGGGCTTGCTATGACCCGCCATCATCATTGATAAGTCGCCAGTGGCATGACCCGACCCCTCCTGGGCGGTTCATACCCAGTAGTTATATCCCCACTAGATACTATTCATTCCTGCCTCGATATGTGCCCCACAACTAATTTAGAACTCAAGTTTGAACATCAATTTGGACCAGACTTGGAGTCTAAGAGGTGAACATGATGATAAAGTAGCAGGTAATATTAAGCAATGCATAACATAAGGAGAGACAAAAGAATGCGACCTCTCTTGTGGACCTGTGTACTCCTCAGGTTCATCTGCTGAGTTGATGATGGTGATGCTGTTGCGGTGGGTGCCGGCGGCACGGAAGGAGATCTGAGGCGGCAAAAGACGGTCAGGAGTCGTGATATCTGGTTTGGTGGATGCTTCTGTCAATGGGGCAGCTCAGGTGAGGTGGACGACGTCGTGGCAGGAGCAGGACAAACCACACAAAGTTTTCTTCGACACCTACCTGTAACTGAAGTAATTTTGTAAGGGCTCATTTGGCTTGCATGATTCTAAAACCGCAGGGATAGGAAAAACACCGGAATAGGATAGGAATGCACATGGGAAACAGAGCATTTGTGAACACATGATTTCTGTCAACTTGGGTGTTTGGTTCACAGGAATTGGAGGACCAGAGGAATGCAAAGAAACATGGCCAAAATAAAGTGAAACCGTATGAAAGCGTGTATAGTTAGAATGTTATTCTGTCACTAATCCACTTGGTCTTGTTTTCATGCATAGGATTTTGAAAAGTAGGTCCAGGTGGATGTTTTGCTCCATTCCTTTCAACAAAATGCATGAATAACTGAATAGTAGAGTGCCATAGGAAAATTTCCTATTGCTATGTTTTTCCGTCGAACCAAATTAGCCCTAATGGGTCGACATGAATGTAGAGTAATAAGTGATGTGACAAGTGTACAACCTCTTTGCCGTAGTTGTGTCGACCTCAACATCATTGGGTTGGTCACTGAAGAAGTTGAGGCAGAGGTGGCTGTCGGAGGTGTGGAGGAAGATCTGAGGAATCAGAGACGGCGTCCTGTGGCACCGCTCACAGATGGATCGTTCCGTCGTTGGAGCTGCTCCAGTGAGCCGTAAGACGTCGAGGCTGAAGCAGCACAAGACAGACATTGTTAATCTCAAGTGGGATTCTAATAGCATCTCCTATAGATGATGTAAAATACATTACCAAAAAGTGATAGATGTAGAGCATGATTGGTTTGCTGCCAATATTTGGCTAGCCAAATGTTGGAATTGCCAAATATTGGCAATACCAAGACTTGCCAAATATTGGCAACTTTATGTGAGATAGGCAAACAACTCGGTAACCAACCAAGTAGTAGCCAATATTTGGCACAATGCCAAACATTGGCATGCCTATTTTTGGCACCAAAACAATTATGTTCGTAAAATTTACATCACCAAAAACCACCTGACTACAACAGATGAGGTAAAAACTGTTGACTCTGAACTTAACTATCGGAACTGAAATTTACTGTGGAATCTGAATGTTACTGTCGAAACTGAACGCAATGGTAGCAGAGAGGCACTTCACATGTAGTTTAGGGAGGGCATGCAGTTCATCTTCAACTTGCACCCCCCCGAGCCGCCAGTAACCACCGGCCGAACCGCCGGCCCCTGCTTCGCCTCGCCGCCCTGAAACAACTCCCCACCGTCGGTCCGCCGCCGCCTCGCCGCCCCGAAACAACTCCCCATCGCCGGTCTGCCGCTGCCCCGGCCAGCCCTCTAGCCCCCCCCCCCCCGCGCCGAGCTTTTTCTCCGATGATCCCCACGCCACCGCCTCACCACCGCGCCCCCAATCGCCGGCGACCACCGCCCCACCCTGAACCCTAAGATAGGTAGTGGGGTACCTCTCCAGTGAGCCCCCTCCCCGCTGCGGGTGGTTCTTCCTTAACTCTGGCGAGCCCCCCCACCCCCTGAAAATCGACTCACCAAAAGTTGATTCAGTCGACTGAAGTGTAGCTAAATTGGAGCAGAGCAGCAGCACAAGTGAAGGGGAGAGTAGCAGCAGCAACGCGAGCGAGTGTGAGCCGGAGAAGCGGCAGCTGCGCAAGCGAGCGAGCGAGAGCCGGAGTAGGAGCAGCAGATCCGGCTGGTATGGACGCCACCACTGAAGGGGCCTCGCACTGGGGGAGAGCCGCCATGGAGATGTCGCCCTCGGCACCGGCTTCGAGGTAGCCGCTCCATGGGGGTGCGGGATGGAGCACCGTTGGCGCCGGGAGGTCGAGTTAAGGAGAAGGTGCAATGCGATGAGTGTACAACCTCTTTGGTGGCGCCGAGTAGGCCTCGGCTTCGTCCGAGGAGTCAGTGAGGATGTTGCGGTTCCGATGGAGCAGGTTAAGGCGGCGCTGTGGGGATGGAGCAACTGCGATAGACGAGGCGATCGTCGGAGCAGCTCCTTGGAGGTGGAGGACGGGGCGGCTGAACCGGCAGGACAACGAGATGGACGACGGATCCTCATCCGTGGAGGTGGATGAGGGACATCGAGCTGTTGCGGTGGACGACATCGTTGGGGAAGAGGCTCTGGCTGGGCAACGGTGAGGTGGCAGATGGAGGAGGGTGGGGTTTCGCGGCTAGAACGGAGAGGTTATGGCGGCCTGGGATTTCAAATGGCAAAAAGGAGGCGATGGGAGGGGGGAACCATGACTTAGGGACGCGCTTGTCCAAAATGTAGGGTGTGTTACAAAAGTACCCCCACCGATTTGAACTAGCGGCCCTTTCGGCTCAGGGTTAGAAGGGGGGTTTCGCGTGTCGGGATTTGGCAGCTGGAGGGAGTTTTCGTGCTCGTTGTAATTTCGGGATAGCAAGGGGCGGGTTGTGAAGGTGTGAGTTTTGGGAGCACGATATCTGAATTTTCGGGATATAACAAGGCGCGGGTTGAATTTTAGGGACAAGTCTAACGTATAATATTGTACTTGTACATACCAAATCAATTCGCACTTCCCTCAACGAAAAAATGAAAAAAATAGAACTATTCACACCACACAAAGAGAGGGTCTTGTCCCATTTTACTATACAAATGCTATTCAATGCTATGAATCCATGTTATATCCAATTAAAAAATGTTGCTGGCTGTATAATGCATGTAACCTACTCATACCAACATTTTAGTGCATTCCAAATGTCTATACTACCGCTGCAATTCAAACTAAATTTGAATTCGTTTCTCTATTTGAATAAGAATCTACAATCATGATTGTTGCCAACTTCAACCATAATTCGTGTATTACCTGAACAACACACCACATGATTACTATAGAGATAGATATGAACTATGTGTACTATATGAACTCAAATTCAATTTTTGAATACACTTGATGTTGATTCCAAATAATAGTACATTTGATGTACTAACTAGATATTCATAATCTAACCCATGTTCCATACGTACACCGTGTTTATCACACAAATTATAGTGCCCCGCCCCCTACATTATGACAATATTTAGACCTGAGCTGCAAAAGCCACACATTAGCCCAAATTATAATCAATGTTCTACATTATGATATCTTCTTCAAGTATCTGTATCCACTTTTTTATAATGAATTATTATATTTGTTCGTCTGTTACACCTTCACGATCCTCTTCTCTTTGTAGCTAGCTAGCGCTAACTTTCTATTGTCCATGCACACGCCCGCCCCCTCTCACCCTCCCTCAGTGTCCCCTCCATCGCGCATGTTCGTTATTTCTCTTTAGGTCGTTCACCCGCGGTGTGTGTAGGCCCCCCAGATCCTTCTTTCCGGCACACACCGGTTGATATACCTCTCTAGCCAAGTGTGCCTACCACAAACACATACTTCCCCTCTTCTCTTCTCACCGTCCATGCTCCCTATGTCCAATACGGTTCCACGCAGGTGCACACTCTTGCCCCTCTTTTCATCGATCTCATACTCGCACACTCCTCCCCCTCGACATAGTAGGCCTCTCGCACCACCTCCTAGCCACACCCGTCTCCCCCTGTCTGTCTCTCCGGACCTTATTTTCTTCTAACACATGCATGCATGTGTACGTATACCGATCTCCCTACATATAGCTAGGTCGACTATAATTCTTTTTCCCCACGCACCGATAGACTTACCTCACTAGTTATGTCTCTCCCTTTCTCGGACACATGACGGTTGATCTTCCTATGTAGTTACGTATGCTTACCACAACCATATCGTCTCCCCTCATCATCCTTGCATACCTCCCGACCCGTCTCTCACACGCACGTGCATAGACAGACATCCCCGACCCTCTCTTATTGATATTGCACTTGTACCCTCCGTTTGTCTAGTAGGACTCTCCCACCATTTGTGAGACGCCACTCCACCACCAACCCTCCGACACTCTACCTCCCAACCTTATTCCTCTGCTACACATATTCATGGATGCCGATCGATCTCCCTCAATACATAGCTAGGTATCTCTCCTTCTCCACACATATACTAGCCGATCTACCTCTCTACAGTTAGGTCTCTCCCCTCCCCCCCACACACACACCGATAGTCGAACGTTGTAGGTAGGTATCCATGCCATAGAGAAAAACTGAACCTCTGCCCTCTCAAATTCCAGTAGGCCATCCGCCTTGTATCTTTGACGTGGCAAAACACAAATTTGATGGCAGTCTTTATCGATCGTGCAACCACACACTTCATCCATGTTTTCAATTCTATCGATATATCACGCCGATGATCCCTCCACTCTCTTCTCGTGGATCGCTCCCTCTATATATGATATATCCATGACTCTGTTTCACACACATTGCATATGTTACGTTTTTTTGTTTGAGATATCATCGACACATTGCCTCTGTTTCGCACAAACCATCTCTCTCACACCCACCCACGTACGTACCTGCACCTAAAGAAGAGGTGCACGCAGGATGCACGTACTCACGTCTCGTTCCTAGCCACACCCGCGCCGGTACACGGTGGAGTTCGTTTCTGTACGAAAAGGCAGCCCACGTGATAATTTGACGCGTGTAGCGGTTGTTTACTCGAAGGAGGGTCGTGTACCACGTGTAGAAAAAACAAAGTTCGACTTGATGCGTTAGTATTAAATCAAGTTATATATTCCTCAATGGCACGTATAGAATATAAAATGATTGTCGTGGGAAAAATGGAAAAATCCGCTCCACTATATACAACGGAGCCTGCCTGCCAGGGTTTGTCTCTCGTCACACCATCTCACACAAGGAGGCGATGGCCTCTCTCTCTCACCGTTGGTCAGTGATCCCGCCGCATCCCGTCCGCTGGAAGAAAGGGAGGTTGTGCATCGTTTCTCCGTTCGACGGCGTTGAGGCAGCACGTCCCGATCTGCGGTACACGCCGTTCTCTCTGACCAAGCTCCGGTGCGGCAGGGCCTTCACCACTTGCTCGCTACCGCAGTATGGGCAGATCCCGGCCACCGGCGCCCTCCTAGTTTCATCGCGATGACCCTCAGGTACAGCTTCCTCCGGCCTTGCTCCACTGCCCATCTTCCCACGTTGCTGCATGTGGAAAATCCTGCATGCGGATCTTATTTAGTTGTTTGCTTAAAACGTATCTCGGCCGTCATACTTTCCATCTTGCAATCTCGTCCTCAAACCATTTTTGATAAACCACCATGCTGCTATCTTTCCCTTATTACATGGAATACGCTTCTTTTTTGTCGGCGTATGTGTCTTCAACTCGTGTTATTGGGCAGTAATTGTTTCCTTTCTACCTCCTTCTGCAAACAGGACTATCCATTTCACCTCGTTGCTATTGCAACCTTTTGGTGAACTGCACAAATCACTTTTTTCTTAAGAGTGTTTTGTGCAGTTCCGCTAAAATGTCACACGGGCAACATTTTTACATTTATGTGGGGCTGCAGAAAGGGAGATTGGTTTTGCTATCCTCCTCATCCAACTCCGCGCCTAATCTTCTCCAACAAGTAGTTAGTCCTAAAGAGAGATCGCAGAGGTGATTGGATTCTATTTGTGTGTGTTATGTTTCATCATCTAGTTCCACTATTATTGTAATCACACTGACTGGATATCTTTGCAAACAGGGATGGTCAGCTCGATTTTAGTGGAGCTGCACAAAATGATCGGATTGTGATGTCCTTCATACACCTCTTTTTTGGCTACAGAGCTGGGTGAAACTAGCTGCCAACCAACGAACACTGTGCCCAGGAAATGGAGCCATGCCTACGAACAACATCGATCAATTATATATTTTTCTTTATTTGTACACCTTCTCACAACTTTGTCTTCAGTTGTGATGTGAATATTGGCGCTGATCTATGAACCATTGAGATGCATTAGCAGCCATGGTAGTTTCATTTATATTTGATGGAATGTTGTAACGAGATAATCTTGAGGCAAGAGGACACATGAATCCTAAGTTGAAACCTTTTTTTCCTGCGGGAACCAAAGTTGAAACCTTCATAGCATCACAGTACAATTTCATTAAAATTATGCGTACATATAAACAAATCTTGAAGGATTGGTAGCAATGCCAGGAATAATTCAACTTCGTTTCGCCGACATGTGGGACATCCTTCATCCGGCTCCACCTACCATGCAGCAATATTGAGTGCACAACTGCAGGGAAAGATTCACTCCGGTCGTTGCACCGCAGTAGTAATGACTAGTGAGCAGTCAAATCACAGAGCCCCACCTTCGCCACAGTAAGTTGCTCGGACGAAGCAACCATCATTTCTCTGTTCATTGAATCCGCTGGTACTCCCATATTCCCAGAGTAATAACTTGCTCGGGCGAAGCAACCATCACTTCACCTTTCCCATAGTAAGTACTACTCCCTCCTTTTCGGTTTATAGGGCTTAATTTAAAAATCTCTTCAACCAAGGTAGATGATGAATGGTGGAATTAATTCCGTAGTTTGCAAAAGTACTACTCTCGTTTTTCTTAGAAAATTGTGTAAACCGATGCATTAATTACACTGAGAGTTAATGACCAAGAACTTCTACATGCATTGGTGAGTTTTTTCTTCATCCTTGCATGCAGTGATTTAATACACCTTGAAATCTGAACATGTGATGGTAAGTAGTAGAACTGAGAGTTATAAAACGGAAAAACAAACTTTTTGAGATGAGCCCTATAAACCAGAAAGGAGGGAGTACCTCCTTTTTTTATTCTAGAAACAACCACGCGCGGATATTGGACGGTAGCAGCACATCAACTGAATCAAAAATCGAAACCAAGTGTTACTACTACACCAAACAAGTTCAAAACAAGAAACTGGACCCACTCACGGCACGACACGCCTATCTCATTTGGTCCATCAGTCAAAGTGCTTCCTCTTCTTGGCATAACAATAGAGTACAGTAATTTTTTTAGAATGCTCTTGGCATGTCGCTAACATGTGATGAGTTAACCGACCTCAATAGACGGCAAAAACGCTAGCCTGCCGCACTTTGAGAGAGACGAGGAGCAAGAAGCGATACAGGCTGGTGGATTACTAGAGCTAGGTGTCGCACGGAGGCCAATAAATATGGTGATAGCGTGGGTTGGCCTTGTATAGTATGATGTAACTACACTGGGCTGCCGTGTTTCGTACTCTTCCGGTCTACTGTGAAGATGATTGGTTGATTTTATATCGCCAAATAATATAAAATATTATGAGTGCAGACGCTCCACCACGAGGTTCCCTGCTCCTTCTCGGTCGTCGGGCGTGCATGTAATGCTATTAATTAGCAAATAAACATTCTTGTTTCTTGACATATCAACCAATAAGAGATGTGGGCGTGCATGTTTTCAATGACTCGAGACTACCAAACACGACATGCAGTGGTTAGTTCATTGCATGCAATGCTATTAATTAGCAAATAAACATTAAGTTCTCTTGTTTTTTCCTCCTTGGTCATGGTGCACAACCAAATATGACTTATTCACCTGGACGGAGGGAGTAATATAAAATATTATGAGTGCAGACGCTCTACTGCGAGGTTCCTTGCTCCTTCTCGGTCGTCGGGAATCTATGAGGATGTTTGGTTCATGGCCACACCACGTCGAATCTATGAGGTGAGTGTTTGGTTCAAGCCACACCTTAGTCAAGCCACACTTGGACCCCACAAGGCATACACACACAAAATAAGGCAAGATTCCCTTAGGCTTGCCAACTTGTGGCTCTCATTTTGATGAACTAACCTTAGGCAAGCTTGGCAAAAATGTGTGGCAAAGTGTGGCAATGCTAGGCCTAGAACCAAACAGCCCCTTTTCCACAACTAACCTTAGGCAAAGTGTGGCTTCCACAAAAAGTGTGGCTATGGCCACCACAAGTGTGGCAAGATTTGGCAAAAAATTGAGCCTATGACATGTGGACCATATAACTAGAGAAGTGTGGTGATACGTCTCCAACGTATCTATAATTTTTGATTGCTCCATGCTATATTATCTACTGTTTTGGACTATATTGGGCTTTATTTTCCACTTTTATATTATTTTTGGGACTAACCTATTAACCGGAGGCCCAACCCAGAATTGTTGTTTTTTGCCTATTTCAGTATTTCGGAGAAACAGAATATCAAACGGAGTCCAAACGGAACAAAACCTTCGGGAACGTGATTTTCTCACCGAACAAGATCCAGGAGACTTGGACCCTACTCCAAGAAGTCAAAGAGGCGGTCACGAGGGTGGGGGGCGCGCCCACCCCCCTAGGGCGCGCCCCCTGCCTCATGGGCCCCTCGGTGCTCCACCGACCTACTCCTTCCTCCTATATATACATACGTACCCCCAAACGATAAGAACAGGAGCCAAAAACCTAATTCCACTGCCGCAACTTTCTGTATCCACGAGATCCCATCTTGGGGTCTGTTCCGGAGCTCCGCCGGAGAGGGCTGTCATCACGGAGGGCTTCTACATCATCCTATCCCCTCTGATGAAGTGTGAGTAGTTTACCTCAGACCTTCGGGTCCATAGTTAGTAGCTAGATGGCTTCTTCTCTCCTTTTGGATCTCAATACAATGTTCTCCCCCTCTCTCGTGGAGATCTATTCGATGTAATCTTCTTTTTGCGGTGTGTTTGTTGAGACCGATGAATTGTGGGTTTATGATCAAGTCTATCTATGAATAATATTTGAATCTTCTCTGAATTCTTTTATGTATGATTGGTTATCTTTGCAAGTCTCTTTGAATTATCAGTTTGGTTTGGCCTACTAGATTGGTTTTTCTTGCCATGGGAGAAGTGCTTAGCTTTGGGTTCAATCTTGCGGTGTCCTTTCCGAGTGACAGAAGGGGCAGCAAGGCACGTATTGCATCGTTGCCATCGAGGATAACAAGATGTGTTTTTTATCATATTGCATGGAACTATCCCTCTACATCATGTCATCTTGCTTAAGGCGTTACTCTGTTTCTAACTTAATACTCTAGATGCATGCTGGATAGCGGTCGATGAGTGGAGTAATAGTAGTAGATGCAGGCAGGAGTAGGTCTACTTGTCTCGGACGTGATGCCTATATACATGATCATACCTAGATATTCTCATAACTATGCTCAATTCTGTCAATTGCTCAACAGTAATTTGTTCACCCACCGTAGAATACTTATGCTCTTGAGAGAAGCCACTAGTGAAACCTATGGCCCCCGGGTCTATTCTCATCATATCAATCTCCATCACTTTAATCTTGCTTTGCTTTTTTACTTTGCCTTTTACTTTTTACTTTGCATCTGTATATCAAAAATACCAAAAGTATTATCTATCATATCTATCAGATCTCACTCTCGTAAGTGACCGTGAAGGAATTGACAACCCCTAATCGCGTTGGTTGCGAGTAGCTATCGTTTTGTGCAGGTACGAGGGACTTGAGTGTAGCCTCCTACTGGATTGATACCTTGGTTCTCAAAAACTGAGGGAAATACTTACGCTACTTTGCTGCATCATCCTCTCCTCTTCGGGGAAAACCAACGCAGTGCTCAAGAGGTAGCAAGAAGAATTTCTGGCGCCGTTGCCGGGGAGTCTATGCAAAAAGTCAACATACCAAGTACCCATCACAATCCCTATCTCCCGTATTACATTAGTTGCCATTTGCCTCTCGTTTTCCTCTCCCCCACTTCACCCTTGCCGTTTTATTCGCCCTCTCTTTCCCAATCTCCTGCTCTCTTTCAGTTTGCCTTTTTCTCGCTTGCCTTTTGTTTGTTCGTGTGTTGGATTGCTTGTTTGTCGCGATGGCTCAAGATACTACCAAATTGTGTGACTTCACCAATACCAACAATAATGATTTCCTTTGCACTCCGATTGCTCCTCTTGCCAATACCGAATCTTGTGAAATCAATACTGCTTTGTTGAATCTTGTTATGAAAGATCAATTCGCCGGCCTTCCTAGCGAAGATGCCGCTACTCATCTTAATAGCTTCGTTGATTTATTTGATATGCAAAAGAAGAAAGACGTTGATAATGACGTTGTTAAATTGAAGCTATTTCCTTTTTCGCTTAGAGATCGTGCTAAAGCTTGGTTTTCGTCTTTGCCTAAAAATAGTATTGATTCTTGGAACAAGTGCAAAGATGCTTTTATCTCTAAGTATTTTCCTCCCGCTAAGATCATCTCTCTTAGAAACGACATTATGAATTTTAAGCAACTTGATCATGAACATGTTGCACAATCTTGGGAGAGAACGAAATTAATGATACGTAACTACCCTACTCATGGTTTGAATTTGTGGATGATTATACAAATTTTTTATGCCGGACTGAATTTTGCTTCTAGAAATCTTTTAGATTCGGCCGCGGGAGGCACTTTTATGGAAATCACTTTAGGAGATGCTACTAAACTCCTAGATAATATTATGGTTAATTATTCTCAATGGCATACTGAAAGATCCACTAATAAAAAAGTGCATGCAATAGAAGAAATCAATGTTTTGAGTGGAAAGATGGATGAACTTATGAAATTATTTGCTACTAAGAGTGTTTCTTCCGATCCTAATGATATGCCTTTGTCTACTTTGATTGAGAATAATAATGAATTTATGGATGTGAATTTTGTTGGTAGGAATAATTTTGGTAACAACGCGTATAGAGGGAATTTTAATCCTAGGCCTTATCCTAGTAATCCTTCTAATAATTATGGAAATTCCTACAACAACTCTTATGGAAATTTTAATAAGATTCCCTCTGAATTTGAGAATAGTGTTAAAGAGTTTATGAATTCACAAAAGAATTTTAATGCTTTGCTTGAAGAGAAATTGCTTAAAGTTGATGATTTGGCTAGGAACGTTGATAGAATTTATCTTGAGGTTGATTCTTTAAAGCTTAGATCTATTCCTCCTAAGCATGATGTCAATGAGTCTCTCAAATCCATGAGAATTTCCATTGATGAGTGCAAGGAAAGAACCGCTAGGACGCGTGCTACAAAAGATGCCTTTATTAAAGCGTGTTCTTCCAATTTCTATGAAAATCAAGATGAAGATCTAAAAGTTATTGATGTGTCCCCTATCAAATCTTTGTTTTGCAATATGAATCTTGATGAAACTGAATATGATCTTCCTTTACCTAGAAGGCGTTCCAAAAATTCGTAGTATTTAGATCTTTATGATGAAATTGATGAAAGTGGGATTGAAAGAAATAAAACCCTAGATGTTGCTAAACCCACTATATTGGATTTCAAGGAATTTAATTATGAAAGTTGCTCTTTAATTGATTGTATTTCCTTGTTGCAATCCGTGCTAAATTCTCCTCATGCTTATAGTCAAAAGAAAGCCTTTACTGAACATATTGTTGATGCCTTGATGCAATCTTATGAAGAAAAACTTGAGTTGAAAGTTTCTATCCCTAGAAAACTCTATGATGAGTGGGAACCAACTATTAAAATTAAAATTAAAAATCATGAGTTTTATGCTTTGTGTGATTTGGGTGCTAGTGTCTCCACTATCCCCAAAACTTTGTGTGATTTGCTAGATTTCCGTAACTTTGATGATTGCTCTCTAAACTTGCATCTTGCGGATTCCACTATTAAGAAACCTATGGGAAGAATTAATGATGTTCTTATTGTTGCAAATATGAATTATGTGCCCGTAGATTTTATCGTTCTTGATATAGATTGCAATCCTTCTTGCCCTATTATTCTTGGTAGACCTTTCCTTAGAACGGTTGGTGCGATTATTGATATGAAGGAAGGAAATATTAGATTTAAATTTCCATTAAAAAAGGGCATGGAACAGTTTCCTAGAAAGAAAATAAAATTACCATATGAAACTATCATGAGAGCCACTTATGGATTGCCTACCAAAGATGGCAATACCTAGATCTATCCTCGCTTTTATGCCTAGCTAGGGGCGTTAAACGATAGCGCTTGTTGGGAGGCAACCCAATTTTATTTTTAGTTTTTTTGTTTTTTCTTCTGTTTAGGAATAAATAACCCATCTACCTTCTGTTTAGATGTGGTTTTGTGTTTTAGTTAGTGTTTGTGCCAAGCTAGACCTATAGGATCTTCTTGGATGATAGTTATTTGATCTTGCTGTAATTTCCAGAAACTTTCTGTTCACGAAAACAATTGTTAATAATCACCAGAACGTGATAAAATACTGATTCCAATTGCTGATGATCAATAAACAAATTGTCTAGGTCTTCCTATTTTTGTAGATTTTTTGGAGTTCCATAAGTTTGCGTTAGTTACAGATTGCTACAGACTGTTCTGTTTTTGACAGATTCTGTTTTTCGTGTGTTGTTTGCTTATTTTGATGAATCTATGGCTAGTAAAATAGTTTATAATCCATAGAGAAGTTGGAATACAGTAGGTTTAACACAAATATAAATAAAGAATGAGTTCACTACAGTACCTTGAAGTGGTCTTTTGTTTTCTTTCTCTAACGGAGCTCACGAGATTTCTATTGAGTTTTGTGTTGTGAAGTTTTCAAGTTTTGGGTGAAATCTTTTGATGTATTATGGAACAAGGAGTGGCAAGAGCCTAAGCTTGGGGATGCCCATGGCACCCCCAAGATAATCCAAGGACACCAAAAAGTCAAAGCTTGGGGATGCCCCGGAAGGCATCCCCTCTTTCGTCTACTTCCATCGGTAATTTTATTTGGAGCTATATTTTTATTCACCAGATGATATGTGTTTTGGTTGGAGCGTCTTGTATTATTTCTGTCTTTGTTTGCTAGTGTGCCACAATCATCCCTGATGTACACACCTTTTGAGAGAGCCATACATGAATTGGAATTTGATAGAATACTCTATGTGCTTCACTTATATCTTTTGAGCTATGTAGTTTTGCTCTATGTGCTTCACTTATATCTTTTGAGCTTTATAATTTTGCTCTATGTGCTTCACTTAGATCTTTTAGAGCACGGTGGTGGATTTGTTGTAAAGAAACTATTGATCTCTCATGCTTCACTTAGATTATTTTGAGAGTCTTAAATAGCATGGTAATTTGCTTAATAATAATATGCTTGGTATTCAAGATTTGTGAAACTTTATTTTGAGTGCGTCGAATACTAAGAAAAGTTTGATGCTTGATAATTGTTTTGAGATATGGAGGTGATAATATCAAAGTCGTGCTAGTTGAGTAGTTGTGAATTTGAGAAATGCTTGTGTTGAAGTTTGCAAGTCCCGTAGCATGCACGTATGGTAAACGTTATGTAACAAATTTGAAACATGAGGTGTTATTTGATTGTCCTCCTTATGAGTGGCGGTCGGGGATGAGCGATGGTCTTTTCCTACCAATCTATCCCCCTAGGAGCATGTGCGTAGTACTTTGATTTTTGATGGCTTGTAGATTTTAGCAATAAGTATATGAGTTCTTTATGACTAATGTTGAGTCCATGGATTATACGCACTCTCACCCTTCCATCATTGCTAGCCTCTTCGGTACCGTGCATTGCCCTTTCGCACATTGAGAGTTGGTGCAAACTTCGCCGGTGCATCCAAACCCCGTGATATGATACGCTCTTTCACACATAAACCTCCCTATATCTTCCTCAAAACAGCCACCATACCTACCTATTATGGCATTTCCATAGCCATTCCGAGATATATTGCCATGCAACTTTCCACCATTCCGTTCTTCATGACACATCTATCATTGTCATATTGCTTAGCATGATCATGTAGTTGACATAGTATTTGTGGCAAAGCCACCGTTCATAATTCTTTCATATTTGTCACTCTTGGTTCATTGCATATCCCGGTACACCGCCGGAGGCATTCATATAGAGTCATACTTTGTTCTAGTATCGAGTTGTAATCATTGAGTTGTAAATAAATAGAAGTGTGATGATCATCATTCAATAGAGCATTGTCCCAAAAAAAAGAAAGGCCAAAGAAAAAAAAGAAGGCCCAAAAAAGGAAAATAAATAAAAAGGGGCAATGCTACTATCCTTTTTTCCACACTTGTGCTTCAAAGTAGCACCATAATCTTCATGATAGAGAGTCTCTTGTTTTGTCACTTTCATATAATAGTGGGAATTTTTCATTATAGAACCTGGCTTGTATATTCCAACAATGGGCCTCCTCAAGTTCCCTAGGTCTTCGTGAGCAAGCAAGTTGGATGCACACCCACTTAGTTTCTTTTGTTGAGCTTTCATACATTTATAGCTCTAGTGCATCCGTTGCATGGCAATCCCTACTCCTTGCATTAACATCAATTGATGGGCATCTCCATAGCCCATTGATTAGCCTCGTTGATGTGAGATCTTCTCCTTTTTTGTCTTCTCCACATAACCCCCATCATTATATTCTATTCCACCCATAGTGCTATATCCATGGCTCATGCTCATGTATTGTGTGAAGGTTTATAAGTTTGAGATTACTAAAGTATAAAACAATTGCTTGGCTTGTCATCGGGGTTGTGCATGATGAGAGCATTCTTGTGTGACGAAAATGGAGCATGACTAAACTATATGATTTTGTAGGGATAAACTTTCTTTGGCCATGTTATTTTGAGAAGACATAATTGCTTAGTTAGCATGCTTGAAGTATTATTATTTTTATGTCAATATGAACTTTTGTCTTGAATCTTTCGAATCTGAATATTCATACCACAATTAAGAAGATTTGCATTGAAATTATGCCAAGTAGCACTCCACATAAAAAATTCTCTTTTTATCATTTACCTACTCGAGGATGAGCAGGAATTAAGCTTGGGGATGCCTGATATGTCTCCAACGTATCTATAATTTTTGATTGCTCCATGCTATATTATCTACTGTTTTGGACTATATTGGGCTTTATTTTCCACTTTTATATTATTTTTGGGACTAACCTATTAACCGGAGGCCCAACCCAGAATTATTGTTTTTTGCCTATTTCAGTATTTCGGAGAAATAGAATATCAAACGGAGTCCAAACAGAATAAAACCTTCGGGAACGTGATTTTCTCACCGAACGTGATCCAGGAGACTTGGACCCTACTCCAAGAAGTCAAAGAGGCGGTCATGAGGGTGGGGGGCGCGCCCCCTGCCTCGTGGGCCCCTCGGTGCTCCACCGATGTACTCCTTCCTCCTATATATACCTACGTACCCCCAAACGATCAGAACAGGAGCCAAAAACCTAATTCCACCGCCGCAACTTTCTGTATCCACGAGATCCCATCTTCGGGCCTGTTCCAGACCTCCGCCGGAGAGAGCCGTCATCACGGAGGGCTTCTACATCATCCTAGCCCCTCCGATGAAGTGTGAGTAGTTTACCTCCGACCTTCGGGTCCATAGTTAGTAGCTAGATGGCTTCTTCTCTCTTTTTGGATCTCAATACAATGTTCTCCCCCTCTCTCGTGGAGATCTATTCGATGTAATCTTCTTTTTGCGGTGTGTATGTTGAGAGCGATGAATTGTGGGTTTATGATCAAGTCTATCTATGAATAATATTTGAATCTTCTCTAAATTCTTTTATGTATGATTGGTTATCTTTGCAAGTCTCTTTGAATTATCAGTTTGGTTTGGCCTACTAGATTGGTTTTTCTTGCCAGGGGAGAAGTGCTTAGCTTTGGGTTCGATCTTGCGGTGTCCTTTCCGAGTGACAGAAGGGGCAGCAAGGCATGTATTGCATCGTTGCCATCGAGGATAACAACATGGGGTTTTTATCATATTGCATGAAACTATCCCTCTACATCATGTCATCTTGCTTAAGGTGTTACTCTGTTTTTAACTTAATACTCTAGATGCATGCTGGATAGCGGTCGATGAGTGGAGTAATAGTAGTAGATGCAGGCAGGAGTCGGTCTACTTGTCTCGGACGTGATGCCTATATACATGATCATACCTATATATTCTCATAACTATGCTCAATTCTGTCAATTGCTCAACAGTAATTTGTTCACCCACCGTAGAATACTTATGCTCTTGAGAGAAGCCACTAGTGAAACCTCTGGCCCTCGGGTCTATTCTCATCATATCAATCTCCATCACTTTAATCTTGCTTTGCTTTTTACTTTGCCTTTTACTTTTTACTTTGCATCTCTATATCAAAAATACCAAAAATATTATCTATCATATCTATCAGATCTCACTCTCGTAAGTGACCGTGAAGGGATTGACAACCCCTAATCGCGTTGGTTGCGAGTAGCTATCGTTTTGTGCAGGTACGAGGGACTCGAGCGTAGCCTCCTACTGGATTGATACCTTGGTTCTCAAAAACTGAGGGAAATACTTACGCTACTTTGCTGCATCATCCTCTCCTCTTCGGGGAAAACCAACGCAGTGCTCAAGAGGTAGCATGTGCAAGCCACAAGTGTGGAAATGAACGAAACACATGTCTAAGATGCTGTGGCATGACTAAGGTTAGACGTGGCAACCTTAGGCCGGGAACCAAACATGCCATATGTTCTTCCACTCTCTTTTTTTACGTGAGCTTTGTTCATCCTTTTGCCAACACGCGGGACATCTAGCATCAAGGTGCACGTGTCATGCAAGAAAATGGAGATAAGCAGTACGTAAGTGAGTCGTGCACTTCGAAGGCACCTAGTACTGCGCAATATTTTTTCTCCCCGATGGCACGTGAATAGTGCATGTACTCAATGACGGAGCACGGGATGGTAGCCATGGACATGGTCGGCCCTTTTTGGAGAGAGTACTAAATAACTTTGATGTGTCCCGTCAAATCGCAGAACGACGAGCTCCCTCGCCAATGTGTGCGCGATTGCTCACAGCATGAGGAGAAACTTTTGCTTACAAGCGGTGGACGTGCAACAGTTCATTTGGTGTCAGATTGCCAGAAGTACTACTGTAGTACCATCATTATTGTTCGACTTCTGGAAGAGGAGAAGAGCCAAGCGCAAGGTCACCTACTAACCTAGTACTAGTATAGCCAAAGTTGGTCCACCATTTTAGAGCATGGTTAATTAATATAGGCGGCTCTTGTAGCGCCACATGATTAACATAGTGCTCTTGCAGCAGCAAGTACTCTCTTCGTAAACAAAAATAAAGGATTGGAGTGGCATGTCCACTTGAATCCCATAGCATTAACACAGTGTTCCCCTAAAAAAAATGAAGTGTTTGACACATGAAAAACAAAGGAAGTGAAAAAAAAGTTGGGTGGATGCTAGATTGCCAATTAACACATGATTACATGGGAAAAAAGTCTTATAGCATTCTATCCTATGAATCAAACGACCAATGTAGGTAGCACGGTGATGCCTCTCATCGACCTCCTCTGCATGAGTTTTCTTCTAGTAGTGGCGGAGCTTAGGCCAAGGACACAATTGATTTTCAAGTAGGGCTCGATTAACTCAACTATGTCTACTAGCTAGCAGCGCCCACCTGCAAATGAGCGCCACCGTGAGCTACACGCCAATGATAGAGGCTCTGGGAGGACCATAGGTAGGCGAGCGACGAGCCGACGAGGTAGCCCGACGACCCCTTGAGCTTGTAAATCAGGGTCAGGGTCCATTGGGTACATCTCTGACGACATCCGCGGCTTCCGACGGAGTCGTTGCCGTTTTATTAGTGTAAATAATTAGTCAATTCCTAGTCAACAATCAAAACCGCCTAAACTCTAACATGTGAACACTAAAACTGCTCAAAGGGGCGATATACCCGGTTTTAGATATTTGAGGGCAAAATTCGTACCAAAATTGACTTTGGGGGGTTATTTGTCCATCAACTTACATTTGAGGGTGAAAAATATACTTCTTTCAATGGTCCGCTGGTCAGAGTATTCTTTTTAGATTTATAACATGTGGGACCGAGTGTGAGCGAACCGACCTCAATCGATGGCAAAATCGCCTGCCACACGCACTTTGAGAGAGACGAGGAGCAAGAAGCGATACGGGCTGGTCGTGTCATGCAAGAAAATGGCTGATCTCATGTTTAAAACTTGTTCTACTATAGTAGAGGTATATGTAGATGTAGATGTAGTGTAGACGTAGATGCAGATGTAGATGTACATGTTGAGATGTAGAGATAAGACTACCCACAGTGGAAGTAACATAGGTGGTAACTTCACACAACTCTAGGCAAAACAGATGATGTGACGAGTAATTAATGAGGGAAGAGAGGCATGTGGTAACATAGCTAGTTACTGTAACATCACACATACCAAGACAAGATGAGTCTACAACCTAATAAATAAAATGTTGTATGACACCACACATATGTTACTCCCCACTATAGAGGTAGTAACATAGACTAGTAACATATGCATGTTACTACTCTAAGTTACTACCCATTGTGACTAGTCTAAGTGAGACTCACCAATGGTCACAACTGTAGGCCGAGTACATGGCGTTCCCCAAGACAAGATGAGTCTACAAGCTAATAAATGAAGCAATCTATAACATTAGTACTATGTTACTTTGCACTATGAAGGTAGTAACATAGACTAGTGTCATATGCATGAAACTAGTGAGTATGGGAGCACATGATATTTCCCCGTCCGGACCGATCCCAAGTTGGCTTCTCACCTTCTTGGCCCACCAAAAACCCCTCCCCCCTCCCGTGCGTGCTTCCTCCCGGCGCCAGCTGAGCCCGCCGCTCCACATTGATGGCAAGTCAAGGTGACGCGACCTCTCACTGCTTCCACCGTTGAAGCGGCGCACCGACCGAGGGCACCGCCCGCTGCATGCCCGACATTTCAGACTACACAGTGGAGAGTAACTTTAGATCAAGTACTACAATTAGGTGACATAAGAAGGCTATAAGGATTTAACTATATTATTTGTGCTTAGTTGAAGGAGAGAGAAGAGGAGAGAGAAGAGAAGCGGGTTGTAAACTTGTAGCCGGTTGTAGCACGAACTCCAACATACTTTGTGAGACAAAAGGTGGGGCCATTATTAATGATATAGTATTATACTAAAGGGACTAACTATTGTACTAGCAGGCTA
Organism: Aegilops longissima; assembly: GCA_021605205.1. Classification (NCBI taxonomy): domain Eukaryota; kingdom Viridiplantae; phylum Streptophyta; class Magnoliopsida; order Poales; family Poaceae; genus Aegilops; species Aegilops longissima. The sequence goes on along the minus strand of CM038682.1, from coordinate 245,333,882 downwards.
TTAGATTGGTTCTAGATGATGTGTCAACTTCATATAGCTGGATGTTGGCTATACTATTAACCATGCTCTAAGTGTTGTGTGAGTGGGACTAAAGTTTAGTCCCATACTGCTAGGTGAGTGTGAGTTGCACCACTTTATAATGTGATCTATTCTACCATTTGCCTGAGCATGATAATAGGAAACCTACATGCGCGCTCTTCGGGAATGAGCCTGTCCAAGGACAAAAGCTATGCACGTGGTCTATATTTTTGTTTGTCGGAAAATTTATTAAGTCATTAATTAATAGTTAATTGATGCCTTAATTATTCAGCCGTTTTTGATTCTTTTGGATGGTGGGGCTATTATTGACTTGGACATGGGGTTTGGGCCAAAGGCCTACTATTATACTTGGTCTTACTCGCACGATTGACCTGACAGGCTCTACCCTAGCTGCCGCTGTATCATATGGTTTCGCACCATTCCAGATCTTAGCGCCACCACACAATTCTTCTCCATCCCTCTTTCCGGCGTGCACCGCGAGAAGGGACAACAGTCCTCCGAACCCCGCCTTTCGTGATCCTGCACGGAGAGGGCGATCAAGTTTTGGGGAGCACACTCAGAATCGCTGCCAATGACGACTTCTGACGACAGCCTTCTTCCCCGACCTCGATAACCTCTTCATCAACGACATGAGTGACAACATCAACCACAGCGGTTCTGCTCCCGCTGTATAGTATGTGATTCTGTCCTCCTGGTTTAGTCCGGATCATTACTTTGATCTTTGCAATTGTCGTCATGATCTATTTACTGTTGATTCAGATTAAATCTCATAGTAAATTGCTCATATGTTCAACAATCCAATCCAAAAACCTGATTATAGGCAATTTACTCCGAGTGGTTTTGCTGCGCTTTTGAAGCCGCCTACTTTTAAGGGGGTGCAATATAAAAGGTGGTGCACAAGAGCAGTATATTGGTTTTAGATCGTGTACTGCTATGATGCCACTAAGGGTAAGCCTGAGGGCGATCTTAATCCTACACAGTAGGAAGCTTTTGAGAACATGGATACCCTCTTCAAAGCCGCCCTGCTGAGTGTTCTTGACGATTCCATTATGGATTCATATATGTCGTTTGACAGCGGCAAAGACATGTGGGCTATGCTCGAGGCCACGTTTGGGGCCTCGGGCGCTGACAATGAGTTGTATGTCATGGAGCAATTATGTGACTACAAGATGACTGATGAGCGCTCTGTTGTTCAGCAGACTCATGAGATACAGTCACTCGCTAAGGAACTTGAGTACTTTAAGTGTGTGTTGCCGGAAAAATTTGTTGATGGGACCATCATTGCCAAGCTTCCACCTTCGTGGAATAATTTTTCTACTTCTGAAAAACAAGAGACATGAGTTTTCTGTTTCGGATCTCATTAGCACTCTTGATTTTGAAGAGAAGGCGAGAGCAAAAGACACACATTCTTGGGTCGATGAGGGAGCTTCTAGTGCCCACATGGTACACGAGAAGAACTTCCAGCTCAACCAGCCCCAAAACAACAAGAACAAATCTCAGGGGAAAGGCAAGTTTGATGCAAAGAACAAGCCATCACATTCTACCAACTTCAAGAAGAATTCTCATAACGGGAAGGGACACAAACCTCAATTTTGGTAGCACCGCACAAAATTATATGGCTACATCTACCTGCTGTCAGCTAACCTCATGGTGCTCCAGGTATTCCTACATTCGTAACTAGGTACAATGACCACGACAAGATGAAATAAGCTTATTCGTATGTTGACTTGCTGATTGCAGCGCAGAACGATCCTGTCATGTGTGGAGGAGCAAACAAGCAGTGCAGCCGAAGGTGGGAATCAACTAAGGACTTATGAAATTATATATAATCTTCCTCAGGCAGGTCAATATCCCCTTCATCCAGATGATCGTGTTTTGTCATGCCGAGCTATTGATATGTGCTACTGTTTTGCAACAACGTTTAATATAGCTATTGTTTTCCTATATTTTCAGATTCAGGACAATGAAGATGATTTTAGGGGAACTGCACAATATGGACTGATGTTGAGTCATCTCTATTGCCTCATGTGTTTTCTGCAAATGTGTTAGCATCAATTGCAAGATGAGGCAGCTAGCTAGCTGTGGAGTTGCCAACATGCTCAAAGTGCTCGCAACATTGAGAAGAAACAAGCATGCCCAGGAAATTAATGCGTGCACAGGGAGGCCCTTTGCTCAGAGAAGCATCGACTGATTTTCTTTATTTCCACACCTTCTCACAACTTTGTATTGGTTATAGTATGGTGAATCATTGAGATGCATAAACATGCTGAACTTTTGTTCTTCTGAATGTTAGTATGCATACCGTATCTTCTGAAGCTTAGTTTAATGTAAATGTTGACTAGCCTATGAACATTCACAACCTACTAAGTATGTTGTAGGCATGTTATTTGACACCTCACTTTGCTGCGCTACGCGACCAGTGTGAGTGTCTGCATCCAGTACCGCATCCTCTAATTTGGTGGATGCCAAGTTGAAAAAGGTTACCGATGAGTAGCCATAAGCTGGAGGCGTCTCTTTTTTTCTTTCAAATGGGCAGTAAGCTGGAGAGTGTCTCGGGCTGCCTCTAGCACAAGGCCCTCCAGTACAAAACACGGGCACCCGACTGGGCCGATACAAAAGCCTATCCATCTTAAAGCCCATTTGTTTTTGTTTTTTGCATGGAGAAGCCCATATTTCTTGAAGAGGGGGCGATCCTAGAAAAACCCTCCTTCCTCGTCGCTTCCACTTATACTGCAGCTCGCTGGACTCTCCCGCTTCCGTCTCCCCCCAATTCCCCCGCTCCCCATCTTCCTCACTCGTCCAGAAAACCCCCGCTCACCATCTTCCTCACTCGTATAGAAAACGCCTGCTCCTCTTATTCCAACCGTACAGAAAACCCCAGCCCTCCTTCTTCCCCACTCGCACTGCCACTAGGCTTGTCTCTAGCTACTCTGCTCAAACCCGTGAGCTCGGCGCGACGCCCGCAAGAAAAATGGAGTTCGCTGGGCCCAGCGCCAAGAAGATGAGGCTCCCGCCAGCGGCGACGCCGGTCGTAGATCCCGCACCCGGCAGCTCGGGGAGAAGCGGCGAGCCTCCCCACCTGGATCTGAGGAACCGGTAGAATCTCCGGTGGACCGCATCAGCGATCTCCCGGAAGTCATCCTCGAGGAGATCATCTCGCTTCTGCCCACCAAGGATTGCTGCCGCACACAAGTCCTCTCAACTCGGCGGCGCCCGATATGGCGCACTGCGCCCCTCAATCTCGACTGTCGTCAGATTTCTGTCCTTCCTGAATTTGATCTCCTTAGAGCCATCGTCTCCTCTCACTAGCAGGGCCCTGTTTGTCGGATCACGGGTTTCGGCAAAACTCTCAAGGTTCGAACACTGGGGTGCGCACGAAGATCTCCCCCTACCGATCCACGTCCTAGCTTCGCTAAGATCTCAAGGGCTAACTCTACGAACTCGCAACACAAGGGACACAAGATTTATACTGGTTCGGGCCATCGTTGTGGTGTAATACCCTACTCCAGTGTGTGGTGGTGGATTGCCTCTTGGGCTAAGGAAGAACAGTACAAGGGTAAGAACAGCCTCCTAAAGCGAGGTGTTCTTGTGCTTGGTGGGTGTGAGGATCGGCTAAAGATCAGATGCCTCCTACTGTGGTGGCTAGTCCTATTTATAGAGGCCCTAGTCCTCTCCCCAAATATTGAGCGGGAAGGGAGCCAACAACGGCCAATTTGAAAGGGGACATCTAGTACAGCTTATCCTGACAAAAGTTGTCTTCGCCTGCAAAAGGCTCTGGTGGTGACGCTGTCTTGGGCTCCACGATGACCTCCATCCTGCCGTCCTGTTGGTCTTGGTCTCATTGCACTAATATGGAAACCTTTGCTTGACGCCTCGGTACTCCGCGCCTGCGCTTGCCTCCTTAGCACAAAAGGGGAAACAAGGACACTGCACGCGCTGGCGCCCGCCTGATCTCGATCGTCATGGCTCACGTCATTGGAACCTCGCGAGGTTTGCCTTGCCTTGAACACTCCGCCCCTCGCGAGCCAGCCTGGTGAGGCCGCTCTTGAGGAGGTCTACCGCCTCGCGAGGCTTGGCCCCTCGCGAGGGTCTTGAATGCCTTGTTGGTGAAGATGGGCCGTACGGACCCGCTCATAGAGTCACGCCGTGGGCCGCAGGGAGGCAAGTCTGGGGACCCCCGTTCCCAGAATGCCTATAGTAGCCCCCAGGCCCAAGGCGCGCTCGGGCTTGGCTTCGAGGGGAAGCCAAAGGTCAAGTGCGGAGCACCGCGGGCCCCAATAGCATGCGGCCTTGGTCGACGCGTGGCGGTTGATTGGACGTGGGCGTCTCCGCTTCCCCACGCTGCCTCGGAAACTGCCCGACTTGACAAAAGGCTGGCGTGGATAGCGCTTGTCTTCACTGCTTCCCTTCGCCTTGCTCAGATCCCCTTTCTTGCACCCTGCCTCCGAAATCCCTAGATCTACTTCCATCCCCCTCCGCATCAGCGACCAATGGCGCCGCGTAAGGTCAAGCCCTCCTCGTCGCCGGCTTGGTACGAACTAGCACTCGACGCGCCTAACGTCTCGGAAAAGAGTCTCGTCGCCACGCGCTTGCTGACGGCGGGGGAAAGCAACAAGAGGGGGAAGAAGGGGCTCCAGGTTGCCTCCGACGCGCCAGAGCCTGAGGGGAGTACCTTTTTCCCCTTCTTCACGAGTAGCATCGCCGCGGGGCTGGTTCCCCCCTTTTCTGACTTCTTCTACGAGGTCCTCGGCCACTACGGGCTGCAAGCGCTGCATCTTCATACCAACTCCATCCTTCTCTTGTCCATCTTCGCCTACTATTGTGAGGCGTACCTCGGCGTGATGCCGTCCGTAGCTCTTCTGCGCCACTTCTTCTTCCTCTGCGTCAAGGAGGGTCACGCCTCTGGGTGTGCCAACTTCATCGCGGCCGGCAAGGCCAACTCGATCTCAAAGACGGGGGAGAAAACCGAAGGCTTCCGGAACAAGTGGGCCATGATGGACGCTAAATGCGTCCACCCGCGCCTGACGCTGCCGACGGAGATGCCCCAGTCCGACAAGGGGTGGTCCTGCGCGAAGCTCTCCGACGAGCGGGCGACGTTGGTGCCGGAGCAGATGAAGACCGACCTGAAGCCGGGCAACGCGAAGGCGGAAATGGTGACAGGGGCCATGCTCCTGAGGGAATTCCTGATGCTGCGCGTGGCCCCGCTTCAAGCCCGTACGTGCCCCTTGTGGGAGCTTGGGGACGAAGAGGACAAGGTTCGCCTGAGCCCGAAGGCCTTGTCCGACGGAGAGCTGGCCACGGTTCTCCGCCTCCTGGTTGGGGACGACCAGGAGTACCCGCCGAGCATCTTCAACCCCTTGCTTCGCCGTGAGGACGGGGCGCAGGTCATGGGTCCAGGCCGACTTTTGACGGGCGCGGGCTGGTGCCGCCAGCGCCTACCGAGGCCCCTGAGGCGCCGAAGCCGGTGGAGCTGTCTTCTGACGAGTCTCGCGGGGAGGAAGAAGGGGAGGAGGAAGACTCGGAGGTGACCCCCAAAGGGACGGGGGAGACCTCCCCCTTGAGCAAGGCTGACATCCTCCACGCCCTGCCAGATGATGCCGAGGCCGACGCCCGCCAGGAGAAAGGGGAGCTGCCCGTTATCCCGACAAGGGGCAGGTCATCGTTGGTCTCCCAAGATATTGCTCCCGCCTTGGCACCCTTTGGAGCTGCTTCCGGCCCCTCTACTGCGCCGTTTTCTGCTCCCAAAATCTACGCGTCCTGATGTCTACTAGGCAACCTTCTTCTTGTAGACGTTCTTGGGACTCCAAGTGCAGAGGTTTGTAGGACAGTAGCAAATTTCCCTCAAGTGGATGACCTAAGGGTTTTTTCAATCCGTGGGAGGCGTAGTATGAAGATGGTTTCTCTCAAACAACCCTGCAACCAAATAACAAAGAGTCTCTTGTGTCCCCAACACACCCAATACAATGGTAAATTGTATAGGTGCACTAGTTCGGCGAAGAGATGGTGATACAAGTGCAATATGGATGGTAGATATAGGTTTTTGTAATCCGAAAAATATAAAACAGCAAGGTAATTAATGATAAAACTGAGCACAAACGGTATTGCAATGCTAGGAAACAAGGCCTAGGGTTCATACTTTCACTAGTGCAAGTTCTCTCAACAATAATAACATAATTGGATCATATAACTATCCCTCAACATGCAACAAAGATTCACTCCAAAGTCACTAATAGCAGAGAACAAACGAAGAGATTATGGTAGGGTACGAAACCACCTCAAAGTTATCCTTTCTGATCGATCTATTCAAGAGTCTGTAGTAGAATAACACCTTAAGACACAAATCAACCAAAACCCTAATGTCACCTAGATACTCCAATGTCACCTCAAGTATCCGTGGGTATGATTATACGATATGCATCACACAATCTCAGATTCATCTATTCAACCAACACAAAGAACTTCAAAGAGTGCCCCAAAGTTTCTACCGGAGAGTCAAGACGAAAACGTGTGCCAACCCCTATGCATAAGTTCACGAGGTCACGGAACTCGCAAGTTGATCACCAAAACGTACATCAAGTAGATCACGTGATATCCCATTGTCACCACAGATAAGTACATGCAAGACATACATCAAGTGTTCTCAAATCCTTAAAGACTCAATCCGATAAGATAACTTCAAAGGGAAAACTCAATCCATTACAAGAGAGTAGATGGGGAGAAACATCATAAGATCCAACTATAATAGCAAAGCTCGCGATACATCAAGATCGTGCCAAATCAAGAACACGAGAGAGAGAGAGAGAGAGAGAGAGAGAGAGAGAGAGATCAAACACATAGCTACTGGTACATACCCTCAGCCCCGAGGGTGAACTACTCCCTCCTCGTCATGGAGATTGCCGGGATGATGCAGATGGCCACCGGTGAGCGTTCCCCCTTCCGGCAGGGTGCCGGAACAGGGTCCCGATTGGTTTTTGGTGGCTACAGAGGCTTGCGGCGGCGGAACTCCCGATCTATTCTGCTCTCCGATGGTTTTAGGGTATATTGATATATATAGGCAAAAAAAGTCAGTCAGGGGAGCCACGAGGGGCCCACGAGGGTGGAGGGCGCGCCCAGGGGGTGGGCGCGCCCCCTGCCTCGTGCTCTCCTCGTTGATTCCCTGACGTGTACTCCAAGTCTCCTGGATTGCTTCCGTTCCAAAAATAACTCTCCAGAAGGTTTCATTCCGTTTGGACTCCGTTTGATATTTCTTTTCTGGGAAACACTGAAACAAGGGAAAAAACAGAAACTGGCACTGGGCTCTGGGTTAATAAGTTAGTCCCAAAAATAATATAAAAGTGCATAGTAAAGCCCATTAAACATCCAAGATGGATAATATAATATCATGAATACTTCATAAATTATAGATATGTTGGAGACGCCCCAAGCTTAATTCATGCTTGTCCTCGAGTAGGTAAATGATAAAAGAAATAATTCATGAAGTGTGAATGCTAGCAGGTGCACAAGTTTGATCAATGATAATTTCAATCACCTTTTATAGCATCATAATATGTCATAATAGTAGCTCAACTCATAGAACTTTTCATGATGAAGTAACAAGCTATTCACATGTTAAAGTATAGATCATAAACTTTCTTGAAAACTAACAAACCGTGTTATTAGTCATCAAACAATTACAATTCATCTTATTTTCAGGAAGAGTCTATGTCAGAGCTTTGATTTAGCAAATCCCACATACTCAACTATCATATAGTCTTCCATGATTGCTACCACTCAAAGCATATTTTTAGAACAAATAGCATCCATCGAACACAGAGAAAGATAGGGGCTTAATGTTTCGCCTCCGAACTTATTTATCATATAGATAATTGTCAACAATAATAATTCATGATCAAATATATTTGAATGGCCATATATGCTTAGATCTTTCCATCACATGATGCTTGCCAACTAAAGAGTAGGTTGGAATGAGAAGGATTACTACTGACTCTTGCATAAAGGTAAAAGATAGACCCTTCGCAGAGGGAAGCAGGGATTTGCAGAGGTGCCAGAGCTCGAAGCTAAAATAGAGATGAAAATAATTTTGAGAGGTATGCTTTCATTGTCAACATAACGACCAAGAGTTCCCAATATCTTCCATACTACATACCTTATAGGCGGTTCCCACACAGAAAGGTAAAGATTTTACTCCCCCTCCACCAACATTCACACTCCACGGCTTGTCCGAAACAATGGGTGCCGTCCAACTATCAACATTCCTGGGGGAGTTTTGTTTAAATTATTTGCGAATTTGTTTTTGATCTTTTGATCATAGGACTGGGCATCCCAGTTACCAGCTATTTTCTCGTGAATGATGAGCGGAGTCCACTCATCGTGAGAATAACCCACCTAGCATGGAAGATACTGACAGCCCCTAGTCGCTACATGAGCGATTCGGGCATACAAAACAGATTATTATTTGAAGGTTTAGAGTTTGGCACATGCAAATTTACTTGGAACGGCAGGTAAATACCGCATATAGATAGATATGGTGGACACTCATGGAAGAAACTTGGTTCAAGGAATTTGGATGCACAAGTAGTATTCCCTCTTAGTACAGATATTTTGGCTAGCAAAGGATTCTAAATAGCAAGCACCACATGTTAGAGGATCCATAACAATATAGCTTCTATACAAATATACCCAAGCATAACTCATTATGTTGTCTTCCTTGTCCAACTTCAACTAATTTGCTCAGGTTTGAAAATAATTAACGGGGGTCACAATCATAGAAGATGTCCAAGATAGTATATTTATATGTGAAATCTCTCTTCCTTCAATATTCTTTCATGAATTGTTCAAGTGACCAATACAATGTTTGCTAACCTTCAAAAAATTTACCACCTCTACTTCTTAAATGTGAAGGCATTACTCCCCATGGGAAAGGCATATGAAACATATATAATTTCAGATTTATGACATTCAAATCATTCAACCATTTACTCATAGGATATAAGTGAAGCACACGATTAAATGACAAACTACTCCAAAAAGATATAAGTGAAGATCAATGAGTAGTTAAATAATTATGTAGCTATGTGAAGACTCTCTCTCATTTAATAATTTCAGATCTTGGGATATTATTCAAACAGCAAGCAAAACAAAATAAAATAAAATGACGCTCCAAGCAAAACCCATATCATGTGGTGAATAAAAATATAGCTCCAAGTAAAGTCACCGATGAACGAAGACGAAAGAGGGGATGCCATCCGGGGCATCCCCAAGCTTAGGCTCTTGGTTGTCCTTGAATATTACCTTGGGGTGCCTTGGGCATCCCCAAGCTTAGGCTCTTGCCACTCCTTATTCCATAGTCCATCGAATCTTTACCCAAAACTTGAAAACTTCACAACACAAAACTCAACAGAAAACTCATGAGCTCCGTTAGCGAAAGAAAACAAAACACCACTTCAAAGTACTGTATTTAACTCATATTTATTTATATTGGTGTTAAACCTACTGTATTCCAACTTCTCTATGGTTTATAAACTATTTTACTAACCATAGACTCATCAAAATAAGCAAACAACACACGAAGAACAGAATCTGTCAAAAACAGAACAGTCTGTAGTAATCTGTAACTAACGCAAACTTCTGGAACTCAGAAACATATACTAAAATAGGAAGACCTAGATAATTTGTTTATTGATCTACTGCAATTGGAATCAGTATTTTATCACGTTCTGGTGATTTTTAACAATTGTTTTCTTGAACAGAAAGTTTCTGGAATTTTCAGCAAGATCAAATAACTATCATCCAAGAAGATCATATAGGTCTTACTTTGCACAAACACTAATTAAAACCACATCTAACCAGATGCTAGATATATTATTTATTACTAAACAGAACCAAAAAGCAAGATACTAAAATAAAATTGGGTTGCCTCCCAACAAGCGCTAACGTTTAACGCCCCTAGCTAGGCATGATGATTTCAACGATGCTCACATAAAAGATAAGAATTGAAACATAAAGAGAGCATCATGAACAATATGACTAGCACATTTAAGTCTAACCCACTTCCTATGCATAGGGATTTTTTGAACAAACAACTTATGGGAACAATAATCAACTAGCATAGGAAGGCAAGACAAGCATAACTTCAAAACTTTAAGCACATAGAGAGGAAACTTGGTATTATTGCAATTCCTACAAGCATATATTCCTCCCTCATAATAATTTTCTGTAGCATCATGAATGAATTCAACAATATAACCAGCACCTAAAGCATTCTTTTCATGATCTACATGCATATAATTTTTATTACTCTCCACATAAGCAAATTTCTTCTCATGAATAGTAGTGGGAGCAAACTCAACAAAATAACTCTCATGTGAAGCATAATCCAATTGAATTAAAATCATGATGACAAGTTTCATGGTTATGTTTATTCTTTATAGCATACGTGTCATCACAATAATCATCATAAATAGGAGGCATGCTTTCATCACAATAAATTTGCTCATCAAAACTTGGGGGACTTGATACGTCTCCGTCGTATCTACTTTTCCGAACACGTTTGCCCTTGTTTTGGACTCTAACTTGCATGATTTGAATGGAACTAACCCGGACTGACGTTGTTTTCAGTAGAATTGCCATGGTGTTATTTATGTGTAGAAACAAAAGTTCTGGAATGACCTGAAACTCCACGGAACATATTCTTAGAAAATATTAAAAATATTGGCAAAAGAATCAAGGCCAGGGGGCCCACCACGTGTCCACGAGGGTGGGGGCGCGCCTGCCCCCCTGGGCGCGCCCCCCTGCCTCGTGGGCCCCCTGTTGCTCCGCCGACCTCAACTCCAACTCCATATATTCGTGTTCGGGGAGAAAAAATCAGAGAGAAGGATTCATCGCGTTTTCCGATACGGAGCCGCCGCCAAGCCCTAAAACCTCTCGGGAGGGCTGATCTGGAGTCCGTTTGGGGCTCCGGAGAGGGGGATTCATCACCGTCGTCATCATCAACCATCCTCCATCACCAATTTCATGATGCTCACCACCGTGCGTGAGTAATTCCATCGTAGGCTTGCTGGACGGTGATGGGTTGGATGAGATTTATCATGTAATCGAGTTAGTTTTGTTAGGGTTCGATCCCTAGTATCTACTATGTTCTGATATTGATGTTGCTATGACTTTGCTATGCCTAATGCTTGTCACTAGGGCCCGAGTGCCATGATTTCAGATCTGAACCAATTATGTTTTCATGAATATATGTGAGTTCTTGATCCTATCTTGCAAGTCTATAGTCACCTACTATGTGTTATGATCCGGCAACCCCGAAGTGGCAATAATCGGGACCACTTGCGGTGATGACCATAGTTTGAGGAGTTCATGTATTCACTATGTGTTAACGCTTTGGTCCGGTACTCTATTAAAAGGAGGCCTTAATATCCCTTAGTTTCCGTTAGGACCCCGCTGCCACAGGGAGGGTAGGACAAAAGATGTCATGCAAGTTCTTTTCCATAAGCACGTATGACTTTATTCGGAATACATGCCTACATTACATTGATGAATTGGAGATAGTTCTGTGTCACCCTATGTTATGATTGTTACATGATGAACCGCATCCGGCATAATTCTCCATCACCGATCCAACGCCTACAAGCTTTTCATATATTGTTCTCCGCTTATTTACTTTTCCGTTGCTACTGTTACAATCACTACAAACCCCAAAAATCTTACTTTTGCTACCGGTACCGTTACTTCCATACTACTTTGCTACTAAATACTTTGCTGCAGATACTAAGTTATCCAGGTGTGGTTGAATTGACAACTCAACTGCTAATATTTGAACATATTGCTGAAAATGACAGGACTTTGCATGCTTCTAAAAGGAAGAAAAAGAAAAATGATAGGACTTTGCATGCTTCTGGTGAACATATTGCTGAACCACCTGAGAATCCTAATGATATTTCTATTTCTGATGCTGAAACACAATCTGGTAATGAACATGAACCTAGTGATAATGTTAATGATGATGTTCATGATGATGCCCAACCTAGTAATGATAATGGTGTAGAAATTGAACCTGCTGTTGATCTTGATAACCCACAATCAAAGAATCAATGTTATGATAAGAGAGACTTTGTTGCTAGGAAGCACGGTAAAGAAAGGGAGCCATGGGTTCAGAAACCCATGCCTTTTCCTCCTAAACCATCCAAGAAAAAGGATGATGAGGATTTTGAGCGCTTTGCTGAAATGATTAGACCTATCTTTTTGTATATGCGATTAACGATATGCTCAAAATGAATCCTTATGCTAAGTATATGAAAGAAATTGTTACTAATAAAAGAAAGATACCGGAAGCTGAAATTTCCACCATGCTTGCTAATTATACTTTTAAGGGTGGAATACCTAAGAAACTAGGAGATCTAGGAGTACCAACTATACCATGCTCCATTAAAAGAAACTATGTTAAAACTGCCTTATGTGATCTTGGAGCCGGTGTTAGTGTTATGCCTCTCTCTTTATATCGTAGACTTGACTTGAATAAGTTTAAACCTACTGAAATATCTTTGCAAATGGCTGATAAATCAACTGCTATACCTGTCGGTATTTGTGAGAATGTGCCTGTTGTGGTTGCAAACGTTACTATTTTAACGGACTTTGTTATTCTTGATATTCCCGAGGACGATAATATGTCTATTATTCTTGGAAGACCTTTTTTGAATACTGCAGGGGCTGTTATTGATTGCAACAAAGGCAATGTCACTTTTCATGTTAATTGTAATGAGCATATGGTACACTTTCCGAGGAAACAACCTCAGGTCCACAGTATCAATTCTATTGGAAAAATTCATCGATTATTTTTAGAGGTTTTGAATTTCCTCTTCCTACTGTCAGGAAGAAATATGATATTCTTATTATTGGGGATGTGCATATCCACGTTGAGGTAACATAGTGTTATTCGAAATTTCTCCGGTTTCATGCGATTCGGAATGAGTTTGTTAACAAGACATGATCAACCTTGTTAGTGGATTCCTTTTGATGAGCATGAGATGGATGAAGTTAGAAAGCACAACCTTCTGTACCCTACTTTTACTTTCTGTTATTTAGTTGAAATAAAGTAAAAATAGTATTTTTCTGTCTGTTTTCTGATTTATCCGTGCAATATAAAAATACCCCGAAAATAAAAGTTCTCCAAATGCCCTGCCAATTTAATATGATTTTTTCTGGAATATTTGAGAATATCTGGCACTGAGAACACATCAGGGGGAGATGGCACCTGGCCACGAGGGTCCAGGGCGCGCCCACCCCCCTGGCGCGCCCCCCTGCCTCGTGGGCCCACGGTGGCCCCCCTCCACTTATGCCAGCCACCACACACTTCTTCTTCCTCCCAAAAAAATCACCATCTAGCTCAAGCACGAGTTCTAGCTCATTTTGCTGCGATTTTCGATCTCCTTGCTCAAAGCACATCTCACAAAACTGCTTTGGGGATTGTTCCTTGGTATGTGACTCCTCCATTGGTCCAATTAGTTTTTGTTCTATTACTTTATTCATTGCAAATTTGTGCTGCCTAGGTGACCATGTTCTTGAGCTTGCATGTCAAATTTATATGGTTCCAAGTAGTTCTAATGCATGATATAGGCTCTAGGCACTTGTAGGAGTAGTTGCTATCAATTTTGTTGAGTTTGGTTTACTTTTATTTGAGGTTACTAAAAATTTCAGAATTTTTTCAGAGGAAAAAATATGCTTAGGAAAATGTACCAAGGTGGTTCTTCAAGGAAACAAGGACCCAGGCTTGCAATGCGTGATGCTGACGATGAACCACCAAGGAACGCTCCAGTGCGGCCTTGTGAATGGCCTTCAGAGGACTTTATGGATCGAGCGGGAATCAAGGAAGAATTTAACGCATATTTGCGTAACGCCGATCTTGTGAGCTTCGAGGAAGAAAAGTGCCGTCAGTACCACTTTCTCACTAGTTCCTTTGTGAGGAGGTTTAAATTTTCATCTTCACGCAATTCTCAAATTGTCCTGTTTGATCTTTATGAAAAATCTTATACTATGGACTTAGAAGATTTTACCACTGCTAGCAAACTACCATAATGGGGTAGTGCTAGTGAACCTGGCAAATCTGAATTTAGAGATTTTCTTGCTAGCATAACTGTGGGGGAATCTAGAGATATAGCACAAGCTACCATAGGGAGCATTCATTTTCCTGCTATACATTATTTTGCTCTCTTTATAGTTAGGTGCATAAATGGTAAAGATGAAGCATGTCATATGTGTGTCCCTGACCTTAGTATTCTTAGGAGTGCTGTGTTAGGAGACAAATCTTATAATTTGGGAGCCATTGTTGCGTGTAGGTTGCACCATAATAGATTTAATGGAGATTTCTTTTGTGGAATTTATGCAACCCGCTTAGCTGATTTTCTTGGTGTAACCATACGTGATGATGATATTGAGTTGCCTCCAGCTTATTTGGATTATGAGGCTATGGTTCGTCATCATTTTGTTGAGAGGAACAATCAGTTCCTCCAGTACCGACTAATCTTTGACAGACGACGCACCTATAACGTCGCTCTCCCTGCTTCTACCTTCTTTGACTTTCAGGCAAAGGGGAGATATTAGATAACCAGAGATGAGGTAGATGAGTATAAGAGGAGGGCTGAGATAGCTCGCCTCCAAGCTGCAGCCCATGATGCAATGACTGCTGCATCATAGTACGACCCCAGCTACAGCTTTGGATATCCGCCAGGCCAGCCGTGGCTATACACCAACTTAGGCCAAAAGCCTAAACTTGGGGGAGTACGTATTTCCCACCGACATTACATTTATGTTCGCACACTCATTGCTAGATGTCGGTGCTCATACTCTTTCACTGTAATATCCATGCTAGATTATTTTCCTTTTTATGCTTTCTTCTTGTGTGTTTGAAAAACATTAAGAAAAAAATAGTAGTAGCTTTTAGCTAGTTTACTTTTCTTGCTGTAGTAGTAATAATTAAAAGAAAACCCAAAAATATTTCATGTTCTTCTTTTTCTTGTTGGGAGCTTTCCCGTGTAAATAGTTTTATTTCTTTTCTTTTCTTTGGGGGTCGATAGGAGAAGACCATGATTAAATTATTGAAGTGGCTCTTATATGCATTATTGTTGATTTAACCAAAGAGCCCATATTGCCTTGTCTTCTCCTGTTTATTGAATGCTCGCAGATTCCAGCTTAGTCACATGCACGTGCACTATTATTATTATTCACATCGTTCGGTCATGCAAGTGAAAGGGAATAATGACGATATATGATGGACTGACTGAGATTAGAGAAGCTGGTATGAACTCGACCTCTCTTGTTTTTGTAAATATGATTAGTTCATCGTTCCTGATTCAGCCTATTATGAATAAACATGTTTGCAATGACAATTAAAGATTATAGTTGCCTATGCCATGCTTAATTAGCTAGGAGTTTATAATGGTTTACCTTGCGTGCCAACATGCTATTAAAATGGTTGTGATGTGGTATGATGGGGTGGTATCCTCCTTTGAATGATTCACGTGACTTGACTTGGCACATGTTCACACATGTAGTTGAAACAAATCAACATAGCCCTCATGATATTTATGTTCATGGTGGATTATATCCTACTCATGCTTGCACTCAGTGTATATTAATTTTAATGCATGTTCATGACTGTTGTCGCTCTCTAATTGGTTGCTTCCCAGTCTTTTGCTAGCCTTCACTTGTACTAAGCGGGAATACTGCATGTGCATCCAATCCCTTAAACCCCAAAGTTATTCCATATGAGTCCACTATACCTTCCTATATGCGGTATCTACCTGCCGTTCCAAGTAAATTTGTATGTGCCAAACTCTAAACCTTCAAATGAAATTCTGCTTTGTATGCTCGAATAGCTCATGTATCAACTAGGGCTGTCCTTATCTTCCATGTTAGGCGGGTTATTCTCAAGAGGAGTGGACTCCGCTCCTCACTCACGAGAAAATGGCTGGTCATCGGGATGCCCAGTCCCATGCTTTATGCAAACTAAATCAAAATAATTGCAAACAAAACTCCCCCGGGGCTGTTGCTAGTTGGAGGCACTCGTTGTTTCAAGCAAGCCATGGATTGATGCTTGCTGGTGGAGGGGGAGTATAAACTTTACCATTCTGTTTGGGAACCGCCTATAATGTGTGTAGCATGGAAGATATCGCCATCTCTTGGTTGTTATGTTGACAATGAAAGTATGCCGCTCAAAATCTTATTTATCTCTGCTTTAAAATCGAGCTCTGGCACCTCTACAAATCCCTGCTTCCCTCTGCGAAGGGCCTATCTATTTACTTTCATGTTGAGTCATCACCCTCTTATTAAAAAGCACTAGCTGGAGAGCAATGCTGTCATTTGCATTCATTACTATTAATTTATACTGGGTATGACTGGATCTCTTTTACCATGAATTACAATGTCTAGTTAGTCCTTGGTCTTTATAGGTGCTCTGCATTTATGTTTTACGGTCTCAGAAAGGGCTAGCAAGATACCATCTTATTATATTATATCATGATTGTTTTGAGAAAGTGTTGTCATCCGAGATTTATTATTATTGCTCGCTAGTTGATTATGCCATTGACATGAGTAAACATGAGACCTAAGAGTTATTGTGAATGTGGTTAGTCATAATCTTTGCTGAAAACTTGAATGCTGGCTTTACATATTTACAACAACAAGAGAAACAGAGTTTGTAAATTTTTTTCTTTTTCACTTTCAGTTTGTCAACTGAATTGCTTGAGGACAAGCAAAGGTTTAAGCTTGGGGGAGTTGATACATCTCTGTCGTATCTACCTTTCCAAACACTTTTGCCCTTGTTTTGGACTCTAACTTGCATGATTTGAATGGAACTAACCCGGATTGATGTTGTTTTCAGCAGAATTGCCATGGTGTTATTTATGTGAAGAAACAAAAGTTCTCGGAATGACCCGAAACTCCACGGAATATATTTTTGGAAAATATTAAAAATATTGGCGAAAGAATCAAGGCCAGGGGGCCCACCACCTGTCCACGAGGGTGGGGGCGCGCCTGCCCCCCTCGGCGCGCCCCCCTGCCTCGTGGGCCCTCTGTTGCTCCACTGACCTCAACTCCAACTCCATATATTCGTATTCAGGGAGAAAAAAATCAGAGAGAAGGATTCATCGCGTTTTACGATACAGAGCCTTCGCCAAGCCCTAAAACCTCTCGGGAGGACTGATCTGGAGTCCGTTCGGGGCTCCGGAGAGGGGAATCCGACGCCATCGTCATCATCAACCATCCTCCATCACCAATTTCATGATGCTCACCGCCGTGCGGGAGTAATTCCATCGTAGGCTTGCTGGACGGTGATGGGTTGGATGAGATTTATCATGTAATTGAGTTAGTTTTGTTAGGGTTTGATCCCTAGTATCCACTATGTTCTGAGATTGGTGTTGCTATGACTTTGCTATGCTTAATGCTTGTCACTAGGGCCCGAGTGCCATGATTTCAGATCTGAACCTATTATGCTTTCATGAATATATGTGAGTTCTTGCCTATCTTGCAAGTCTATAGTCACCTACTATGTGTTATGATCCGGCAACCCGAAGTGACAATAATCGGGACCACTCGCGGTGATGACCATAGTTTGAGGAGTTCATGTATTCACTATGTGTTAATGCTTTGGTCCGGTACTCTATTAAAAGGAGGCCTTAATATCCCTTAGTTTCCGTTAGGACCCCGGTGCCACGGGAGGGTAGGACAAAAGATGTCATGCAAGTTCTTTTCCATAAGCACGTATGACTATATTCGGAATACATGCCTATATTACATTGATGAATTGGAGCTAGTTCTGTGTCACCCTATGTTATGACTGTTACATGATGAACCGCATCCGGCATAATTCTCCATCATCGATCCAATGCCTACGAGCTTTTCATATATTGTTCTCTGCTTATTTACTTTTCCGTTGCTACTATTACAATCACTACAAAACCCAAAAATATTACTTTTGCTACGTTACTGTTACTTCCATACTACTTTGCTACTAAATACTTTGCTGCAGATACTAAGTTATCCAGGTGTGGTTGAATTGACAACTCAACTGCTAATATTTGAGAATATTCTTTGAATCCCCTTGTGCCGAATCAATAAATTTGGGTTGAATACTCTACCCTCGAAAATTGTTGCGATCCCCTATACTTGTGGGTTATCAAGACTATTTTCTGGCGCCGTTGCTGGGGAGCATAGCTCTATTCTTTGATTCACTTGGGATTTATACCAGCTGGTCACTATGAGGAACTTGAAAGACGAGAAAACAAAAATGTATCCCTCAACTACGAGGGGAGGTAAGGAATTGCCATCTAGCTCTGCACTTGATTCACCTTCTGTTCTGAGTAAGCTTGCGACACCTAAACCTGCTTCTGCTATTAATTCTGATATGTCGCATGTTATCGATGATGCCACTTCTGCTATGCATGATACTTATGATGAAACTACTTCTATGCTTGATACTACTGTGCCACTTAGTGAATTTCTTGATGAACAACTTGCTAGGGCTAGAGAGAATGAAATTATTGAAACTGATAATATTGATGATAGTGATGATGAAGACTCTCCCCCTAATAAATATGAATTGCCTATTGTGCCTGAGGGCTATGTTATGGATGAAGAAGCTGCTAGAGCTATTTTTGCTTGCAATTATAGATATGATCTTAAGAAGTTATTAGCTAAATGGAAGCATCAATCTCTTAATGCTAGAATGAAACCTGACCCTGCTTTTGCTACTTCACCTATCTGTGTTGCTGATAAGGATTATGAATTCTCTGTTGATCCTGAGATAATTACTTTGGTTGAATCTGATCCTTTCTATGGCTATGAATCTGAAACTGTTGTGGCACATCTTACTAAATTAAATGATATAGCCACCCTGTTCACTAATGATGAGAGAACTCGCTACTTTTATATCCTTAAAATATTTCCGTTCTCATTAAAGGGTGATGCTAATATATGGTTTAATTCTCTTGATCCTGGTTGTGTGCGTAGTCCCCATGATATGATTTATTACTTCTCTGCTAAATATTTCCCTGCTCATAAGAAACAAGCTGCTTTAAGGGATATATATATAATTTTGTGCAAATTGAAGAAGAGAGTCTCCCACAAGCTTGGGGGAGGCTTCTACAATTACTTAATGCTTTGCCTGATCATCCTCTTAAGAAAAATGAAATACTTGATATCTTTTATAATGGACTAATGGACTAACCGATGCTTCCAGAGATTACCTGGATAGTTGTGCTGGTTCTGTTTTCAGGGAAAGAACACCGGATGAAGCTGAAATTCTATTGAATAATATGTTGACTAATGAAAATAATTGGACACTTCCTGAGCCAGCTCATGAGCCTATTCTTAAACCAACTCCGAAGAAAAGAGGTGTTCTATTTCTCAGTCCTGAAGATATGCAAGAGGCAAAGAAATCTATGAAAGAAAAATGTATTAAAGCTGAAGATGTTAAGAATTTACCTCCTATTGAAGAAATACATGGTCTTAATTTACCGCCTATTGAAGAAATATATGGTCTTAATCCATCATCTATTGAAGAAACACATGGTCTTGATAACCCGACACAGGTAGTAAAGGTAAATTCTCTCTATAGATATGATAAAGATGAAATCCCTCCTACTAAGTTTGCTAGCCAATGTTTGGATGAGTTTGATAACTTTATGGTTGAGCAAGAAGACTTCAATGCTTATTTTGGTAGACAATTGAAACAAAATGCTTATATGATTGAACACTTGGGTGATTATATGTCTAGAGTTAAAGGTGAACTTAAACTCATTAGTAAACATGCTTCTATGGTTACCACTCAAGTAGAACAAGTACTTAAAGATCAAAATGATTTGCTCAATGAATTAAATAGTAAGAATAATTACTATGTTGTTAGAGTGGCTACTATAACTGGTAAAATGACTCAGGAACCTTTGTATCCTGAAGGCCACCCTAAGAGAATTGAGCAGGATTCTCAGAGAAATAATATAGATGCACCCAGTCCTTCCAAAAGGAAGAAAAATAAAAATGATAGGACTTTGCATGCTTCTAGTGAACATATTGCTGAACCACCTGAGAATCCTAATGATATTTCTATTTCTGATGCTGAAACACAATCTGGTAATGAACATGAACCTAGTGATAATGTTAATGATGATGTTCATGATGATGCCCAACCTAGTAATGATAATGATGTAGAAATTGAACCTTCTGATGATCTTGATAACCCACAATCAGAGAATCAACGTTATGATAAGAGAGACTTTGTTGCTAGGAAGCACGGTAAAGAAAGGGAGCCATGGGTTCAGAAACCCATGCCTTTTCCTCCTAAACCATCCAAGAAAAAGGATGATGAGGATTTTGAGCGCTTTGCTGAAATGATTAGACCTATCTTTTTGCGTATGCGATTAACTGATATGATCAAAATGAATCCTTATGCTAAGTATATGAAAGAAATTGTTACTGATAAAAGAAAGATACCGGAAGATGAAATTTCCACCATGCTTGCTAATTATACTTTTAAGGGTGGAATACCTAAGAAACTAGGAGATCTAGGAGTACCAACTATACCATGCTCCATTAAAAGAAACTATGTTAAAACTGCCTTATGTGATCTTGGAGCCGGTGTTAGTGTTATGCCTCTCTCTTTATATCGTAGACTTGACTTGAATAAGTTGACACCTACTAAAATATCTCTGCAATGGCTGATAAATCAACTGCTATACCTGTCGGTATTTGTGAGGATGTGCCTGTTGTGGTTGCAAATGTTACTATTTTAACAGGCTTTGTTATTCTTGATATTCCCGAGGACGATAGTATGTCTATTATTCTTGGAAGACCTTTTTTTAATACTGCGGGGGCTGTTATTGATTGCAACAAAGGCAATGTCACTTTTCATGTTAATGGTAATGAGCATAAGGTACACTTTCCGAGGAAATAACCCAGGTCCATAGTATCAATTCTATTGGAAAAATTCCATCGATTATTTTTGGAGGTTTTGAATTTCCTCTTCCTACTGTCAAGAAAAATATGATATTCTTATTATTGGGGATGTGCATATCCCCGTTGAGGTAACATAGTGTTATTCGAAATTTCTCCGGTTTCATGCGATTCGGAATGAGTTTGTTAACAAGACATGATCAACCTTGTTAGTGGATTCCTTTTGATGAGCATGAGATGGATGAAGTTAGAAAGCACAACCTTCTGTACCCTACTTTTACTTTCTGTTATTTAGTTGAAATAAAGTAAAAATAGTATTTTTCTGTCTATTTTCTGATTTATCCGTGCAATATAAAAATACCCCGAAAATAAAAGTTCTCCAAATGCCCTGCCAATTTAATATGATTTTTATGGAATATTTGAGAATATCTGGCACTGAGAACACATCAGGGGGAGCTGGCACTGCCACGAGGTCCAGGCGCGCCACCCAGGCGCGCCCCCTGCCTCGTGGGCCCATGGTGGCCCCCCTCCACTTATGCCAGCCACCACACACTTCTTCTTCCTCCCAAAAAAAATCACCATCCAGCTCAAGCACGAGTTCTAGCTCATTTTGCTGTGATTTTCGATCTCCTTGCTCAAAGCTCCTCTCACAAAACTGCTTTGGGGGATTGTTCCTTGGTATGTGACTCCTCCATTGGTCCAATTAGTTTTTGTTCTATTGCTTTATTCATTGCAAATTTGTGCTGCCTAGGTGACCATGTTCTTGAGCTTGCATGTCAAATTTATATGGTTCCAAGTAGTTCTAATGCATGATATAGGATCTAGGCACTTGTAGAAGTAGTTGCTATCAATTTTGTTGAGTTTGGTTTACTTTTATTTGAGGTTACTAAAAAATTTAGAATTTTTTCAGAGGAAAAAATATGCTTAGGAAAATGTACCAAGGTGGTTCTTCAAGGAAACAAGGACACAGGCTTGCAATGCGTGATGCTGACGATGAACCACCAAGGAACGCTCCAGTGCGGCCTTGTGAATGGCCTTCAGAGGACTTTGTGGATCGAGCGGGAATCAAGGAAGAATTTAACGCATATTTGCGTAACGCCGATCTTGTGAGCTTCGAGGAAGAAAAGTGCCGCTAGTACCACTATGTCACATCCATAGATCTGGTTTGCACTAGGCTAGCCCTTTATGTGTGCATCATGTTTAAAATTTCTTAGAAACTTGAAATGGGGATGACAGAACCCCCAGCACCCCCCTGAAATCAACTAAGGTTTACTAAAAATATTTTCAATGAACCAGAAATGCCCTTCTAAAAAGTTCACCCTTTTTGTCTTGGGTTAGAACCTCTGGCAAAATTGGTGCACAATTTTCTAGGTCAACAGAAGGTCATTGAATTAAAACATATGTAAATTGCATTTGGGCATTTAAATGCTAGTAAATATTTTAAATGCTCAAATAATTCTGGAAATAAGTGAGGGTTGTTAGAGATATTCTAAACAGAGCCTCTGATTATTTTCAGGATTTTTAGAAGTGCCTAACTAATTTTAATAAAGCCACAAACTTGCAGAAAAATAGAAAAGGAAAATAGAATAAAAGAGAGCAGGAGGAAACTAACTCGCACCACCAACTGCCCACTGGCGGCCCAAAGATCATGCTGGCCCATGCCACCACCGCTTCGTCCCCGCCAGTGGTAGGGAGGTGACGCCGGCGAAGCGAGTCGCCACGGCGCCAAAGAGCTTGCCGCCAGCAGGCTGACCTCAGGCAGGCTCCACGTTGCCGCCCCGACCCCGTGGACACCTCACTCGCCCCCTACCTCTCTCCCTCGCTCCCCCGCACCATGGCCGACGCACCTGCCGTTGCACCGCCGACGTAGTTGCGTTCTCCGTCGTCCCCACGCCGAGCCACCGTGTCCAGAAGCTCTACCGTCGTCATCTCCTCCTAGCAAGCCGAGCCCCGAGCGCTCGCTTGCCCCGCAGCCCCTGCAACAACCTCGCCCGACTCCGCCATCGCCGGAGATCCCCTTCGTCGTCACCGCCGCGTCAGCTCGTCCTCGACCTCGCCGTCTACTCCTACGTGATCGCCGTGAGCTGCTGCACTTCCCCATCCTCTCCGTTCCTTCCCTCGAGCACCATAGCGACTGCACGAGGCTTCACCGCATGCGCCGCCGCAGAGCTCGTCACCAACGATGCTCCGGCCACCCACTGGCCACACCACCATGTCCAACGCACTCACCGCACTCGCAGGAACCCGTAGCACCACTCCACGCGCCTCACCGTGCCCCGTAGCTTCGGGTTCGTCTTCACCCGACTCCGGCGACCGCCAAGGTCGTCGCCGGCGACGTCTCTGGCAACCCCGAGCCCAACCACCGCCACCAAATGTTGTGGCTTGCTCCCAGCTACCAGTAGATGGTCTCCGCCGACCATTTGGTCGCCGGAGCGCGAATTTCCACTTCCTCCGCCGCGTCTGGCCTCGCCGGCGGCTAAACACCGGCGGGTTTGACCGTTGACCTCGACTGGGTGGGCCCAGGTTGACTCCCCCTGAGTCTATGACACGTGGGGCCCGCTCTGCTAATTAACTCAGATTAGTACTAACTAAATTTAGTTAGTTTAAATAACTGCTGACACGCGGGACCCACTGGTCAGGTTGACCTGGACGTCCCCTTTGACCACTCATCACCCTGACGCACTGCTGACGCAATAACTAATTGCTGGAGTTATTCTTATACAAGAAATTCCAGAAAATAGCCAAAACCTCTAAAAATCATAGAAAATCAACCGTAGCTCCAAATCAAACAAATTATATATGAAAAATGATCAGAAAAATCCAATCTATCCATCTGTAATGGTTTCATGCGTGGTAGAGCAACCTAACCTTGCTGTTTAGATGAAACATGATAATGCACTTATATGAGTGTCTAGTTTAGGCTTGTATTTGAATCTTTGATTCAAATAAGCTCAAACCACCCTGGTTTTAGTTGCATTAGCCCAACACACAGAATATTGACATGTCATGATCATGCATCATATTGTGCATTGCATTGATTGTGTTTCCTTCTTTATTGCCGGAAGTTGTCCCCTCTCGATAGACGTGGTTTCGACGATGAGTTCGATGACACCGATGAAGAGTTATATCATCTTCAGAAGTGCCAGGCAAGCAAAACCCCCTTGTTCATTCTGATACAATCCCACTCTCTCGCTCCTGCTCTCTTTTATTGCATTAGGACAACAACAATTCATTTGTTACTTGCTGCGGTAGTTGAACCCCTTTATCCTCTGCATGACCTGTCATTGCCACAAGAATAGATGAAACCCACTAGCATGAGTAGGAGTTGTTTGAGCCTGATGTGCCTACTCATTCATGCTTGTTTGTCATGCCTGCTCTTGCTTAGAGTTGAGTCAGTCCGATTCATCGGGAATGAATTGGAATGGTGATGAACATGTCCTACTGTGTGTGAGCTAAGTGTGTGAACACGATTTGGTAAAGGTAACTATGAGAGGCCATGTAGGAGTACATGGTGGGTTGTCTCATTGAAACCGTCCTCAGGAACTGAGTTCTGTGTTTGTGATCCATGAACAGTTACTACCACACATTGGGATCCTTAATTGACTCTCTCGGCTTCTTAACCACCCTTGTTCTCTGTCCAGGAGTTGCAACTAGTTTCTGGTGTTTGTAGGATATGTGTTGGAGGCCGTGCGTAGCGCTGACCCTAGGGGTGGGCTATGATGCGGTAGATACACCGTGGCACGGTGTATCGGGCGCCCGTTTGGTGTCTCGGGAACCCTGCTCACATCGTTCGGGGCCATATGTGGAAACCTCGGCCGGACTCCCTGGGGATGGAACCTGAATAGGCGATAAACCTGGACTAGAGACTTGAGTGTTTAGGTAGGACGTGGCCGAAACCCTCGTTGGGCTTCCGCTTGAAGGTTGCCGAGTACATGTCGTGTAAACGGCGGTAAGTGGTGAGAGCGTGTGTGAAGAAGTACACCCCTGTAGGGTTAACATCATCTATTCGAATAGCCGTGTCCGCGGTAAAGGACTTCTGGGTTGCCTATAACAGTTCATAGACAAGTGAAAGTGGATACTCTAAAATACGCAAGATAAGCGTGAGTGCTATGGATGGCGTTCTCGTAGGTAGACGAGAGCGGATCCATAGTGGTGTATTGATTGGTGAATATGTGGACTCGTGTGCGCCACCTCAAAAGAGTTACTTGCAGTCATGGTTCAGGATAGCCACCGAGTCAAAGCTGGCTTGCTGCAGTTAAACTCCACCACCCCTTTATTGATACTGATGCATATGTAGCTAGTTCTGATGTAAGTCTTGCTGGGTACATTTGTACTCACATTTGCCTATTTTATGTTTTGCAGAGAGATGTCAGTCTTGCTAGTAGTTCCGTGTGGACTTTGACGTTTAGCTTGATACCTCAGCTACGATCTTGTGCCCTCGGCAGGATCTGGTAGATAGTTGGGTTTCTCAGCCTTTTTCATTTGTAGATGTCTGTACTCAGACATGTTAAGCTTCCGCATGTGCTTGTGGCTTGTATGCTCTGAATGCTGGATCGAGAGACCCATGTTTGTAATATCTCGCTCCTCGGAGCCTATTGAATAAAATACTTGAGTCGTAGAGTTATGTTGTGATGCCATGTTGTATTTACACATATCGAGCATATTGTGTGTATGATTGAAATGCTTGGTATGTGTGGGATCCGACAGCCTAGTTGTTTATCCTTGGTAGCCTCTCTTATGGGGAAATGTAGTCTTGTGCTTCCATGAGCCATAGTAGTCCGCTTCAGCCCGGTTCACCGAGTCCTGCTAGCCCAAAGACTACTGCTCCGAACCCTTGATCGGACGGCATGTGATTCACTTCGTTCGTGTCTGTCCTTCGGGAAATGTCATGCGGTGATATCCGAGTCCTGCCTAGCTCTACATGCCTGGTTCCCGGAGTCCTGTTAGCCCAGTGCTACAGCCCGGATTCACACGTTGCTGACCGACATGCTCGATGTTGCTTCATGTATGCCTGTCCTTATAAGTTAGTGCCACTTTGGGTTCACGACTAGTCATGTCGGCCCGGGTTCTCTGTCATATGGATGCTAGAGACACTATCATATACGTGAGCCAAAAGGCGTAAACGGTCCCGGGCCATGGTTAGGCGACACCCATGGGAATACCGTGCGTGAGGCCGCAAAGTGATATGAGGTGTTACCGGCTAGATCAATGTGACTTGGAATCGGGGTCCTGACACACTAGCTCACTAGTTCCTTTGTGAGGAGGTTTGAATTTTCATCTTCACGCAATTCTCAAACTGTCCTGTTTGATCTTTATGAAAAATCTTATACTATGGACTTAGAGGATATTACCACTGCTTGCAAACTTCCACAATGGGGTAGTGCTAGTGAACCTCGCAAATCTAAATTTAGAGATTTTCTTGCTAGCATAACTGTGGGGGAATCTTGAGATATAGCACAAGCTACCATAGGGAGCATTCATTTTCCTGCTATACATTATTTTTCTCTCTTTATAGTTAGGTGCATAAATGGTAAAGATGAAGCATGTCATATGTGTGTCCCTCACCTTAGTATTCTTAGGAGTGCTATGTTAGGACATAAATCTTATAATTTGGGAGCCATTGTTGCGTGTAGGTTGCATCATAATAGATTTAATGGAGATTTCTTTGGTGGAATTTATGCAACCCGCTAAGTTGATTTTCTTGGTGTAACCATACGTGATGATGATATTGAGTTGCCTCCTGCTTATTTGGATTATGAGGCTATGGTTCATCATCATTTTGTTGAGAGGAACGATCAGTTCCTCCAGTACCGACTTATCTTTGACAGACGACGCACCTATAACATCGCTCTCCCTGCTTCTACCTTCTTTGACTTTCAGGCAAAGGGGAGATATTACATAACCAGAGAGGAGGCAGATGAGTATAAGAGGAGGGCTGAGATAGCTCGCCTCCAAGCTGCAGCCCATGATGCAATGACTGTTGCATCACAGTACGACCCCGGCTACAACTTTGGATATCCGCCAGGCCAGCCGTGGCTATACACCAACTTAGGCCAAAAGCCTAAACTTGGGGGAGTATGTATTTCCCACCGACATTACATTTATGTTCGCACACTCATTGCTAGATGTTGGTGCTCATACTCTTTCACTGTAATATCCGTGCTAGATTATTTTCCTTTTTATGCTTTCTTCTTGTGTGTTTGAAAAACCTTAAGAAAAAAATAGTAGTAGCTTTTAGCTAGTTTACTTTTCTTGCTGTAGTAGTAATACTTAAAAGAAAACCCAAAAATATTTCCTGTTCTTCTTTTGCTTGTTGGGAGCTTTCCTGTGTAAATAGTTTTATTTCTTTTCTTTTCTTTGGGGGTCGATAGGAGAAGACCATGATTAAATTGTTGAAGTGGCTCTTATATGCATTATTGTTGAATTAACCAAAGAGCCCATATTGCCTTGTCTTCTCCTGTTTATTAAACGCTCGCAGATTCCAGCTTAGTCCAATGCACGTGCACTATTATTATTATTCACATCGTTCGGTCGTGCAAGTGAAAGGCAATAATGACGATATATGATGGACTGATTGAGATGAGAGAAGCTGGTATGAACTCGACCTCTCTTATTTTTGTAAATATGATTAGTTCATCGTTCCTGATTCAGCCTATTATGAATAAACATGTTTGCAATGACAATTAGAGATTATAGTTGCTTATGCCATGCTTAATTAGCTAGGAGTTTATAATGGTTTACCTTGCGTGCCAACATGCTATTAAAATGGTTGTGATGTGGTATGATGGGGTGGTATCCTCCTTTGAATGATTCAAGTGACTTGACTTGGCACATGTTCACACATGTAGTTGAAACAAATCAACATAGCCTTCATGATATTTATGTTCATGGTGGATTATATCCTACTCATGCTTGCACTCAGTGTATATTAATTTTAGGCATGTTCATGACTGTTGTCGCTCTCTAGTTGGTCGCTTCCCAGTCTTTTGCTAGCCTTCACTTGTACTTAGCGGGAATACTACTTGTGCATCCAATCCCTTAAACCCCAAAGTTATTCCATATGAGTCCACTATACCTTCCTATATGCGGTGTCTACCTACCGTTCCAAGTAAATTTGTATGTGCCAAACTCTAAACCTTCAAATGAAATTCTGTTTTGTATGCTCGAATAGCTCATGTATCAACTAGGGATGTCCTTATCTTCCATGTTAGGCAGGTTATTCTCAAGAGGAGTGGACTCCGCTCCTCACTCACGAGAAAATGGCTGGTCATCCGGATGCCCTGTCCCATGCTTTATGCAAACTAAATCAAAATAATTGCAAACAAAACTCCCCCGGGGCTGTTGCTAGTTGGAGGCACTCGTTGTTTCAAGCAAGCCATGGATTGATGCTTGTTGGTGGAGGGGGAGTATAAACTTTACCATTCTGTTTGGGAACCTCCTATAATGTGTGTAGCATGGAAGATATCGCCATCTCTTGGTTGTTATGTTGACAATGAAAGTATGCCGCTCAAAATCTTATTTATCTCTGCTTTAAAATCGAGCTCTGGCACCTCTACAAATCCCTGCTTCCCTCTGCGAAGGGCCTATCTATTTACTTTCATGTTGAGTCATCACCCTCTTATTAAAAAGCACTAGCTGGAGAGCACTGCTATCATTTGCATTCATTTCTATTAATTTATACTGGGTATGACAATGACTGGATCTTTTTTACCATGAATTACAATGTCTAGTCAGTCCTAGACCTTTAAAGGTGCTCTGCATTTATGTTTTGCGGTCTCAGAAAGGGCTAGCGAGATACCATCTTATTATATTATATCGTGATTGTTTTGAGAAAGTGTTGTCATCCGAGATTTATTATTATTGCTCGCTAGTTTATTATGCCATTGACATGAGTAAACATGAGACCTAAGAGTTATTGTGAATGTGGTTAGTCATAATCTTTGCTGAAAACTTGAATGCTGGCTTTACATATTTACAACAACAAGAGAAACGGAGTTTGTAAAAGTTTTTCTTTTTCACTTTTAGTTTGTCAACTGAATTGCTTGAGGACAAGCAAAGGTTTAAGCTTGGGGGAGTTGATACATCTCCGTCGTATCTACTTTTCCAAACACTTTTGCCCTTGTTTTGGACTCTAACTTGCATGATTCGAATGGAACTAACCCGGACTGACGATGTTTTCAGCAGAATTGCCATGGTGTTATTTATGTGAAGAAACAAAAGTTCTCGGAATGACCCGAAACTCCACGGAACATATTTTTGGAAAATATTAAAAATATTGGCGAAAGAATCAAGGCCAGGGGCCCACCACCTGTCCACGAGGGTGGGGGCGCGCCCCCTGCCTCATGGGCCCCCTGTTGCTCCACCGACCTCAACTCCAACTCCATATATTCGTGTTCGGGGAGAAAAAAATCAGAGAGAAGGATTCATTGCGTTTTACGATACGGAGCTGCCGCCAGGCCCTAAAACCTCTCGGGAGGGCTGATCTGGATTCTGTTCGGGGTTCCGGAGAGGGGAATCCGTCGCCATCGTCATCATCAACCATCCTCCATCACCAATTTCATGATGCTCACCGCCGCGCGTGAGTAATTCCATCGTAGGCTTGCTGGACGGTGATGGGTTGGATGAGATTTATCATGTAATCGAGTTAGTTTTGTTAGGGTTTGATCCCTAGTATCCACTATGTTTTGAGATTGATGTAGCTATGACTTTGCTATGCTTAATGCTTGTCACTAGGGCCCGAGTGCCATGATTTCAGATCTGAACCTATTATGTTTTCATGAATATATGTGAGTTCTTGATCCTATCTTTGCAAGTCTATAGTCACCTACTATGTGTTATGATCCGGCAACCCCGAAGTGACAATAATCGGGACCGCTCGCGGTGATGACCATAGTTTGAGGAGTTCATGTATTCACTATGTGTTAATGCTTTGGTCTGGTACTCTATTAAAAGGAGGCCTTAATATCCCTTAGTTTCCGTTAGGACCCCGCTGCCACGGGTGGGTAGGACAAAAGATGTCATGCAAGTTCTTTTCCATAAGCATGTATGACTATATTCGGAATACATGCCTACATTACATTGATGAATTTTAGCTAGTTCTGTGTCACCCTATGTTATGACTGTTACATGATGAACCGTGATCCGCATAATTCTCCATCAGCGATCCAATGCCTACGAGCTTTTCATATATTGTTCTCTCGCTTATTTACTTTTCCGCTATGACTATTACAATCACTACAAAACCCAAAAATATTACTTTTGCTACCGTTACAAGTTATTTCCATACTACTTTGCTACTAAATACTTTGCTGCAGATACTAAGTTATCCAGGTGTGGTTGAATTGACAACTCAACTGCTAATATTTGAGAATATTCTTTGGCTCCCCTTGTGTCAAATCAATAAATTTGGGTTGAATACTCTACCCTCGAAAACTTTTGCGATCCCCTATACTTGTGGGTTATCAGGACTAAACATATCGTCTTCATCAAACATAGCATCCCCAAGCTTGTGGCTTTGCATATCATTAGCATCATGGGTGTTCAAAGAATTCATACTAACAACATTGCAATCATGCTCATCATTCAAAGATTTAGTGCCAAACATTTTATAGACTTCTTCTTCTAGCGCTTGAGCACAATTTTCCTTTCCATCATTCTCATGAAAGATATTAAAAAGATGAAGCGTATGAGGCAAACTCAATTCCATTTTTTTGTAATTTTCTTTTATGGACTAAACTAGTGATAAAAAAAGAAACTAAAAGATTCGATTGCAAGATCTAAACATATACCTTCAAGCACTCACGTCCCCGGCAACGGCGCCAGAAAAGAGCTTGATGTCTACTACGCAACCTTCTTCTTGTAGACGTTGTTGGGCCACCAAGTGCAGAGGTTTGTAGGATAGTAGCAAATTTCCCTCAAGTGGATGACCTAAGGTTTATCAATCCGTGGGAGGCGTAGGATGAAGATGGTCTCTCTCAAACAACCCTGCAACCAAATAACAAAGAGTCTCTTGTGTCCCCAACACACCCAATACAATGGTAAATTGTATAGGTGCACTAGTTCGGCGAAGAGATGGTGATACAAGTGCAATATGGATGGAAGATATAGGTTTTTGTAATCTGAAAATATAAAAACAGCAAGGTAACTAATGATAAAAGTGAGCACAAACGGTATTGCAATGCTAGGAAACAAGGCCTAGGGTTCATACTTTCACTAGTGCAAGTTCTCTGAACAATAATAACATAATTGGATCATATAACTATGCCTCAACATGCAACAAAGAGTCACTCCAAAGTCACTAATTGTGGAGAACAAACGAAGAGATTATGGTAGGGTACGAAACCACCTCAAAGTTATCCTTTCTGATCAATCTATTCAAGAGTCTGTAGTAGAATAACACCTTAAGACAAAAATCAACCAAAACCCTAATGTCACCTAGATACTCCAATGTCACCTCAAGTATCCGTGGGTATGATTATACGATATGCATCACACAATCTCAGATTCATCAATTCAACCAACACAAAGAACTACAAAGAGTGCACCAAAGTTTCTACCGGAGAGTCAAGACGAAAACGTGTGCCAACCCCTATGCATAAGTTCACGAGGTCACGGAACCCGCAAGTTGATCACCAAAACATACATCAAGTAGATCACATGATATCCCATTGTCACCATAGATAAGCTCATGCAAGACATACATCAAGTGTTCTCAAATCCTTAAAGACTCAATCCGATAAGATAACTTCAAAGGGAAAACTCAATCCATTACAAGAGAGTAGAGGGGGAGAAACATCATAAGATCCAACTATAATAGCTAAGCTCGCGATACATCAAGATCATACCACCTCAAGAACACGAGAGGGAGATCAAACACATAGCTACTGGTACATACCCTCAGCCCCGAGGGTGAACTACTCCCTCCTCATCATGGAGATCGCCGGGATGATGAAGATGGCCACCGGTGAGGGTTCCCCCCTCCGGCAGGGTGCCGGAACAGGGTCCCGATTGGTTTTTGGTGGCTACAGAGGCTTGCGGCGGCGGAACTCCCGATCTATTCTGCTCTCCGATGGTTTTAGGGTATATTGATATATATAGGCGAAAGAAGTCGGTCAGGGGAGCCACGAGGGGCCCACGAGGGTGGAGGGCGCGCCCCCTGCCTCGTGCTCTCCTCGTTGATTCCATGACGTGTACTCCAAGTCTCCTAGATTGCTTCCGTTCCAAAAATAACTCCCCAGAAGGTTTCATTCCGTTTGTACTCCGTTTGATATTCTTTTTCTGCGAAACACTGAAACAAGGGGAAAAACATAAACTGGCACTGGGCTCTGGGTTAATAAGTTAGCCCCAGAAATAATATAAAAGTGCATAGTAAAGCCCATTAAACATCCAAGATGGATAATATAATAGCATGAATACTTCATAAATTATAGATACGTTGGAGACGTATCACGCCCACACTCCAGGCCTCGAGGCTCTCAGGCTTCAAGCTCACCAAGCGAAGGGTGGACTATGTTGCGGTGGACCAGGAAGTGCTTGAGCTTCGTATTATTCTTGCTTATACTGTTGTATCCTGACGCTCGTCCTTGGTTGACCAGGCCGTCGCCTTCGGCGAAGAAGAGGAAGGAGGGTGCATCACTGTCACGCCCAAGATGCGACCCTATCCTAAAGGAACTCGAAGGTCCCACCAAGGATAGAAGCGCATCTTGAAGACGCTTTTGCAAGGTGGATATCATTACATCAACATTACATAATAGTGGGGATACATCCAAGACATACAATGTCACATGAATACAACAATACATCATATACAAGATCAACATCCGACTACGGATGAAACATAAACAGAAACTCTAACGACATCCACCCTGCTAGCCTAGGTTGCCGACCTGGAACCTATCCCCTGATCGACGAAGAAGAAGAAGAACTCCAACACAAGTAAACATCGCTCTCGCATCATGATCATCGCATAACCTGCACCTGCAACTGTTGGTGTAGAAAACTGTGAGCCACGAGGACTCAGCAATCCCATTACCATGGGTATCAAGACTAGCAAAGCTTAATGGGAAAGGAAGGGGTAAAGTGGTGAGGTTGCAGCAGCGACTAAGCATGTATGGTGGCTAACTTACGCAAATAAGAGCGAGAAGAGAAGCAAAGCAAGCGGTCGTCAACTAGTAATGATCAAGAAGTGATCCTGAACTCGTACTTACGCCAGACATAACCCAAAAACCGTGTTCTCCTCTCGATCAACCCCGAAAAGAGACACTCATGGTTACGCACACGGTTGGTGTATTTTAGTAGAGTTTACTTCAAGTTAACTACAACCGGATATCAACAAATTCCCATCTGCCACATAACCACGGACACGGCTTTCGAAAGTTCAAACCCTACAGGGGTGTCCCAACTTAGCCCATGATAAGCTCTCGCGATCAACGAAGGATATTCCTTCTCCCGGGAAGACCCGATCAGTCTCGGAATCCCGGTTTACAAGACATTTCGACAATGGTAAAACAAGACCAGCAAGACCACCCG
The DNA here is from genome assembly GCA_021605205.1 of Aegilops longissima. Taxonomy (NCBI): domain Eukaryota; kingdom Viridiplantae; phylum Streptophyta; class Magnoliopsida; order Poales; family Poaceae; genus Aegilops; species Aegilops longissima. The sequence goes on along the minus strand of CM038682.1, from coordinate 245,300,375 downwards.
GATGTGCCGACAAATCCCGATAGGAGCTACACATATCTCGTTCTCAGGGCACACCGGATGAGCCAGACGTCGGGTTGGCATAGACCCTGATTGCCCAGGGGGCACCGGACATCGCTCGGTTTGGGCCAACACTTGGAGAAGCACTGGCCCGGGGGGGGGGGGGTAAAATAAAGATGACCCTCGGGAGCGCGACTCCCAAGGGAAAAAGGCTAGGTGAGGCAAATGGTAAAACTAAGGTTGGGCCTTGCTGGAGGAGTTTTATTCAAAGCGAACTGTCAAGGGGGTCCCATAAATCACCCAACCGTGTTAGGGATGCAAAATCCGGGAACATAATACCGATATGACGGAAACTAGGGCGGCAAGAGTGGAACAAAACACCAGGCATAAGGCCGAGCCTTCCACCCTTTACCAAGTATATAGATGCATTAATAATATAAGAGATATTGTGATATCCCAACATAAACATAATCTGTCACGCCCAATATGCGACCCTATCCAAAAGGAACTCGACGGTCCCACCAAGGATAGACCCGCATATTGGAACGCTTTTGCAAGGTGGATATCATTACATCAACATTACATAATAGATGGGGATACATACAAAAGGCACAAATGCCACAAGAATACATCAACATCATATACAAGATCAACATCCGACTACGGATGAAACATAAACAAAACTCAAACGACATCCACCACTGCTAGCCCAGGCTGCCGACCGAACCTATCCCCGATCAAGAAGCGAAGAAGAAGAACTCCAACACAAGCAAACATCGCTCTCGCGTCATGATCATCGCAAACCTGTACTCGCAATCGGTGGTGTAGTAATCAGAGCCACGAAGACTCAGCAATCCCATTACCATGGGTATCAAGACTAGCAAAGCTTAAAGGGGAAGGAAAGGGGGTAAAGTGGTGAGGTTGCAGCAGCGACTAAGCATAAATGGTGGCTAACACACGCAAATGAGAGCGAGAAGAGAAACAAAGGAATGGTCGACAACTAGTAATGATCAAGAAGTGATCCTGAACACCTACTTACGCCAAACATAACCCAGAAACCGTGTTCTCCTCTCGATCAACCCCGAAAAGAGACACTCACGGTTACACACACGGTTGGTGCATTTTAATTGAGATCAACTTCGGGTTTTCTACAACCGGACATTAACAAATTCCCATCTGCCACATAACCGCGGGCACGGCTTTCGAAAGTTCAAACCCTGCAGGGGTGTCCCAACTTAGCCCATGATAAGCTCTCGATCAACGAAGAATAGACCTTCTCCCGGAAGCCCGATCAGTCTCGGAATCCGGCTACAAGACATTTCACAGCAATAAAACAAGACCAAGAAGACCTCCCGGCGTGCGACACCCCGATAGTAGCCACAGCGATCTCGCCTCAGGCCACGACCGGATGAGCAGACGACGGCAACCGACGATACCCCAAGTTGCCTCGGGGCGGCACCGCAAGTGGCTCTAGTTTGGACCAACACTTAGACAAGCATTGGCCCGGGGGGGCTAAAATAAAGATGACCCTCGAGAGAGCGACTCCCAAGGGAAAAGTAGGTGGTGGTGAGGCAAATGGTAAAACCAATGTTGGGCCTTGCTGGAAAAGTCTTATTCAAAGCGAACTGTCAAGGGGGTCCCATAAATCACCCGACCGCGTTATGGACGCAAAATCCGGGAACATAATACCGATATGACGGAAACTAGGGTGGCAAGAGTGGAACAAAACACCAGGCATAAGGCCGAGCCTTCCACCCTTTACCAAGTATATAGATGCATTAATTAAATAAGATATATTGTGATAACCCAACAAGTAAACATGTTCCAGGAAGGAACAACATCTCCATGTTCCAACAAGGAACAAACTTCATCTTCACCTGCAACTAACAACGCTATAAGAGGGGCTGAGCAAAGCGGTAACATAGCCAAACAACGGTTTGCTAGGAAGGGTGCAAAAGGTTAGAGGCTGACATGGCAATTTGGGATGGCTTGATAAACAGGTAATAGGTAGCGCAGCATAGCGATAGAACGAAGCAACTAGCATAGCAATGATAGTAGTGAGACCCAGGGTAGCGGTCATCTTGCCTGAAATCCCGCAAGGAAGAAGAACGAGTCCATGAAGAAGATGAACGAGTCCATGAAGAAGATGAACGGATGAAGCCGAACCAAGCGTAGACGAACGAATCCTCACGATCGCAACGAAACAGGAACTAACAAGAAGAAGCACACAACATAGTAAACACATCACACATGAACAAGACATGATGCGCAACCAAGCATGATGCATGACAAAGCTACATGAAGCTACTCATGGCAAGAGATGATGCAAACAAGAGCAACACATCAAAGCAAGTTTAAATGAGGCCGGAAACAACATATAACAATTCCGGTAAGTCCTCATATGCAAATTTCGAAATTGGACCAGATCTGAATAAACCTTATGTTCAAGTTGTTAAACAGCAAGTTAAGATGCACCACGATGATCTACACGAAATTCTAGTCAAGTTACATATAAAGTTCATTAGATTCGGAGCTACGGCCTAGAAGATATGAGCAAAACAAGATAAGCATGGCATTGATGCAAAATGCATACAAACATCAAGCAAACACCTCAAAACAAGGATCCAACATGATAATATGAAACTACATGCAAAATCAAGCAAGTTTCATATAGAGCACACTCAAAACGGAGCAACGGATCAACACATACACCCTATACAAGTTTAAAGGACAAGCTGTCCAAAACAGCAACTAGGCATATTGCAAGCATCAAAACAACAAGCTACAGCATCTCAACATGAAAACAAAAGGCATGGGCATGATCTACAGGTAAAGCATTACAAAACATGAGCACTGAGCTATCTCCAGAAATGACTAGAACGTGCTCAAAATGACATGGCAAGATTGCAACTAATAACAGTTTCAGGCATTGGCAGAAATAACATCAGCTTGCAATGTTTAGAGCAATGAAACAACATGTTACAGGAACTTATCATGGAAAATAAAGGCATGGCATGAATCTACTAATTGCATAGAACAAAAGTCCTTTAGTGACCATAAGCCAAAAAGGATCAGAAAATATGATGGCACCCATGTCAATATCGAAAGTTTCGTTAACAGATTCAGCAACATGGCATGTCAAAAACTGATAACAAGTAGACATGTTTACAAGCTCAATGCACTCACTACAGAGCCTTATATGAAAAACTAAGCATACATACATCAAGAAGACATGGCCTAGAAGACATACATGGCAAGAACAATAACATAGCATAAATGGATCAACCACAACAAGCTTGGCAAAATTGAATAACATGTATACAATCTGCCAGGAAACATTTGATAGCAAAAGTAGAGCTCGATTGACTCAAGCTAGACTACTCCAAAATTGCAAACAAGGGCATGGATGGATAGAGCATGACATGATTTACAAAACATCCTTACTGAAGTATCTCAAAATATGCATGGATCTCTCGGTAGCATCAAGTAAACATGGCATCAAAATCAGCTAAAACAGGGCTGAAATCAGCAACATCAGGACACCTACTTTGCATGCTTGTGCTAGTCACCACATAGATCACAAAAATACATGGCATACACCCCTGGAAAGATGGCATGGCATATTGCAAAACACATGTAGGACTCAAGTCCATAGGATGCACACATCAATCATGGCAAAAATGACAAAAGTGCAAGTTCTGATAAAAATCAGAAACTAACATCACATAGCACTCTTGCAACAGCATTTCGGGCATCAAGATGAGCTCAAATGAAAATGATGCAATGAGATGAAATGATCTACTCTTCGAGGCGAACATTTCGACATATTACACGTGCAAAACGGAGCTACGATGACAGAGATACGTTGCAACGAAAATGGCACAAAATATATGCAGAAAAAGGACTTAGAGGATTTTAGAGGGGGGGAAGTCAACCGCACACGGTTTCAACGCAGACCGGAGAGCTCGCCGGAGATGCGGATCCGCCGGAGATGGAGGGGGCCGGCGAGGGGCGGCGGATCCGGCTCCCCACGGCCGGATCCGCCGGGCGGCGCGGTGGAGGAGAGCTGGGCGCTCGGCAGCGGAGGCAGAAGTGAGGATTGCGGGTCCGGCGCCGGTGGGCGGCGATCAGCGGGCGGCGGCGAAGCGCTGCCCGGGCGGCGGGCGGAGCGAGGGGCTCGGCGCGGGGCAGCCGAAAGCATCGCTGGCGGGCGGGCGGCGCGGCATGGCGGGGCGAGGCGGGTTGGGGCCGCCACGGCCACGGGCGGCGGGGGCGCTGGAGGCGGCGGCGCGCCACGTGGCAGGCGGCGGTTGGCTGGAGGCGGCGGCGCGGGCGTGTCCGGCGGAAAACGGACATGTCCGGCGCGCCGAGGACGAAAAGGGACTAGGGTTAGGGTGGATTTCATCCGCGATTTCGGAGGGGAAGATGTATTTATAGGTAGAGGGAGCTAGGAGAGTCCAAATGAGGTGCGGTTTTCGGCCACGCGATCGTGATCGAACGACCGAGAGCATGGAGGGGAGTTTGGTGGGTTTTGGGCAACTTAGAAAGGGGTGTTGGGCTGCAATACAAAAGAGAGCTTTGCGGTTACCCGGTTAACCGTTGGAGTATCAAACGACCTCCAAATGGCACGAAACTTGACAGGCGGTCTACCGGTGCTATACCAAGGCCGCTTGACAAACCTCGGTCCATTCCGAGACCGTTAAACACCCGCACACGAAAAGAGGTAAAAGGGGGCGCCGGGAGACATAGGAGTGCCGGATTGCAAAACGGACAACGGGGAAAATGCTCGGATGCATGAGACGAACACGTATGCAAAATGAAATGCACATGACGACATGATATGAAATGCAGATGATGACATGGCAAAGTGCAACACGCAAGCACATGACAAGGCAAGGACTGCGAATAACTGGCAGACACCTGGCGCATCGAATCCGGGGCGTTACATAATCCAACATGGAGCGATCTTCATCTTCACCTGCAACTAGAACGCTATAAGAGGGGCTGAGCAAAAGCGGTAACATAGCCAAACAACGGTTTGCTAGGAAGGGTGACAAAGGTTAGGGGCTATCATGCAATTTGGGAGGCTTGAGCAGCAAGTGGTAGGTAACGCAGCATAGCGATAGAACGAAGCAACTAGAATAGCAATGATAGTAATGAGATCCAAGGTAACGGTCATCTTGCCTGAAATCCCGCTAGGAAGAAGAACGAGTCCATGAAGAAGACAACCGAGAGTAGTCGAACGAATCCTCACAACTCCAGAACGAAACCGAAGCTAACGAGAGAAGCAAACCGGAAAGAAGCAAACAACATAGTAAACAACCATCACATAATCATAGCATGATGCACAACCAAGTATGATGCATGTCCGGTTTAATGAGGCATGGCATGGGAAAGTGCAACAAACAATGCTACAAGTTAAGTGGAACTCAATATGCAACGAGTTGCATATCGATGGCTACACCACATGCAATTATTTAGTTTGATCTCGTTATAAGCTACTCAACAATATTAAATGTTGTTAAACATGGCAAGAGGTGAGGCATTAGTAAACTAACTATTTAGGCAAATTTAAATGAGGCCGGAACAACAAACAACAATTCCGGAAAATCCCCATGTGCATATTTTAGATTCGGTACTGTTCTGCTCTAAAACATATTTTAATGTTGTTAAATAGGACAATAAAGTCTACCATGTTAAACTAGGCATTTTCCACCCCATTTACATATAAAGTTTATTTAAAACCGAGTGACGGTTATTTAGTTATGAAATAAATCATTTTAGCATGGCATTTAAGCAAATTTAAACAAACAACATTTTAAACATTTCAAACATGGATGAAAGTGGCATAATGTGAAACTAGATGAAATTCTAAGCATTTTACATATATCAATTATTTACATATGATGCATGTGGATGAAACTAGATGCTTGTGAGTTATTAATGCATGGACTCTAGGGGTTTTTCTGCAAAACTGCACTCTCTGGAAAAATACTAAAATGGCATATCTGAAAAAAAAACAGGAACTGGGCCGAAACAGGGGGCGGCTGGGCGCTCACCATGGGCCTTGGCCCGGAACTGTGGAGAGGAGGAGGCAGGCCGGGACGCTGGGCCTTGGGGAGGCGCTGGCCCACGCAGCAGGGCGACGGGTCAACGACGCGGCGAAGGGACGAAGGAGCCTCTCTTTCAAGCGTAGCGAGCGGAGGCAGCGCGCTGGGACTAGCGAAGGCTCCGACAAGCGAGGATGGGGCGGATCCAGGTGGAGGCGACGCGACGACTTGACGAGGGGAGCCGGTCTGACGAGGAGGCCGGGGACGGCTCGTTCTGGCCAGAGCCGAGGCGTGGAACGAGGCAGGATGGAGCTTCAGGTTCGGGCGGCCATGGCGGGGAGGCGCTCCGGGAAGAAGATGGCAGCGGGCGGAGGCGACCTCAAGTGACGCGGGAGAGGCGAGGGAGGTCGGATGGAGCAACGGATCTAGGCAATGGGGCGGTGGCAAAACTCCTAGGCCATGGCGGCCTCCTTTGGTTCCCTGTCCAAAATGAGGCAGAGAGAGCTGAGAGATAGAGCGAGGCAGGGAGGGAGAAAAACAATGGGGAAGGAGAGGAAGCCGGCGGTGCTCATCTGCTGCTGCTGCTGGCTCCTGCAGGCGCGGACGACGACGACTGCGGGCGGCCGGACGCGTCCAGGACCAAGGGAGGAGGAGGCACGAGGCGCTGGTGCTGCTCGGGGTCGAGCCTTTGCTCTCCCGAGCAAGGAGGCGGCAGGATCGAGGGGAAGCTTCGGGGCTGGTTCTGGTTGGTGGGATTGGATCGGTGGAATGAGGGGATCCCGAGGAAGAAAGGTAGGTGGGTGGCGGCGGGGGAGGACAAACCTCCTAGATTTTAGGGTTTGGTCAAAATAGACTAGGGGTGAACTATATATATGCAAAAGGGGAATGATTTGGATCCTCCGATCGCGATCGGGCGGTCCGAAATAAATAGGTTAGGGAGTCCAAAAGAGAAACCGAAGATAATTAGGGAATGTTTGGGGATGATCCGGATCCAACGGTCACACCAGCCAGGGTCGGGTACAGGGGAGTTTCGGACACGCGCGCAAAGGGGTTAGGCGGCCACGGAGACAAGGAGAGAAGCGACAAGTACGAACGGCTGCGAGTTTTATGAAAACATGCAGATGCAATGCGCATGATGCTATGATATGAAATGCAAGACATGAACAAAATGCAAAACAAAAGACAAAACCCAACCACGGAGGAAATAACATATCACATAGCCGGAAATGGCAAGAGTTGGAGTTACGATTATGGATAGTTGTATCCGGGGCGTTACAATCGCCCACGCCTGGGTCTGCAGCGGCTGCACTACCCTCTGTGGAGAAAGGAAACGCCAACTCTTTTACTTCTCCGGCCTTGTCTCCCTCGCGAAGCCTGGAGGGGCGTCGTTCGGAGGGGTCAGCCTTCGAGGCCCCGCTGGCTCCGGAAGTGCCGGTGTCCGGCTCGGCTGCTGAGGTCCCACAGGCTCAGTAGCCCTTGGTCTCCCAGGCCCTGGTGACGAAGTCGCCTCCTCCTCCCGCTGTGCCACTACTCCCAGCTTCTTCTGCCTCCTCTGCTGTCTTGGAGCGTGCCCTTTCGGAGATGGCCCAGCTGCGGGAAGATCTCCTGGGCACGGACCCGCGCCTGGTAGCCAGGCGCCTAGAGCTAGCCTCTGGCTGGCTTCAATCTGACTCGGCGGTTCGAGCGACGCTGAGCCAGGCCGCGATGGCCTCCGAGAAGGAGAAACGGGCCGCCGCCCAAGCTGCGGCCGATCGCGAGGCGGCGTTGAAGGACGCCGAGGCCGCCCACGACCGCTGCTGAGCGCTGGAGGACGAGCTGAAGAGTATGCGCGACCAGCGCGCAGATGAAGCTCGTGGCCGCCAGGCGAAGGAGGAGGAGATGAGGGCCCGGGAGGATGCCATCAGGGACCGTGACACCGAGCTGGGGGAGTTGGCGAAGGCGCAGGCCGCAGAGTGCGACCGGATGGAGGAGCTGGAGCGGAAGGTGAAGGCGAAGGAGGTCGATCTTGACGCCAAGGCGAAGGTCCTGGCCGAAGACCGCGAGGCCTTCGCGCTTCTCAAGAAGAGGTCTCGCGTGGCGCTGAAGGCGCTCTACGAGAAGGGCTTGGAGAGGACATTGACCACCGACAAGGACGGCCCTGCCAAGCTGCTTCCCTACTTGGTTGACGCGCTCGAGGAGGTCGTGCCCGGCATCGGTCCCATGGCGGAGGGAAAAGCTCGTGTTCTTTCCTCAGCCGCGCTGACGCGGGTCTTCAGCCACCTTCATCTTCGTGACCCCTTCGTACGCCTTGACGAGCTGCTGGAGCCTGTGGATGACGAGCGTTATGCAGCCGCCACCACGGCCGTGAAGGGTCAGGTGGAGGCCCTACTGAAGAAGTTCCGCGGCTTCACGCCTTCGACCGGCGGTGTCCAGGAGTGACCTGCGGCTCCTTTCCTGTTTCATTCCTGCAACATGCATCATGCCTCGTGGGGGCGATTAAACTTGTGCTCGGTATTTGGGAGAATAATATGGTTTGTAATAATATTTACTTTGAGATTTTGCGATTTTCTTCCTATTTGCTTTATGTTCTGCGTCGGCAGAGCCCGGCCCCGCGCATACCTCAGCCCCGTTGGACCGACTGGAGACTAGGACGGACCCAAGGAGTGAGGGGCTACGTGACCAGTTAGGCTCCTGAGTCGCGATGCTCAGGAGTCCCCCTTGATGCGCAAACAGCTTATAGGAAGAAGACGCGAGGATAGGTTTAGTGTTCTACGTCGGCAGGGCCCGGCCACGCGCATACCTCAGCCACCGTTGGACCGACCGGAGACCAGGATGGACCCAAGGAGTGAGGGGCTATGTGACCAGTTACGCTCCTGAGTCACGATGCTCAGGAGTCCCCCTTGACGTGCAAACACCCTCCATACCTCTTCCCTCGCAGAGGCTCAGCTTGGGAGGGGCGCGCGACGACCAGGTCCGAGGGACCTGGCTAGGGCAGCGTACGCTTGGGCGTGACCCGAGCGCAGCCCCCGTGCCCAGCCCCCTCGCGCGACTCTCCCGAGGGGAGGGTGTTGCGGTGAGGCCAGACACTGAGCTCTGGGGCTCCCTGAGATTGGTGCGGCCGTGAGGCCGCCCTCAGTTGTTTATCACCAGCGCGGAGCATAGTGCTTCCGCTTGTGCATGGGCATAGCCGCTCCTCTGCAGTGTCGACGGCCAGCGCAGAGCATGGTGCTTCCACTGGTACGTGGGAGGGGGACTCCCTATTGCGGAGAGCCCCCGGGGCGTGTACAGCCCCGCCCTGACACGTGGCTTGCACGGCAGGGCTAGACGAGGTGTATCTGGGCACTCGTGAGCCAGCGCAGGACTCATGAGGCCCTACCTCAAGGCAGGTTGCGCCTGGTCTTGATTCCCGTTTGCTGTAGTGATCCTGCGAGGTGGTTAGTCAACCTGCACCGAGCGAATCTCCTGAGGTTATTGCGTGAGAAAGCCAAGCACCAACGGCCCCGGGAGGTGACGTGAACGGGGCCGGCCCGCCAGACAGAGCTCAGCCGTTGGATTTATCGACGCTGCAGGGACGGGCCTGAGCACAGACGCCGTTCCTAACCTTCTCACGCAAAGGGTCCTGAAGAAAAGACGGTCGGTGCGCGGTTCTCACAGGGAGGCGACAATCAAGCAGGTGATAGTCATAGGTAGATTAAGCATGGAAAGCATACTGGCTTAAGTAAGTGCAGGGAAGATACATGCCACTAGGCCAGGCCCGAGGGCTTGGGGATGATGCAGCCCGAGGGGAGCCCCCAGCAAGGTAAGCTAAAGACATGAAAAGGGATACATGCCATAGGGATGAACCCACATGGCCTGGGAATGATGCAGCCCGGGGGGCGCTCCCAGCTAAATAAACTTGGAAGATGTCACCTGGTTCTGTTGATGAAGGGATGTTGGGGCAGCTGAAGGTACGCGGCGAAGCGGTCGCTCCTCACGAGCCACCGGGGCCCTGAGCCTCGGGAGGCTCTGGGGGTCCAGGCGGTTCCTTGAGGACCATCTCCATATCTGTCAGGGCGGCGTGGTGCCTGGCCTCCTGAGTCGCCAGGGCGCACCGCAAGTTGCACTGATAGGCGGACGCCACGCTCGGCAGGCCAAAAGGCATGCGAACGTAGCTGTGCGGTGGACCCTCGCAGCATCCCACGCGCGAACGCCAGAAAAGCTCCTGAGATGCGGCCCTGTTGAGCCCTGGGACGTCGATGCAGACGCGCAGCCCGGCATCCTCGTCTGGATGGGGAGCTGCGCCTGGCCCTTGCGTCTTGCAGTTCCTGAGTGGTCCTGGTGATGAACTCCTCAGCAGTGGGCGCTCCTCGCCCTGTGTTCTCCTGAGGGAAACGTGTCGTGAATAACGCCTCCAAGTGGTGCCCGAGTGCCTCCCTCGTGATGTTGGCAAGGTCTGAGGCCCTCCAGAAGAGAGCCCCCGAGCCCTGCCCGAGAAGGGCACCGTGCGCGCTTTCCTATGCGATGGAGGGAGGCGCCCAGGTGCGGGCGCTGATCCTGACGAGGTTCCACTCGCGATGCCACCCTCCTGAGGTCCTGCACGGAGCAACTGCTTCTTCTTCTTAGGGGTGGCCTCAGGAGGGCACTCGCCCTTGCTGTCGGGGATTGTCGATTGCTGCAGCTTGGAAGGCACGCTCGAGGGAGCACACCGGATCTCTTTCTTCGCACGGGACTATGATGATTCCGCCGCTTCCTGGCATCTTGAGGACATTGTAGTCGTGATGGGTCACCGCCATGAACTTGGCCAAGGCTGGATACCTGAGGATGGCATTGTACAGCAGACGGATGTGTGCGACGTTGAAGTCGATGAGCTCGATGCGGTAGTTGTTGCATTCTCCGAAGGTGACGGGAAGGCAGACCTGCCCGATCGGGGTAGTGGAGCCGTCGGTCACTCCTGAGAAAGGCTTGATGGGCTGAAGCTGGTCATACGGCACTTGGAGGTTGTCGAACGTGTTGACGGACAGGACGTTGAGCCCCGCGCTGCCATCGATGAGGGTCTTGGTGACTTGCACGTTGCTGATGACTGGTGAACAAAGCATCGGGAGGGCGCCAGTGGTAGCCGCGCACTTGAGCTGATCTGCTGAGCTGAACGTGATGGCGCACTTGGACCATCTGAGCGGGCTCGTGGCCTCGAGCTTGGGGAGGACTGCATTCACTTCGCGAGCAAACTGTTTGAAGATACGCTGCGAGGCTGGGGCCTGAGCTCCGCCCAAGATGCAGGCGATAGCACACGGCTCCTAGAAGCCCCCAGCCCCCTCATCTTTATGGTGGTCGTCATTCCTTCTTGGTGGTGGCGGTAGTGGAGGAAGACCGGCGTTGCCCCGAGGACGATCTTCACGAGGCTGATCCCTCCAGGCGCCCTCGTGAGGCTGATCCTGCCAGCGGAGTGCAAACAGAATGAAACCTTCGGTAACGTGATTTTCGGAACAAACGTGATCCAGAGGACTTGGAGTGGACGTCAAGCAACCAAAAAGGAAGCCACGAGGTAGGGGGGCGCGCCCTCCACCCTCGTGGGCCCCTCGTGGCTCCACTGACCTACTTCTTCCTACTATATATACCTACGTACCCCCAAACCATCAAACGGAGCCAAAACCCTATTTCCACCGCCGCAACCTTCTGTACCCGTGAGATCCCATCTTGGGGCCTTTTCCGGCGCTCCGTCGGAGGGGGCATTGATCACGGAGGGCTTCTACATCAACACCATAGCCTCTCCGATGATGTGTGAGTAGTTTACCTCAGACCTTCGGGTCCATAGTTATTAGCTAGATGGCTTCTTCTCTCTCTTTGGATCTCAATACAAAGTTCTCCTCGATTCTCTTGAGATCTATTTGATGTAACTCTTCTTTTGCGGTGTGTTTGTCAAGATCCGATGAATTGTGGGTTTATGATCAAGATTATCTATCAACAATATTTGAATCTCCTCTGTATTCTTTTATGTATGATTGGTTATCTTTGCAAGTCTCTTCGAATTATCAGTTTGGTTTGGCCTACTAGATTGATGTTTCTTGCAATGGGAGAAGTGCTTAGCTTTGGGTTCAATCTTGCGGTGCTCGATCCCAGTGACAGTAGGGGAAACAACACGTATTGTATTGTTGCCATCGAGGATAAAATGATGGGTTTTATATCATATTGCATGAGTTTATCCCTCTACATCATGTCATCTTGCTTAAAGCGTTACTCTGTTCTTACGAACTTAATACTCTAGATGCATGCTGGATAGCGGTCGATGTGTGGAGTAATAGTAGTAGATGCAGGCAGGAGTCAGTCTACTTGTCACGGACTTGATGCCTATATACATGATCATACCTAGATATTCTCATAACTATGCTCAATTCTATCAATTGCTCGACAGTAATTCGTTTACCCACTGTAATACTTATGCTCTTGAGAGAAGCCACTAGTGAAACCTATGGCCCCCGGGTCTATTTTCCATCATATTAAGCTCCCATCAATAAGCTATTTCTATTACCGTTTATTTTGCTTTCTTTACTTTTAGTCTTTATCATAAAAATACCAAAAATATTATCTTATCATCTCTATCAGATCTCACTTTTGCAAGTGGCCGTGAAGGGATTGACAACCCCTTTATCGCGTTGGTTGCAAGGTTCTTATTTGTTTGTGTAGGTGTGTGGGACTTGAGCGTGTCCTCCTACTGGATTGATACCTTGGTTCTCAAAAACTGAGGGAAATACTTATGCTACTTTACTGCATCACCCTTTCCTCTTCAAGGGAAAACCAACGCAGTGCTCAAGAGGTAGCAAGAAGGATTTCTGGCGCCGTTGCCGAGGAGGTCTACGCACAAGTCAAGACATACCAAGTACCCATCACAAACTCTTATCCCTTGCATTACATTATTTGCCATTTGCCTCTTGTTTTCCTCTCCCCCACTTCACCTTTGCCGTTTTATTCGCCCTTCTTCTGTTCGTCTTTTCGTTTGCCTTTATGTCTTACTTGGCTCGTCTGCTCGTTTGGTTGGAATAGTTGTGTATTTATTGCTAAATAGAGAACCTAAGATCTATGTATCCTCATCCGCTTGCTAATCTTTTTAAAATATACAATTATGATGAACCAATTCCTAGTGACTTGGGTGCACTAGATTATCTTTATAAGGTTTTGCTTGAAATTCGTGAATCTAAAAATTGTGATGAAGAAATTTATGAAGAGATTCATGATATCTCCTTGAATAAAAAGCATGATTGCAATGATTTTACTATAAATTCTCTTGATGTCAATTGTGCTAATAATATGCAAAACCCTAAGCTTGGGGATGCTAGTTTTGCTATGTCTACTACTTGTTGCAATGATCATGATTGGGGAGATTCTTCTTATGATCTTGAAAATTTATTTAAGCCCCATAATGAATATGAGATTGATAATAGTGTTTGCAATAATATTGAAAGTGGTTTTGGAAGAGTGTCAACTTTAGATCCCACATATTTGGAGAATATTCAATCTTATGAAATTTTTGATAAAAGTGGGTTTGGAGAGGTCATGACTTTAGCTAATGTTAATCCCATTATTTTGGAAGAGTGTCAACTTCGCATGCATGTGGATCGTGTTGAGAATATGTTATGTGATAGCTATTTTGTTGAATTTGCTTATGATCCTACATGTAATTATTATGAGAGAGGAACATATGGTTGTAGAAATTTTCATGTTACTAAATTACCTCTCGTTATGTTGAGATTGCTATTGTTTCTTTCCGCTTCCTTGCATATGGTAGATTTTGCTTATCTTGATTTGTTTGCCTATAAGATGCCTATGCATAGGAAGTATGTTAGACTTAAATATGTTTGTCACGTGTTTCAAAATGCTTTCTTTGTGTTTCAATTATTATCTTTCGTGTGAGCATCGTTGAAATCCTAAGCCTAGCTAGGGGCGTTAAACGATAGCGCTTGTTGGGAGGAAACCCAATTTTATTTTAGTTTTTTTGTTGCTTTTTGCTCCTGTTTAGGAATAAATCTTTGATCTAGCCTCTGGTTAGATTTTTGTGTGTGTTTTAATTCGTGTTTGTGCCAAGTAAAACCTATAGGATCTTCTTGGATGATAGTTATTTGATCTTGCTGAAAATTCCAAAAACTTACTGTTCAAGAAAACAATTGTTAAAAATCACCAGAAAGTGATAAAATACTTATTCCAATTGAAGAAGATCAATAAACAATTTATTTAGGTCATCCTATTTTGGTAGATTTTTCCGAGTTCCAGAAGTTTGCGTTAGATACAGATTACTAAAGACTGTTCTGTTTTTGACAGATTCTATTTTTCGTGTGTTGTTTGCTGATTTTGATGAGTCTATGGTTAGTAAAATAGTTTATAAGCCATAGAGAAGTTGTAAAACAGTAGGTTTAACACCAATATAAATAAAGAATGATTTCAATACAGTACCTTGAAGTGGTGTTTTGTTTTCTTTCGCTAACGGAGCTCACGAGATTTTCTGTTAAGTTTTGTGTTGTGAGGTTTTCAAGTTTTGGGTAAGGATTTGATGGATTATGGAACAAGGAGTGGCAAGATCATAAGCTTGGGGACGCCCAAGGCACCCCAAGGTAAATCCAAGGACACCAAAAAGCCAAAGCTTGGGGATGCCCCGGAAGGCATCCCCTCTTTCGTCTTCGTCCATCGGTAACTTTACTTGGAGCTATATTTTTATTCACCACATGATATGTGTTTTGCTTGGGGCGTCTTGTATGATTTGAGTCTTTGTATTTAGTTTACCACAATCTTCCTCGCTGAATACACTTTTGAGAGAGACACACACGATTCCGAATTTATTAGAATACTCTATGTGCTTCACTTATATCTTTTGAGCTATATAATTTTTGCTCTAGTGCTTCACTTATATATTTTAGAGCACGGTGGTGGTTTTGTTTTATAGAAACTATCGTTCTCTCATGCTTCACTTATATCATTTTGAGAGTCCTACAAAACAGCATGGTAATTTGCTTAAATTGTGAAATTAGTCCTAATATGATAGGCATCCAAGATTAGTAAAAACTTTCTTATAAGTGCCTTGAATACTAAGAAAAGTTTGATGCTTGATGATTGTTTTGAGATATGGAGGTAGTAATATTAAAGTTGTGCTAGTTGAGTAATTGTGAATTTGAGAAATACTTGTGTTGAAGTTTGCAAGTCCCGTAGCATGCACGTATGGTAAACATTGTGTAACAAATTTGAAACATGAGGTGTTCTTTGATTGTCCTCCTTATGAGTGGCGGTCGGGGACGAGCGATGGTCTTTTCTTACCAATCTATCCCCATAGGAGCATGCACGTAGTGCTTGGTTTTTGATGACTTGTAGATTTTTGCAATAAGTATGTGAGTTCTTTATGACTAATGTTGAGTCCATGGATTATACGCACTCTCACCCTTCCATCATTGCTAGCCTCTTCGGTACCGTGCATTGCCCTTTCTCACCTAGAGAGTTGGTGCAAACTTTGCCGGTGCATCCGAACCCCGTGATATGATACGCTCTATCACACATAAACCTCCTTATATCTTCCTCAAAACAGCCACCATACCTACCTATTATGGCATTTCCATAGCCATTCCCAGATATATTGCCATGCAACTTTCCACCGTTCCGTTTATCATGACACGTTTCATCATTGTCATATTGCCTTGCATGATAATGTAGTTGACATCGTATTTGTGGCAAAGCCACCATGCATATTATTTCATACATGTCACTCTTGATTCATTGCCCATCCCGGGTACACCGCCGGAGGCGTTCATATAGAGTCATACTTTGTTCTAGTATCGAGTTGTAATGATTGAGTTGTAAATAAATAGAAGTGTGATGATCATCATTCATAGAGCATTGTCCCAAATAAAAAAGAGAAAGGCCAAATAAAAAAAGGAAAGTCCCCCCCCCCCCCAAAAAGAAGGGACAATGCTACTATCATTTTTTCCACACTTGTGCTTCAAAGTAGCACCATGATCTTTATGATAGAGAGTCTCTTGTTTTGTCACGTCCAAATACTAGTGGGAATTTTTTATTATAGAACTTGGCTTGTATATTCCAACAATGGGCTTCCTGAAATGCCCTAGGTCTTCGTGAGCAAGCAAGTTGGATGCACACCCACTTAGTTTCTTTTGTTGAGCTTTCATGCATTTATAGCTCTAGTGCATCTGTTGCATTGCAATTCTTACTCCTTGCATTGACATCAATCGATGGGCATCTCCCTAGATCGTTGATTAGCCGCGTCAATGTGAGACTTTCTCCTTTTTTGTCTTCTCCACATAAACCCCATCATCATATTTTATTCCGCCCATAGTGCTATATCCATGGCTCACGCTCATATATTGCGTGAAAGTTGAAAAAAGTTTGAGATTACTGAAGTATGAAACAATTGCTTGGCTTGTCATCGGGGTTGTGCATGATGAGAGCATTCTTGTGTGACGAAAATGGAGCATGACCAAACTATATGATTTTGTAGGGATGAACTTTCATTGGCCATGTTATATTGAGAAGATATAATTGCTTAGTTAGTATGCTTGAAGTATTATTACTTTTATGTCAATATTAAACTTTTATCTTGAATCTTTCGGATCTGAATATTCATACCACAAATAAGAGAATTACATTGAAAATTATGCTAAGTAGAATTCCACATCAAAAATTATGTTTTTATCATTTACCTACTCGAGGACGAGCAAGAATTAAGCTTGGGAATGCTTGATACGTCTCCAACGTATCTATAGTTTTTTATTGCTCCATGCTATATTATCTACTGTTTTGGACATTAATGGGCTTTATTATACACTTTTATATTATTTTTGGGACTAACCTATTAACCGGAGGGCCAGCCCAAATTGTTGTTTTTTGCCTATTTCAGTGTTTCGCAGAAAAAGAATATCAAATGGAGTCCAAACCGAATGAAACCTTCGGGAACGTGATTTTCGGCACAAACGTGATCCAGAGGACTTGGAGTGGACGCCAAGCAACTAACGAGGAAGCCACGATGTATGGGGGCGCGCCTACCCCCCCTGGGCGCACCCTCCACCCTCGTGGGCCCCTCGTGGCTCCACCGACCTACTTCTTCCTCCTATATATACCTACGTACCCCCAAACCATCAGATATGGAGCCAAAACCCTATTTCCACCGCCGCAACCTTCTGTACCCGTGAGATCCTATCTTGGGGCTTTTTCCGCTCTCACGAGGGGGCATTGATCACGGAGGGCTTCTACATCAACACCATAGCCTCTCCGATGATGTGTGAGTAGTTTACCTCAGACCTTCGGGTCCATAGTTATTAGCTCTATGGCTTCTTCTCTCTCTTTGGATCTCAATACAAAGTTCTCCTCAATTCTCTTGGACATCTATTTGATGTAACTCTCCTTTTGCGGTGTGTTTGTCGAGATCCGATGAATTGTGGGTTTATGATCAAGATTATCTATGAACAATATTTGAATGTTCTCTGAATTCTTTTATGTATGATTGGTTATCTTTGCAAGTCTCTTTGAATTATCAGTTTGGTTTGGCCTACTAGATTGATCTTTCTTGCAATGGGAGAAGTGCTTAGCTTTGGGTTCAATCTTGTGGTGCTCAATCCCAGTGACAGTCAGGGAAACAACATGTATTGTATTGTTTCCATCGAGGATAAAAAGATGGGGTTTATATCATATTGCATGAGTTTATCCCTCTACATCATGTCATCTTGCTTAAAGCGTTACACTGTACTTATGAACTTAATACTCTAGATGCATGCTGGATAGCGGTCGATGTGTGGAGTAATAGTAGTAGATGCAGGCAGGAGTCGGTCTACTTGTCACGGACGTGATGCCTATATACATGATCATACCTATATATTCTCATAACTATGCTCAATTCTATCAATTTCTTGTAACATCCCAAAATTCTAAATTTTGGAATGTTATAATAAATAGATAGTTTTGATTGATTGTTTGATTGATTGACTAAAAGTGAGTGAAGTTTGAAACTTTTTGAAAGTTAAAGGAGAGGGAATAAAAGGACTTTCCCAAACTTTCATTTTTGCTTTTATGATCTTGAGAATTCAAATTCTTTTCATCACAAAACCACGGAGAGAAGATGACATGACTTCTTCCATTTATTTAAATGACAAGGGGTGTTGAAAATATTTGAATTTCATTTGAAAATATTTCAATTCTGAAACTTTATGCAACTCAATGATTTTCATGAGCGAAGATAAAATGACTTCTTCAAAATATATGAAATATGAGTTAGGAGTTTTAAAGAATTAAATTCAAAGTTTTTTGAATTTATTTCCAATTTGGAGTTATTTGAGTTTTATTCAAATTATTTTCTCCAAAAATAAAATATAAGGAAAATAGGGTAACATGATTCCCTACATCGAAAATTGGAGAAAATAAATTTGAAATCATTTTGGTATTTTAAAATGATTTTATTGGATTTTAGTAGGGCAGTAGCACTCATTGTTTTATTTAAATTTGTGTGGATTTTATTTGACCTTACAAAATGTTCATGTTGTAGAAGATCTTTTCTGAAAATTTTGATATATTATACGCCTATATAATATATTTATTTATTTTGCTTTATTACTTTTGTTTGTCTGTGTTTTTTTAAAGAATGTGTTTAAAAAAATTAGGCCGGCCGACCGAGCCAGGCCGGCCCAGCCAAGCCGAGCCAGCCCAGCCGAGCCACTCGCCCAGCAGCTGCCTGCTGGCAGCAGCAGCGCCCAGCCAGCCCACCTCCCGGTCGTCCCCGACCCTCAGTCGAAGACCGCCGCCCGCACGACTCCGCCGTCGCCTCGACATCCGTGCCGCCTCCGGACTCCTCTGCCCCCTCCCGCACGCAAGCCGACCCCCTCCTCCTATTTATGCCGCTGCCCGGGCCCCATTCCTCCTCCTTTGCCGCAAACCGCAGCCGCCGCCGCCCTCACCGGAGTTCTCGCCTCCGACGAGATCTGCCGCTGCCGCCGCGCACCGTTCCGTCACCCTCGACCTCCGCCGGCGCCGCCATCGCCTTCCCCTCCTCGCGCCGCTTCTCCCCGACCCCGCGGCCATGCCGAAGGACCGCCGGAGCAGCCACCCCGACGACCCCGACGCCGCTGCCGTCTCCGTCTCCGGCGACGTCGACGCCCACCACCGCGGTAAGCCGCCGATGCTCCTCATCCGTCCGATCTAGGTAAGATGGATAGGATTAGATTAGTTTTTTTTATTCGAATCATTTTCCCTTACTTAGTGAATGTTCACTGCTTTGCTTTTGCAGCAAACGGTTTTTTTACCAATAGATTTCTCACACGTGGCAAGGGACCTAGGTGTAGATTTTAATTTTTTTTCAGTTTAGTCCCTGTTTTTCAAACGACCATAACTTTTTACTCGTTTGTCCAAATTCAACGAAACCAACGCCCACTTCTTCGTTATGATCCCCTCTATTCAGTAATCCAACTCAAACATGTTTTTGAAAGTTTTAAAATTTGAATTCAAACAGATTTGTATTTGAACTTCGTTTGATCATAACTTGAGTTTTATAACTCCGTTTGAGTTGATTCTTTTTGCAAATCGAAGCTCTTGACCTAAACTTTCTGATAAGGCCAAATTCACATAATTTTGGTACTGTTAGAAATTGTTTTATAAGGCAAGAGTTATTTGCTTGGTTTTGATATTTTTCAAATTGTTTTCTTCGTTCTCTCCGATCTTTTGAGTGATTGCTTATGTGTGGTTACTATTGCTTGATTACGATAGATTGACCGGAGTGTGACGAGTAGAGCTATCAAGAGTTTTGAGTGCGAATCATCTTCATCAACGTTGCAGGCAAGTAACACTTTGATCATACCTTTTCTACTACCCAGTTTTTATGCATTAGATCTATCCTCAAACACTTGCATGATTATGATCTAATTAAATTGTGGGATGAGAAGTAGATTGAGGTAGTACCTATTACCTGTTTTATTATCAACCCTTGGGAGTTACTTCTACGTTTGCTTATTATGCCATGCTATGCTAGTAGACGTGGATTGGGTGAGTGAATCCATGACAGACGTGAGATTGTTATTTAATGGTTTATTTAAGGTGGCAACTTAAACACACATCTGGGTGGATTGAGGCACCTGGTTTCTATCATGACTTGCCTGTATTTCTTCGGACCGCCACCCAGGCTCAAAGTGATCATGAGATTATTCAAACTAGAAACTTCCGTGTGCAGCCACAAGCCATTATGGGCTCTGGCATAGTTGATTAAGTTGTGTGAACTCTTACGGGTAGACTAGAAGATGTAGGGGTTGTAGGTTGGTACGGTCTACCCACATGTAAGGTGCTAGCGCTTCTGAAAGATTATGTCTCGGTCATCCGTCTCTCAAACATCATGTAGTGCGAGAAATCCAACGGAGGCGATCGAGTCTTGTGGGGAAAAGTGCGCAAACCTCTGCAGAGTGTATAAAATAATCATGATTAGCCGTGTCCCCGGTTATGGACAATCTTGAGTATCTAGTTCTTGGATTATCCTGTTGATCTCATCATGTTACTCTAATTAATACTGTTGGGTTTTAATGAGTACTTTTAATTGGGATTGAGAATGCTGTCAACCATTCTCAGTGTTTAACAACCACCATGATAGTTAAATAAATTTTATTCCTTTGCAGTAGGGAAAAATTGGCTTTTCGCAATACTGTAACCATAGAGCTTTCCACCAGCCATATATGCATGTAGTATAGGCTTATTCTTTCATTATTCTCTATGTGTTACTTTGCCAGCATATTCCATGTGCTGACCCGTTTTTGGGCTGCAACTTTCATGTTGCAGACTTTTCAGATGACGAGTAAGTGATACGTTAGGGTTACGATTTCTACACTCAACTTTGCTGTTGGTGTTGATGGGAATCCACAACCTTGTTACTTCCGCTATTTGGATTGAGGTAATAGTATTTACGTTATTTATACATGTGATTTGCCTCTGTTATAAATCCTCGAGTACTGTGTGTGTCAGCATACCGATCCAGGGATGACACTAAAGCACAGAGACTTGATCCATTCGGGTCGGGTCGCTACAAGATGGTATCAGAGCACATGTTGACTTTAGGACGTGACCCTAGAAACTGACAAGCCCATAGGAAAGATTTTTCTCTGCAACTTCATTTCGAAAAGGATCTTTTACCTCTCTTCTCTTCTGAGCTTATTCAAATATCCCCTTTTAGTGAGACCATACCCCTTTTCCCTTTTGACCACTCGAAGATTTGACCGATGAGACCACTCCAAGGAGATAAGATATCGGACAACTAAGACCATTTGGAATGAAGAGGATTTTACCGTGTAAATGGAAACTACAACTGTTGAAGACTCCGAAGACTAGGAGAATTTGAAGGCTTTGAAGAATTTCCGGATTTGTATGACCTAGCAAAGCTACCTTTATGGAACTTGGCAGACTATGGAAGTTATCAATACCCGAGATCAAGGTGTATTGGAGAAAGACCAGAATATGGAGCATCAGAACTCAAATTTTTGTCAAGGAAACCCCAATGCAGGAGATATCAACCATGGAGAGATAGCTCATGGAAATGACAAGAGCAGAAACACGCTATCCATGATGTTATCGCCCGCTTATGCTATTTGTCACCATGGTGAGTTAAGCATGCATAAGCATGGAAGGATGGGATGGTAGAAGACTGAAGGAGCATCTGTCATCGAAGGATGCAATTTTAACATTACTGGTGTATCACCAGGATCTGGAGTGTTACATCAAGAAGTTAAGGTGGATCTGTAGGAAGCCGTATTTTGACAAGGAAGCAGTTCGTGAAGAACTCAGGATCCAGAAGCTGAAAGTAGACAAGCCGGAGGAGCTAAACATCGAGATACCGGAGATTCGTCAGGAACTGAAGGACAGTAGGACCATGGTTCATGTCAAGGATGTTGAAACCAAGATGTTGGAACGCAACGGGAGACTTTGCGACAACAGAGATGATCTGGCAAAAGAACTTGAGAAGGACAGGCATGATCAGAAGAAGCCATTAGAGACATGACCAAGACTTGAAGAAGTTGATGACATTGAGATCTATAGACCGTTATAAGACCAAACCCCGTTGTACCTACGTTAGATGCGACATTTGTGAGCTGTCATTTGTTTGTTGTTTTTCCGACAGCCACAATAAAATCTGTCTTTTCAAAACTATTGTTTGCATTGTGTGTATCCCTCTCTATCTCTCTTATCCCACCCCAAAACCCATGGACCCAATAGAGGACGAATGGAGATGAGCTTGTATTCTCTGGACCGATGAGTCAATTGGAGACGGACCGATGGATTTAGAACAAGGAGGATCACATGGAGAATAACCCTATAGCCGGAAAGGATATGACCCAGCATGCTCTTGAGTGCTTTGAAAGAGGTGCCACTACCTGGTAGAGGATGTACCAAACCATCAATGGATGGCAAGGAGTAACCACTTGGAAGGAATTTAAGTGGACTTTGTTTAAGTCTTGGCTTGTGTCCCAGAAGTTGAGGCCTTATGGAAAAGATATGAAGAAACCTTGTGCATACAAGCTTTGTGGAGAAATAGGACACAACCATAAAGGAAATAAGGACAAATACCCTCATAAGTGGAGGGTTACCAAAGGAGTTAGCTGAGGATCTCAAGGAACTTCGGTTGGATGTTGTTCCCAAAGGTTTTGTTGCAGCAATGGAAGTTCAGTCTACATTGTTGGGAAAGATCCGCGAAGCTCAGAAGGTTGACAAAGAGATTGCTGAGGTAAAAGAGAGGATGAGCAAAGGAAAGACCAAAGGTTTTCGTAAGGATGAGCATGGCACCTTATGGTTCGAGGATCGTGTATATGTGCCCAATAATGCAAAGATCAGGAAGTTAATACTTCAGGAGTCTCATGACTCACCATACTCGATTCTCCCTAGAAACACCAAGATGTATTTGGATTTGAAGGAGCGTTTCTGGTGGACTGGTATGAAGAAGGATATTGCCGAGTAGGTAGCCGTATTTGATGTATGTCAGAGAGTGAAGATAGAGCATCATAAGCCAGTCGGATTACTACAACCTATGCCGATACCCGAATGGAAGAGGGATAGGCTTGGCATGGATTTCATTACCGGATTTCCCATAACCCGAACGGGACATGATTCTATCTGGGTAGTAGTTGATTCGCTTGACCAAAGTGGCTCACTTTATCCCAGTGAAAACCACCTATACAGGTGCAAAGTTGGCCAGGATATATTTGACAAGGATCGTATGTCTGCATGGAGTTCCGAGGACCATCGTAGAGGAACACAGTTTACCTCAAGGTTTTGGAATCAGCTGCACCAGACTTTGGGTACTAGGCTAGAGTTCAGTACAGCCTTTCATCCGCAGACAGATGGATAAATCGAGAGAGTCAATCAGATTTTGGAGGACATGTTGAGAGGATGTGCGCTAGATTATGGATCTAGTAGTGATGATAATCTACCTTACGCGGAGTTCTCATTCATCAACAGCTACCAAGTCAGTTTGAAGATGGCCCCTTTTGAAGCTTTGTATGGGAAAAGGAGCCAGACACCATTTGATGTGGGATGAAGTTGGAGACCGTCAGTTGTTTGGACCAAGTGTGATCAAGGAGTCAGAAGAGAATGTTAAGTTGATTCGAGATAGACTGAAGGTAGCTCAGTCCAGGCAGAAAAGTTTTGCAGACTCAAAAATGCAAGAAGGTAGTCGATAAAATCGGAGACAGAGCATATCTTTGTGTGTCCCCTCTGCGAGGAGTTAAACTATTTGGAGTTAATGGAAAGTTAGCCCCGAGATTTGTAGGACCATACCGAGTTTTGGAGCGTATGGGAGAAGTGGCCAACAAATTGGAGTCACCCGAAGGACCGTCAGGAGTTCATGATATGTTTCACGTTTCCCAGTTGAAGAAGTGCCATGTAGAGATGGCCAATATTCCCATGTAAGGACGCCTGGCCCTGGAAAGGATAATTGTCAGGACCCCGATTCCAAGTCACATCGATCTAGCTGGTAACACCTCATATCACTTTGCGGCCTCACGCACGGTATTCCCACGGGTGTCGCCTTACCAGGGCCCGGGACCGTTTGCGCCTTTTGGCTCACGTATATGATAGTGTCGCTAGCATCCATATGACAGAGAACCCGGGCCGACATGGCTAGTCGTGAACCCAAAGCAGCGCTAACCCATGGGGACAGGCATACATGAATCACATCAAGCATGTCGGTCATCAACGTATGAATCCGGGTTGTAGCACTGGGCTAACAGGACTCCGGTAACCCGGGCTGTAGCAGGCTAGGCAGGACTCCGGATGTCACCGCGTGACATTTCCCCGAAGGGTCAGACACAAGAACAAAGTGAAACACATGCCGGCCAGTCAAGTGTCCAGAGCAGTAGTGCTGGGCTAGCAGGACTCCGGTGAACCGGGCTGTAGCGGACTACTATCGCTCAGGAAGCACTAGACTACATTTCCCCATATGAGAGGCTGCCAAGGATAAATAACTAGGTTGCCGGATCCCACACATACCAAGCATTTCAGACATACACACAATATGCTCGATATGTGTAACTACAACATGGCATCACAACATAACTCTACGACTCAAATATTTATTCATTAGGCTCCGAGGAGCGAGATATTACAGACATGGGTCTCATGACCCAACATTCAGAGCATACAAGTCAAAGCACAAGCGGAAGCTAAACACGTCTGAGTACAGACAACTATAAATGAAAAAGGCTTAGAAGCCTGACTATCTACCAGATCCTGTCGAGGGCGCAAGATCGTAGCTGAGGTAACAAGCTAAACGTCGAAGTCCACGCGGAACTACTAGCGAGACTGAGGTCTCTCTGCAAAAACATAAAATAGGCAAACGTGAGTACAATTGTACTCAGCAAGACTTACATCAGAACTAACTACATATGCATCATTATCAACAAAGGGGTGGTGGGGTTTAACTGCAGCAAGCCAGCTTTGACTCGGTGGCTATCCTGAACTACGACTGCAAGTCATTCTTTTGTGGTGGCGCACACGAGTCCACATATTCACCAATAAATACACCACTATGGATCCGATCCCGTCTTCCTACGAGAACGCCATCCATAGCACTCACGCTTATCTTGCGCATTTTAGAGTATCCACTTTCACTTGTCTATGAACTGTTATAGGCAACCCAGAAGTCCTTTACCGCGGACACGGCCATTCGAATAGATCATATAAACCCTGCAGGGGTGTACTTCTTCACACACGTTCTCGCCACTTACCGCCATGTACACGTCATGTATCTCGGCAACCTTCAAGCGGAAGCCCGGCGAGGGAGTCGGCCACGACCTGACTAACCACACAAGTCTCTAGTCCAGGTTTATCGCCTATTCGGGTTCCATCCGCAAGGAGATCCGGCAGGGGTGCCTCTCACGGCCCCAAACGATGTGTGCAGGGTTCACAAGCCCACCTCGACGGGTGGTTCTACGCTTGGTACACCGTGCCACGGTGCCTAGTCTGTCCCAAGCCCACCTGTACCGGGTGCCACTTGGTAGACTACTAACACTACCTACAAACACCAGAAACTAGTTGCAACTCCTGGACAGAGATCAGGTTGATTAATAAGTCGAGAGGGGCACTTAAGCATTCCAATGCGTGGTAGTAACTGTTCATGGATCACAAACACAAAACTCAGTTCCTGAGGACGGCTGCAATGAGACAACCCACCATGTACTCCTACATGGCCTCTCACCGCTACCTTTACTAAATCGTGTTCACACATTTAGCTCTCAACAGTAGGACATGTTCACACACCTCCGATTCATCCCTCGCGAATCAGACCTGACACAACTCTAAGCAATAGCAGGCATGACAAACAAACATGAATGAGTAGGCACATCAAGGCTCAAACAACTCCTACTCATGCTAGTGGGTTTCATCTATTTACTGTGGCAATGACAGGTCATGTAGAGGATAAAGGGGTTCAGCTACCGCAGCAAGTAACAGATGAATCGTTGTTGTCCTAATGCAGTAAAAGAGAGCAGGAGCGAGGAGAGTGGGATTGTATCGGAATGAACAAGGGGTTTTTGCTTGCCTGGCACTTCTGAAGATAATATAGTTCTTCATCGGTGTCATCGAACTCATCGTCGGTACGTCGTCTACTGAGAGGGGACAAACACCGGCAACTGAGAAAGAACACAATCAATGCAATGCACATTCACATGAATGACATGTCATGTTAAGGTACTGAATTCACCTAATGCAATATCTAGCCAAGTTAATTGAAGTGGAACTCGAACAAGAACAAATTCCAACTCCAAATGTTATTTCATAAATTGCCCTAATCATCATTTGTCATATTCAGTGAGGTTAACTTGTTCAAACATGCATGATCATGGCATAAACAGATTCTTCATATTTTTCTGATCATTTTTCATATATAACTTATTTCCATTGGAGTTATAGATTATTTTCTATGAATTTTAGAAGTTAGCACTATTTCCTGGAATTTCCTGTAAAAGAATAAATCCAGAAAAGAGTTATCGCATCAACATGACGTCCACCGTGATGTCGGCGGTCAACGGCGCGGTCCAGTCAAACTGACCTGTGGGCCCTGTGTGTCAGTGTAATTAGATTAGCTAAAAACAATTAGTACTAATCCTAACTAATTAACAGGGCCGGGCCTCACCTGTCAGTGAATCAGTGGAAAAGTCAAACTGGGGTCAAACCCAGGTCAAACTCGCCGGAGTTGACCCGGGGCTCGTCGCCGGCAGGGCCAGGGACGGCGGGGAGGTGCGGGTTTCCTCCTCCGGCGACCAAATGGCCGGCGGAGGGCGGCTACGTGGAGCTGGAGCTCGTGCGCGTCGAGTGGTGCCGGTAGGAGGCGCTGGGATGGCCGGAAACAGCGTCGGCGGTGAGCGAGGCGGCGGCCGTGGTTCGGGCGTGCTCGAGAACGGCGATGTGGTGTGCAAACGAGACGGCTGTCGCGCTAGTTTTGCTCTACGGGACGTTGCGAGTGCAACGGACGCACGCGTGGGACCAAAAGGTCACCGGGGCTTCGCCGGCGACGAACCCATGCGGCGGCGCATTCGGGCGCAGGTGACGCGGTGGCTACGGCGTGCAAACGAGGCAAGGGAGAGGGGTGTCCGGAACAGGAGCTCACGGTGATCATGTTGGGCGGATCGACAAGCTCGGGGAAGCACCGGAGCAAGCGGAGCGTCGAGGGGGATCTTCGGCGGTCGGCGATGAAGACATTGAAGATGGCGATGCTGTGGGGTGTCCGGCGGTGCGTGTGTCCTCGAGGAGGCATAGACGACAGAGGCGGATCTCCTGGACATGCTGGGGAGGCTAGGGCGGTGGATGTGGCCGCGACGAACGGCGTCGGTGGCGGCGGCTCCGTTCGGTGGCTGCGCGCAGGAGAGGCAGGGGAGGAGAGGAGCTCGGGGAGAGTGAGAGAGAGGTCGGGGGAGGCACGTGCCGTCTCCAGGGCGACGTCGGGGGGGAGGGGGGGGCAGCAAGCAGGAGGTGGCTACGCGCGACGTCGGCGCTGGCCACCGAGCTGCTTCATGCGCTGGCATGGGGAAGAAGACAGGCATGCCCACGTGGGCTGGGCCAGCCAGTGGGCCGCCAGTGGCTGGCCAGTGGGCTGCCGTGGCGGCGCCTGTGAGTCTCTCTCTTTTTATTTCTGTTTTCTAATTTTACGTAAACTTTGTGGCTTTACTAAAATACTAAAACAGATCCAAAAATCATAAAACTGCTCAATGCCACTGTTTGGAATATAACAAACAGCAACCATTTTAGTTTATGATTATTTGAGCATTTAAACTATTTATTAGCATTAAATTCCCAAATGCAAATACTTTATGAATTAATCCAAAGGACCAAATATGTCATGAAAATGTGCAACACCTCTGGTTATGGTTTATAGCATTTTTCCG
This sequence comes from Aegilops longissima, assembly GCA_021605205.1. Taxonomy (NCBI): domain Eukaryota; kingdom Viridiplantae; phylum Streptophyta; class Magnoliopsida; order Poales; family Poaceae; genus Aegilops; species Aegilops longissima. Next base: position 245,272,486 of record CM038682.1, on the reverse strand, counting down.
AAATGATGAACATTTTTAAAGCCATTTGGATTCACTGAAAAATATTTTTAGTTGAACCTATTTGAATTCCTTTAATGCTAGGGTTTAGGCAATCCCCATCTCAAAATTCCTTTGAAATCAAACATGATGCATGGATGCAGATGCCACTAATTACAACCAATTACGGGGCTGTGACAACTCACCCCACTAATCAAGAATCTCGTCCCAGATTCAAGGCGTGAGTAAGAAGACGAGAGGGCACAAGACCAACACAATCTTCACGATCCAGGTTGCACCTCATAAGGTTGTTGATTTGTTGCATACGCTGATCTTGACATCCTTGCTTTTGAGATCTTCATCCACGCGATCACGACGGAAAGAAACTCTACTAGGATTGATCTTCTCGAAGATCGAGCTATACCAAATCAACTCGCGGAATGAGATGTTGAAACATCTCGAGTTGATACACAAAACACATCGAGAGGGATGGAAGAACAACGACGGAGTTTGATTTGGTGGACAACAATTCCATGCTTAGAAATATGGTGGATGGTGTCTAGGTGGCGAGGAAATAATTGCCATGATTCCATAGCGGGGCACCTTGGGAAAAAGGTGACTCGTTGAGCTGTGCCCTTAGGTGGCAAAATGAATTACTTTTGATTCAGAGATCATTGAAACTCTTTAAACCAGCCTAAGGCATTCACAATCGATCATTTGAAGGAGTTCGAAAGAATGACATACTCAGACTAGAATGGATGATGTGGACTACCTTGTTGAAGACAACGCAATGGATGATTTTGCTTATCATTGGAAATGGATGGGACCCATGGTAGGACCACTATTGAGGGCGATCCTGACCAGAAATTACCGCGAAGGGTAGCCCATGGTTAGATGGCACAATGGCGGTGCAAGCTAGGGACAAGGTGCTAATGCTGGGAATGTTCCAACCATCATATCTGCCTGAGATTCAGAACTGGTTGGTGTCAGGATAATCCAGACTCATCAAGTCTAGAAGGAAAAATGAAAGTTCGCAACACAAATCGACGAGATGACGTTGCAACACTCTCAGGGGATGAACTATGATAGCAAGCTCCAAAAGATGAGCTGGTTCTGCTACAAACATGTGAACACATTGTCCAAGACAAGCATGATCACGTGGTAGTCTTATAATGAAACACTACCAAGTTCAGGTGGGGGAACAATCATCGAGGATATCGAAGTCCTAACATAAGTCATGATTATCTCTTATGAAGGAACTCCTTCTCCTTGAACAAATCAATCAGTGGCTTGGTGTGCTAGGGATACATATAGAATGAAGGTTGCAAGTCTCCAAACCATAGAATACTTCGCACGTATGCATGACTGACTTGGGATGGTTCTAGAGGAAACAAAAACAATCTTTATCGAACTCACGGCGGCAACTTGCACCAAATGCACGTGAATCAGAGAAAGTCACTTCTTTCATCCAACATATTCTTCACGAATGGGACATGAAGATAATGCTTATAAAAGTTTCCAACACTAGGTTGATGTTCAACATGAATCATGGGGGAGACAAAATGCTGCTGATGGGCTCAACAACAACTCATCGGAATTTCCATATCACTGGACTTCCGCCATCATGTGAACACGGTGATAGTATTGGTCAGACCAAAAGATGTAATGGTGTATGCTCGAGGGATCAACCACGAGTAAGACAACATCACGAATATCGTTGGTTCTGATTTGACTTGACGATGGCCCATACTCAAGTCAAGGTTTTGACAAGGCAATAGATCCAACAACTGATCACGAGGACCAATCGATGAAGATATCATCTTCCTTCAACACACACTCAAAACTATATCCCTTAAAATGAACTAAGTCGGACAAGCTTTCATCTTCCAACTCTCCAAGTTGTTGTTTAGCTTAACCAACTAGCTCAGGGTTATCCAACACGGATTTTTGGAGAAGGGGTGGTTTACAAGAAACCAACATGATCACGAACTTAACATAGCGGTCAGGCGACAACCTGGTAGCACTTCCAAGAAGATATTTGGAAAGTCACGAACCACCGATATGTTATTAAGCTCGAGAACAATCTTGCTTTTCAGGGCAAGACGATATGATCAAATAAGCAAGAGATTGAATAATCCTAACTCATTGATCGAAGGGTGCACCAGAAATAAGGACTAGGTAGCATGATTAATCTTAGTATGATGATTTAATAACCAACACGCTAAGAATGAGAATATTGTCCATTAACTACCAAGCAACGAGGTTGCTAGGAGTATCGATTTCACACATCACAATTCACTTGTCGGCATTCCGGTTACATCAACACGGGACCGAGGAATGAATAATGATAGCGAGAAGTATCACTACGTCAAGAATTCATAAAAGAAGGTGCAATTCTCATGACGTTCCTGACATAAAGTGGGTAATACTTCAGGGTAGAACATAACAAAAGCTGAATTGGCATTTTGATCTGCGGAATGCAACTGCTTTGGCCCAATCCTGGATATGGATGAGGTACTGGAGTTTGTTTCTCCTAGTCATTCCAGAGTAGAATGGCTTGACGGACCACATGAGTAATAGGCATTGATAACATGAATGCACAACTACTCCTGACTACCAACTGATAGACGAGGATCGGAATACAGCTGCAATGGAAACAACTCAAAGGATCATATATCTTTCTGAGTTGTGGATGCATAGATTAGTATGTCGAACCAAGTTCAACATGTTTCTTTCGGATAACCCATGCAGAGAGGTAGGACTGGCAGAGTCACAATTATGAATGGAGAACTCCTCAAGAGTACTCTGATTGTGATCTTTTGGTTCAAATAACTTCTGCCTTAAATAGTTCATGGTATTTGGAAGAAGGAAATGCCACGGACCTCGAGGACTATCGCAAAGTTACTAATATCCTAAAGGAACTACCAAACACTATCAATAGGAGGTAAGTAGGGTGAATCTCGGGTTCAAGGACCCAGAAATAGAATACCTACTAACTAAGTGGCATCACGGAATGCTTTCGAGAATGATGGCCAGAATCATCACACCGGGAACACAAAAACATGGCCATATTACCAGGTGATCCTCTCAGATGCCTAGGGTCATAATACTAGTTCCAACATATATGCCAAGGCAAGGAGTACCTCTACAGACGATTAGTGTGCTTATTCTGACCAAAAGGACACCGTGAACAGGAAGGAAGAATTTGCAAATGCATCAGATAGTTTAGAAACCTGGGATGACTCGGACAACATAACGGCTGTAAATACTCAAAATGATTTGAGACATCCTGCAAAAATGGTGGCATAACCACTCGATCATCACAATATTAAGATTCTGAGACCAGCTATGAACATACGGAAGTAGTAAAAACTGAACTGGGATTTGGAACTATCAATTATATAAGTCTAAGGATTAGTAACACGTCATCCTAATAGATAGATGAGAAGCCTAGTTCATAAACCCCGTAGAAGAGAAGAGGATGACTCAGATTAGAAGGCCATGAGGTATAAGGAGTAAAAAGAGCCTTACGTTCCCTTCCACAATCAATTCCCTTACATAACTAAAGCATTTCTAGACACAACTTCGACCAGTTTGGCTTGGTAATCCTCTGAGCAATCGGGCTCGATACCAAAGCTGTCGGGACCCGATTCCAAGTCACATCGATCTAGCTGGTAACACCTCATATCACTTTGCGGCCTCACACACGGTATTCCCACGGGTGTCGCCTTACTAGGGCCGGGACCGTTTAGCGCCTTTTGGCTCACGTATATGATAGTGTCGCTAGCATCCATATGACAGAGAACCCAGCCGACATGGCTAGTCATGAACCCAAAGCGGCGCTAACCCATGGGGACAGGCATACATGAATCACATCGAGCATGTCGGTCATCAACGTATGAATCCGGGCTGTAGCACTGGCTAACAGGACTCCGTAACCCGGCTGTAGCAGGCTAGGCAGGACTCGGATGTCACCGCGTGACATTTCCCGAAGGGACAGTACACAAGAACGAAGTGAAACACATGCCGGCCGATCAAGCGTCCGAGCAGTAGTCTTGGGCTAGCGGACTCCGTGAACCGGGCTGTAGCGGACTACTATCGCTCGGAAGCACTAGACTACATTTCCCCATATGAGAGGCTGCCAAGGATAAACAACTAGGTTGTCGGATCCCACACATACCAAGCATTTCAGACATACACACAATATGCTCGATATGTGTAACTACAACATGGCATCACAACATAACTCTCGACTCAAATATTTATTCATTAGGCTCCGAGGAGCGAGATATTACAGACATGGGTCTCATGACCCAACATTCAGAGCATACAAGTCAAAGCACAAGCGGAAGCTAAACACGTCTGAGTACAGACAACTATAAATGAAAAAGGCTTAGAAGCCTGACTATCTACCAGATCCTGCCGAGGGCGCAAGATCGTAGCTGAGGTAACAAGCTCAACGTCGAAGTCCACGCGGAACTACTAGCGAGACTGAGGTCTCTCTGCAAAAACATAAAATAGGAAAACGTGAGTACAATTGTACTTAGCAAGACTTACATCAGAACTAACTACATATGCATCATTATCAACAAAGGGGTGGTGGGGTTTAACTGCAGCAAGCCAGCTTTGACTCGGTGGCTATCCTGAACTACGACTGCAAGTCATTCTTTTGAGGTAGCGCACACGAGTCCACATATTCACCAATCAATACACCACTATGGATCCGATCCCGTCTTCCTACGAGAACGCCATCCATAGCACTCACGCTTATCTTGCGCATTTTAGAGTATCCACTTTCACTTGTCTATGAACTGTTATAGGCAACCTAGAAGTCCTTTACCACGGACACGGCTATTCGAATAGATCATATTAACCCTGCAGGGGTGTACTTCTTCACACACGCTCCCCCCACTTACCGCCATGTACACGTCATGTATCTTGGCAACCTTCAAGCGGAAGCCTGGCGAGGGAGTCGGCCACGACCTGACAAACCACACAAGTCTCTAGTCCAGGTTTATCGCCTATTCGGGTTCCATCCGCAAGGAGATCCGGCCGGGGTGTCGCTCACGGCCCCAAACGATGTGTGCAGGGTTCCCAAGCCCACCTCGACGGGTGGTTCTACGCTTGGTACACCGTGCCATGGTGCCTAGTCTGTCCCAAGCCCACCTGTATCGGGTGCCACTTGGTAGACTACTAACACTACCTACAAACACCAGAAACTAGTTTCAACTCCTGGACAGAGATCAGGTTGATTTATAAGTCGAGAGGGGCACTTAAGCATTCCAATGCGTGGTAGTAACTGTTCATGGATCACAAACACAGAACTCAGTTCCTGAGGACGGCTGCAATGAGACAACCCACCATGTACTCCTACATGGCCTCTCACCGCTACCTTTACCAAATCGTGTTCACACATTTAGCTCTCAACAGTAGGACATGTTCACACACCTCCGATTCATCCCTGATGAATCAGACCTGACACAACTCTAAGCAATAGCAGGCATGACAAACAAACATGAATGAGTAGGCACATCAAGGCTCAAACAACTCCTACTCATGCTAGTGGGTTTCATCTATTTACTGTGGCAATGACAGGTCATGCAGAGGATAAAGGGGTTCAGCTACCGCAGCAAGTAACAGATGAATCGTTGTTGTCCTAATGCAGTAAAAGAGAGCAGGAGCGAGAGAGTGGGATTGTATCGGAATGAACAAGGGGTTTTTGCTTGCCTGGCACTTCAAGATAATATAGTTCTTCATCGGTGTCATCGAACTCATCGTCGACGCCGCTCATCTCTTGAGAGGGACAAACACCGCAATCGAGAAAGAACACAATCAATGCAATGCACATTCACATGAATGACATGTCATGTTAAGGTACTGAATTCACCTAATGCAATATCTAGCCAAGTTAATTGAAGTGGAACTCGAACAAGAACAAATTCCAACTCCAAATGTTATTTCATAAATTGCCCTAATCATCATTTGTCATATTCAGTGAGGTTGACTTGTTCAAACATGCATGATCATGGCATAAACAGATTCTTCATATTTTTCTGATCATTTTTCATATATAACTTATTTCCATTGGAGTTATAGATTATTTTCTATGAATTTTAGAAGTTAGCACTATTTCCTGGAATTTCCTGTAAAAGAATAAATCCAGAAAAGAGTTATCGCATCAACATGACGTCACTGTGATGTCAGCGGTCAACGGGCGCGGTCCAGGTCAAACTGACCTGTGGGCCCTGTGTGTCAGTGTAATTAGATTAGCTAAAAACAATTAGTACTAATCCTAACTAATTATCAGGCCGGGCCCCACCGCCGATGAGTCGCTGGAAAAGTCAAATGAGGTCAAACCCGGTCAAACTCGCGGAGTTGACCGGTGCTCATCGCCGCAGGCCGAGGGACGGCGGGAGGTGCGAGTTTCCTCCTCCGGCGACCAAATGGCGGCGGAGGGCGGCTACGTGGAGCTGGAGCTCGTGCGCGTCGAGTGGTGCCGGTGGGAGGTCTGGGATGGCCGAAAGCAGCGTCGGCGGCGAGCGAGGCGACGGCCGTGGTTCGGGCATGCTCGAGAACGGCGATGTGGTGTGCAAACGAGACGGCTGTCGCGCTAGTTTTGTTTCTCTGGTCGCTCGCGAGTGCAACGGACGCCTGCGATGGGACCAAAGGTCACCGGGCTTCGCGGCGACGAACCCGTCGGCGGCGCGCATTGAACGGCACAGTGGCGCGGTGGCTACGGCGTGCAAACGAGGAAAGGGAGAGGGGTGTCCGGGACAGGAGCTCACAGTGATCACGTTGGGCGGATCGACGAGCTCGGGGAAGCACCGGAGCGAGCGGAGCGTCGAGGGGGATCTTCGGCGGCCGGCGATGAAGACGTTGAAGATGGCGATGTTGTGGGGCGTCCGGCAGTGCGTGTGTCCTCGAGGAGGCATAGACGACGGAGGCGGATCTCCTGGAGATGCTGGGGAGGCTAGGCGGTGGATGTGGCCGCGGCGAACGGCGTCGGTGGCGTCGGCTCCGTTCGGTGGCTGCGCGCAGGAGAGGCAGGGGAGGAGAGGAGCTCGGGGAGAGTGAGAGAGAGGTCAGGGGAGGCACGTGGCGTCTCCAGGGCGACGTCAGTGGGGGGGGGCAGCAAGCAGGAGGTGGCTACACGCGACGTCGGTGCTCGCCACCGAGCTGCTTCGTGCGCTGGCATGGGGAAGAAGACAGGCATGCCCCTGGTGGGCTGGGAGCCAGCCACCGGGCCGCCAGTGGCTCGGCCAGTGGGCTGCCAGGTAAGTGGCCCAGTGAGTCTCTCTCTCTTTTATTTCTGTTTTTCTAATTTTCTGTAAACTTTGTGGCTTTACTAAAAATACTAAAACAGATCCAAAAATCATAAAACTGCTCAATGCCACTGTTTGGAATATAACAAACAGCAACCATTTTAGTTTATGATTATTTGAGCATTTAAACTATTTATTAGCATTAAATGCCCAAATGCAAATACTTTTTGAATTAATCCAGTGACCAAATATGTCATGAAAAATGTGCAACACCTCTGGTTATGGTTTATAGCATTTTTCCAGAAATGATGAACATTTTTTAAAGCCATTTGGATTCACTGAAAAATATTTTTAGTTGAACCTATTTGAATTCCTTTAATGCTAGGGTTTAGGCAATCCCCATCTCAAAATTCCTTTGAAATCAAACATGATGCATGGATGCAGATGCCACTAATTACAACCAATTCTGGGGCTGTGACAATAATGATGTTCCACGAAGTGGAGTACGGATTTCATAAGTATAAGTTTTTATCTCGGTATGTGGGATATCCCACAAGGATGAAGAGATGAAGTACTATTGGGTACAAGGAGGTAGAATGTTGGTAGTATGGAGCAATTGCAACTCCATGATGAGTCTGAGTAATCACTTCTTAGTTTGGTGCAAATAGAAGGAAGAATGACAGTACAATTGGATGGATTTAAGAATACTAGGAAGGTGGAAGTTGGAATAATGATCAGAAGCCCGAGGATAAGTTCAAGGACTACAAGTGATGAGATGGCCCATAACCCACAGGCCCCAGGACTTGCCAAGAAACAAGCACACTCTTGCTGAAGGTAAAACCCTGGAAAAAGTTATGATTTTATCGACAGACGATTTATAGGAGTAACGCAAAACCTGAGAGTTGTGAAGGAACGATAGATGTTTGTTTGGCTTGCAGAATCAATGGATTTTCCGAACTTGGTTCATCGACAAGTGAAATTCTGCAATGCTTGTGAGGATGACCGAGTGTTAGAATGCGAGATTCGCTAAACCATGTACAAGGTAATGATTTGGGTGCGGGATGGATTGATCACCATACCGACTTACCCTTATTATTCGCTTTGCTATATGGGATGGTAAATCTGAGTGACTTACCCATAGTAGAGAGACGACGATCAAAACCTTGTTTGAACCTTAGAATGGTATAAGTTTTTTTCCCTTGTACGCAGCAGCTGTTGCCAATCATAGGATATACGATGAGGTTCAACCCAGACCTGTTTTCTGCAGGAGAAACCATAAATTGTTGACCACCATGAGATATCGATAGTTGTTTAGAATTGGCGCCAGACCCGTCAGCTATGAAGACCCAGTTTCGGGATAACCTTACCAAGAGGAAAGGACAAAAGAATTGAGGAAAAGGTTATGCCACTACCGGAAGAGCCCAGAGAAGGAATTATCCTTAAGATCTGAGAAGACCGACACTGTCAACAAAGAGGATGGAGTATATGAGTTTTGATGGAACCGTAACCATGCTTCTAAGGGTGGTAGCACCCGAGACCCTGGAGACGATCGATGGATCTTGAGAAGACCCCCAAACCCTAACCTATTTCTTTCTAGCCTCACCGAATCTCGAGGACGAGATTCATTTTAAGGGTGGTAGTTTTGTAACATCCCAAAATTCTAAATTTTGGAATGTTATAATAAATAGATAGTTTTGATTGATTGTTTGATTGATTGACTGAAAGTGAGTGAAGTTTGAAACTTTTGAAAGTTAAATGAGAGGAATAAAGGACTTTCCCAAACTTTCATTTTGCTTTTATGATCTTCGAATTCAAATTCTTTTCATCACAAAACCACGGAGAGAAGATGACATGACTTCTTCCATTTATTTAAATGACAAGGGGTGTTGAAAATATTTGAATTTCATTTGAGAATATTTCCAATTCTGAAACTTTATGCAACTCAATGATTTTCATGAGCAAAGATAAAATGACTTCTTCAAAATATATGAAATATGAGTTAGGAGTTTTTAAAGAATTAAATTCAAAGTTTTTTGAATTTATTTCCAATTTGGAGTTATTTGAGTTTTATTCAAACTATTTTTCTCCAAAAATAAAATATAAGGAAAATAGGGTAACATGATTCCCTACATCAGAAAATTGGAGAAAAATAAATTTGAAATCATTTTGGTATTTTTAAAATGATTTTTATTGGATTTTAGTAGGACAGTAGCACTCTTTGTTTTATTTAAATTTGTGTGGATTTTACCTTACAAAATGTTCATGTTGTAGAAAATCTTTTCTAAAATTTTTGATATATTATACGCCTATATAATATATTTATTTATTTTGTTTTATTACTTTTGTTTGTCTGTGTTTTTTTTTAAAAAAGTGTTTAAAAAAAATTAGGCCGAAGCCGACCGAGCCAGGCCGGCCCAGCCCGAGCCGAGCCAGCCCAGCCGAGCCACTCGCCCACACATGCACAGCAGCCAGCGACCCAGCCAGCCCACCTCCCGGTCGTCCCCGACCCTCGGTCGAAGACCGCCACCCGCACGACTCCGCCGCCGCCTCGACGTCCGTGCCGCCTCCGGACTCCTCTGCCCCCTCCCGCACGCAAGCCGACCCCCTCCTCCTATTTATACCGCCGCCTGGGCCCCGTTCCTCCTCCTTTGCCGCAAATCGCAGCCGCCGCCGCCCTCGCCGGAGTTCTCGCCTCCAACGAGATCTGCCGCTGCCGCCGCGCCCCGTTCCGTCACCCTCGACCTCCGCTGACGCCGCCATCGCCTTCCCCTCCTCGCGCCGCTTCTCCCCGACCCCGCGGCCACGCCGGAGGACCGCCGGAGCAGCCACCCCGACGACCCCGTCGCCGCTGCCGTCTCCTTCTCCGGCGACGTTGACGCCCACCACCGCGGTAAGCCGCCGGTGCTCCTCGTCCATCCGATCTAGGTTAGATGGATAGGATTAGATTAGTTTTTTTTATTCGAATCGTTTTCCCTTACTTAGTGAATGTTCACTGCTTTGCTTTCATGTGACGGTTTTTAACCAATAGATTTCGACACGTGGCGGGGACCTAGGTGTAGATTTTAATTTTTTCAGTTTAGTCCTGTTTTCAAACGACCATAACTTTTTACTCGTTTGTCGTAATTCAACGAAACCAACGCCCACTTCTTCGTTATGATCCCCTCTATCCAGTAATCCAACTCAAACATGTTTTTGAAAGTTTTAAAATTTGAATTCAAACAAATTTGTGTTTGAACTTCGTTTGATCATAACTTGAGTTTTATAACTCTGTTTGAGTTGATTCTTTTTGCAAATCGAAGCTCTTGACCTAAACTTTCTGATAAGGCCAAATTCACATAATTTTGGTACTGTTAGAAATTGTTTTATGTTGCAAGAGTTATTTGCTTGGTTTTGATATTTTTCAAATTGTTTTCTTCGTTCTCTCCGATCTTTTGAGTGATTGCTTATGTGTGGTTACTATTGCTTGATTACGATAGATTGACCGGAGTGTGACGAGTAGAGCTATCAAGAGTTTTGAGTGCGAATCATCTTCATCAACGTTGCAGGCAAGTAACACTTTGATCATACCTTTTCTACTACCCAGTTTTTATGCATTAGATCTATCCTCAAACACACATCTGGGTGGATTGAGGCACCTGGTTTCTATCAGGACTTGCCTGTATTTCTTCGGACCGCCACCCAGGCTCAAAGGGATCATGAGATTATTCAAACTAGAAACTTCCGTGTGCAGCCACATGCCATTATGGGCTCTGGCATAGTTGATTAAGTTGTGCGAACTCTTACGGGTAGACTAGCAGATGTAGGGGTTGTAGGTTGGTATGGTCTACCCACATGTAAGGTGCTAGCGCTTCTGAAAGATTATGTCTCGGTCATCCGTCTCTCAAACATCATGTAGTGCGAGAAATCCAACGGAGGCGATCAAGTCTTGCGGGGAAAAGTGCGCAAACCTTTGCAGAGTGTATAAACTAATCATGATTAGCCGTGTCCCCGGTTATGGACAATCTTGAGTATCTAGTTCTTGGATTATCCTGTTGATCTCATCATGTTACTCTAATTAATATCGTTGGGTTTTAATGAGTACTTTTAATTGGGATTGAGAATGCTGTCAACCATTCTCAATGTTTAACAACCACCATGATAGTTAAATAAATTTTATTCCTTTGCAGTAGGAAAAAATTGGCTTTTCGCAAAACTGTAACCATAGAGCTTTCCACCAGCCATATATGCATGTAGTATAGGCTTATTCTTTCATTATTCTCTATGTGTTACTTTGCCAGCATATTCCATGTGCTGACCCGTTTTCGGGCTGCAACTTTCATGTTGCAGACTTTTCAGACGACGAGTAAGTGATACGTTAGGGTTACGATTTCTACACTCAACTTTGCCGTTGGTGTTGATGGGAATCCACAACCTTGTTACTTCCGCTACTTGGATTGAGGTAATAGTATTTACGTTATTTATACATGTGATTTACCTCTGTTATAAATCCTCGAGTACTGTGTGTGTCAGCATACCGATCCAGGGATGACACTAAAGCACAGAGACTTGATCCATTCGGGTCGGGTTGCTACATTGCTCGACAGTAATTCGTTTACCCACCATAATACTTATGCTCTTGAGAGAAGCCACTAGTGAAACCTATGGCCCCCGGGTCTTTTTTCCATCATATTAATCTCCCATCAACAAGCTATTTTTATTACCGTTTATTTTGCTTTCTTTACTTTTAGTCTTTATCATAAAAATACCAAAAATATTATCTTATCATCTCTATCAGATCTCACTTTTGCAAGTGGTCGTGAAGGTATTGACAACCCCTTTATCGCGTTGGTTGCAAGGTTCTTATTTGTTTGTGTAGGTGCGTGGGACTTGAGTGTGGCCTCCTACTGGATTGATACCTTGGTTCTCAAAATCTGAGGGAAAAACTTACGCTACTTTACTGCATCACCCTTTCCTCTTCAAGGGAAAACCAACACAGTTCTCAAGAGGTAGCAACGAGCTCGGCGATGCGATCCAGCCAGTCCTCGTAGAGGTCGTCGACTGGTCGGTAGCACAGGAGCTCGTGGGCCATGAGGAGCGCAACCCGCGCGTCCGTGGGAGCGCGACGAGCGTGGGACGACGAACCAGCGGGAGTCAGCGACAGAGTGGCGGTGCGGCCGTCCTGCCGCACCGAGGGGTCCAACGAGGATGCTTGCTGCTCGTTCCCCGCCGGGCTGGTGGCGGCATTGTCGGCAGGCGACGGAGAACGACGGGTTGGCCCGCTGACGGGAGCCGTCTGAGCAACATGGGTGGCGAGGGCAGCCCGGTGCTCGACGCGAGCGTGGCATGCGTCCGCCATGGAGACGATGAAGCGACAGGACGTGGAGCGACGGAAGGGAAGCTTCGGCGCACCCCTACCTGGCGCGCCAAATGTTGGATCACGGGTTCCGGCAAATATTGAGCGGGAAGGGAGCCAACAACGGCCAATTTGAAAGGGGACAGCTAGTACAGCTTATCCTGACAAAAGCAGTCTTCGCCTGCAAAAGGCTCTGGTGGTGACGCCGTCTTGGGCTCCACGGTGACCTCAGTCCTGCCGTCCTGCTGGTCTTGGTCTCGTTTCACTGATATGGAAACCTTTGCTTGATGCATCGGTACTCCGCGCCTGCGCTTGCCTCCTTAGCACCAAAGGGGAAACAAGGACACTGCACGCTGACGCCCGCCTGATCTCGATCGTCATGGCTCACATCATTGGAACCTCGCGAGGTTTGCCTTGCCTTGAAATCTCTGCCCCTCGCGAGCCAGCCTGGTGATGTCTACTACGCAACCTTCTTCTTGTAGACGTTGTTGGGCCTCCAAGTGCAGAGGTTTGTAGGACAGTAGCAAATTTCCCTCAAGTGGGTGACCTAAGGTTTATCAATCCGTGGGAGGCGTAGGTTGAAGATGGTCTCTCTCAAACAACCCTGCAACCAAATAACAAAGAGTCTCTTGTGTCTGAAGGAAATATGCCCTAGAGGCAATAATAAATGTTATTATTTATTTCCTTATATCATGATAAATGTTTATTATTCATGCTAGAATTGTATTAACCGGAAACATAATACATGTGTGAATACATAAACCTACAGAGTGTCACTAGTATGCCTCTACTTGACTAGCTCGTTAATCAAAGATGGTTATGTTTCCTAACCATGAACAAGGAGTTGTTATTTGATTAATGGGATCACATCATTGGTTGAATGATCTGATTGACATGACCCATTCCATTAGCATAGCACCTGATCGTATAGTTTGTTGCTAGTGCTTTTCTTCATGACTTATACATGTTCCTATGACTATGAGATTATGCAACTCCCGTTTGCCCGAGGAACACTTTGGGTGCTACCAAACGTCACAACGCATAATCGGGTGATTATAAAGGTACATTACAGGTGTCTCCGAAGGTACATGTTGGGTTGGCATATTTCGAGATTAGGATTTGTCACTCCGATTGTCGGAGAGGTATCTCTGGCCCTCTCGGTAATGCTCATCACCTAAGCCTTGCAAGCATTGTAACTAATGAGTTAGTTATGAGATGATGTATTACGGAACGAGTAAAGAGACTTGCGATAGCGAGATTGAACTAGGTATTGGATACCGACGATCAAATCTCGGGCAAGTAACATACCGATGACAAAGGAACAACGTATGTTGTTATGCGGTCGACCGATAAAGATCTTCGTAGAATATGTAGGAACCAATATGGGCATCCAGGTCCCGCTATTGGTTATTGACCGAGAGGTGTCTCGGTCATGTCTACATAGTTCTCGAACCCGTAGGGTCCGCACGCTAACGTTTCGATGGCAGCTACTATGAGTTTTATGATGTTGATGTACGAAGGTTGTTGAGTCCGGATGAGATCACGGACATGACGAGGAGTCTCGAAATGGTCGAGACATAAAGATTGATATATTGGAAGCCTATGTTTGGACTCGGAATCACTCCGGGTGAAATTGGGAATTTTATCGAGTACAGGGGTTACGGAACCCCGGGGAGTCAATGGGCCTTGATGGGCCTTAAGGGAAAGAGAAAAGGGGCCCTATAGCTGGCGCAGCCCTCCCCCTTCCCTAGTCCTATTAGGATTAGGAGAAGGGGTGGCGCCTCTCTCTCCTCTCCCTTGGTCAAACCCTAGTTGGACTAGGATTTGGGGGAATCCTACTCCTAGTAGGAGTAGGACACCCCGATGCGCCTCCCTCCTGGCCGGCCAGCCCTCCCTTCCCTCCTTTATATCTGAGGGCAGGGGCACCCCATGACACACAAGTTGATCGATTAGATCGTTCCTTAGCCGTGTCGCGTGCCCCTTCCACCAAATTACACCTCGATCATACCGTGGCGGAGCTTAGGCGAAGCCCTGCGTCGGTGGAACATCATCATCGTCACCACGCCGTCGTCGACGAAACTCTCCTCAACACTCGGCTGGATCGGAGTTCGAGGGACGTCATCGAGCTGAGCGTGTGCAGAACTCGGAGGTGCCGTGACGTTCGGTACTTGGATCGGTTGGATCGGGAAGAAGTACGACTACATCAACAGCGTTGTTATAACGCTTCGCTTTCGGTCTCACGAGTGCGTGGGACGGATACTCTATCCTCTCGTTGCTATGCCATCACCATGGTCTTGCGTGATCGTAGGAAAATTTTTGAAATTACTCGTTCCCCAACAGTGGCATCCGAGCCTGGTTTTATGCGTTGATGTCATATGCACGAGTAGAACACAAGTGAGTTGTGGGCGATACAAGTCATACTACCTACCAGCATGTCATACTTTGGTTCAGCGGTATTGTGAGATGAAGCGGCCGGACCGACATTACGCGTGACGCTTCGCGAGACTGGTTTCACCGCTGTGAGCACTCGTTGCTTAAAGGTGACCGGCGGGTGTCTGTCTCTCTCACTTTAGTTGAACCGAGTGTGGCTCGCCCGGTCCTTGAGAAGGTTAAAACGGAGTCTATTTGACGAAGTATCGTTGTGGTTTTGATGCGTGGTAAAACGGTTCTTGCTCAGCCCGTAGCAGCCACGTAAAACTTGCAACAACAAAGTAGAGGACGTCTAACTTGTTTTTGCAGGGCATGTTGTGATGTGATATGGTCAAGACATGATGCTATATTTTATTGTATGAGATGATCATGTTTTGTAACCGAGTTATCGGCAATGGCAGGAGCCATATGGTTGTCGCTTTATTGTATGAGATGCAAGCGCCATGTAATTGCTTTACTTTATCACTAAGGAGTAGCGATAGTCGAGAAGCAATAGTTGGCGAGACGACAACGATGCTACGATGGAGATCAAGGTGTCGGCGCCGGTGGCGATGGTGATCATGACGGTGCTTGGAGATGGAGATCACAAGCACAAGATGATGATGGCCATATCATATCACTTATATTGATTGCATGTGATGTTAATCCTTTATGCATCTTATTTTGCCTTGATTGACGGTAGCATTATAAGATGATCCTTACTAAATTATCAAGAAGTGTTCTCCCGAGTATGCACCGTTGCGAAAGTTCTTCGTCTTTGAGACACCACGTGATGATCGGGTGTGATAGGCTCTACGTTCAAATACAACGGGTGCAAAACAGTTGCACACGCGAATACTCAGGTTATACTTGACGAGCTATGCATATAAGATATGACCTCGGAACACGGAGACCGAAGGTCGGCGTGAATCATATAGTAGATATGATCAACATATTGATGTTCACCATTGAAACTACTCCATCACACGTGATGATCGGTCATGGTGTAGTTGAAATGGATCACGCAATCACTTAGAGAATTGGAGGATATTTTTCTAAGTGGGAGTTCTTAAGTAATATGATTAATTGAACTTAAATTTATCATGAACTTAGTACTGATAGTATCTTGCTTGTCTATGATGTGTAGATAGATGGCTCGTCTTTGTTGTTCCGTTGAATTTTAATGCGTTCCTTGAGAAAGCAAAGTTGAAAGATGATGGCAGCAATTACGGACTGGGTCCGTAACGAGGATTATCCTTATTGCTGCACGGAAGAATTACGTCCCGGAAGCACCGTTAGGTGCCAGGCCTGGTGCAAGGGCTGCGCCGAGAAGTTGTGAGCGTCTGGCAAAGCAAAGCTGATGACTACTCTATAGTTCGGTGTGCCATGCTTTACGGCTTAGAACCGGGACTTCAACGTCGTTTTGAACACCATGGAGCATATGAGATGTTCCAGAGTTGAAGTTAATATTCAAGCGAATGCCCGGATTGAGAGATATGAAGTCTCCAATAAGTTCTATAGCTGTAAGATGGAGGAGAACAGTTACATCGGTGAGCATATACTCGAATGTCCGGATATAACAATCACTTGATTCAACTGGGAGTTAATCTTCCGGATGATTGCGTCATTGACAAATTCTCCAATCACGCCACCAAGCTACAAGAGCTTCGTGATGAACTATAATATGCAAGGGATGACCAAAACAATGCCCGAGCTCTTCGCGATGCTTGAAAGCATGGAGGTAGAAATCAAAAGGAGCATCAAGTGTTGATGGTTAACAAAACCACTAGTTTCAAGAAAAGGGCAAAGGAAAGAAAAGGAAACTTCAAAAGAGCGGCAAGCAAGTTGCTGATCAAGAGAAGAAACCCAAGTCTGGTCCTAAGCACGGGCACCGAGTGCTTCTATTGCAAGCAGGCTGGTCCTTTGAGCGGAACTGCCCCAAGTATTTGGCGGATAAGAAGGATGGCAAGGTTAACAAAGGTATATGTGATATACTTGTTATTGATGTGTACCTTACTAATACTCGCAGTAGCACTGGTATTTGATCTTGGTTACATTGCTAATATTTGCAACTCGAAGCAGGGGCTACGGATTAGCGAAGATTGGCTAAGGACGAGGTGACGATCTTGCGTGGGAAATGGTTCCAAAGTCGATGTGATCGCAATCGACACGCTACCT
Source organism: Aegilops longissima (assembly GCA_021605205.1). Lineage (NCBI taxonomy): Eukaryota > Viridiplantae > Streptophyta > Magnoliopsida > Poales > Poaceae > Aegilops > Aegilops longissima. The sequence goes on along the minus strand of CM038682.1, from coordinate 245,255,329 downwards.
CTACATCTACCTTCGGATTAGTATTAGACCTAAATAATTGTTATTTAGTACCATCGTTGAGCATGAACATTATATCTGGATCTTGTTTGATGCGAGGCGGTTATTCATTAAATCGAGAGAATAATGGTTGTTCTATTTATATGAATAATATCTTTTATGGTCATGCACCATTGAAGAATGGTTTGTTTTACTTAATCTTGATAGTAGTGATACACATATTCATAATGTTGAAACCAAAAGATGCAGAGTTGATAATGATGGTGCAACTTATTTGTGGCACTGCCGTTTAGGTCATATCGGTGTAAAACGCATGAAGAAACTCCATCTTGATGGACTTTTGGAGTCACTTGATTATGAATCACTTGGCACTTGCGAACCGTGCCTTATGGGCAAGATGACTAAAACACCGTTCTCGGAACTATGGAGAGAGCAACAGATTTATTGGAAATCATACATCTTGATGTATGTGGTCCAATGAATGTTGAGGCTAAATGGCGGATATCGTTATTTTCTCACCTTCACAGATGATTTGAGCAGATATGGGTATATCTACTTAATGAAACACAAGTCTGAAACATTTGAAAAGTTCAAAGAATTTCAGAGTGAAGTGGAAAATCATCGTAACAAGAAAATAAAGTTTCTACGATCTGATCGTGGAGGAGAATATTTGAGTTCTGAGTTTGGCCTACATTTGAAACAATGCGGAATAGTTTAGCAACTTACGCCACCGGAACACCACAACGTAATGGTGTGTCCGAGCGTCGTGTCGTACTTTATTAGATATGGTGCGATCTATGATGTCTCTTACTGATTTACCGCTATCGTTTTGGGGTTATGCTTTAGAGGCGGCTACATTCACTCTAAATAGGGCACCATCTAAATCCGTTGAAGCGGCGCCTTATGAACTGTGGTTTGGCAAGAAACCAAAGTTGTCGTTTTTGAAAGTTTGGGGCTGCGATGCTTATGTGAAAAACTTCAACCTGATAAGCTCGAACCCAAATCGAAAATGTGTCTTCATAGGATACCCAAAGGAGACAGTTGGGTACACCTTCTATCACAGATCCGAAGGCAAGATTTTTGTTGCTAAATTGAAACTTTCTAGAAAGGAGTTTCTCTCGAAAGAAGTGAGTAGGAGGAAAGTAGAACTTGATGAGATAATCTGTATCTACTCCCTTATTGAGAAGTAGTACATCACGAAAACAGTTTACGTGACACCTACACCAAATAGGGAGGAAGCTAATGATGATGATCATGAAACTTGAGATCAAGTTTCTCAGAACTTCGTAGATCAACGAGCAAGATCCGCACCGAGTGGTACGGTAATCCTGTTTTGGAAGTCATATTCTTTGGAACATGATGAACCTCGAACTATGAAGAAGCGATGGTGAGCCCAGATTCCACAAAATGGCTTGAGGCCATGAAATCTGAGATGGGATCCATGTATGAGAACAAAGTGTGGACTTTGGTTGACTTGCCCGATGATCGGCAAGCAATTGAGAATAAATGGATCTTCAAGAAGAAGACTGACGCTGATGGTAATATTATCGTCTATAAAGCTCGACTTGTTGCAAAAGGTTTTCGACAAGTTCAAGGGATTGACTACGATGAGACCTTCTCACCGTGGCGATGCTTAAGTCCGTCCGAATCATGTTAGCAATTGCCGCATTTTATGATTATGAAATTTGGCAAATGGATGTTAAAACTGCATTCTGAATGGATTTACGGAAGAAGAGTTGTATATGATGCAACCAGAAGGTTTTGTCGATCCAAAGGAGCTAACAAAGTGTGCAAGCTCCAGCGATCCATTTATGGACTGGTGCAAGCCTCTCGGAGTTGGAATAAGCGTTTTGATAGTGTGATCAAAGCATTTGGGTTTATCTGAGACTTTTGGAGAAGCTTGTATTTACAAGAAAGTGAGTGGGAGCTCAGTAGCATTTCGATATTATATGTGGATGACATATTATTGATCGGAAATGATATAGAATTCTGGATAGCATAAAGGGATACTTGAATAAAAGTTTTTCGATGAAAGACCTCGGTGAAGCTGCTTACATATTGGGCATTAAGATCTATAGAGATAGATCAAAGCGCTTAATAGGACTTTCACAAAGCACATACCTTGATAAAGTTTTGAAAAAGTTCAAAATGGATCGAGGCAAAGAAAGGGTTCTTGCGGTATTACAAGGTGTGAAGTTGAGTAAGACTCAATGCCCGACCACCGCAGAAGATAGAGAAAATGAAAGATGTTCCTATGCTTCAGCCATAGGCTCTATCATGTATGCAATGCTGTGTACCAGACCTGATGTGTGCCTTCTTGTAAGTTTAGCGAGCAGGTACCAAAGTAATCCAGAGTGGATCCTTTGGACAGCGGTCAAGAACATCCTTAAGTACTTGAGAAGAACTAAGGATATGTTTCTCATTTATGGCGGTGACAAAGAGCTCATAAATGGCAGTTACGTCGATGCAAGCTTTGACACTGATCCGAGACGATTCTAAATCGCAAACCGGATCGTATTTACATTAAGCGGTGGAGCTGTCGGTTGGTGCAGTTCCAAACAAAGCGTCGTTCGGGATCTACATGTGAAGCTGAGTACATAGCTGCTTGAAGCAGCTAATGAAGGAGTCGGATGAAGGAGTTCATAACCGATCTAGGTGTTGTACCTAGTGTATCGGGTCCAATGAAAATCTTTTGTGATAATCTTGGTGCAATTGCCTTGGCAAAGGAATCCAGATTTCACAAGAGAACCAAGCACATCAAAAGACGCTTCAACTCCATCCGGATTTGGTCCGTGGGAGACATAGAGATATGCAAGATACATACGGATCTGAATGTTGCGAACCCGTTGACTAAGCCTCTTCCACGAGCAAAACATGATCAGCACCAAGACTCCATGGGTGTTAGAATCATTCTTGTGTAATCTAGATTATTGACTCTAGTGCAAGTAGGAGGCTGAAGGAAATATGCCCTAGAGGCAATAATAAATGTTATTATTTATTTCCTTATATCATGATAAATGTTTATTATTCATGCTAGAATTGTATTAACGGAAACATAATACATGTGTGAATACATAAACCTCAGAGTGTCACTAGTATGCCTCTACTTGACTAGCTCGTTAATCAAAGATGGTTATGTTTCCTAACCATGAACAAGGAGTTGTTATTTGATTAATGGGATCACATCATTGGTTGAATGATCTGATTGACATGACCCATTCCATTAGCATAGCACCTGATCGTATAGTTTGTTGCTAGTGCTTTTCTTCATGACTTATACATGTTCCTATGACTATGAGATTATGCAACTCCGTTTGCCGAGGAACACTTTGGGTGCTACCAAGCGTCTGGCGTGTGAATCTGGGTGATTATAAAGGTACATTACAGGTGTCTCGAAGGTACATGTTGGGTTGGCATATTTGAGATTAGGATTTGTCACTCCGATTGTCGGAGAGGTATCTCTGGCCCTCTCGGTAATGCTCATCACCTAAGCCTTGCAAGCATTGTAACTAATGAGTTAGTTATGAGATGATGTATTACGGAGCGAGTAAAGAGACTTGCGATAGCGAGATTGAACTAGGTATTGGATACCGACGATCAAATCTCGGGCAAGTAACATACCGATGACAAAGGAACAACGTATGTTGTTATCGGATCGACCGATAAAGATCTTCGTAGAATATGTAGGAACCAATATGGGCATCCAGGTCCCGCTATTGGTTATTGACCGAGAGGTGTCTCGGTCATGTCTACATAGTTCTCGAACCGTAGAATCCGCACGCTTAACGTTTGATGGCGAGTTACTATGAGTTTTATGATGTTGATGTACGAAGGTTGTTGAGTCCGGATGAGATCACGGACATGACGAGGAGTCTCGAAATGGTCGAGACATAAAGATTGATATATTGGAAGCCTATGTTTGGACTCGGAATCACTCCGGGTGAAATTGGGAATTTTATCGAGATGCGGGGTTACGGAACCCCGGGAGTCAATGGGCCTTGATGGGCCTTAAGGGAAAGAGAAAGGGGCCCTATGGCTGGCGCAGCCTCCCCCTTCCCTAGTCCTATTAGGATTAGGAGAAGGGGTGGCGCCTCTCTCCCTCTCCCTTGGTCAAACCCTAGTTGGACTAGGATTTGGGGGAATCCTACTCCTAGTAGGAGTAGGACACCCTGATGCGCCTCCCTCCTGGCCGGCCAGCCCCTCCCTTCCCTCCTTTATATCTGAGGGCAGGGGCACCCCATGACACACAAGTTGATCGATTAGATCGTTCCTTAGCCGTGTGCGGTGCCCCTTCCACCAAATTACACCTCGATCATACCGTGGCGGAGCTTAGGCGAAGCCCTGCGTCGGTGGAACATCATCATCGTCCCACGCCGTCGTCTTGTGAAACTCTCCCTCAACACTCGGCTGGATCGGAGTTCGAGGGGCGTCATCGAGCTGAGCGTGTGCAGAACTCGGAGGTGCCGTGCGTTCGGTACTTGGATCGGTTGGATCGGGAAGAAATACGACTACATCAACAGCGTTGTTATAACGCTTCGCTTTCGGTCTCACAGTGCGTGGGCGGATACTCTATCCTCTCGTTGCTATGCCATCACCATGGTCTTGCGTGATCGTAGGAAAATTTTTTGAAATTACTACGTTCCCCAACAGTGTCCCCAACACACCCAATACAATGGTAAATTTTATAGGTGCACTAGTTCGGCGAAGAGATGGTGATACAAGTGCAATATGGATGGTAGATATGAGTTTTTGTAATCTGAAAATATAAAAACAGCAAGGTAGCAAGCGATAAAAGTGAGCACAAACGGTATTGCAATGCTAGGAAACAAGGCCTAGGGTTCATACTTTCACTAGTGCAAGTTCTCTCAACAATAATAACATAATTGGATCATATAGCTATCCCTCAACATGCAACAAAGAGTCACTCCAAAGTCACTAATAGCGGAGAACAAACGAAGAGATTATTGTAGGGTACGAAACCACCTCAAAGTTATTCTTTCGGATAGATCTATTCAAGAGTTCGTACTAGAATAACACCTTAAGACACATATCAACCAAAACCCTAATGTCACCTAGATACTCCAATGTCACCTCAAGTATCCGTGGGTATGATTATACGATATCCATCACACAATCTCAGATTCATCTATTCAAACCAACACAAAGTACTTCAAAGAGTGCCCCAAAGTTTCTACCAGAGAGTCAATACGAAAACGTATGCCAACCCCTATGCATAAGTTCACAAGGTCACGGAACACGCAAGTTGATCACCAAAACGTACATCAAGTGGATCACATGAATATCCCATTGTCACCACAGATAAGCACATGCAAGACATACATCAAGTGTTCTCAAATCCTTAAAGACTCAATCCGATAAGATAACTTCAAAGGGAAAACTCAATAAATTACAAGAGAGTAGAGGGGGAGAAACATCATAAGATCCAACTATAATAGCAAAGCTCGCGATACATCAAGATCATACCACCTCAAGAACACGAGAGAGAGAGAGATCAAACACATAGCTACTGGTACATACCCTCAGCCCGAGGGTGAACTACTCCCTCCTCTTCATGGAGACACCGGGATGATGAAGATGGCCACGGTGAGGATCCCCCCTCCGTGAGGTCTTGAACAGGGTCCCGATTGGTTTTTCGTGGCTACAGAGGCTTGGAGCGGCGGAACTCCCGATCTATTCTGTTCCCCGAAGGTTTTAGGGTATATGGATATATATAGGTGAAAGAAGTCGGTCAGGGGAGGCACGAGGGGCCCACGAGGGTGGAGGGTGCGCCCAGGGGGGTGGGCGTGCCCCCCTGCCTCATGCTCTCCTCGTTGATCCCCTCACGTGCACTCCAAGTCTCCTGGATTGCTTTCTTTCCGAAAATAACTCTCCCGAAGGTTTCATTCCGTTTTGATATTCCTTTTCTTCGAAACACTGAAACAAGGGAAAAAACAGGAACTGGCACTGGGCTCTGGGTTAATAGGTTAGTCCCAGAAATAATATAAAAGTGTTTAATAAAGCCCATAAACATCCAAAACAGATAATGTAATAGCATGGAACAATCAAAAATTATAGATACGTTGGAGACGTACCAGCATCCCCAAGCTTAATTCCTGCTCGTCCTCGAGTAGGTAAATGATAAAAACAAAAATTTTGATGTGGAATGCTACCTAACATATTTATCAATGATATCTTCTTTATTGTGGCAAGAATATTCAGATCCATAAGATTCAAAACAAAAGTTTAATATTGACATGAAAACGATAATACTTCAAGCATACTAACAAAGTAATCATGTATTCTCAAAATAACATGGCCAAAGAAAGCTATCCCTACAAAATCATATAGTCTGGCTATGCTCTATCTTCACCACATAAAGTATTTAAATCATGCACAACTCCGATGACAAGCCAAGCAATTGTTTCATACTTTTGATGTTCTCAAACCTTTTCAATCTTCATGCAATACAAGAGCGTGAGCCATGGACATAACACTATGTGTGGAATAGAATGGTGGTTATGGAGAAGACAAAAAGGAGAAGATAGTCTCACATCAACTAGGCGTATCAACAGGCTATGGAGATGCCCATCAATAGATATCAATGTGAGTGAGTAGGGATTGCCATGCAACGGATGCACTAGAGCTATAAGTGTATGAAAGCTCAACAAAAGAAACTAAGTGGGTGTGCATCCAACTTGCTTGCTCACAAAGACCTAGGGCAATTTGAGGAAGCCCATGATTGGAATATACAAGCCAAGTTCTATAATGTAAAATTCCCACTAGTATATGAAAGTGACAACATAGGAGACTCTCTATCATGAAGATCATGGTGCTACTTTGAAGCACAAGTGTGGTAAAAGGATAGTATCATTGTCCCATTTTTCTCTCATTTTTTATTTTTTTATTTGGGCCTTTTCTCTTTTTTTATGGCCTCTCTTCTTTTTTTTAGTCCGGTGTCTCATCCCGACTTGTGGGGGAATCATAGTCTCCATCATCCTTTCCTCACTGGGACAATGCTCTAATAATGAAGATCATCACACTTTTATTTACTTACAACTCAAGAATTACAACTCGATACTTAGAACAAGATATGACTCTATATGAATGCCTCCGGTGGTGTACCAGGATGTGCAATGACTCATGAGTGACATGTATGAAAGAATTATGAACGGTGGCTTTGCCACAAATACGATGTCAACTACATGATCATGCAAAGCAATATGACAATGATGAAGCGTGTCATAATAAACGGAACGGTGGAAAGTTGCATGGCAATATATCTCGGAATGGCTATGGAAATGCCATAATAGGTAGGTATGGTGGCTGTTTTGAGGAAGGTATATGGTGGGTGTATGGTACCGACGAAAGTTGTGCGGCACAAGAGAGGCTAGCAATGTTGGAAGGGTGAAAGTGTGTATAATCCATGGACTCAACATTAGTCATAAAGAACTCATATACTTATTGCAAAAATCTATTAGTTATTGAAATGAAGCACTACGCATGCTCCTAGGGGGATAGATTGGTAGGAAAATACCATCGCTCGTCCCCGACCGCCACTCATAAGGAATACAATCAATAAATAAATCATGCTCCGACTTCATCACATAACGGTTCACCATATGTGCATGCTACCGGAATCACAAACTTTAACACAAGTATTTCTCAAATTCACAACTAATCAACTAGCATGACTCTAATATCACCATCTTCATATCTCAAAACAATCATAAGGAATCAAACTTCTCATAGTATTCAATGCACTTTATATGAAAGTTTTTATTATATCCCTCTTGGATGCCCATCATATTAGGACTAAATTCATAACCAAAGCAAATTACCATGCTGTTTAAGACTCTCAAAATAATATAAGTGAAGCATGATAGTTCATCTATTTCTTCAAAATAAATCCACCGCCGTGCTCTAAAAGATATAAGTGAAGCACTAGAGCAAACAACAAACTACTCCGAAAGATATAAGTGAAGATCAATGAGTAGTCGAATAATTATGCAACTATGTGAAGACTCTCTAACATTTAATAATTTCAGATCTTGATATTTTATTCCAACAGCAAGCAAAACAAAAGAAAATAAAACGACGCTCCAAGCAAAACACATATCATGTGGTGAATAAAAATATAGCTCCAAGTAAAGTTACCGATGAACGAAGACGAAAGAGGGGATGCCATCCGGGGCATCCCCAAGCTTAGGCTTTTGGTTGTCCTTGAATATTACCTTCGGGTGCCTTGGGCGTCCCCAAGCTTAGGCTCTTGCCACTCCTTATTCCATAGTCCATCGAATCTTTACCCAAACTTGAAAACTTCACAACACAAAACTTAACAGAAAATCTCGTGAGCTCCGTTAGCGAAAGAAAACAAAACACCACTTCAAGGTACTGTAATGAACTCATTGCTTATTTGTATTGGTGTTAAATCTACTGTATTCCAACTTCTCTATGGTTTATAAACTATTTTACTAGCCATAGATTCATCAAAATAAGCAAACAACACACGAAAAACAGAATCTGTAAAAAACAGAAAAGTCTGTAGTAATCTGTAACTAACGCAAACTTCTGGAACTCAAACAATTCTACAAAAATAGGAAGACATAGATAATTTGATTATGGACCTTCTGCAATTGTAATCAGTATTTTATCACCTTCTGGTGATTTTAAACAATTGTTTTCGTGAACAGAAAGTTTCTGGAATTTTCAGCAAGATCAAATAATTATCATCCAAGAAGGTCCTATAGGTCTTACTTGGCACAAACACTAATTAAAACATAAAATCACATCTAAGCAGAGGCTATATAAAATATTTATTACTAAACAGAACCAAAAATAAAGAACAAAAATAAAAATTGGGTTGCCTCCCAACAAGCGCTAACGTTTAACCCCCTAGCTAGGCATGATGATTTCAATGATGCTCGCATAAAAGATAAGAATTGAAACATAAAGAGAGCATCATGAAACACATGACAAGCACATTTAAGTCTAACCCACTTCCTATGCATAGGGATTTTGTGAGCAAACAACTTATGGTAACAATAATCAACTAGCATAGGAAGGCAAAACAAGCATAACTTCAGAACTTTAAGCACATAGTGAGGAAACTTGATATTATTGCAATTCCTACAAGCATATATTCCTCCCTCATAATAATTTACAGTAGCATCATGAATGAATTCAACAATATAACCAGCACATAAAGCATTCTTTTCATGATCTGCTTGCATAGAAAATTTACTACTCTCCACATAAGCAAAATTCTTCTCATTCAGAATAGTGGGAGTATCATAAGAGACTTGAATACTATAAATTGTTTCCATATTAAAGGAGTAATGTTCAGAAAAAGGGTAATCATATTCATGACAAGTTTTATAAATATAATCATCACTACTTTTTAGAGCATAAGTTTCATCACAATAATCATCATAAGTAGCAACTTTGTTCTCATCATAATCGATTGAAACCTCTTCCAAGATAGTGGACTCATCACTGAATAAATTCATGACCTCTCCAAATCCACTTTCATAAATATTATAAGATTCAACATCCTCCAAAATAGTGGGATCATTACTTTCTAAAGTTGACACTCTTCCAAACCCACTTTCATCAATATAATCATCATAGGTAGAAGGCATGCTATCATCATAACAACTTTGCATATCGAAACTTGGGAGGCTAAAAATATCATCTTCATTAAACGTAGTATCCCCAAGCTTGGGACAAACATTAATTTCAGCAAATATATTCTCAAATGTGTCATCCTAATCAAACATAGCATCCCCAAGCTTGGGCTTTTTCATATCATAAGCATAATCACTCTCATTATTAATAGTATGGATAGCACCAATAGTATAGCAATTATCATCATCACAATGAGTAATAGGAGCAACATCATTTGGGAGAGATACCTTTATACCTTTGCTTCTCCGTATTTTCTTTTTCTTCTTCACATCATGTGTGGGTTCAATCCTATTTTTGGAGCTCCTTATTAATGAGATTGGTTGGATAGAAGGCCCCTCCTCGTTACCTGATTCATCATAAGAAATAATAGGAGGATATTGGGAAGCCTCTTCCCTTTCATTAGTATTCTCTTCATCCTCTATTTGTTTTCTTTTCTTCATGTAATTGGAAATATAAGGATTTTCATTGCAATTCACCGCACAATACATATAAATTTCCTCTAGATCAAAATCAAGAAGTTTATAATGGGCAAATTCTGGAAGATACTTAGTTATACGTTTCATTTCTTCATAGCCCATAAGCAAACTAAGTTCATTATGATGTGCAAGGGAAATCAAGTCATCACAATTTTTGGAAACGATTAGATCATGAAACAATTTGCATCGGATAATTAAATGACCACGTTCATTGCAAAGTTCACAAGTACGGCCAAGAAAATTTAAATTTTCAGCACAAACATCTAGCCTTTCTTGCAACCATTTAGTTTCTATGTACTTATGCCTCTTACAAAATCTATCTTCCCTTTTTGGTATGTATTTGCAAACTCTATGCACTCCACAAAAATCAACATGCTTATAGGAGACATTTTCATCATGACTAGTGCAATCATCATTAGTACTATGGATATTCAAAGAGTTCATACTAACAACATTGCAATCAAGCTCATCATTCAAAGATTTAATGCCAAACATTTTAATGCATTCTGCTTCTAACACTTTGGCACAATTTTCCTTTCCATCATACTCACGAAAGATAATAAAAAGATGAAGCGTATGAGACAAACTCAATTCCATTTTTTTTGTAATTTTCTTTTATAAACTAAACTAGTGATAAAACAAGAAACTAAAAGAATCGATTGCAAGATCTAAAGATATACCTTCAAGCACTCACCTCCCCGGCAACGGCGCTAGAAAAGAGCTTGATGTCTACTACGCAACCTTCTTCTTGTAGATGTTGTTGGGCCTCCAAGTGCAGAGGTTTGTAGGACAGTAGCAAATTTCCCTCAAGTGGATGACCTAAGGTGTATCAATCCGTGGGAGGCGTAGGTTGAAGTTGGTCTCTCTCAAACAACCCTGCAACCAAATAACAAAGAGTCTCTTGTGTCCCCAACACACCCAATACAATGGTAAATTGTATAGGTGCACTAGTTCGGCGAAGAGATGGTGATACAGGTGCAATATGGATGGTAGATATGAGTTTTTGTAATCTGAAAATATAAAAACAGCAAGGTAGCAAGCGATAAAAGTGAGCACAGACGGTATTGCAATGCTAGGAATCAAGGCCTAGGGTTCATACTTTCACTAGTGCAAGTTCTCTCAACAATAATAACATAACTGGATCATATAGCTATCCCTCAACATGCAACAAAGTGTCACTCCAAAGTCACTAATAGCGGAGAACAAACGAAGAGATTATTGTAGGGTACGAAACCACCTCATAGTTATTCTTTCGGATCGATCTATTCAAGAGTTCGTACTAGAATAACACCTTAAGACACATATCAACCAAAACCCTAATGTCACCTAGATACTCCAATGTCACCTCAAGTATCCGTGGGTATGATTATACGATATGCATCACACAATCTCATATTCATCTATTCAAACCAACACAAAGTACTTCAAAGAGTGCCCCAAAGTTTCTACCGGAGAGTCAAGACGAAAACGTGTGCCAACCCCTATGCATAAGTTCACAAGGTCACGGAACTCGCAAGTTGATCACCAAAACGTACATCAAGTGGATCACGTGAATATCCCATTGTCACCACAGATAAGCACATGCAAGACATACATCAAGTGTTCTCAAATCCTTAAAGACTCAATCCGATAAGATAACTTCGAAGGGAAAACTCAATCCATTACAAGAGAGTAGAGGAGAAGAAACATCATAAGATCCAACTATAATAGAAAAGCTTGTGATACATCAAGATCGTACCACCTCAAGAACACGAGAGAGAGAGAGAGAGAGAGAGAGAGAGAGAGAGAGAGAGAGAGATCAAACACATAGCTCTTGGTACATACCCTCAGCCCGGGGTGAACTACTCCCTCCTCTTCATGGAGAGCGCCGGGATGATGAAGATGGCCACGGTGAGGATCCCCCCCCGGTGGTGGTGCGGAACAGGGTCCCGATTGGTTTTGGTGGCTCTGAGAGGCTTGGCGGCGGAACTCCCGATCTATTCTGTTCCCCGAAGGTTTTAGGGTATATGGATATATATAGGAGAAAGAAGTCGGTTAGGGGAGCCATGAGGGGCCCACGAGGGCGGAGGGCGCGCCCAGGGGGTGGGCGCACCCTCCTGTCTTGTGCTTTCCTCGTTGATCCCCTGACGTGCACTCCAAGTCTCCTGGATTGCTTTCTTTCCAAAAATAACTCTCCCAAAGGTTTCATTCCGTTTGGACTCCGTTTGATATTCCTTTTCTTCGAAACACTGAAACAAGGGAAAAAAGCAGGCTGCACTTGAGCTCGGGTTAATAGGTTAGTCCCAAAAATAATATAAAAGTGTTTAATAAAGCCCATAAACATCCAAAACAGATAATATAATAGCATGGAACAATAAAAAATTATAGATACGTTGGAGACGTATCACCTGGTGAGGCCGCTCCTGAGGAGGTCTTGCGTCGTCCGCCTCGCGAGGCTTGGCCCCTCGTGAGGGTCTTGAATGCCTTGTTGGTGAAGATGGGCCGTACGGGCCTGCTCGCAGAGCCACGCCGTGGGCCGCAGGAAGCCAAGTCTGGGGACCCCCGTTCCCAGAATACCGACACTGTTCAACGCCTCTGCATCCCAACACGCTACCTGTTGTCCATACCCTGCACGATGGACGCTTGGCTGACAACCCTTGAATTAGGAAAACTCTAGTAATTCGAGTTCTACCATTACCACAAAAGTTTCGTACCACGAACACACCAAGAATTTGTGCCCACACCACCGTTGTCCATCTCGCAGTTTTCCTCCTCTCGCCACACCGCCACCTTCGCCTGGTGCCATCTACCACACGATCTGGTACAAATGCTTCGACTCCCACTGCTAAAAAAACTTTCGCTTGTGGTGGTTGATCTTTCGGAGGCCTCACTGCATAGCAACATCCACTCCAGTTGCCCTGCCCTGGAGTGCTTGCTGATTGTTTTGGGAACAGAAATCCCTATCAGTTGTCTCTAAATAAAGTCGCCTCACCTTAAAAGTATTGAAATTTGTTTTGAAGGACTGCAGCTCATCATCGAAGATGCCCCTTCACTTCAAAGGTTGCTCCTTGATGATTTTTATAAACCTTTGCAAATAACTATCGTCTCTGCGCCCAAACTGGAGACCTTGGGTGTAATTTGTGATCCTTTTAATGATCATAGGAAGTTGGTGTTTGGCTCCTCACTTTTTCAGGTACCGTATATTATCATCTACACATTTGTAATCATAAGCTCAATTTTTCATTTGTTCGCACAAGTTTTATATCATCTTGGAGTACATTTTGGGTACTAATATTAGGTTATATGCTCAATGAAGAGTTCGTCCATGGATAGCCTATCAATGCTGCTAGATTCTGTCAAGATCTTATATATCGGAATGTTTAGTTTTGATCTAAACATAATTATTGGCTTGCTACGATGCTTTCGATCTCCGGAGAATTTATATATAAAGGTGATGATTTCATGCACATTGAAAGCCCGTATATATTGCACTAGAATTAACCGTTCAGCTGTCGCTCTTTCGACATACTCTTTTTTCAGACCTTAATTGTTTTCAATCTTCATGTCTACTTAGGCACTGCTACCACATGGAGAAAAACGTATCACCAATCGATGGCGTAATAAGCACCAGGATTTTCTCAGTTCTCATGACATTCATTTGAGGAAAATAACTATGGATGGATATGCATCCAACCAGGCAAACAGAAGCTTTGTCACATACTTCCTGTTGAATGCGAGGTTAGTATTGTCCATCGGGCTTAAGTTTTTCGTAAAGAGATTTCTCGCGGACGGACATGTTGTACAGCAAAAAAAGAATTTTTAGGTGGACAAACGGGCTTCTGAACATGCTCGGCTTCTATTTACAACAACTTGTAGTCATCCTCCAATAAATTTTTTGCACAGGATGTTGATTTTATGGATCAGACAGATCCATTTGTTTGTGACTGCGAAAAAGAGTGGTTGGGTTAGATGTTATTGCCATGTACAATCTGGGTCTTGTCTAAATTTGATGAACAATTAATCCTTCGGCTTTTTGTGCTGTTTGTAAGCTTCAGTTACATGTTGTTGCCCTCGTACTCCCTTCCGCTTGCCACTACACTGTCGCACCTTCCACTGCTCCGGTTCGTTCCCGTCCGAGGCCTCGCCGTCATTCTCTGGCTTGGTTCGCTCGTTGTGCCCGCCGCCGTCTAGCTTGTCAACATGATCAACAACCAAGAGGAATCAGGAGATGACTGTACGTGGAGAGGCTGACAGTAGGGACCCACCAGGGTCATTGCATTATGCAAGCAGGTGCCTCGTTATTACTCCTACAAGCCAAAAAAACTTCCTCCTAATTGTTTGACAACTAGGTTCCACACCATTGTCAATGTAGTCAATAAACGAGAAAATTACACAATGAGCGGATAACACCAGGGACGCAACAACTCACCTAGTTGTTTTTTAGTTTTAGAGACGGAGCACAACTGCACGCTGTGCGGGGGCTATGGCCCGTCTAGCCCATGCTTACGCTTTTATTTAAGCACATGATGAGCCCAGTTGATATCTCTTTTCTTTCTGAAAATGGCTAGCCCAGTTCTTTTCTTTTGGAGAATAACCAACCGAGGCCTACTTGCTTTTCTCAGCCCTGCTGGGCCACAAATCTTTCAAGACGAGGAGGGATGTAAGTAGTAAGAAATGGGCTTCCCAAGAAAATGGTCTATAAGTTGTGAGAAATGGGCTGTAAATTTTTAAACCAAAGCCAACTGGCAATTACATTAAAATATCATTTTTTCTGGATTTCTCTAATCTTATAAAAGGCAGAGTTGGTGATGATGGTGTGCCTGCCATCCTGCAATATAGGTCGTCCGATCTATATCTAACGGATAGGAAGGAAACTATGACAATTTACCCGCACTCCTCTCCACATTTGCAGATACGGCCTTCCCTCGTTCATCCTTTTCTCCCACAAGATAAACTACTCATACAAATGCATCTTCATGTTCCGTGCAGCGCACAAGCATCTTGCTAGTACATATTTTAAAATTCATTCATTTTTTTGTGGAGATTTTTTTTGAATTTTTTTGATATAATTTTTTAATATTGTTTTTAACGTGACTCGAAATTTCATGATTAAAAGAGTTCGGACCCCACCGAAATATGAAAAATTTCGTTAAATTTTTTAGCAGTGCCCAGAATATATGGTCTGTAATGCTAATAAAAAGATTATGGGCTTCAAAATATCCTTAAGAATTAGCAAATGGGCTGTAAATTATTGAAAATAATAGCTAATGGGTTGTATGCTATTTTCCACAGATTTGGAGGCTGACTTTTAGGCCTACTAGGTTGATGATGACGTTGTCCTAAATTTTTTTTTGACGTTCTTCTAAAAAAAAAATGATGCGCACACAAGGCTTTGTCAACTTAGTCAACACAAAGCAGTGACTGTTGGATGTCCATCCAACAGCCACCGTGCTTCTTGAATCTCTGATCTTCCTGCTCCAGCCGCCCAAGCCAGCGCCGGCGGGACTGCCTGCTCCCTCCTCCCGTGGCCGGCTGTGCTGCCGCCAAGCCATCCCTCTACCCACCCGCACATCTTGTTATTTTTCGGCGATGTCAGCCTCACCCCGCAACCGACCAGTCAGCGCTCCTACTCCCCTCAGCGTGGGCATCCACTGTCGCGTCTTCCCCAGCTCTGTGTTGTTCCCTTCCTAGGCCTCGCCGTCGTCCACTGCCCTGGTGCTCTCGGCGCGGCGTGGTAACCGAACGACATCCATCGGAAGTGGACGGTACGTGGAGAGGCTGACAGCTGGGTCCATGACCACACACAAGGGAATGCCTGCTTATTATGCGCAAAATAATGATTCTTCCACCTGACAGCTCGGACCCACCGGAAGGGCCTCTGTATTTCGTGAAAAAGACGTTCCCCCCGCTGACAACTCGGACCCACCAGCTATATCTTCGCACGCAAGGAAGTGCGTCCTTATTACGGGCAAAAAAATGAATACTCCCCTGCTAGCTGGGACCCACCATAGTGGGAGGCTGACTTGTGGGCCTACTAAGTTGACGGGGACGGAGGGCTTTGTCAACTTAGTCAATATGAACGATTCTATCTCCAGTGACCGTACGATGTCCATCCAACGGCCGTAGTGCATCTTCAACCTCTGGTCTTCTTTCTCCAGCCGCCCAAACCAGCGCCGGTCGTGCCGCGTGCTCCTGCCTCCCGTGGCCGGCTGTGCTGCCGCGGAGGCCTCACCGCCCCCTACTATTCCCACCGCTAGCCAGGCCCTGCGGCGACGACAGACTCACACCGTAGCCAAACCAGTGAACCCTCGTACTCCTCTCCGTGTGGGCATCCACTGCCGCGCCTTCCACGGGTCCACATCATCCCCTCCCTAGGCCTCGCCGTCATCCACTATCCTGGTGCTCTCGGCGCGGCGTGATCAACGTGGTCAAGGAACGACTTCCATTGGACGAGTATTGTACGTGTAGAGGCTAACACCTGGGTCCACGACCGCAGCAAGGAAGTGCCTCCTTATTACGCGGAAAATAATGATTCCTCCACTTGACAGCAGGGACCCACCGGACGGGCCACCATATTTCGCGAAAAAAACGTTTCCCCCCTGACTGCTGGGACCCACCAGCTACATCTTCGCATGCAAGGAAGTGCCTGACATTCGGGACCCACCTGGTCGAAGCGTACGCAGTGTTCTCATTCTGGCCGCGAACGTGTACGTACATACGATCGGTCGGTCTGCAGACTACAGGCCGCAGTGATGAACCATGGCCGTGTAAGGAAGGGCACGTGTCGTATTATAGGCGTGCACGTGTCGTAGTAGAGGCGCGCACGTAGCATGTCACGCAGCCCCGTTAATATCGTGTACACGTACGTACAACCAGTGTGCAAGAAAGTAAATACGGCCACATATACATACGGGCGGGATCTCGAATGCCTACTCGCACATACGTACGGCCAGGGCTCGTGTACATGGCTGGGTCGGAATGGAGAAACTACGTTGTGTTCATCGGGAGCCAACCGGCTTGGATGGAACAACCGATCGAAACGAGGCCTAGCGTACCGCAGAATGGATGAAACGGCCTTGCGTTTGACCGGCCACGGTCGAAACGGATCATGTTCATCGAGAGGGGTCTGGTGTACCACAAAATGGAGGAATCGGACTTCTCTTGGAACTCCTACAGTCGAAGCGGGGTCCTATTGATCGGGAGGGGTGTGGCGTACCGCAAAACGGAGGAAACGGACTTGTGTTGGAGCACTACGGTCGAAATGGGGGTCCTGTTCATTGGGAGGGGTGTGGCATACCGCAAAACGGGACTCCACGGGATACTGTTCATCTCCACCGTCGAATGCCTCCACGGGCTACTGTTCGTCCACCGTCGACCTCCTCCAGCCTCCACCTGTGACTGTTCATCCACGGGCTCCTATTCATCCAGCCTCCACCGCTCCTCCATCGGCTACTGTTCAACCAGCCCTCTCCACGGGTCTGTTCAACCACCCCTCCACGACTCTGTTCATCCAGCCCTCCACCGACTCTTGTTCAACCAGCCCTCCACGGGGTCCTATTCATCTAGCCCTCCACGGGGTCCTGTTCATCCACCCCCAACCGGCTCGATCGATCGGGGTCCTATTCATCTAGCGGCAACGACCTCTACTACCATGGGGTCCTGTTCATCCAACCCCCCACCGGGAACTGTTCATCCAACCCCCCCCCCCCCAACAACGCTCACTGTTCATCAAGAGGCAACGGGTTCAATCGGCTGGAACCGCTCGATGAGGTTCAGTTAACAGCCAGGGATCGATCGATCGCTCGGGTTCAGTAACACGTAGCCTGCAGTGCAACCGCTCGAGTTCAGTAGGCGAACGCCTTGCTCGGGTTTAGTTAGAGCCCAGCGCCTCGCACCCATGCACGTACGTGTACAAGAGAAACACACATCGCTCGGCCCCCAACCACCCACCGTAACCGGAAACTCCCCGATATTTTCCTCACCCTCGCTTCTACCACGGTATTTTCCGTCATGGATGGCCCAAAGAATGTCATGCAGCTGCGTCTCCGGCCCGCCCAGGACGAAAAGCCCATTTTCTGTCATGATTTTTTGTCATAGAAGTAGGAGCCCACCACATCTATGATGATACTGGGTTTTGTCACAATTTTCATCATAGAAGTGTCATAAGCATGACAGCAAAAAAATCGTTCGGCCCAAAATGTCAAGGATGTGTCTTTTTTGTAGTGCTCCACCATCAATCACACTCCACGGCTTGTCCGAAACAACGGGTGTCGTCCATACCAACAACAGTCCCGAGGGAGTTTTGTTTAATTATTTGCATTTTTTTAGTTCGGGACTGGGAATCCCTATTACCGCCCTTTTCTCGTGCAATGACAAGTGAATAAACACCCGACCTGAGAATAACCCGCTTAGCATGGAAGATACCGACCACCTCCTATCGTTCCATGAATGATCCAGGTACACAAAAAGGATATTTATTTGAAGTTTTTAGAGGGGGCACATGCAAATTTACTTAGGACGGCAGGGTAATACCGCATATAGGTAGGTATGGTGGACTCATCTGGAACAACTTGGGGTTCAAGGTTTTTGATGTACACGCAGAATTCCCACTTAGTACAGGCGAAGGCTAGCAATTAGATTGAGAAGCGGCCAGCTAGAGAGCAACAATGGTCATAAACATGCATTATGCATAAGTAACATTGGACACTGTCAGTGTCAAAACCGGCGGATCTCGGGTAGGGGGTCCCGAACTGTGCGTCTAAGGCGGATGGTAACGAGGCGGGGACACGATATTTACCGAGTTCGGGCCCTCTCAATGGAGGTAATACCCTACTTCCTGCTTGATTTATCTTGATGATATGAGTATTACAAGAGTTGATCTACCATGAGATCATAGATGCTAAACCCTAGAAGCTAGCCTATGGTATGATTGTTGTTGTCCTCTGGACTAAACCCTCCAGTTTATATAGACACGGAGGGCTAGGGTTACAGTCGGTTACAAGGAGGAGATCTACATATCCGTATTGCCAAGCTTGCCTTCCACGCCAAGGAGAGTCCCATCCGGACACGGGACAAAGTCTTCAATCTTGTATCTTCATAGTCCAACAGTCCGGCTAAAGTATATAGTCTGGTAGTCCGAGGACCCCCTAATCCAGGACTCCCTCAGTAGCCCATGAACCAGGCTTCAATGACGATGAGTCCGGCGCGCAGATTTGTCTTCGGCATTGCAAGGCGGGTTCTTCCTCCGAATACTCCGTAGAAGATCTTGAACACAAGGATAGTGTCCGGCCCTGCAAAACAAGTTCCACATACCACCGTAGAGAGAATAATATTTCCACAAATCTAATCTGCTGACACGTCCGGCAGCATGACATCATACCACAACCCGGTCATTATTCGAACCATTTTTCACAACCAGCTACTGCACGTATTGCGAGGCGGTTTTCTTGGCACGTCTTGTCGAAGCAGAGATCGTGTCCCCTTATCACGGGATTCTCATCAATATGGATGTGGGTAACCCAACCGCGCCATCAATTACGGTGCTTGGGGAATAAGCGAGTTTTACTAGGCAGGTGGGGAGGCGTATAGTTTCCTCCGCCCTTATAAAGGGACAAGGATTCCTCTTTTTACCCACGCCTTCTTCCTCCTTGCTCATCCATTCTTGCCCACTCGAGCTCCAGCACCCAAGTTCGCATTTTTCTCCTCAAACCACTCCAAGCATGTCCGGAGCGGGAGGCAAGTGGATGGTCTTCTCCGTCACGGAGGAGAACATCACAAAGCTACGGGGAGCCAGATATCTGGCCGCGGACATCACACACCGGCTGCCGGATGCGGGGCAGATCATCCCTACGCCCGAACCCCATGAGAGGGTGGTTTTCCTTACCCACTTTGTCCGCGGACTGGGATTTCCTCTCCACCCGTTTGTCCGCAGGCTCATGTTCTACTACGGGCTGGATTTTCATGATATGGCCCCCAATTTCATCCTCAACATCTCGGCGTTTATCGTCGTGTGCGAGGCCTTCCTCCGCATCAGGCCCCACTTCGGCCTGTGGCTGAAGACCTTCAATGTTAAACTGAAGGTGGTGGTCGGCCAGCAAGCGGAGTGCGGAGGCGCCATGGTGGGCAAAATGCCTAACGTCACCTGGCTCGAAGGCTCCTATGTGGAGACCATAAAGGGGTGGCAATCGGGGTGGTTCTACATCACCGAGCCGCGCGACACCAACTGGGTGGCGGCCCCCGAATTCCGATCCGAAATCCCCACGCGGCTCACCTCCTAGAAAGAGAAGGGCCTGTCCTGGGGTTCATCGGTGGAGCTGACCGGACTCTAGAAATGCATCAGAAACATGATGAGCAAGAAAATCAAGCTTGTCAACGTGGTCCAGGTCATGCTCTTCCGCCGGATCCTCTCGTGTCAACGACGGGCATTCAATTTGTGGGAGTTTGACTCGGCCGAGCACCAGACGCTGCGAGAGCTCTTCGACATGACGCACAAGGACGTCTGGAAGGTGCTGTTCAAGGGCGCCGAGGTACCTCCTCCCCTTATCGAGGACCACGGACTCAGCGCAAAGCACCCTGCCAATCCGGTAAGTTTTTATATCTCATAGGATGTTTATTTTCCCCATTTTAATCATGCGTGGGATCTAAGCCTCCATGCCATTAACAGGACTGGGTAGAGACAGCGGAGCAGATTGATTGCCCAGCCCCCCTGCCTGAGGATCCAGCTGATGCTCTCCTAACGGAGATGCTGGTTCCGGCGCCTTACGAGGTGCCGATGAAGAAGGCTAAGAAGAAGGCCACGGGGACCCCAAAGGGTCTCCGGCACAAGGTTATATCGGACTCATCGTCCGAAAACTCCGAGGCGCACTCCTCCCACGAAAATGAGGAGGAGGAAGAGGAAAGTTCTCCCCAGCCGGGGGAGACAAGAAAAGGAAGGCCGCCCCATCCGGGGAGGCCGAAGGGTCCAAGAAGGGAAGGACCCTCCTCCCGGACTGCTCCATGATGGCCGCCTACAGCGACGACGAGTGGTTGCCCGGGGACAAGCCCCTGGCGAGGTCGTAAGTATCCAGATACCATAGTAATTCATGGTATGTTTTATTGCACTGCTTCTCATTACGCCGAACATGATTATGCAGTCCGTCCTGAGCCCATATCAACGTATCTTCGTCGGATGGTTCTTTGGACCCGTCGGATATGAATAGCGATTCACTTCCGACCGCCTCTACCCCTCGCCCTACGAACAACGTCAAGGTGTTGTCTTAAAGGGCACCGAGCCGAGGGGAGGTAGTACTGGAGGCGCCTTGAGGCGACATCCCGGACCCTGGGCGCAAGGGGAGCAAGACTCCCATGGGCTCCGAATTCGGCCTCAAGCCGAACACTGCGCCGGAACCTCCAGTGGTTCCGGACTCTGTCAGGCGACCCCCCGTTAAGAGGGGCAAGCCGCCTGTGTCGGTGGCCTCTGTCCATCCAGAGGCACCGGACAACTTGCTGGAAGCACTTCGCGGCGCTTCCATTGACGGAGAGCACCACACTATTATGAGTGCGGTGATCGAGAAGGTTCAGTCCACCAAAAGCGGACTAACTGAAGCCTGTGCCAGCCTCCTAACAGGCTTTCAGGTAAGTAATCAAATTATAAGAAAATATTACCGCATAGACAATAGCCCATGATGCTCTATTTGGCGTTCACGGAGAAAGGCCGAATAGAGGATCAAATAATGACCGCAGGAGTCTAATCAGAATATGTCTATGTGGATATGCAGGCTTCACTACTGGCAGCTGCCGAACGCACTGCGGAGGTTGCTATACTGAAGCAGGACCTTGAGCGGTCCAAGGAAGAGCTCGGCCTTACCAAGAAGCAGCTCAAAGAGAACAAAGGTAAGAGACACCCCGTCTGTATATTAAAAAGAAATTTGGTTGTAAAATAATAGGATCATCATGAATTTCCCAGGGGCCACGACCGAAGTGGCGACCCTGCAGAAGGTGCTATCCGAGGCCGAAGACAAAGCGGCCAAGGAGCGCATCGAGCGAGAAAAGCAAGAAGCCCGGGTGGGCGAGGTGCAACAAGAGCTCCAGGCTCTCACCAAAAAACACGAGTCCTTGGAGCTTGACTCTAAGACGTGAGAGTCCGAGCTTGCGAAGGCCCTCGAAAGCGTATAAAACGCCAAGGCCGAAGCCCAGTAGGCCCTCCAGGAAATTGAGGCGGTTAAGAAGATAGCAGCGGGTAAGGCATTCACTATGCAAAGCAAGCATGTGAAGGAAACTTTCCTTTTACTTACCCGAGTTCGGAGCTCTCCAGGAGCGTTCGCAGATCTTCCCTGCAGTGTGTTGGATGCCGTGGAGTTTTACCGGGCTGAGGAGGGGAGCTCGACGGAGAAGTTGTTCTAGTCTCAGTACACTGGGACCGAACACCCAATGCCCTTGAGCGACCAGCTGAAGCAACTGGTCGAGCTCCACAAGGCGGCCGAACAGGCCATGAAGGGTCTTATAGTCCGGATGTGGCCTGGCGATCCCCTGCCTGACAGCTACTTTGGTCTGGTGAGGCGGCTTGTGAATGCCTGTCCACGGCTTGAAGTCATAAAGCGGTCTGTCTGCATCGAGGGTGCGCGCAGGGCTTTTGCCCGGGCGAAGGTGCACTGGGCGAAGCTGGACGCTGTAAAGCTGGTGAAGGAGGGGCCGCCGGAAGGCAAGGAGCATCGCCACCCCAAAATGTATTATGACAATGTCCTGAAGGGTTCCCATCTTGTGGCGGAGGAATGTGCTAAAGATGTAATATTTGAATGAACATACTCATGTGATCCTGTAATGTGAAACGAGTTCATTTGCGCTATGCAACGCTTGTTAATTTAAAATATTACCTTCTGTGCGGCTGTTTATGAAATCTGAGGGTTGGCCATTCGTCGGCTTCTGCCCCCATGTAACTAGTACTGGGGTGTTCGGGATAAACCTGAACACTCTTTATCCCAATTTTGGGTCCTTCGAAGGAGGTGTTCAGCACAGCGAACCAGGCAATCGGACTATAAAGCTTTATCACCCTCACTTAGCCATAGAAGCCTACAATTTTAAATTTTGGCGAAGCCCCTAGTATTCGGAAGGCCGAATTTGGGGCACTACATACGCCTAAGTCGGGCAAGGACGACTCCTCGCCCGAAGCGGAAAAAGTCTTTAAGGACTTGAGACCTCTCGAACAGCAACCAGCTCCCGCCTCATCATGACAGTCAGTTTTCGGCTTTCTCTACTGAGGTGCTCGTCCGGAAGAACCGGGACACAATCGCAGTAGTTCTCCCAGCGCTACCTTAGCCGATTTTGCGTAACGTAAGCTACCAAAACATGGGAGCCGGGCAAACCCAACTATTGACCCAAGACATGATTCGGAGCTGATGCATATAATGCTATAAGTTCGGAGTGCCGCACTGTCGAAAGTGTTCGGACTCTCACGCCGTATTATGGGGTATACTGAAGCCCCTGTCGTACTAGGTGTACTAGAATGTACGGGTGCAATCTATCGTATTTAAGCAGACAGGAGAAATAAAAAAGGAAGGGTAATGCAATAAACGCTACGCGTTGTTATTAAATAGTACGTCAAAGCGTACAGATACAAGTGGTACAATAAGCAGAAAATAGGACTATTTGACAAGTCCTATCCAGGGGCAAGCTGCGTATGGGTATTTAAAACAGGTATTTCGATCGTTATTAGAGACCACCTGGGGATTCCCTTGTACGTCTTAGCTTCTTGCCTCCTTTGTATTTCCTTCTCGTAATGCGTCCGCAATCGATCGCGAAAAGGGCTTCCAGAGAGTAAGGTCCTGAAAGAGAGAAAATTATAAAGGTATACAGCCCCTGGGGCGGTTGAGCCGCATTGTGGGACGTGTCCTGGCCGTGCCGCCGCCTATGCCCATGGTATTTGTAGTGCGTAATTATGTACGCGTGGCGTAAATTTCGTCGCTTGATTGGGACTAGGACGGAGGCCGAATTTCTAGGCGAGCTCTGAACGTGCCAGGCGATCCTATTGCAGGTTACTCCGGACTCGCTTGAAGGTGTCCGGGGGCTTTATCGCCAAATTGGCGGTTTTCCTTAAAAGGCTGCTTTGTGCTTCTGCTGCAAGGGCCGCAGTGTGCTCCTCCGTGTGGAGCGAGCGTTCTATGTTTCCATTGACTGTTATAACCCAGTGAGGTCCTGGCATCTTGAGCTTGAGGTATGCATAATGCGGTACCGCATTGAATCTTGCAAATGCGGTTTGCCCGAGTAGTGCGTGATAGCCACTACGGAAAGGGACGATATCGAAGATTAACTCCTCACTTCAGAAGTTGTCCGGAGATCCGAAGACCACTTCCAGTGTGATTTAGCCCGTGCAATGGGCCTCTACACCTGGGATGACGCCTTTAAAGGTGGTTTTAGTGGGTTTGATCCTCGAGGGGTCTATACCCATTTTGCGCACTGTATCCTGATAGAGCAGGTTCAGGCTGCTGCCGCCGTCCATAAGGACTCGAGTGAGGTGAAATCCGTCAATGATGGGGTCGAGGACCAATGCGGCAGATCCGCCATGACGGATACTAGTGGGGCGGTCCCTGCGATCGAAGGTGATCGGACAAGAGGACCATGGGTTGAACTTTGGGGCGACAGGCTCCATCGCATAGACGTCCCTTAGTGCACGCTTCCGTTCCCTCTTGGGAATGTGGGTTGCGTATATCATGTTCACCATTTTCACTTGTGGGGGGAACCTCTTCTGTCCTCCCGTGTTCGGCGGCCGGGGCTCCTCCTTGTCGTTGCTATGCAGCCCCTTGTCCTTGTTTTCGGCATTTAACTTGCCGGCCTGCTTGAACACCCAGCATTCTCTGTTGGTGTGATTGGCTGGCTTATCGGGGTGCCGTGGATTTGACAGGAGCGATCGAGTATGCGGTCCAAACTGGACGGGCCCGGAGTACTTCTCTTAAATGGCTTTTTCCGCTGACCGGGTTTAGAGCCACTGAATCCGGCATTGACTGTCATATCTTCGACGTTATCGCCGATGTTGCGGCGCTTATGTGTGTTACGACGTGGGCTGCCGTTAGTATCTTTGGTATCTGAAGTGCACGGATTCCTTGATGTGTTGTTGTTGTGAGCTAGCCAGCTATCCTCGCCCGCGCAAAAGCGGGTCATGAGTGTCGTGAGGGCTGCCATAGACTTCGGCTTCTCCTGGCCGAGGTGCCGGGCGAGCCACTCGTCACGGATGTTATGCTTGAATGCCGCTAAGGCCTCTGCATCCGGACAGTCGACAATTTGGTTTTTCTTAGTTAGGAACCTGGTCCAGAATTTCCTGGTCGATTCCCCTGGCTGCTGAATTATATGGCTCAAGTCATCAGCATCTGGTGGCCGCACAGAAGTACCCTGGAAGTTGTCAAGGAATGCATATTCCAAATCCTCCCAACTGCCAATGGAGTCTGCTGGCAAGCTATTCAGCCAACGCCAAGTTGGTCCTTTGAGTTTTAGTGGGAGGTACTTGATGGCATGTAGATCATCACTGCGAGCCATGTGGATGTGGAGGAGGAAGTCCTCGATCCATACCGCGGGGTCTGTTGTACCATCATATGATTCAATATTTATGGGTTAAAAACCCTTTGGGAATTCGTGGTCCATTACTTCATCAGTGAAGCATAGGGGGTGTGCGGCGCCTCTGTGTCGGGCTATATCACGACGCAGTTCATACGAGTCTTGTCTGCTGTATTCGGCCCGGCCGGATTTGCTTTTGGTATATCCGGTGTGACGATCATCGTCTCGCATTGGGGCGTGACCCCGTGATCCGTAGATCAATCTTGTATGCCCTGCTTTGTTTTCCAATACGTCTCGTAGGTCCCGCGTGTTGCCCCGGGACTTGGTGTTTTTGGTTGAACGGCGGCGGGGTGCGGTCTGGACTTCGGGCTGATATGCCTCTCTGTCTCGGCCATGAGGTGGCCGATCAGCCGCATCATACGCTGGTGACGTTGGTTTTAATGCTTCCTCCTCGAGTCGGGGTAGCAACCTGCGCTTTGGGTAACTCTTGGAGGGGCGTTCGAGTTCGTGTTCCTCGGCCGCAAGGACTTCGGTCCATCTGTCCGCTAGCAAATCTTGATCAGCTCGAAGCAGTTGTTGCTTTTTCTTCAGGCTATTTGCTGTGGCTATAAGCCGGCGCTTGAAGCGCTCCTGCTCGATGGGATCCTCAGGCACGATAAATTCTTCGTCGCCGAGGCTCACCTCGTCTTCGGAGAGAGGCATGTAATTGTCATCCTCCGTTTCTCCATCTGCTGCCTGTTCTGGAGGGCTAGCTTGTTCATCCTCTCACTCTAAATCTGGCTGGAGGGGATTGTCGTCATCTTCGGCACTATCCGGAGTGTTACTGTCTCTTGTGCCGGTATCACTACTTTTGCTATGGCGGGACTTAGAGCGGCGCCGCTGGCGTTGGTGCTTGGGTTGCTTCTTGGAGGGGTCATCCTCTGATGTCTTATCGCCATTGCCTTCTTTGGGGGTATCCACCATGTATATATCATATGATGAGGTGGCGGGCCAGCGCCCTGTTGGCGGTGGTTCCTGTTCGTCTCCTGCATCGTCGTCCATACCGTCAATGTCTTCGGAGTCGAAGTCGAGCATGTCGGTTAAATCATCGACAGTGGCTACTAAGTGGGTGGTGGGTGGGGAGCGAATTTCTTCGTCGTCTGCATCCCATTCTAGCCGGACATAGTTCGGCCAAGGTTCTCCTGACAAGGAGAGAGACCTTAATGAATTTAGCACATCGCCAAAAGGCGAGTGCTGAAAGATATCCGCGGAGGTAAACTCCATGATCGATGCCCAATCGGATTCTATAGGCACGGACGCAGGCGGCTCGGAGCCCGTGGCTGGGGACGAATCCAATGGTTCGGCAACACGGCTCCCGTAAGGGGTGAAGTCAGTATTCGGCTCTATCGCCACTGAGAGTGCGGCGTCCGTGGCGGGGTCTATCCACCCGTCCTCAGATGGCGCAATTTGTTCTGGATTGAGGGCCGGAGTAGTTGCAGGTGTGATCTCCCGAACACTGTCCGACGGCAGAGTTAAGTCATGCTCGTCGTGATTGTGCGACGCACCCGACATGGGTTTGAATCCGTCGAAGATCAAGTCTCCGTGGATGTCGGCAGTATAGTTCAAGTTTCCGAACCTGACCTGTTGGCCAGGGGCGTAGCTCTCGATCTGCTCCAGATGGCGAAGCGAGTTGGCCCGCAGTACGAAGCTGCCGAATATGAAGATCTGTCCGGGGAGGAAAACCCCACCCTGGATCGCATCATTGCCGATGATTGAAGGAGCCATCAAGCCTTACAGTGATGGCACAGTGGAACTCTCAATGAAAGCACCAATGTCGGTGTCAAAACCGGCGGATCTCGGGTAGGGGGTCCCGAACTGTGCGTCTAAGGCGGATGGTAACAGGAGGCCGGGGACACGATGTTTACCCAGGTTTGGGCCCTCTCGATGGAGGTAATACCCTACTTCCTTCTTGATTGATCTTGATGATATGAGTATTACAAGAGTTGATCTACCACGAGATCGTAGAGGCTAAACCCTAGAAGCTAGCCTATGGTATGATTGTTGTTGTCCTACGGACTAAACCCTTCGGTTTATATAGACACCGGAGGGGGCTAGGGTTACACAGAGTCGGTTAGAAGGGAGGATATCTACATATACGTATTGCCAAGCTTGCCTTCCACGACAAGGAGAGTCCCATCTGGACACGGGACGAAGTCTTCAATCTTGTATCTTCATAGTCCAACAGTCCGGCTAAAGTATATAGTCCGGCAGTCCAAGGACCCCCTAATCCAGGACTCCCTCAGACACTAACATGAGTAGGATATGAGCACCATGAACATAAAAATCATAGAGGCTATGTTGGTTTTGATACAACTACATGCATGAACATGTGCCAAGTCAAGCCACTCGAACATTCAGAGGAGGATACCATATCATCATACTACATCACAATCATTTTAACGCAATGTTGATATCCAAGAAATCATTATCCACTCTTAGCTACTTATGTATGGAATGAGAAACTATAATATCTAATTCTCATTGCAAACATGTTTAATCATAATGGGCTGAATCATGGATACTAGGTTAAACATATTTACACAAATAGAACAAGTCGAGTTCATACCCGTTTCTCTTTGCCATGGCCAGTTCACCGAATATCGTCATTATGGCCTTTCACTTGCACGACCGAACGATATGAAAATAATAATAGTGCAAGAGTGCCTTGGAGTAAGCTGGAATCTGCAAAAAAATCAGTAGGAGAAGACAAGGTAAAATGGGCTCTTTATTAGATTAACATTTATTCATATGAGAGCCACTCAACATTTTCATCATGGTCTTCTCCTCGGTAAGACTCAAATAAAAAGAAAAGAAATTCAGAGAAACACACTAAAATATTTTTGGAGTTTTTGGTTTTCTTGAACAAGCAAATAAAAAGGGAAAAGCAAAAACGAGAAAAACTATTTACACGGGAAAGCTCCCAGCAAGCAAAAGAAGAACAGGGAAATCTTTTTGGGTTTTCTTTTTAGTGCTACTACTAAACATACATAGAAAGTAAACTACTACAACTATTTTTTTGGTTTTTCTAAAGTTTTTCAAACACACAAGAAGAAAGCAAGAAAATAAATCTAAGCATGGATGATACAATGAAAAAGTGTGAACACCAACAACTGGAATGATATGTGTGAACATGAATGTAATGTCAATGAGAAACACGTACTCCCCCAAGCTTAGGCTTTTGGCCTAACTTGGTAATCGATTAGTAGCCTGGATAGTAGTTGGGGTACTGAGGAGCAGGCATCCACTCATCCCACTGCTGAGGCTCCTCCTCTGCCTCTGCAGCAGCCTGAGCGTTCCGCTAGGCGATGATGTCCGCAGGCATAATCCTATATCTGCCCCTGGCAACAGAATCAAACAAAGCAGGAGCAGACAATGGAATAATATCACGAGTTTCAATGCTAAAAACCAGGTTATAAAGAATAGGAATGCCAGGAGAATTGTTATCAATGAAATGGTGGTGATCCATGGTTGTGCGGTCTAGGTAAACCTTGGTCAGGGAATAGTCATGAGGGCATATCTCAACATTAAAGTGAGCTGCCAAACGAGTAGCATAAATCCCACCATGTATTTTACCCTTGGACTTATTAATTTGGAGGTGACGAGCCACAATAGCTCCCAAGCTATAAGTGTTGTCGCCTTCTAGTGCACTGCGTAAAATAGCAAGGTCTGGGGAACTGAGTGCACCCACCTTCTCTCTAGCAAGCAAGCATTTTGCAATGAAAAGAGCAAAGTAATGAACAGCAGGAAAATGCAAGCCAATGGCAGTGGTAGCTGACACCCCTCTCTCATCTCCCACTGTCAAGGTGCGATAAAAGGCCTCAAACTCTGCTGGCCTTGGCTCAGCTAAACTCCCGTCAGAATAGGTCATGCATATGTTACAAAATTCAATAAGTGGTATCTGATGGTTTTCAGCATATAAATCAAACCGCACTTCAGGAGGATTATTCCTAGAAAGGAAAGTAAAACTTTGAACAAAGATGTTTGCGAGGATTTGATGTTGTTCACACTCATCCGCGATGAAGTCGGTGAGGCCGGCATTAGTAGCATATTGTGCGAACTCCTGAAGGATTCCAGCCTCTTCCACGAATTGGGTGTGCGGCCATTCGCACGGCCGTACCTCCGCCAACCTCCAAGGATGGAGATCACTGTCAGACGACTCCCCAATAACACCCTTGGAGTTCTTCTTAGAAGCAAACTTCCTAAAGCTATTCATCTTTTTTCCTATGAACAAAATTCTGAAATTTTTAGTCCATAAACTTTTCCAACAAAACTTCACAAAATTGATAGCAACTACTCATAGGGACACATAGAGGCCATAGCAAGCATTCAAACTACTTAGAACTCTAAAAATTCAACATGCAAGCTCATCTACAGCAGCACCAAGAGTAGCTAATTATTCAAAATATAAACCACTAAAACAAAAACTAATTGGGCAAACGGTGGAGTCACATACCAAGCAACAATCCCCCGAAACAGTTTCGAAAATGGAGCTTCGAGCAAAGAGATCGAAATCCGCGGGTTTGAGATCAAGAACACGGGAGAGAGAGCAATGGAGAATTTTTTCTGGAGGTAAGCGATGATGTGGTGTGAAGGGATAAGTGAGGGGGCCCACATGGGGACCACAACCCACCAGGGCGCGCCTGGGGGTCCTGGCGCACCCAGGTGGGTTGTGCCCACCTGGTGCACCTCCCTCTGATATTATTTGCACCAGAAATTCTTAAATATTCAGAAAAAATCTTATTAAATTTTCAGAGCATTTTGAGAACTTTTATTTTTGGGTCATTTTTTATCACACAGGAAATTTAGAAAACAGACAAAACATGGCATTTTATTTC
Organism: Aegilops longissima; assembly: GCA_021605205.1. Classification (NCBI taxonomy): domain Eukaryota; kingdom Viridiplantae; phylum Streptophyta; class Magnoliopsida; order Poales; family Poaceae; genus Aegilops; species Aegilops longissima. The sequence continues at coordinate 245,224,797 of CM038682.1, read as the reverse complement.
ATTTAACTAATAAAAACATAAAACAAAAGGTAGGGACAGAAGGTAGTGCTTACTAAATTCATCAACTTCATACCGCTCAAAAATGATTCATTAATAAGGTTGATCAGGTCTTATTAACGACCACTTTCGGTTAGCATGAAACCGAAGAACTTTCGTAAATCACTAAGTTACCTCAATGGGTATATGAATGTCCCCAACAATAAGCATTTCATATTTCTTTTTGGCAATATGTAGAGGTATTTGGAAACTTCCAGTCGTGATTGTCAGAGATTTTTCAATAACATTAATACCATTAACTTGGAATTGTTTCTTCAGAAAGTGCACCGTATGCTCATTACCATTAATATGAAAAGTGAACTTGCTTTTATTGCAATCAATAACAGCCCCTACATTATTCAAGAAGGGCCTACCAAGGATAATCGACATATTGTCGCCCTCCGGCATCTCAAGTATAACAAGGTCGGTCAAAATAGTAACATTAGCAACAACAATGGGCACATCCTCACGAATACCGATAGGTATGGCAGTTGATTTGTCAGCCATTTGCAAAGATATCTCAGTAGGTGTGAGTTTATTCAAGTCAAGTCTTTTATATAAAGAGAAAGGCATAACACTAACACCAGCTCCTAAATCACACAAAGCAGTTTTCACATAATTATCTTTGATACAGCAAGGTATAGTTGGTATTCCCGGATCTCCAAGTTCTTTAGGTACTCCATATTTAAAAGTATAATTAGCAAGCATAGTGGATATTTCAACTTTTGGTATTTTTCTCTTATTAGTGATAATGTCTTTCATATACTTTGCGTAAGGAGGCATTTTCAAGATATCAGTCAAGCGAGTACGCAAAAATATTGGCCTCAACATTTCAGCAAAGCGTTCAAATTCTTCATCATCTTTCTTTTTAGTTGACTTGGGTGGAAAAGGCATAGGTTTTTGAACCCACGGTTCTCTTTCTTTACCATGTTTTCTAGCCACAAAGTCACTTTTATCATACCTTTTATTCTTAGGTTGTGGGTTATCAAGATCAACACGTGGTTCTATCTCAACATCATTATCTGGTTCTTTTTCATTGTTTGGTTGAGCATCTTCATGAACCTCATCATTATCTTTTTCATTATCACTAGGTGGATGTTCATTACCATACCGAGTTTTAGCATCAGAGATAGAAGTTTCATTATCATTATCAAGCGGTTTCTCTACTTCAGGTTCACTAGAAGCATGCAACTAGAAGCATGCAAAGTCCTATCATTTTTCTTCTTCATTTTCTTTTTAGAAGGACTAGATGCACTAGTGTTATTTCTTTTTGAATCTTGTTCAATTCTTTTTTGGGTGTCCCTCGGGATAAAGTGGTTCCTGAGTCATTTTACCTCCTCTAGTTGCAACTCTAACAGCAAAATCATGTATGTTGTTATTCATTTCATCAAGCAATTCTCTTTGAGATTTATCAACTTGTTCTAACTGGGTTTGTAACATAGAATCATGTTTTCCAACACCTCTAACATCATTTGAGATTCTAAATAACAAGTCACTCAAGCGAGCAATCATATCAGAATTGTATTCCAATTGTTTCATAACATTTTCATTGAAGTGATCTTGTTTTCTAATACAGTTTTCAAACTCATAAAGGCATTGGCTAGGATGCATATTGTGAGGATTGTCATTGTCATGAATTTCATTAGAGAATTTACCTCTAACACCTTAGGCAGTGGTGGTGTATTAAGCCCATGTATTTCTTCAATAGGAGGTAAATTTTTAACATCCTCAGCTTTAATACCTTTTTTCCTTCATAGATTTCTTTGCCTCTTGCATATCTTCAGGACTATGATATAATATACCCCTCTTCTTCGGAGTGGGTTTAGCCGGTGGTTCAGGAAGAGTCCAATCATCATAATTTTTCAATATATTATTCAATAATACTTCAGCTTGCCCAATAGTTCGTTCCTTGAAAACACAACCAGCACAACTATCTAGGAAGTCCCTAGAAGCATCGGTTAGTCCATTATAGAAGATATCAAGTATTTCATTTTTCTTAAGAGGATGATCAGGCAAAGAATTAAGTAACTGGCAAATCCTCCCCCAAGCTTGTGGGAGAGTCTCTTCTTTAATTTGAACAAAGTTAAATATTTTCTGTAAGGCAGCTTGTTTCTTATGAGCAGGAAAATATTTTTCAGAGAAGTAATAAATTATATCCTGGGGACTACGCACACAACCAGGAGCAAGAGTATTGCACCAAGCTTTAGCATCACCCTTTAATGAGGACGAAAATAATTTGAGAATAAAGTGATAGCGAGTCTTCTCATCATGAGTAAAAAGGGTGGCTATGTGATTCAACTTAGTAAGATGTGCCACAACAGTTTCAGTTTCATAACCATGGAAGGGATCAGATTCAACCAAAGTAATTAACTCTGGGTCAACAGAGAATTCATAATCCTTATCATCAATAAAGATAGGTGAAGTAGCAAACTTAGGATCATATTTCATTTTAGCATTTAGAGATTTTTCTTTATACTTGCATAATAATTTCTCTAGATCATCTCTATCCCTACAAGCAAGAATATCTCTAGTTGTCTCCTCATTCATAACATAACCTTCCGGTACCTTAGGCAATTCATATCTAGGAAGGCTAGTTCTAGCAGGTCTTTCAGGATTTTCAGTTTCAAGCTCATCATCAGATTCAACAACATCATGTTGTATTACTCTAGCAATTTGTTCATTAAGAAATTCACCAAGTGGCACATCAGCATCATCAACCAAGGTACTAGCATCATCATAAGCATCATTCATAATATAAGTAGAATCATCAATAACTTGTGACATATCAGGATTAATAGCATGTGGTGTTGTTGCAAGTTTACTTATAACAGAAGGTGAATCTAAAGCAGAACTAGATGGCAGTTCCTTACCTCCCCTCGTCTTAGAGGGATAAATCTTGTCTTAGCATCCTTCATATTCTTCATAATGATAAGTTGATAATAATCCCAAGTAACTCAAAAAATATAGCTATGCTCCCCGGCAACGGCGCTAGAAAAAGGCCTTGATAACCCACAAGTATAGGGGATCGCAACAGTTTTCGAGGGTAGAGTATTCAACCCAAATTTATAGATTCGACACAAGGGGAGCCAAAGAATATTTGAAGGTATTAGCAGCTGAGTTGTTAATTCAACCACACCTGGAGATTAATTATCTGCAGCAAAGTGATCAGTAGCAAAGTAACATGATAGTTTTGATAGTAGTGACAGCAGCAACAGTAACAATAACGGTGATAGCAATAATTTTGTAGCAAGTGCAACAGTGATGATAGCAGTAGTAACTTAGCAAGAACAATATAAGATAAATTCGTAGGCATTGGATCGGTGACTCGTTGGATGATATTCATCATGAGACAGTTATAACCTAGGGCGATATGACACTAGCTCTAGTTCGTCAATATAATGTAGGCATGTATTCCGTAAATAGTCATACATGCTTATGGAAAGAACTTGCATGACATCTTTTGTCCTACCCTCCCGTGGCAGCGGGGTCCATATTGGAAACTAAGGGATATTAAGGCATCCTTTTAATAGAGAACCAGAACAAAGCATTAACACATAATGAATACATGAACTCCTCAAACTACGGTCATCACCGGGAGTGGTCCCGACTATTGTCACTCCGGGGTTGCGGATCATAACATGTAGTAGGTGACTATAACTTGCAAGATCTGCTCTACAACATGGATATAATGTGATAACTTAAACAGTTCAAATCTGAGTTCATGGCACCCAGACCCAAAGTGACAAGCATTAAGCATAGCAAAGTCATAGCAACATCAATCTTAGAACATAGTGGATACTAGGGATTAAGCCCTAAAAAACTAACTCGACTCCATGATGAATCTCATCCAACTTCTCACCGACCAGTGATCCTATGAAGGAATTACTCACTCCTGGTGGAGAGCATCATGGAATTGGCGATGGAGAAGGGTTGGTGATGACGAAGAACGAAGATCCCCCTCTCTAGAGCCCCAAATGGACTCCAGATCTGGCCTCCTGATGAAGAACTGGAGGTGACGGCGGCTCCGTCTCATGGATCACGATAAATCTTTCTCCCTGATTTTTTCTGAAAAAATAGGATTTTATAGCTTCAGTTTCAGGGTCTACGGGGCCACCAGGTGGGGACAACCCACCTGGGTGCACCAGGAGGGGGGTGCCCTGGTGGGTTGTGCCCACCCAGGTGCCGCCCTCTGGTGGGTCTTGGCTCCAGAAATTCTTGTTTATTGTATAAAAAATCCTCGCAAAGTTTTGTTCCATTCCGAGAACTTTTATTTCTGCACAAAACAACACCATGGTAGTTCTGCTGAAAACAGCGTCAGTCCAGGGTTAGTTTCATGCAAATTAGAGTCCAAAACAAGAGGAAAAGCGTTAGGAAAAGTAGATACGTTGGAGATGTATCAATATCAAATAACCTCTTTTCACCAGCAAGCTTGAAATCATAGTTGAGCTCTTTGATGGCCCAATCTGCTTTATGTTCTAACTCAAGAGGCAAATGACAAGCTTTTCCATAAACCATTTTATAAGGAGACATACCCATAGGATTTTTATATGCTATTCTATAATCCCAAAGTGCATCATCTAATTTCTTAGACCAATTCTTCCTGGACCTATTGACAGTCTTTTGCAAAATTAATTTTATTTCTCTATTGCTATGTTCAACTTGACCACTAGATTGAGGATGATAAGGTGATGCAATTCTAAGGTTAACATCATACTTGGCAAGCATTTTACAGAAATCACCATGAATAAAGTGTGAACCACCATCAGCCATTAAATATCTAGGGACTCCAAACCTTGGGAAAATAACTTCCTTAAGCATTTTAATAGAGGTGTTGTGATCAGCATACTGGTTGGAATAGCTTCTACCCATTTAGTAACATAATCAACAGCAACCAAAATATGTGTATACCCATTAGAGGAAGGAAAAGGTCCCATGTAATCAAATCCCGAAACATCAAATGGTTCAACAGCAAGTGAATAATTCATAGGCATTTCTTGACGCTTACTGATATTACCTATTCTTTGACATTCATCATAAGATAAGACGAACTTACGGGCATCCTTGAAGAGAGTAGGCCAATAAAATCCGACTGCTATACCTTGCGAGCAGTTCTATCTCCAGCATAATGCCCTCCATAAGCTTCAGAGTGACATTTCCGTAGTATTTTTCCATGTTCATGCTCAGGTACACAACGTCTAATAATACCATCTACTCCTTCTTTATAAAGATGTGGGTCATACCAAAAGTAATGTCTTAAATCATAGAAGAATTTTTTCTTTTGTTGGTAAGTAAAGCTAGGTGGTTAATATTTAGCAACAATGTAATTAGCATAATCAACATAACAAGGAGTACTGTGAGCAACATTTATTGCAGCTAACTACTCATTAGGAAAACTGTCATCAATAGGTAGTGGGTCATCAAGCACATTTTCAAGCCTAGACAAATTATCAGCTACGGGGTTCTCAACTCAATTTCTATAAATGAGATGCGAATCAAATTCTTGTAATAAGAGAACCCATCGAATAAGTCTAGGTTTAGCATCTTTCTTTTCCATAAGATATTTAATAGCAACATGGTCTGTGTGAACAGTTACTTTGGAATCAACAATATAAGGTCTAAATTTAACACAAGCAAACACCACTGCTAAGAATTCTTTTTCAGTAGTAGCATAATTTCTTTGAGCGTTGTCTAGAGTTTTACTAGCATAATGGATTACATTAAGTTTCTTATCAACTCTTTGTCCTAGAACAGCACCAACAACATAATCACTAGCATCACACATAATTTCAAAAGCCAAGTTCCAATCAGGTAGTTGAACAATAGGTGCAGAAATTAAGGCTTTCTTGAGTGTTTCAAAGGCTTCTAAACAATCATCATCGAAAACAAAAGGAATATCCTTTTGCAAAAGACTAGTAAGAGGCCTAGAAATTTTAGAAAAGTCTTTGATAAATCTCCTATAGAAACCAGCATGGCTTAAGAAACTACGAATGCCTTTTATATCTTTAGAACATGGCATTTTCTCAATTGCATCGACCTTAGCTTTGTCCACTTCAATACCTCTTTCAGAAATTTTATGACCCAATACAATGCCTTCATTAACCATAAAGTGGCACTTCTCTCAATTCAAGACAAGATTTATTTGTTCACATCTCTGCAAAACTTGATCAAGATTGCTTAAACAATCATCAAAAGACTTCCCATAAACAAAGAAATCATCCATGAAAACCTCAACAATCTTTTCACAAAAGTCAAAAAATATACCAGTCATACATCTTTGAAAGGTAGCAGGTGCATTGCATAAACCGAAAGGCATACGTCTATAAGCATAGGTTCCAAAGGGACAACTAAAAGTGGCCTTTTCTTGATCAGGTTGAGAAACAGGTATTTGTGAAAACCATAATATCCATCAAGGAAGCAAAAATGTGTGTGCTTAGATAATATTTCGAGCATTTGATCATAAAAGGCAGAGGGTAATGATCTTTTCTAGTTGCTTTGTTTAATTTTCTAAAATCAATTACCATTCTATAGCATGTAACAATTCTTTGTGGAATAAGTTCATTCTTATCATTAGGAACAACAGTTATACCTCCTTTCTTAGGGACACAATGAACAGGACTCACCCATCTATTATCAGCTATAGGATAGATTATACCTGTTTCCAGAAGTTTTAATATTTCCGTTCTTACCACTTCTTTCATCTTCGGGTTTAACCGGCGTTGGTGATCAACAACGGGTTTAGCATCAGGTTCCATATTAATTTTGCGCTGACATAGAGTGGGCCTAATGCCATTTAAATCATCAAGAGTATATCCAATAGCAGCTCGGTGCTTCCTTAGAACTTTCAATAATCTTTCTTCTTCATGTTCTGAAAGGTTAGCACTGATAATAACAGGATATATCTTCTTTTCATCAAGACAAGCATATTTCAAAGTGTCTGGCAATTCTTTTAATTCAAACACACGATCAACTTTAGGTGGAGGTGGACCTCCTAGAGTTTCAATAGGAAAATTGTGTTTAATCAGAGGACGTTGTTCAAAGAAAATCTGATCTATTTCATTTCTTTCATGCATATGAAAATCATTTTCATGGTCTAGCAAATATTTTTCTAAAGGATCAGTAGGTGTACAGCAATAGAAGCAAGACCAATTAATTCATCCTTACTAGGCAATTATTTTTCATGAAGCTTTCTACTAAACTTGGAAAAATTAAACTCATGAGACTCATCACAAAAGCTAACACTGACAGTTTGTTTCTCAAAGTCTATTTTAGCATTAACAGTGTTCAAGAAAGGTCTACCAGAAATAATGGGATAGAAGTCGTCTTGTGGGGAACGAAGAACAAGAAAATCAGTAGGGTATTTTATTTTCCCACACAAGACTTCAACATCTCTAACAATCCCAATTGGTGATATTGTGTCTCTATTAGCAAGTTTAATAGTAACATCTATGTCTTCTATCTCTGCGGGTGTTATGTCATTCATAATTTCTTGATATAAGGTGTAAGGAATTGCACTCACACTAGCACCTATGTCACATAAAGCATGATAACAGTGATCTCCTATTTTAACTGAGATAACGGGCATGCCAACAACAGGTCTATGTTTATCTTTTTTATCAGGTTTGGCAATTCTAGCAGCTTCTTCACAGAAGTAAATAACATGCCCATCCATATCTTCTTCTAAGAGATCTTTAACCATAGCAGTACTAGGTTCTACTTTAATTTGTTCATCAGGTTTAGGTGTTCTGATATAGCTTTTGTTGACCACAGTTGAAACTTTAGTATGTTCCTTTATCCTAACAGGGAAATGTGGTTTCTCAATATAAGCAGAAGGACAACTGGAGCAACATTATAAAGTATAGTTTCTTCTTTAACTGGTACCGGTTCTTTAGTTTCTTATTTAATAGGTGGGTGATATTTAAACCACTTCTCTTTAGGGAGATCAACATGAGTAGCAAATGATTCACAAAACGAGGCTACTATCTCAGAGTCAAGTCCATATATAGTGCTAAACTTTTGAAAAGCACCGGTATCCATAAAAGATTTAACACAATCATACTTAAGTTTAATACCTGACTCTTTACCTTCATCGAGTTCCCAATCTTCAGAGTTGCGTTTAATTATTTCCAAAAGATCCCACCGGAATTCAATAGTCTTCTTCATAAAAGAACCAGCACAAGAAGTATCAAGCATGGTTTGATCATTACGAGAAAGTCGAGCATAAAAGGTCTGGATAATAATTTCTCTTGAGAGCTCATCATTGGGGCATGAATATAACATTGACTTAAGCCTCCCCCAAGCTAGAGCGATACTTTCTGCTTCACGAGGCCAAAAATTATATATATAATTCCGATCACGATGAACTAGATGCATAGGAATTTTTTTTATGGAACTCCAATTTCGAACGATTCCAATTCCAAGATCCAATATAATTGCATAGCCTATACCATGCTAGTGCTTTTCCCTTAAAAGATAAAGGAAAACCTTTTTCATTACTTCATCCCTGGGTAAACCTGCAAGCTTGAACAATCCACGAATTTGTTCTACATATATCAAGTGCATCTCAGGATGTTCGGTTCCATCTCCTGCATAAGGATTAGCTAGCAGTTGTTCTATCATACCCGAAGGAATTTCATATTCAATATTTTTAGTAGGTGCATTAGGTTGAGGGGTAGCTAATTTTGGTTCCGGTCGAGGTGAAGATACCACGAACAAACCCCTCAAAGGATTGTTTTCCATAGTAACAAGTGACAATAAATTTCAGCACACTATATAAATGTTTCCTTACCAAAGGCGCTTCACTCCCCGGCAACGGCACCAGAAAATAGCCTTGATGACCCACAAGTATAGGGGATCAATTGTAGCTCTTTTTGATAAGTAAGAGTGTCTAACTCAACGAGGAGCAGAAGGAAATGACAAGTGGTTTTCAATAAGGTAATGTCAGCAAGTGCTGAAATTGTAAGTAGCACAGTAGTTTGATAGCAAGGTAATTTATAACGAGCAAGTAACAATGGTAGTAACAAAGTGCAGCAAGGTATCCCAATCCTTTTGAGGCAAAGGACAGGCCAAAACGGTCTCTTATGATAAGCAAATCGTTCTTGAGGGTACACGGGAATTTCATCTAGTCATTTTCACCATGTTGGTTTGATTTGTGTTCGTTACTTTGATAATTTGATATGTGGGTGGACCGGTGCTTAGGTGTTGTTCTTACTTGAACAAACCTCCCACTTATGATTAACCCTCCCGCAAGCATCAGCAACTATGAGAAAAGTATTAAGAATAAATTCTAACCATAGCATTAAACTTTTGGATCTAATCGGTCCCTTACGGAATACATCATAAACTGGGGTTTAAGCTTCTGTCACTCTCGCAACCCATCATCTAATTGCTACTCCACAATGCATTTCCTTAGGCCCAAATATGGTGAAGTGTCATGTAGTCGACGTTCACATGACACCACTAAGGGAATCACAACATACATACTATCAAAATATCGAACACATATCAAGTTCACATGATTACTTGCAACATGATTTCTCCCGTGACCTCAAGAACAAAAGTAACTACTCACAAATGATAATCATGCTCATGATGATAGGGGTATTAAATAGCATAATGGATCTGAACATATAATCTTCCACCAAATAAACCATATAGTAATCAACTACAAGATGTAATCAACACTACTAGTCACCCACAAGCACCAATCTATAGTTCCGGTAACAAGATTGAACACAAGAGATGAACTAGGGTTTGAGATGAGATGGTGCTGTTGAAGATGTTGATGGAGATTGCCCTCCCCAAGATGGGAGAGTTTTTGGTGATGATGATGATGATGATTTCCCCTCGAGAGGAAGTTCCCCGGTGGAATCGCTCCACCGGAGGGCAAAGTGCTCCTGCCCAAGTTCCGCCTCGAGGCGGTGCGCCCGTCCCAAAGTCCTCCTCTATTTTTTTTTCCAGGTCAAAATGACCTATATACCAGAAGATGGGCACCGGAGGTGGGCCTGGGTGAGCACAACCCACCAGGGCGCGCCTGGGCTCCCTGGCGCCCAGGTGGGTTGTGCACACCTGGTGGGCCCCCTCTAGTAGTTATTTGCTCCAATATTCCTCAAATATTCCATAAAAATTCTCCATGAAGTTTCAGCTTGTTTGGAGTTGTGCAGAATATGTAGCCTGACGTAGATTTTCCAGGTCCAGATTTCCAGCTGCCGGAATTCTCCCTCTTGGTGCGTACCTTGCAAATTATGAGAGAAAATGCATTATAATTACTCCAAAAAGCATTATTATGGATAAAAATATCATAAATAACAGTAAGAAAACATGATGCAAAATAGAAGTATCAGGGGGCAAGGGGGCACTCCAAGGCACAACAGTTATTCTCTTAGCCGTGTGCGGTGCCTCTCTCCACAGTTTACTCGTCCAGTCATAGCATCGTAGTGCTTAGGCGAAGCCCTGCACGGATCACATCACCATCACCGTCACCACGACGTCGTGCTGACGAAACTCTCCCTCGACCCTCTGCTGGATCAAGAGTTCGAGGGACGTCTTCGAGCTGAACGTGTGCCGAACTCGGAGGTGACGTACGTTCGATACTAGATCGGTTGGATCGTGAAGACGTTCGACTACATCAACCGTGTTAACCTAACGCTTCTGCTTTTGGTCTACAAGGGTACGTGGACACACTCTCCCCCTCTCGTTGTTATGCATCTCCTATGTAGATCTTGCGTGATCGTAAGAAATTTTTTGATATTGCATGCTACGTTCCCCAACATCCCCACCCTTCATCCCTTTGCATTTCCTTGTTGCCACCCCTCTTATTAATGTGCATAACTCCTATATTCATGAATTGCTTTCCATACTAACAGCCGCACCTGTCCACAAACACCCTCCATATTGTGTAGCTATTTAACCAACCCGCTTGACTGTAGCGTCTGAGCATTTTCCTTACCAAGTAGCACCATCCTCTCTATTTCTATTTGAGTCAAGACTCTCTCCTAAATATCCAGAGCCTACCACCTTGTGCATTTTCCCTTGAGCATGGAAACTCGATGGTATCATAATATATTAGTCTTTGTTTGTATTTCATCCCCTTGTTCCAAGTTCCCACCCTGGTCTCATCTGTATTATTTGTTTTTGTTATATATCATAATATATCGCACACATGAAACCACAAACCTATCGCTTCGTTTTGTTACTAAGTTCTCGGCAAACAGTGCATCAACGGGTTTGAGAATTTTTCAGTCAGGTTGTTGGCAAGGCAAGTTTGGCATTTCATGGAGCTCCCGTAAGGTTTTAGTTCCCGACTTTTAAAAACTAAATATTCCCTCAGAGTCACTTGTTGGTATTGCTTTCCCCTGTAATGCTCCGACTAGTTTGAATGGGCCATTGAGCAATTTTGAGAGATCTCCAATCATATCAAGCAAGTACCAGCATGCTTCTTATACAACTCATAAGTCAAAAGTGTTATTAATTAACCATGCACTGCATACTAGATTAGCTTGTTGCACTTCCACTTCAATTGCATGTGAGGGAATGTATTCCTGATTGTGTGTTGCCGAAAAAATAGCATTGTAATCAGAAAACGATGCTCAGGTGGGCCAAACATAGCCTAAATGAGGACAGTTACCCGGGTATATATGTGTTGAGTGCTTCTACATGTTTGAAACAACACTTCATGCTACACGACTGGCATGTGTATTTTTCTCTATCAAGAAACTATGTAAATATTTTGTAGATGTGCATTGTTGCGTATTGCGGACGTAACAATGAGCAAAAGGTATTTATGATATTAAAATCATTAAAAAAACTTGACCCACTTGAAATAAAACTAGACCCAAAAATCATTAACATAAGTTCATATGATGTATCTTATTACTGTAAACAAAATTGACAAATGATATTTTAAAACATTGCAAAACCACGCATGATCCACCAATACACATTTTTCACATGTTCATCAAACTTAGTGTCTTTCTTTGCACCTTATACACACGGGGCGTAGTCAAGCCCCAAGCTACAAGGGCTGTGGCTTGGAGCAAGGGTGTTGAACTCCTTCGTTAGGTCTAGCACAACAGCTTTTGTAGCACTGTTGTTAGCCTAGGGTGTGAGTCAGCCCTGGCTACACCACTATGTGCACATCACTCTATTCACCTTTTATATGTTTTCCTCCCCAAAATAGAGACAAAGATGAAGAAAAACAAGAAGTGACATGACCTTTTAGTTCTTTAGACAAAACATAAAACAAACTGAAAATCGTTGGACGCTAAGGGCATGTTTGGTTTACAGCCTAAGATTGCCACACCTAACCTTAGTCGTGCCACAGTATCTTAGACATGTGTTTGGTTCATTACCACACTTGTGGCTTGCCACATTTCTCTAGCAACATGGTTCACATGTCATAGGCTTAAATTTTTGCCAAATCTTGCCACACTTGTGGTGGCCATTTTGTTAGCCACATATTTTATGGCAGCCACACTTTGCTTAAGCTTAGTTGTGACGTTAGTCATGAACCAAACGGACCCTATATGTACTGTACCCGGGAGGCTGAAGTTCCTCGGATACGAGCGGGCGTCTAGGGGACAACTAAACTACAAACATAAGCACATAGTGTAAGTGCATCTAGTGACCCTTTAGTGATTTTGGTGTATTGAAGACTTATAGGTTAAGAGACTAATGAGTTTATGAGTGTACACAGGTCTATAAGTCTATGAGGAGTTTGATATTTACAGAGAAAGTCGACCCCTAAAAATGAAGTTCTTCGACTGAAGACTTTGGATTTCTGAAGACTTTGAAAGTGAAGAAATTGGTGTGACCTTGAATACCTGGTATTCATTTGAGGAACATGAAGCGTGAAGACTTTTCGTTTTCGTAGTTTCATTTTCTCTTTCTTGAGTCATAGGAAACACTGTACTGTTAAAGGGGTCAGGGAAATACTAAGGAAAAAATTCCATGTGATTCTCAACTCAAAATCCTACACCTACCAATCCCTTTGAGTGAAGCCACTGGAAACCTCATACAGTTCAGTCAATTTCTTCAGTGACAGAGACGAAGTTCTTCTGGTCTCTGAGGAATTTGTTCTGACTGAGGAGTTAGGAATTTGCCAGTGCGGATTGCCTACGCAGTGAGGAACATGATAGTCCTGAGGAATTCGAGCCTCAAATTTCCGACCGTTGATGTGCCTTGTGCGAGCTGTCCCAAAATATCTACCCACCTAACGGTCATATCATTGAAGGGCATTTATGTCTTATCATGTCGGGCTGCTCCCTAGGCTATAAATAGCCGCCCCCTACAACGACTAGCTGGTTGGCTGTTCCGAGAGAAACTAACACTTGTCATTTGAGAGCATCCCATCCTTCGAGGACTTTGAGCGAAAATCATCGAGTGAGGAAAACCCAATCCCAAACACCTACAAACCCAAAGTGATTGAGCATCACTGAAGAGATTGATCCTGCGTGGACCCGATGCTTGTTACCTTTGAAGACTGTGTTTCTTCCAGACGGTGAGGCGTCATGGTCTAGAGCATCCAAGAGGAATTGTGGATCGCCGAGTGACCGAGTTTGTGAAGGTTCGGAAGTCACCTGAAGACTTACCACGAGTGATTGGGCGAGGTCTGTGTGACCTTAGCTCAAGGAGAATACGGTGAGGACTGTGTGTCCGGGACTGTGTGTCCTCAGGTTTAAATACCTAGCCGCTCCAACCAGATGTACAACTGAGACAGCATATGGAACTAGTCTACCAAATCATTATCTTCACCAAGCCTACTGGTTCTATTTCCTAAACTCTTACATTTCCTCATAACTGTGTTGTGTGCTTGTTCATATCTGTGTTTGAATACTTTGACTGAAGACTTTCTCAATTTCCTCAGTTTAATTTCTTCAATCTGTTTGTCTTCATCTTGTGTTATCTTGTGATTACGCTTTCTGTACTCTGTGCTTGTCTTCATTTCATCGTGATGAACATGCTTGTGTTCTGTTATGTTTACTTCTGAGTACTTATTCCGCTGCAAGTAGTTCTTTGCTAAGGAATTTCTTCACCAGCAAATTCCTCAGTGAAGAATTCATAAAAATCGCCTATTCACCCCCCCCCCCCTCTAGTCGATATAACGCACTTTCAATTGGTATCAGAGCAAGGTACTCCCTTGTTCTGTGTGATTTTGGTTTAACCGCTTGGATTTTTAGTTATGTCGACCACAGGTATGATCAAGGTCTCTGCTGGGTGTCCTACCTTTGATGGGACAGACTACCCCTACTGGAAGAATAAGATGCGAATGCATCTTGAGGCAATTGATAACGATCTCTGGTATGTTGTGGAAAATGGTGTTCCCTCAGTCACACCTTCTCTGAATGCTACTGATGTGAAGAGATTCAAGCAACTCGATTCTCAAGCGAAGAACATCATATGTGGCCATCTGAGCAAAGGACAATATGGAAGAGTGAGTGCTTTGGAAACTGCTAAGCTTATCTAGGATAGGCTATCCAAAGTCAATGAAGGAGTCTCAACACAGCGTGACTCTCGAGTTGATGTTCTTCGCAATCTCTTCAACCGCTCCAAAAGACTTGACAATGAAAATGTTCAACAAACCTTCGATCGCCTCACTGATATCTCAAATGAGCTTCAAGCGCTTGGTGCCACTGACATCACCGACCATGAGGTGATGAAGAAATTGTTGAGATTGCTTGATTCCTCATTTGATACTCTGGCATTGATGATACAAGAACGTGCTGATTACAAGTCACTTGATCCTGCTGATATCCTCGAGAGGCTGAATACTCATGAGTTCCAGCTTGCTTAAAAGAGAGATCTCTACGGTTCGAGCTATGGCAGATCACGTGCACTGAAGGCCAAGGCAGTTTCTGAGTCTGAAGATGAAGACTCTGGCAGCAGCCTTGGTGATCCTGAAGAACTGAGCCATGAATTAGCACTGCTCGTGAAGAAATTCCAGAAGTTCTCAAGACGTGGTCGTTTTGGAAAACCCTCAAGGAGCAATGATTCCTCATCCAGTGACTACAAGAAGAGGCTTTGTGACAAATGCAAGAAACCTAGACACTACATTCAATATTTTCCTCAGTGGGAAAAGGAATCAAAGAAGAAGAAATACAAGGATTACAGTTCTGATGATGCGAAGAAAAAGAAGAAATCATCAAAGTCTTCATCATCAAAATCCTCAAAGTCTTCATCTCACAAGAAGAGTAGCTCCAAGAAGGCTCGGGCATTCATTGGCAAGGAAATGGACTCTGAGGCTGAATCTGAAGAAAATGAGGAAGAGGAGGCGTCAGAGGAGTCTGAATCCAGTGTGGCGAGCCTAGCTCTCGCTACAGCATTCGTCAGCAAGTCTATCTTCAACTCTAAAGAAAATGACCTCGCCAACAAGGCTGATGAAGGCAATGACGCTCCCACTTATTGCTTCATGGCAAAGGGTTCCAAGGTACTCAAATATACCTCCTCTGAATCAGTGAGAATGAATCTGATGAAAACCTCAAGCCCAGCTATTCTAAACTTGCTAAGATTGCTGTGAAACAACAAAGGGCTTTTGAAAAGGTTCAAAACATGCTAGACAAAAGTGATGACATGTTGGGTGAAGAAATGGGTCACACTAAAACTTTGACTGAAAATCTTCAGAGACTTCAGACTAGGTTTGACAACCTTCAAGGTCATCATAACAATCTCTTATCTGATCATGAGAAGCTTTCTTATGAATTTCTTCAAAGAAAGCAAGATCTTGAAAAGCTAAGAGTGAGTTATGAAGATCTTCAGAAGGACCGCGATTCATTACTTGCTCAACAAATCAGTGCTTCTCAAGAAGAATTTGTTCCTCCATGTTTGAAATGCATTGAACGTGAATCTGCTAATTCTTCACCTGAATGTTCAAATGCTTCTAATGTTTCAAATTCTTTATCTGCCTCTTCTATCACTAATTCCTCATCTGAGGACATTGCTAGTATCACTGATGATGCAGGGTTGAAGGAATTGTACATGACAGGCATGTACAAAAGCCTCAAAGGACATCAAACTCTTTGTGATGTGCTTAAAAAGCAGATCCTCCACAGGAACCCTAGGAAAGAGGGTATTGCCTTTGAGAGGAAAATCAATACTGATGGTACATATTGAAAGCCTGAGCAGTACCCCAAAACCTCATGGGTTGCTGCAAAGGGACCTCCAGTTGATCCATCCAGTTTATCTGGCTTTACATGTGAATCTTCTCATTCTACTGATGAGTCACTTGACTCCAACTATAAACTGTTCAAAAATCAGAATGGTGAAGTATTTGCTAGATATGTTGGCACTAACTGCAGGAATGGTTCCCCTATGAAGAAAATTTGGGTTCCCAAAAGGTGCCTTGAAAGTCTTCAGGTGAATATCCTCATGACACCACCTGTGAAGAATAGGAACCCCAGATCAAATTCTTCATATGGACCAAATTCTTCATATGGATCCAAGTCCTCATACGGACCGAATTCCTCACGTGGATCATATTCCTCAAAAGGATCAAAGTCCTCATATGAATATCATCGTGCTAACAACTCTGTTTCACAGGGAAGAGCTAAGGGCTATGAATATGTGCATTATTCTTCAAACCATTATGTTCATAAGTCCTCGAAGAATTTCTCTGCTTATTCATATGCTTACCCTAACACCTCTTATATGAAACGAAATGGATTGGCTTCTATGCCACCTTTCTTGTATGGAGCTCACAGAGTGATGAACTCTTTGCCACCCCTTCAGATGTGGGTGGTGAAGAAAAAGAACTAATCTCTTCTGCAGGGTCAGGTCTCCAGACGTGCGTGAACGTATGAAGAATTTGCTGGAGACCTGAAAAGTACCTGAAAGGACGCAGGCGAATCATGAAGAAATGAACTTTCATTTCTCACGTCCTCATACTGCTTTATCTGTTCTATTACTTGATGAAATTGATCTGATGAATTGTGATGTCATATTCTTCACTGATGAAGTATATGAAGTTCGTAAGTTGTACTAATTCATCTGCAGGATGATCAACGCAAAGCCACTGAGTGGGTCCTCGATAGTGGATGTACAAATCACATGACTGGTGACAAGAATCTATTGATGGATGCTCCCTTATCACCATCGCATCTGAAGCATATCATCTTCGCTGACAAAGGCAAAAGTCAGGTATTGGGTCTAGGTAAGGTTGCGATCACAAAGGATCTACACATGGACAAAGTCATGCTTGTTGAGTCCTTAGGATACAACCTCATGTCTGTCTTAATATTTTGTGATCTTGATATGGTTGTTGTCTTTGGCAATTATCGTTGTGTTGTGGTTATGGAAGCTAACAATTCCAAAGTCTTCGAAGGCTTTAGGAGGTGAGACTTGTATATTGTTGATTTTCTCTATAGGACCACAACCAGACGTGTGCCTACTTGCAAAAGCTTCAGAAGGATGGCTATGGCATCGACGACTTGGTCATGCAGGCATGAGCAATTTGCACACGCTTGCGAAGAAGAAGCATGTCATTTGTCGGAGTAATTGGACGCGGATACCCTGAAGACGGCAAGACGATATTTCAAGACATCGGGGCTAGCAAAGCCCTCACCCAACTACCCGGCCGGCTGGCTTGGCTCTTGATCGCCGATCGCTCCACCAGGCGGCTCTTGGCTGCCGACCGCCGCCGCCGCTGCTCTGCTGGGCTGCCGATTGCTCCACCAGGCCGGCTGCCGGCTGCCGATTGCCCGCCGCCCTTCGCCGCTCTTGGCTGCCGATCGCCCGGCCGCCGCCGCCGGCTGGCTGGCTGCCGATCGCTTCCACCAGTCGGCTGTCGGTGCCGATCGCCTGCCGCTTCCCGATTGCTTCCGGCTGCCGATCGCTCCACCAGTTAATCTGCTGGCTGCCGCCTGCTCCAACCAGCCGGCTGCCGACTGTAGCCTGACCCGACACCGACAAGACACCGACGGGATGACCGTAGCGCGACGTCATCTACAGTGTACCGTGTCCCCTGGGTACTGATTTATAAAGTATCCCAGGGGACAAGCATGACATGCACCATGCCTAGCCTATGCCACTACATAGCTTGGTTTGTAAGCTACCCAAGGTAGCTTACAACCAACGCTACCACCACCCATGCCTACCACTATATAAGCTAGCTCCATCCATCAGGGAAGACACACATGGACTCACACTCCCACACACTCACGCATGCATGCTCAGGCACATGCGGCCACACACACCTATGCTCATATGCATATACGAGATCAGGGGCTTACGACACTGATACCAGATACAGTTCCAGGAGCACTCTGTATTTCAGATATACCACATATACTCAGACATGCAGGAGTAGGGGTGTTATCTCTCCGGAGAGCCCCGAACCTGGGTAAACTAGCGCGTGCTACTCGCATACCCGTCCCTAGATATTCCGGCAGCAGTCTTGCCCTCACACGAAGCCACCTTGTGGCATATGTCATCGTGCACCCCCCTTGAGAATACCACGATATTTGGCGCCCACCGTGGGGCGGTACTATGCTACCGCGCTGCTGCTGGTTTCGCAGTCCGGGCGAGACCATCTTCGTCATCTCCGCCGCGACGTCGCCGTCCTCTCTTCGGTAGCGCTCGGGGGCCCGACATCGACACGTCCCAGGAGCGGCCGCGAGGGGCGGCGCGTCCTCGCCGTCAGCCTCGCCATCTTCATCACCACCATGACGTCGCCACCTCTCCGGCGTCGTCGAGGGCTCGACATCAGCATGCCCTCTCCGCGTCTGTGCTGGGTGGTGCGTCTTCGTCACCATCATTGCAACACCGACAGTCCGCCCGTGCACTCGCCGCGCGCGGGCTCGCTTCGGTCAGCCGTGTCCATCCACACATCGTTCGTGTCTGCTCCCCTCCGCGCTGCGCCTTGCTTCCGGCTGGAACACGCGTTTGCTCCTCCATATATCATCCACACTAGCTAGCTAGATGCAAGTCAACCCTAGTCAAACCATTAGCAAAACCGTGGTCAGATGCTACCCATACAATGGTCAGATGCACTTCCCAGAACAATGCGTTTCCTGCACCATGCTTGGTGCATCTCCGGCCGTACTCGCATCCGGCACCTCGCTCCCTCCTCTCCTGCTGCCTCCACCACTAACTCGCCATGGCGCTGCTGCCTCATTGGAGCTGCTCTCGCCGCGCCCAAGCTCCGTCACCTGCGAGCACCCACTTGGGATTCAACGAATCCTCCGCCCACCTCCACGCCGTGCGGCTGCACCCCCATGCCCGTCGCACCGCGCCCCGCGCCGGGCCTGCGCGTGTCGCCCGCCGAGCTGCTCGGCCTCGCTTCATGAGCTCCGCCTGCCGGATCTGCGCCAAGCGCCCGCCTTCGCCTCTCCCCATGGCCAGGCCACCTGCGCCATTGCCCTCATGCGCGCGAAGGCCCCTGCCGCATGGCTGCACGCCCCAAGCCGCACGGGGCCGCTCGCTCTGATCCCGCTATGCTGCGCAGACGCCGCTTGGGGC
Organism: Aegilops longissima; assembly: GCA_021605205.1. Classification (NCBI taxonomy): domain Eukaryota; kingdom Viridiplantae; phylum Streptophyta; class Magnoliopsida; order Poales; family Poaceae; genus Aegilops; species Aegilops longissima. The sequence continues at coordinate 245,205,315 of CM038682.1, read as the reverse complement.
CTTCTCGCGCGCGCCCGGCTGCAGCCGGCTGCCCGGACCGCTGAGGCGCTTCGTCCCGCTGCCTGCCCTCTTCCGCGCCCGGCGTCGCCGCCTCCAGCGCCCGGCTCCGCCTTCTCGCCTAGCCGGCCCCGAGCATCCGCTCCTCCCGCCGCTTAGCGCCCGGTAGCTCCTGCTCCGATCGCCGCGTGCCGCCGGCTCCGCGCCCGATCTGCGGCCGGGGCCCGACCGCTCCGCTTCGCTCCGTGGCGGCTTCGCCGCCTTGCGCCGTCTCCAGCGCGCCCATTACGGGCGGCTCCGGGTCGCCACCACCTCCGCTCCCGCCCGCGAGCTTCTCCGGCTGGCGATGCGCTCCGCTGTCGGCTTCTCCACCGGCCGATGCAGCGCCGCTGCCGGCTTCTCTAGCCGACTGGTGCCGCACCCGCCCGCCTTCCCGCCGGCCGGCTTGCTGCGCCTCGCGCTCCGCGAGAATCCCACCAGCAGCCGCTGATCTTGAAAAAAAAGAAGAGGCCGGCTGCCCCATGCGAGGAAAAGAGAAAAAAAGTGGGAGGCCGGCTGACAAAAGAAAAATCAAAGGCCAGCTGGCCTTGAAAAAAAAGAAGAAGAAAAGAAGACCAGCTCGTCCGCCCGCCCATGTCACCGCTCGTTCGGCTGGCCCGCGTCGCCGCCTTGCCGTCTGTTCGGCCGGTCCGCCCGCCTATCTCGACACTGGGCCGGCTGGAGAGCCCGTCTGACTGGTCGGACCTGACCGGCCGGGCGCGCCTAGCAGGTGCGCTGACGCGCCCCCGCAAAGAAAAAGATAAAGTACTCATCGGGAGATCCGGCCCGATTGCTCAGCAGTCGGCCCGAATCTCGGGGCTACATCCGGGTAGCCGCGCGGCGCACGAAGAAGAAGACAAAGTAGTTGTCGGAGATCCGCCGATTGCTCGCGATCGGCCCAAATCTTGGGCTACACCCAGGTAGTCTTGTTGACGCCCGCCAAGAAGAAGACAAAGTAGTTGCCGAGAGATCCGGCCCGACCGCTCAGCAGTCGGCCCGAATCTCGAGGCTACACCATGGGTCTTGTTGCGCGCCCACGGAAGATTGCATACAAGAGAAGAGTTTTGTCCGGCTGTCAGCAGCCGGCAGAAGAAAAAAAAGAGAGAAGAAGGAAAAAGGGCACTGCAAGATGCCTCGCCACCTGGCCGGTCGAGCCTGACCTGCCGGGATCCCCCTTCGAGCACCCGGGGGCTCGAAGACTACACCTAGCGGGTGCGCCGACGCACTCCGGAGCGTCGAGCCGCGCCAACTGTCTTCGGCAAACTCCGCCTCGGCTACGCGAAAACCAATGTAAGCTCCTCACCTGCATGTTTTTTGCACCACGCAAGCACGGACAACCCTGAGCGATGCTCGGGGCCGTCTCCGTATTTTATTACAGTTGCATCACTGTTCGCCCCGGCGCCAGCCAGAGTTGGCCCGAGGGTTGGCCGCTTGGCCTGAGACATTTTTTCCCGCAGACGGCTTAGTAGCGTGTGCAGTACCAAAGGCCCACTCTCTGTCACAGACCGCAGAGCGGCTGTCCGGCTAGCAAGAGTGAGCGTTGGAGGCCACCACGCGAAAAATGTCTGGGAAGAAAAACGGTTCGGGCAACCGGGCCGTTTCCTTTACAAGTATCTGCTCGGTTAAATCCACTCCCAGAGTCTGAGTACTGTACACCCCACTTCGCGGCCCACTCTCAGCCACAGACCGCAGAGCGGCTGTCCGGCAAACAAGAGCACAAGCCAAAAAGCGGAGGGAACACGAAAAAGATTAAGGGGGCTCAGACGAAACCGAGTCGGCACCCTCCGCATAAAACTTGCAATGCTAAAAGCAAACATTTGATATATCTGCGTGGACTAACTTTGCCTTTTTCATGATCATTTCTATGAACACTCGCCAAAAAACCTCTGCCCAACTTTGCCAAGTTGCCCGGAGCCTTGGGGGCTACTGTCGGAGTAATTGGACACGGATACCCCGAAGACGGCAAGACGATATTTCAAGACATTGGGGCTAGCAAAGCCCCTCACCCAACTACCCGCCGGCCGCCGGCTCTGCTGGCTGCCGATCTGTTCTTGCTTCCACCAGGCGGCTCTTTGGCTGCCGACCGCCACCGCCCTTCGCCGCTGCTGGCTGCTGGCTGCTTGGTTGCCGACCGCCTGCCACCCTCGCCGGCTGCTTGGCTCTTGATCGTCCACCAGGCCGCCTGTTGGCTGCCGACTACTCCAACCAGCCGGCTGCCGACTGCAGCCTGACCTGACACCGACAAGACACCGACGGGACGACCGTACCGCGACGTCATCTACAATGTACCGTGTCCCCTGGGTACTGATTTATAAAGTACCCCAGGGGACAAGCATGACATGCACCATGCCTAGCCCATGCCACTACATAGCTTGGTTTGTAAGCTACCCAAGGTAGCTTACAACCAACGCTACCACCACCCATGCCTACCACTATATAAGCTAGCTCCATCCATCCATCAAGGAAGACACACATGGACTCACACTCCCACACACTCACGCATGCATGCTCAGGCACATGCGGCCACACACACCTATGCTCATATGCATATACGAGATCAGGGGCCTACGGCACTGATATCAGATACAGCTCCAGGAGCACTCTGTATTTCATATATACCACATATACTCAGACATGCAGGAGTAGGGGTGTTATCTCTCCGGAGAGCCCCGAACCTGGGTAAACTAGCGTGTGCTACTCGCATACCCGTCCCTGGATATTCCGGCAGCAGTCTTGCCCTCACACGAAGCCACCTTGTGGCATATGTCGTCTTGCACCCCCCCCCCCTTGAGAATACCACGACATCATTGGCATTGAAAATGTCAAATTCCTCAAGGATCACTTATGCGGAGCCTGTGAAGCTGGGAAGATGACAAAGGCTAAGCATCCAGCAAAGACTATCATGACTACTACTCATCCATTAGAATTGCTTCATATGGATCTCTTCGGTCCTAACCATCATTCTGCAGTTTCAAATGATGCATCTCAATATGGCTTTGTTATTCTTGATGATTACTCTCGTTACACATGGGTACACATTGTTACTTACAAACATGAAGTGCAGGAAGTCTTCAAGCGATTTTCCTCGAGGGCTTCAACCAACTTTGGTGTGAATACCAAGCACATTAGAAGTGACAATGGAACTGAGTTCAAGAATTCTGGTCTGGATGACTATCTTGATGAACTTGGTATTACTCATGAGCTATCTACCCCTTATACTCCTCAGCAGAATGGCGTCGTGGGGCGCAAGAACAGGACTCTTGCTGAGATGGCTCGCACTATGCTTGACGAATACAAAACACCTCGTCGTTTCTGGATTGATGCAATTGATACTGCGTGCCATATCATCAACAGAGTATATCTTCACAAATTCTTCAAGAAGACTGCCTATGAACTCCTCACTGACAAGAAACCCAATGTGAGTTATTTCAAAGTCTTCGGTGCTAAATGTTGGATTAGAGATCCTCATCACAACTCAAAATTTGCACCAAAAGCACATGAAGGTTTTATGCTTGGTTACGGAAAGGACTCGCACACCTACAGAGTCTTCAACAACGTTCTTCACAAGGTTGTTGAAACTGTAGATGTGCAGTTCGGTGAAACTAATGGCTTGCAAAGAGAGCACATACCTTCTGTGATAGATGAACCAGCACCTGAGGAATCTATCAAGTTCAAGGCTACTGAGGATGTCATTCCTACCGAAGAATCTGCTGAAGAATTCATTCCAGAACATGAAGAACATCGAGCTAATGCACCTGAAGAAAATGCTGAAGAAAATGGTGCTGAAGAAAATGCTGATCAAATTCCTCGACGACAACCAGCTCATCCTCGCGTTGCAAAAGAAGTGCAAGTTGAAAAGATCATCGATGATATTGAAGCACCAGGTCCTCTCACACGCTCAAAAGCTTCACATTTATCTAACTTTTATGGGCACTATGCTTTTGTCTCTATCATAGAGCCCACTAAGGTCGATGAAGCATTTCTGGAGCCTGAGTGGATTCAGGCCATGCAAGAAGAATGACATCAATTCGAGCTCAACAACGTCTGGGAACTGGTCAAACGTCTAGATCCTCGCAAGCACAATATCATTGGCACAAAGTGGATCTACTGCAACAAGCAATATGAGAACGGCCTTGTGGTGAGGAATAAGGCACGGCTTGTAGCTCAAGGCTACACACAGGTTGAAGGAATTGATTTCGATGAAACTTTTGCACCTGTTGCTAGACTTGAGGCTATTCGCATATTACTTGCTTATGCTAACCATCATGATATCACTTTATATCAAATGGATGTGAAAAGTACATTCCTCAATGGTAAGCTTGAGGAAGAAGTATATGTTGCTCAACCCCCAGGTTTTGAAGATCCAAAGAATCCTGACAAAGTCTTCAGACTCAATAAAGCCCTCTATAGCCTCAAGCAGGCCCCTCGGGCGTGGTATGATATTTGAAGGAATTCCTCATGAAGAAAGGCTTCAAACCCGGTTCACTCGACCCTACTCTTTTCACTAAATCTTATGATGGTGAACTGTTTGTGTGCCAAATATATGTTGATGATATTATCTTTGGTTGTACTGACCAACGTTATAGTGATGAATTTGCCTATATGATGAGTGAAGAATATCAAATGTCTATGATGGGAGAACTGAAATTCTTCTTAGGTCTTCAAATTCGTCAACAACGCAATGGCATATTCATATCTCAGGAGAAATTCCTCAAGGATGTACTGAGGAAATTCGGCACGCAAGATTGCAAAGGTTTCAAAATTCCAATGCCCACAAATGGCCATCTGTGCACTGATGAAAATGGTATTGACTTCGATCATAAGGTATACCGCTCCATGATTGGCTCTTTATTGTATTTATGTGCATCTAGGCCAGATAATATGCTTAGTGTTTGCATGTGTGCCTGATTTCAAGCTACACCGAAGGAATCACACCATAAGGTTGTGAAGCATATTCTTCGATATCTAGCTCACACACCAACACTTGGATTATGGTACCCCAAGGGCTCGCCTTTCGATCTCATTGGATATTCTGACTCTGACTATGGTGGTGATCGTGTGGACCGCAAGTCAACATCTGGTACATGTCATTTCCTCGGACGATCTTTGGTCTGTTGGTCCTCAAAGAAACAGCGTATCATCACCGCTTCATCACCAAGTGAGTACATTGCTGCTGGTTCTTGCTGTTCTCAATTGTTGTGCATGAAGCAAACTCTCAAGGACTACGGCGTCAACGTGAAGAATGTGCCTCTCCTCTGTGACAATGAGAGTGCCATCAAGATTGCTCACAACCCAGTTCAGCACTCGAAGACAAAGCACATTCAGATTCGTCATCATTTTCTTCGTGATCATGTGTTGAAGGGCGACATTTCTATTGAGCATGTGAAGACTGAAGAATAGCTAGCCAATATCTTCACAAAGCCCTTGTATGAGAAGAGATTTAGCAAGTTGCGGTGCGAGCTAAATATCTTAGAATCTTCGAATGTTCTTTGAAAAGGACACTCATCCTAACACTTATGCAAAAATTGATGACTTAGATGTGCAACACATGAAGAAAAGTTTTTCTTCAATCAATGAAGAATAACACTCTAAGTGTGAAGAAATTAACAAAGAATTTGATTCTCAGAGCCCTACGACAATTGTACGCGGTGTCTGAAATCATCATTCTTATACGGTGGGTCACGCCACCACCAAAAGTTGAAAATATTCAATTTGAGTTTTTCCTCAGTTTTGAAATTCCTCAGTTGTTCATGTTCTTCAACTAAGCAAAGTCTTCACTGTTCCCGTCGTTTTTCTTCATTGGTTATATATATAGATGAGTTTATGTCCTCTACAACATTCACTTATTGCTATTTCCTCAAGTTGCTTTTTCTGCTAAGTGAATGTGATCGGACCCTTCCCCCTCTATGCTAAACTCAACCCATTCTATTCACAAATTCTTCATGTGCGTTCTATTTGAAACTCGTTCAATATCTTCACTGTGTCCTTGTCAGCTGAAGAATTTGCGAACGGAACGTTAAAACTTATCTTATCCAAATTTTCGGCTTTGCCGCTCAAACTGTTCCGCATCCCACGAAATACTTATCTATTCACCCACGATCTCACATGATCTCCACTTCTCAGTACGTGGGTGACACATGTCAAGCGAATGAGAAGGGTCAGGGGCACGTTCATCCAAATTCTTCGGGCGGACAGTTTTTCACCGTGGCTATAAATACCCCCCTCCCCTTCCTCACTTCCTTTACTCCGCTCGACCTCTCTCCAGCTTGAGCTTCTCAAACCCTAGCGCCGTCGCTACTTCATCGTCGCCAGTGAGGAAGAGCTTCACTACCTCGACCTCGTCGCCGTCGTACTCGCGCCGGCCGCGGATTTCTTCCCTCCGCCGCCGCCGTAGTTGTCTTCCTCCGCCGAGTTAGGACGTGGAAGATCTGCACAGACGAACTTCTCATCTCCACATCCCAGTTCGTCATGTTCTTCGTCCAGGGTAATTAAAAGTTACTTTTACTGCCCTCTTTGATTCAAATGATTACTACAAAATCTTCAAAGGTGTTTTTCTTCAAATCCTCACACACTAAACACCTCACATGTCATCTGTTATTGATTTGTTTCTCTAAGCAACAATTTTTCTTCAAGATTCCTCAATTGTGTGGATCTTCGATCTATACAACTCTGGAACCTAAGACAAAGAACGCTTAGTGAAATTCTTCAAGACTCATCTGGTCAAATTCCTCAAACTTGTTTTTTTTATAATAAAAAAACCTTCTGAGAACGCATATGACCTCTCCAAATTCCTCGCAACTATACTCTGTTCACAAGTACTCATGTCCGTTGCTGAATCACTAGGTTCTCATCAACTTAACTCATTTGCAGCGTTCCTCGAAGAAAAGTTCCATATTTCTTCAGAGAATTCCATTGTTCAAATTCCTCATCTGAAGAAAATGGGTGATGGAAAGAAGCCACAGAAAGGAGGAAAGAGGCCTGAAATCAATACTGCCTTTGAGATCCCTGATGACATATACAAAGATTATTGCACTTCTGATGAGGCCAAGTTCGGAAAAGAGGACAAAAATCAGCGCAAGGTGCGCATACAGAGGATAGAGAGGAGATGGGCAAGAGAGTGGAGAGAGTACAGATATGTTACTCCCAAATACATGAAGAAATTCACACTCAATCCTCCATGCCCAAGACCTCCAATGGCACCTGGCCAAATAGCTAATCCCACCAGCCTCAAGCGTGGTGAGGATTATCCTGATGAATGGCCCAAGCGCCAGGCCAAGTTGGCTAGACAAGCCAGAGAAGCAGTGAGGAAATTCAACGAAGACTCTGCTGCCGCTGCCGCTGCTGAGGCCTCTCTCAAGCCTAAGAAGGCCATGTCAAAGAAGCCTGCGCACAAGCCAAGTGCTTCGCCTTCAATGTCCTCAAGGCCAAGTTCCTCAGCAATGCCCTCACGGCCAGAATCCTCAAAGCCCTCACGGCCAATTCCTCACGCTGCTCCTGCTCCTCCAAAGTCCTCTGCTCCTCCTAAAAAGTCCTCAGCACCTGTGCATCTTGCCACGTGCCAAAGGACTACAGACATCTCTATTGCCTCAGGAGCTGATACGTCTCCAACGTATCTATAATTTTTTATTGCTCCATGCTACTTTATCTACTGTTTTAGGCAATATTGGGATTATTATCCACTTTTATATTATTTTTGGGACTAACCTATTAACCGGAGGCCCAGCCTAGATTTGCTGTTTTATGCCTATTTCAGTGTTTCGAGGAAAAGGAATATCAGACGGAGACAAAATGGAATGAAATCAACTGGACAAGTTATTTTTGGAAGGAAACCCACCTGATGGACTTGGACCCCACGTCAGAAGATACGGGAGGTGCTCACGAGGGTGGGGGGCGCGCCCACCTCCCCTGGGCGCGCCCCCTGCCTCGTGGGGCCCCCGTAGCTCCACCGACATTCTCCTTTCACCCATATATACCTACGTACCCTAAAGCTTCCAGCACAGAACCTAGATCGGGAGTTCCGCCGCAAGCCTCTCAGAGCCACCAAAACCAATCGGGACCTGTTCCGCACCACCGGAGGGGGATCCCATCACCGGAGGCCATCTTCATCATCCCGCGCTATCCATGACGAGGAGGAGTAGTTCACCCTCGGGCTGAGGGTATGTACCAGTAGCTATGTGTTTGATCTCTCTCTCTCGTGTTCTCTCTCGTGTTCCCTCTATGGCACGATCTTGATGTATCCCGAGATTTGCTATTGTAGTTGGATCTTATGATGTTTCTCCCCCTCTACTCTCTTGTGATGAATTGAGTTTCCTCTCTGAAGTTATCTCATTGGATTGAGTCTTTTATGAACACTTGATGTATGTCTTGCCGTGTTTATCTGTGGTGACAATGTGATTTCACGTGCCACTTGATGTATGTTTTGGTGACCAACTTGCAGGTTCCGCCCATGAACCTATGCATAGGGGTTGGCACACGTTCTTGATTCTCCGGTAGAAACTTTGGGGCACTCTTTGAAGTACTTTTATGTTGGTTGGATGAATCTGAGATTGTGTGACGCATATCTTATAATCATGCACACGGATACTTGAGGTGACAATGGAGTATCTAGGTGACATTAGGGTTTTGGTTGATTTGTGTCTTAAGGTGTTATTCTAGTACGAACTCTTTTATAGATCGATCCGAAAGAATAACTTTGAGGTGGTTTCGTACCCTACCATAATCTCTACGTTTGTTCTCCGCTATTAGTGGCTTTGGAGTGACTCTTTGTTGCATGTTGAGGGCTTGTTATATGATCTATCTATGTTATTATTGTTGAGAGAACTTGCACTAGTGAAAGTATGAACCCTAGGCCTTGTTTCCTATCATTGCAATACCATTTACGCTGACTTTTATCATTTGTTACCTTGCTGTTTTTATTATTTCAGATTACAAAAACCTTTATCTACTATCTATTTTGCACTTGTATCACCATCTCTTCGCCGAACTAGTGCACCTATACAATTTACCATTGTATTGGGTGTGTTGGGGACATAAGAGACTCTTTGTTATTTGGTTGCAGGGTTGCTTGAGAGAGACCATCTTCATCCTACGCCTCCCACGGATTGATAAACCTTAGGTCATCCACTTGAGGGAAATTTGCTACTATCCTACAAACATGTGCACTTGCAGGCCCAACAACGTCTACAAGAAGAAGGTTGTGTAGTAGACATCAAGCTCTTTTCTGGCGCCGTTGCCGGGGAGGTGAGTGCTTGAAGGTATATCTTTAGATCTTGCAATCGAATCTTTTTGTTTCTTGTTTTAGCACTAGTTGTTTTATAAAAGAAAACTACAAAAAAAATGGAATTGAGTTTGTCTCATACGCTTCATCTTTTTAATATCTTTCGTGAGAATGATGGAAAGGAAAATTGTGCCAAAGTGCTAGAAGAAGAAATTTATAAAATGTTTGGCACTAAATCTTTGAATGATGAGCATGATGGCAATATTGTTAGTATGAATTCCTTGAATACCCATGATGCTAATGATATGCAAAGCCACAAGCTTGGGGAAGCTATGTTTGATGAAGATGATATTTTTTGTCCCCCAAGCTTTGATGAGCAAATTTACTATGATGAAAGCATGCCTCCTATCTATGATGATTATTGTGATGACACGTATGCTTTAAATAATAATGATAACCATGAAACTTGTCATCTTGATCTTAATTTTCAATCACATGATAGTTATTTAGTTGAGTTTGCTCCCACTATTATTCATGAGAAGAATCTTGCTTATGTGGGGAGTAGTAAATTTTCTATGCTTGTAGATCATGAAAAGAATGCTTTAGGTGCTGGTTATATTGTCGAATTCATTCATGATGCTACTGAAAATTATTATGAGGGAGGAATATATGCTTGTAGGAATTGCAATAATATCAAGTTTCCTCTCTATGTGCTTAAAATCTTGAAGTTATGCTTGTTTTACCTTCCTATGCAAGTTGATTCTTGTTCCCATAAGTTGTTTGCTCGCAAAATCCCTATGCATAGGAAGTGGGTTAGACTTAAATGTGCTAGTCATATTCTTCATGCTGCTCTCTTTATGTTTCAATTCCTATCTTTTATGTGAGCATCATTGAAATCATCATGCCTAGCTAGGGGCATTAAACGATAGCGCTTGTTGGGAGGCAACCCAATTTTATTTTAGTTTCTTGATTTTTGGTTCTGTTTAGGACTAAATAGTCCATATAGCTTCTGTTTAGATGTGTTTTTATGTTTTAATTAGTGTTTGTGCCAAGTAGAACCTTTGGGAAGACTTGGGTGAAGTCTTTATGATCATGCTGTAAAAAACAGAAACTTTAGCGCTTACGATATTAGCTATAACTTTTTACTGGAGAGTTCTATTTAGTTGATTATTTTTTAATATGATTACTAGACAAATTCCTCAGGTCCACCAATTTATTTTAGAATTTTTGGACTTCCAGAAGTTTGTGTTAGTTACAGATTACTACAGACTGTTCTGTTTTTGACAGATTCTGTTTTCTATGTGTTGTTTGCTTATTTTGATGAATCTATGGGTAGTAAAATAGTTTATAAACCATAGAGAAGTTGGAATACAGTAGGTTTAATACCAATATAAATAAAGAATGAGTTCATTACAGTACCTTGAAGTGGTGTTTTGTTTTCTTTCGCTAACGGAGCTTACGAGTTTTCTGTTGAGTTTTGTGTGGTTGAAGTTTTCAAGTTTTGGTAAGGATTCGATGGACTATGAAATAAGGAGTGGCAAGAGCCTAATATTGGGGATGCCCAAGGCACCCCAAGGTAATATTCAAGGACAACCAAGAGCCTAAGCTTGGGGATGCCCCGGATGGCATCCCCTCTTTCGTCTTCGTTCATCGGTAACTTTACTTGGAGCTATATTTTTATTCGCCACATGATATGTGTTTTGCTTGGAGCGTCATTTCCTTTTTGTTAGTATTAGCTTGCTGTTATTTATATTAGTTTTTTGCATCTTTAGTTTCAATAAAAAAAAGTCAAGTATAGCCTTTGCCATGCTTATTTTGCTAGTATACATGTTGCTGTTTGAAAACAGAAAGTTTACCGCTGTTGCAAAAATTCTCTAGAAAAGTCAGTGAGTGGTATAATGTTGAAAACTTTTTCATATTGAGCTCCGATAAATTTATTACAGTGGGAATTTTAGTTCATAATTTTTGGAGTTAGGGAAGTATTGATACTCTTGCATTCTTTACAGACTGTACTGTTTTGACAGATTGCTGTTATGGTTGCATTGTTTGCATATGTTTGCTTGTTTAATGATTCTATTTGAGGATAGGAGTATTAAATATTCAGAGACATTTAGTATTAAATGTTGAATAATAATTTTAGTGATTTGTTACAGTAGAATATGATAAGGTTTTGCATTTGCTTATACTAACCTATCTCACGAGTTCTTGTTGAGTTTGTTGTGAATGAAGCTTTTGATAAGAAATAGAAAAACCATGATATGAGAGGAATTAAGGAGACACAAAAGTTCAAGCTTGGGGATGCCCAAGGCACCCCAAGATAATATTTAAAGTCTCAAGCATCTAAGCTTGGGGATGCCCCGGTAGGCATCCCACCTTTCTTCTTCAACAACTATCGGTTAGTATCGGTTGAGCCTAAGTTTTTGCTTCTTCATATGAGTTAAGCTATCCTTGCATTGTAGTTTTCTTTAGCTTTGCTTGCTGTTTGAATAAGTATCAAGATCTGAATTCTTTAATGAGAGAGAGCCTTCATTTAGTTGCATAATTATTTAGCTACTCATTGATCTTCACTTATATCTTTCGGAGTAGTTTTTGTTATTGCTCATTGTGCTTCACTTATATCTTTTGAGCGTGATAATTTTTGCTCTAGTACTTCAGTTATATCTTTTAGAGCACGGTGGTGGATTTGTTTTAAAGAAACTATTGATCTCTCATGCTTCACTTAAATTATTTTGAGAGTTATTAATAGCATGGTAATTTGCTTAATGTTAATATACTTGGTATTCAAGATATGTGAAACTTTCTTTTGAGTGCGTTGAATACTAAGATGAGTTTGATGCTTGATAATTGTTTTGAGATATGAAGATGGTGATATTAGAGTCATGCTAGTTGATTAGTTGTGAATTTAAAGAATAATACTTGTGTTGAAGTTTGTGATTCCCGTAGCATGCACGTATGGTGAACCGTTATGTGATGAAGTTGGAGCATGATTTATTTATTGATTGTCTTCCTTATGAGTGGCGGTCGGGGACGAGCGATGGTCTTTTCCTACCAATCTATCCCCCTAGGAGCATGCGCGTAATACTTTGCTTTGATAACTTGTAGATTTTTGCAGTAAGTATATGAGTTCTTTATGACTAATGTTGAGTCCATGGATTATACGCACTTTTCTTCCTTCCACCATTGCTAGTCTCTCTAATACCGTGCACCTTTCGCCGGTATCATACACCCACCATATACCTTCCTCAAAACAGCCACCATACCTACCTATCATGGCATTTCCATAGCCATTCCGAGATATATTGCCATGCAACTTTCCACTGTTCCGTTTATTATGACACGCTCCATCATTGTCATATTGCTTAGCATGATCATGTAGTTGACATCGTATTTGTGGCAAAGCCACCATTCATAATTCTTTCATACATGTCACTTATGAATCATTGCATATCCCGGTACACCACCGGAGGCATTCATATAGAGTCATATTTTGTTCTATGTATCGAGTTGTAATTGTTGAGTTGTAAGAAAAATAAAAGTGTGATGATCATCATTTTTAGAGCATTGTCCCGGTGAGGAAAGGATGATGGAGACCATGATTCCCCCACAAGTCGGGATGAGACTCCGGACAGAAAAGAAAAAAAGAAAAAAAAAAGGCCATAAAAAGGGAGAAAAGGCCCAAATAAAAAAATAAAAAAAATAAAAAAAATGAGAGAAAAAGAGAGAAGGGGCAATGCTACTATCCTTTTACCACACTTGTGCTTCAAAGTAGCACCATGATCTTCATGATAGAGAGTCTCCTATGATATCACTTTCATATACTAGTGGGAATCTTTCATTATAGAACTTGGCTTATATATTCCAATGATGGGCTTCCTCAAAATGCCCTAGGTCTTCATGAGCAAGCGAGCTGGATGCACACCCACTTAGTTTCTTTTGTTGAGCTTTCATATACTTATAGCTCTAGTGCATCCGTTGCATGGCAATCCCTACTCACTCACATTGATATCTATTGATGGGCATCTCCATAGCCCGTTGATACGCCTAGTTGATGTGAGACTATCTTCTCCTTTTTGTCTTCTCCACAACCACCATTCTATTCCACCTATAGTGCTATGTCCATGGCTCACGCTCATGTATTGCGTGAAGATTGAAAAAGTTTTGAGAATGTCAAAAGTATGAAACAATTGCTTGGCTTGTCATCGGGGTTGTGCATGATTTAAATACTTTGTGTGGTGAAGATAGAGCATAACCAGACCATATGATTTTGTAGGGATAACTTTCTTTGGCCATGTTATTTTGAGAAGACATGATTGCTTTGTTAGTATGCTTGAAGTATTATTATTTTTGTGTCAATATGAACTTTTGTCTTGAATCTTTCGAATCTGAATATTCATGCCACAATTAAGAAGATTTACATTGAAATTATGCCAAAGTATCACTCCGCATCAAAAATTCTTTTTTTATCATTTACCTACTCGAGGACGAGCAGGAATTAAGCTTGGGGATGCTTGATACGTCTCCAACGTATCTATAAATTTTTGATTGCTCCATGCTACTTTATCTACTGTTTTAGGCAACATTGAGCTTTATTATCCACTTTTATATTATTTTTGGGACTAACCTATTAATCGAAGGCCCAGCCCAGATTTGCTGTTTTATGCCTATTTCAGTGTTTCGAGGAAAAGGAATATCGACGGAGTCAAAACGGAATGAAATCAATCTGGAGAAGTTATTTTGGAAGGAAACCCACATGATGGATTTGGACCCCACGTCGGAAGATACGGAGGTGCTCACGAGGGTGGGCGCCCCCCAGGCGCGCCCCCGCCTCGTGGGGCCCCGTAGCTCCACCGACGCTCTCCTTTCACCTATATATACCTCGTGCATCCTAAAACTTCCGAGCAGAACCTAGATCGGGAGTTCCGCCGCAAGCCTTTGTAGCCACCAAAACCAATCGGGACCTGTTCCAAGACTCCCGGAGGGGGATCCCATCACCGAGGCCATCTTCATCATCCCGGCGCTATCCATGACGTGGAGGGAGTAGTTCACCCTCGGGGCTGAGGGTATGTACCAATAGTTATGTGTTTGATCTCTCTCTCTCTCTCTCGTGTTCTCTCTCGTGTTCCCTCTATGGCACGATCTTGATGTATCCCGAGATTTGCTATTGTAGTTGGATCTTATGATGTTTCTCCCCCTCTACTCTCTTGTGATGAATTGAGTTTCCCCTTTGAAGTTAACTCATCGGATTGAGTCTTTTATGAACACTTGATGTATGTCTTGCCGTGTTTATCTGTGGTGACAATGGGATTTCACGTGCCACTTGATGTATGTTTTGGTGACCAACTTGCGGGTTCCGCCCATGAACCTATGCATAGGGGTTGGCACACGCTCTTGATTCTCCGGTAGAAACTTTGGGGCACTCTTTGAAGTACTTCTATGTTGGTTGGATGAATCTGAGATTGTGTGACGCATATCGTATAATCATGCCCACGGATACTTGAGGTGACAATGGAGTATCTAGGTGACATTAGGGTTTTGGTTGATTTGTGTAACACCCCAAAAAATTTGCCAATATTTCAATATTTAAATTTTTTTTGCCAAGGGTTTTGAAAATCTTTATTTCTGTTGATTTCAGAACTCTTCTTTTATTATTAAGGAGTTTTGTATTCTTCCCAAGAGGAGTTTTCCAAAATGCATATGGACTTCTTTGCCATCTCATTAAAACAATTTCTAAATAAGTAGAATTGTTTAATAAATTATTTCACCCTGAGTTTTATTCATTAAAATGAACTGTATTAAATTTTTGGAGCTTCTTTTGAACTACAACCTTTTGATAAAATCACTTAAAATTTCAACCAAAATTTGGAGATGTCATGAGATGTCTCTAAATCAATTATGAGCACTAATAAATTTATTTCATTGCTTATTTTGGGTTCTTTCACCTGGTTTGCTTCTCTGGTCCAGTGGGCATTTTTGCACTACAACCCATTTAAATATTTCCCTAGAGCCTCCACCAAAATTTTGGGATGTCAGTAGTAGCATGCCATCCAACTTTATGCAAAAACATAGTGATGTTCTTTGGAAAATTTGAGTGCAACAGCCTCTTTTTCATTCTGGACCAGACTTGTGTTTTCTACTGCAACTCCATTATTTCTTGCTCTAATGACCTTGTGTTTTCCCATGCTTGTAGTCAACCTTGCAAAACCCCTAAGTCCAGGAGCATGCTCTGTTTGGAACACTTTTGGTCCATGAAATGATGCCACTCACTCCCTGCCCAGAATTGAGGTTTTGCAAAACTTGCACTAGCAAGTTTCTCCTTTTTGCAAACTGACTTCACCACCCTCTCTTATATCCATAGAGACACTGATCTGGAGAGTTTGGCCACTCCAAGAGCTACCTAGGTGCCTTTGGCATTTTGTCAAACACCCTGAGTGCATGACCAGTTTTGGCATGATTTCAAGTTTACATTGTGAGCTTGAGCTCCTGGCCTACCCTGCATGTCCTAAGGTTTTGCCCTAGCCCATAACCTATTTCTGCTAACTCTCTTGTGGTTTGGAACTCTCTAGGCTACCATGGCATATCGTCGAGCACACCCCGGGCGTGCTCTGGGCGCGCCCAGAGCGTGCGTTTGGCACCCGCATGCACCCGAGTCGCCGCATCCCACCCCGCACTCATAACCCGGCCCCAGCCAGCTCGTCGTGTCCCCCTGCACCGCCACACCACCCCGACCAACCTGGCGCCCCACAGCGCCACCGCCAGGATGGCCGTGGCGGCTAGCTGCCGCAGCTAGCAGTTCGACCGTGGTCGGCGCAGCCAAAGCCACCCGGCTCGCCACCTGCCCCTATGAGCAGTGCGTGCTCATCCACAGCTTCGTCCCCTAGCGCTCGTCGCCGCCACGTCGCCCTAGCTACAGCATGGCGGTCCACCGTCGTTCTTATCTCCGGCCGCCTCGGAACGACCTCCATCGCCTATTTTAAGGGAGCCCCGAGCGCCTCCGAGCCCTCAGGTAGCCTCTCGCCGTCTCACTAGCGCCCCATCGCCACCAATTGGAGGGGAACAGTCATCTTCAACCTCTCCGGTCGATTCGCCACCGCCCCCCGACTCCGTTCGGCGCAACCAGAGCTTCCCCCTCTCCAATCTCTTCACCGAAGCCTTCTCGCCTCCCTGAACACTTCCCCTACTCCATTTCGATCGAGAACCACCGCCGCCCAAACCACTTTCCCGAAGCTTTCCTCCGCCATGAGCTCATCACGACAGCTCACGCCGTCCCCGCCGACCAGCGACTACCAAGAGGATCGCCCTCGACCATGGATCCATCCCGCCCTCCAGAGGCCGCGAGGAGCCGCCGCTCGCCGGCGTTGATCGCCGGAGTTCCGCCTCCGCTCGGGACAGAGGGAGAAGGAGGAGGGCGGACTAGTCAAACCTGACTAGTGGGCCACCTAGGACCCACTGTCAGTGACCACGCGCGGTCCACGCGGAGTAAGTGGAAGCGTATTTCCAGATTACGCTTTCGACGTGTACGTAATTAATCGAACCGTTTTTCTATTTTCTGTTTTATTTTTAAAATCAGATTTTTACCAGAACTTTGACTGTCTATAACTTTTAAAATACAACTCCAAATGAATTGATTCTTTTTGCTACCTCTCTCAAATATTGTCTAGTTTATTTTAAGATTTATTTGAAAAAATTTCAAAACAACTTTTGTGCTGTTTTATTTTTGTGTGTTGATCCATATATATTCTTTTAAATAGGGTTTTTGAAGATTTCATGATGATTTGGATGCACCCTTCCTTCCCACAACCTGAAGGCAAGCATTCTGAACCCTGGTGAATTTTTTTTGTGTGTGTTGCATAGCATGGTGGAAACACCACCCCGGCATATACACGCGTCATTTTATGTGAGGATGAGATCCTATTCATGGGTGCATTTTAAAGAGTTTATGCTAATGAAGTTGACATGAATTGTGATGGAAATCACCGTCATACGTCTTCCATGCATACCGGAAGGAAAGACGGGAAGGCCTCTGTCTTGGGTAGACACGGGCTTGCCCCTAGTCCTCCGTCGAGACGGTCGTGTCCGGTATGACATGAGGGGATGTCGCGTGGTGTTTCCATCCGTTGTTTGAGATATATGCATTGTTGTGCTAATCATGCAGGAAATATTGCAACCTCCTGAGTCGACCGTAGATCGAGTCTTGTGCCAGTAACCCCCATACTTGCTTCGTACTACCACTCGTCTCTACACCAAGTAGGGTACGGTTTAGTAAGTTGTCAACCCTTTCCTAGCACACACCGTACAGAGAGGCCGTGGTGGGAGATACTGGAGGCATCCGGTAGTCATACCACCGGTCCGGAGCATGGGTGTTTGGTTGTAGCCAAAGGGGTAGCTCCCGACTTCTTGCCATGTGTAAATTTTGTGATCCCATGTTACGTCGAGGTTGTAGCCTCCCCACTTAGAGTTTTGCTTAACAGGTGTTGTGGGTGATTCCAGACACATGTGAGTTAAGCTGGTGTGTGCAAGTTAGGTGTGTTTTCAACAAAAAGACCGTAGACGGAATTAGTCCCGATGGACTAAAGAAATCCGTTACTCGTGGGTAAAGAGTACACCCTCTGCAGAGATTAAACCTATTCGAATAGCCGTGTCCATGGTTAAGGATTACAGTTTGGGATGGGTCAAGTGTCGGTCTTAGTGTCGGTCTTCGGAGGTGAAACTATTAAACCTGGAAGTACGATTGTGACCTGTGATAATTTATGATTACTATTTTGGATGTGGACTAACCCGTGATATTTTTCTGGTATTCTTGAATATCCCTGGGATGGTTCTACCTCCTGGATATTCATTGTGGCATTTCTTTTAAAGCCCTTTATGAGGTGTCGCTCAGACGCCCGATTGCGGCATTGTTCTTGTTTCTTTATAAGCCCTCTATGCGGTGTCGCTCAGACGCCCGATTGTGGCATTTCTTTTGTGTTATTTACTTCATGATTACTATACTACCATATTATTGTATATCCATAAATAACATGCTTGGACGCATCAGAGCTTTACTCACCTCATGTGACTAACGTCTTAAGCATGATATATTTTCAATACATCATTGTTAAATCATGCCTATGTTCATTGTGTTTGCGAGTACATTCAAAGTACTCACTGGCTTGTCCCTGGCTATTGTCTTGGCCAGATTTCATGTTTGGAGAGGAGCGTTGCGGTGACTGTCCCAGAACCTAAGCAACGGTGATAGCCGCCACGCGAAGATAGGAGTTAACCTGGTCAGCTGTTCCCGTGGGAAATGGAGTCCCATAGACGAGGATGTTTCATAAACCGCTTCCGCCATCAACCTTTAGAAACCATTTGTTGTATGCACAGGCCAGAATGGTCTTGTACTACACATATTGTATTTTCCGCTTGGAATTTCTGTATCAAGCTAGTGCCTCATCAGCTAACAGTAATCCTGGGGCTGATGAGCACAAGGACCGTTCTTCCTGGGAATTGACTCCCGGAGAACCGGTCACCACAATTTGTGTCTTAAGGTGTTATTCTAGTACGAACTCTTTTATAGATCAATCCAAAAGAATAACTTTGAGGTGGTTTCGTACCCTACCATAATCTCTACGTTTGTTCTCCGCTATTAGTGGCTTTGGAGTGACTCTTTGTTGCATGTTGATGGCTTGTTATATGATCTATCTATGTTATTATTGTTGAGAGAACTTGCACTAGTGAAAGTATGAACCCTAGGCCTTGTTTCCTATCATTGCAATACCGTTTACGCTCACTTTTATCATTAGTTACATTGCTGTTTTTATTATTTCAGATTACAAAAACCTTTATCTACTATCTATTTTGCACTTGTATCACCATCTCTTTGCCGAACTAGTGCACCTATACAATTTACCATTGTATTGGGTGTGTTGGGGACACAAGAGACTCTTTGTTATTTGGTTGCAGGGTTGCTTGAGAGAGACCATCTTCATCCTACGCCTCCCACGGATTGATAAACCTTAGGTCATCCACTTGAGGGAAATTTGCTACTGTCCTACAAACCTGTGCACTTTCAGGCCCAGCAACGTCTACAAGAAGAAGGTTGTGTAGTAGACATCAGGAGCTTCTGTTAGTTCCTCAGCTGCACCAAATTCTTCAACGGGACCCTCTGCACTGAAGACAAAGGCCATTGCTGGACGAGGTTCACGCCCAAGTCCTCACAAGAAGCAGGTCACCTTCCAAGTGTCGTTTGATGAAGACGAAGCTGATGATGAGGAACTTGCTGAAATCATCAGAGATAGGCAAGTCAGGGCTGCTAGAGCCAAGGGCACAAATGTGCCTCTGCTTTTGGATCCAAAGTTGATCCTCGACTACATTGATCTCTGGCACAAGGACCCAAACACTCCTATGCCTGATTTCAAACTGACTCCTGGCCAAAGTCATATGCTGACTGCATTCATCCAAGAAGAAAAATGGAAATATGAGAAGGCCAGGCAGCTCAAGAAAGCGCAGTACAAGAAGGAACGTTTTCTGAAGAAACACGTTATCTCTATGACAACTGAAGAACTTGTCAATATTCAATCTGAGATCAAGAAACTCAGTGATGAATTTGACGTATACCTCGCTGACTGGCTTGGAGCCAAAGTCCGTTTTGTGAAGTTGACATAAAAGTTCACTCCAAATGTTGCAGCTCCATCGCAACCAGAAATTCCTCAGGCTGAAGCATCTGCTCAGCCGACTGAAGAACATGCCAGCACCGCTGATGACATTCAGAAAGGTCTGAAGAAAATGTGAGTTCCAGGGCTGATGACTGCATTCCAGCCGCTGATAAAAATTGCCAGGGCATCCACTAGTGGTGCGCCTGAAGAAAATGAAGAGGTCAGGGCAACTGCATAAGTTGTGCCTGAAGAAACTCAACCAAATTCCTCTGCTCCTCCTGCGCCTACCCCAACTCCGATCCTTCCATCTGCTTCAGATGTGAAGAAGACTAAGGCTGCAAAGCGTGCAGCAGTGAAGAAAAGGAAGGCATCAGATTCTTCAGCTCCGAAGAAGATGAAGTCTTTGACCAGCTCGTTTGCAAACCCCATTGATGTTGTTCCTATCTCAACCATGCCATCAAAGGACATTGTTCCTTATGATGAAGAATATGTGATTCCTAGCGAATCCGATGAAGAAAATCCTTGTGATGCTTCGTCAGAGCAGTTCGATGAAGAAATTGAAGTGGATACAATCCCTTCAACACCAGTTGTCTCCTCGCCCATGCCTTAGTTCACTCCTGAAGAGGCCGGTGTTGAAGAAATGGAAGATGAAGATGAGGACATTGGTTGTACCACACCCGTGCTAAATGATGACTTTTGGGAAAGTCAGCACCCCAACTCTCCACTCTTCACACCATTGCAACAGATTCCTCAGTCCCCAGTAACTACAGTTCAAATGGGATCTGATGAACCACATGCCACACCGTCAGTCCATGAAGAAATTCCAGCCACTAGTCTTTGAAGAAAATGTAAATGAAGAATTGAAGACCCAGGTTGTCACTGAAGAAGAAGCTGAAATTCCTCAGCCTGTGGAGCCTGAGATTGCGATTCCTAAGGTAATAATGCAATTGACTGACACTCCTCAGCCCAAACCAAAGGATCCATTCTCAAAGAAGCAGAAATTCAAGGCTGATGATTTCTTCGGCGAGCACGTGTTCTTCACTGACTACAATCCCTATGATTCTGCTCGTCTTAGAAGGAAGCACTTCTGGACCGCCAGCCAGGCAAACTTCTATTCCTCAGTACTCTTCAACAAGGACAAAGTCTTCGACCACGAGCATATTCCTCATGTGGACATGGAATCACTGCCATGCTTCACACCTATCCTCAGTGTGCTTCATGACACAGGCCTCCTCAACTTTTGTACAGACATAGTTCATTGGAATAAAGAGCTCATTCTTCAATTCTACGCAACATTGCACATCATAGGAGATGTTGACGATGTGAACTCCTGGGTTTTGGACTGGATGACCGAAAACACTCACTACAAAGCACTAGCCTCTGAATTACTTCACGCCCTGCCCATCAGTCCTCCACCTGAAGGAGCTCGTTGCATGTACCAAGAGCCTGAGCTTACTGATCACTATATGCAAGTGCTGATGAAGCCATTGAAAACCTGGTCAAGCCTCAAGGACAAAATTCCTCGTGAAGGAATTGCAGTATGTACCAAGGACAGTCTATCGCATTCTGATGAAGACTATGAGTCCAATCAAATGACTGCTACACACAATGCAGTGAAGAAAAACCATTACTACCTCCATGAAGTCTTCGATCGCACCTGGGCTATTTTGTCACATGTATATGGTGAAGAAGATTTGAAGAACATGGGTCTCAAGGAAGATTTTGACTGGTCTGCACCTCCTCCAAAGAAATTCAAGAAGGTCAAGGTTCCTTGGTGGCCAGCTCATATTCCTCATCGCGCGAAACCGACGAGTATGAAGACTTGGACGACACTGCGGTAGGCCCTACAACGACACACGACCCCAACAACGCTGGCGCTCCTTCATCAACCTGAGATTCTTCAGGGGCGTTAGTACTCATTTTCGATCCTTTTGTTCATTCGATGACAAAGGGGGAGAAATTTGAGTTAGTCTTCAAGCGGGTCTATCTTATATGGGCGTTGTTTTTTGCTAAGTTACAACTCTTGTTCTTTTGATGACTTTGCTGGATCGAGTTGTAAACTTGAACTCTATGGTGGCCTGATACTTTTGCTGCGATTTTCTGCATTCTTATTCCTCGCTAATGTTAATGCACGCATGCTGAATTACATCAGTCATCATATTTCATCATGTATTTCAAATTCTTCATATTATATGTCAAATGCGTGTATGAATTACAAGATATAGGGAGAGATCTCCATGATTTTACTCTTCAAGTGTGCACTGCTTCAAAAGCAAATTCCTCACTATGCACATCTTCAGGGGGAGTTCCTCTATACCTTGCAATCAAATTCCTCAATATCAGTACTTACACTTCATATGTTTATCCCCGTTGAAAACTGAACCTATATTGTCATCAATCACCAAAAAGGGGGAGATTGTAAGTGTATCTAGTGCCCCTTTAGTGATTTTGGTGTATTGAAGACTTATAGGTTAAGAGACTAATGAGTTTATGAGTGTACACAGGTCTATAAGTCTATGAGGAGTTTGATATTTACAGAGAAAGTCGACCCCTAAAAATGAAGTTCTTCGACTGAAGACTTTGGATTTCTGAAGACTTTGAAAGTGAAGAAATTGGTGTGACCTTGAAGACTTGGCATTCATTTGAGGAACATGAAGCGTGAAGACTTTTTTTTTCGTAGTTTCATTTTCTCTTTCTTGAGTCATAGGAAACACCGTACTGTTAAAGGGGGTCGAGGAAATACTAAGAAAAAAATTTCCATGTGATGCTCAACTCAAAATCCTACACCTACCAATCCCTTCGAGTGAAGCCATTGGAAATCTCATACAGTTCAGTCAATTTCTTCAGTGACAGAGACGAAGTTCTTATGGTCGTTGAGGAATTTGTTCTGACTGAGGAGTTAGGAATTCGCCAGTGCGGATTGCCTACACAGTGAGGAACATGATAGCCCTGAGGAATTCGAGCCTCAAATTTCCGACCGTTGTTGTGCCTTGTGCCAGCTGTCCCAAAATATCTACCCACCTAACGGTCATATCATTGAAGGGCATTTATGTCTTATCATGTCGGGCTGCTCCCTAGGCTATAAATAGCCGCCCCCTACAACCACTAGCTGGTTGGCTGCTTCGAGAGAAACTGGTACTTGTTATTTGAGAGCATCCCATCCTCCGAGGACTTTGAGCGAAAATCATCGAGTGAGGAAAACCCAAACCCAAACACCTACAAACCCAAAGTGATTGAGCATCACTGAAGAGATTGATCCTGCGTGGATCCGACGCTTGTTACCTTTGAAAACGGTGCTTCTTCCAGACGGTTAGGCGTCATGGTCTAGAGCATCCAAGAGGAATTGTGGATCGTCGAGTGACCGAGTTTGTGAAGGTTCGGAAGTCATCTGAAGACTTACCACGAGTGATTGGGCGAGGTCTGTGTGACCTTAGCTCAAGGAGAATACGGTGAGGACTGTGTGTCCTTAGGTTTAAATACCTAGCTGCTCCAACCAAATGTACAACTGAGACAGCAGTTGGAACTGGTCTACCAAATCATTGTCTTCACCAAGCCTAGTGGTTTTATTTCCTCAACTCTTCATTTCCTCATAACTGTGTTGTGTGCTTGTTCATATCTGTGTTTGAAGACTTTAACTGAAGACTTTCTCAATTTCCTCAGTTCACTTTCTTCAGTCTGTTTGTCTTCATCCTGTATTATTCTATGATTACGCTTTCTGTACTATGTGCTTGTCTTCATTTCATCATGATAACCACACTTGTGTTCTGTTATGTTTACTTCTGAGTACTTATTCCGCTGCAAGTAGTTCTCCGGTAAGGAATTTTCTCACCCGCAAATTTCTCAGTGAAGAATTCATAAAAATCGCCTATTCACCCCCCTCCTTTAGTCGATATAACGCACTTTCACATAGGCTCCTGAACTTGGCCACATTGCGTGAGATTGAGATAAGAGTACACAGGAAAGATAATATAGTTTTGCTGATAGCGACGACATTCAAGCACATGATGTAGCATTGCCTTAATACCATCCATACATCGACACGTACGATGCCACCATTCAACGATCGAGTTGAGTACCGAGTGCCCATCCTTCATGGCACCTCGCAGCACACCAAAGGAAAGAGGAGATAATAATTAACCAATCGTAATATGGTTTGCCGCATTTCTACTACTCACTCATAACACGAAAAAAAATCCATTGTATAAATCCAAGCAATCTCGACAGGGCAGTATATTTATATTTATATTACTTTCAAGGATCATGATCACGCAAGGCAGCAGCAGACGATTAAATTATCCTACTTAATACATGATTTTCATAAGTCGCTATCAAAGTTTTGGATAAATATCATTTACTGATGAAACAATGGTGAATATATGACATTGTAGAAAACAAGAGTATTTCGCAAAAAAAGAAAAAAGAGTTGCCACTTAGAACTCTACCCAAAATAATCCATTGAACAAGTGTTTTTCATTTGTAAAAGTCGTAGAACACCTTAGAGCATCTCTAATAGAAGATGTAAAACAGGAGATGTAAAAATTTACATCTTCAAAAAAGTGCTTTTTACATCTCCAAAAAGGCGGCAACTCCAACCGAAGATGTAAAATGGTGATGTAAAAGTGCAATTCCAACTGATGATGCAAATGGAGATGTAAACTAGTTGTGCCGCCGGCGACCATCAAGCACGGAGAAGTGCCTCGGGTTTGCTCTACGAGCGACGGTTTGCAGCGGTGTTTGGCTCTACAGATAGCTGGGAGCGAGGCACGTCCTTTGGGGAAACATGAGGAGTTGTGGTGGCCGAAACTCAGCGGGAGCAAGCTCGACGCGGCGGCCAGAGCATGGCGAGGCTGTGGGCGGCGGTGCGGGGCTGCGGGCGACGACGGTGGTGGAATCGAGCGGCGATGGTGCAATCGAGCGGCGGCGGTTCGGGGATGCAACCGGTGATGCGGGCAGGGCGGCGACGGTGGTGGAATCGAGCGGCGGCAGAAAAACGCCCGATTCATGCGTCTGCAACAAGGCCAAAAGTCGCAACCGCAGGGGGGGAGGGCAGATCTGGTGCGGGCGATGGCAGCGGGGTGCGGCGGGCTTGCGGGCGGCGCTGCGGCAAGAGGAAGATGGGTTGGGAAAGGAAATGGAACGGCAGTTGGCGCGCGGCTCTCCAGTGGGTGGAGATGTATATTTACTCCGCGAGGTTTTGGGGAAAGAAATGGAACCGCTGACGTTTTTACATCTCCAGTGGGTGGAGATATATATTTGCACTGCAAGGTGTTGTAGTTTATGGGTTTTTTTTTTCATCTATCACTTGTCGGGGAGGCGTTTTTGGCCTCGGACATGTAAAAATTAGGTATTTTTACATCTACATCTTCTATTAGAGATGCTCTTAGGATCGCACTCTCTTACTAATCCAGTGACTGAAACGCGTCGAAGAAATGCATCACCATCCAACCTTCGAAATTAAGACAATGGTGATCTATCGTGATTTGAGACACCCAGTATATGAACCAATTGAAAATCGACACAGAACCAAGAGCCTCTTGTGTCATCATGGGACGACGACACAATCTTGGTCAGTGTCACATCGTCAGTTTAACACAAACGTTACTGTCAACATGAGACAGGAGCACAAACATTACTAATACACAAAGCTTGCATCGACAGAAAATCACGAATACGATGGCGTGCACTCATAAACAACCGCAGACGGCAGTGGGATGTGCTAAGAAACACTAGAAGGTCAATACGCGGCCAAGGTTAATTGCTTCACAGTAAAAATGGGGCAGGAAAGATGTCACTTTCTAATGATGCACAAGTTCACTACAGTACAAGTTGCAAAAAAGGATAGCCAAATATCCAGTTTGACTAACCTTGGGTACATCATAACTTTTGGCACCTGGAAGTGAAGTGAAGAAGTCCACATACATTCAGGTGACAACCAAGGAGAATGTGCCATCGCCATTTTGAGTACATTTTTCCTCGGAGAATTTCATTCATCTCAACCATGGTCAAGATATCCATTTCCATCTTCGACGGCTCACTACAACTTCAAAGCATACAGCACGAACCCCTAATCATATTGTCTATGGGTGTGATTCATGGGAGAATCACATAGCATAATCAGCTAGTCACAGAGATGTCACAATAGCTGGATTGTTAAAGAGAGCTGCACTAGGTCTTCTGGCCTTTGCTGCGAGTGAGCTCAACTTTGTGAATCTGGAGCTTTTTCACTGGCATTAACTGTTTCACAAGCAACTGCAGTAACTGAGTTGGTGTCAGAGTTAACATCTGGAATTTGATCAGGCTTCTCCTCCTGCATCTCGACATCATGGCTACCAGGCAGCCCCTCCGCTTCTGCGTCAGCCATCTCTTCATCACCATCACCTCCTGCATACTGTGTTCCATTGGGCACTGCTGCAGGATGCTCTGCCGGCCTTTCAGGCTCTACATCAACAGAACCTGTGTTTTCTGTGATCACTGGTCCTTCTGAATTTGGCCCATGAGCAGTAGGGTAGGGTTCAGTACACTTAGTTATGGTAGACGTGACTAGGAGGTTCTGCAAATAAGAGAGCTTAAAATTGGTAAAAATGATCAATTTCATTTTACAAAGAACTACATTTAACCTATTAGCTGCTATTTCAAGCGACGGCTCAATAAATGGACAAGTCAAGACAGCACAGGGTAACAGAGCAAAGAACTAGATACTACATGATGGTGAAAGTTCAGTTAGCAAACCTTCTCCAAGGCCAAAGCAAGCTTCGACAATTTTGTGTATGTTCCTTTTGGATCCAACAAAATCTGTCAACACAGAACTAGTGTAAGACTCCTTTTGAAGCAACACCAATGCAACACAGAATGAAGGTATAACCTTCTGCGAGTACATACATTATAGACATTGGATCACTAATAGAAACTTTAGAAGCGGATTCAAAGGGAAAATTCATCACCTCACAAAGCCTTTGAAGTGTAAACGGAGGACCCTCTTCAAACCTCAAGAGAGCTGCGGAAATGTGCAAACAAAATGATCACAGATATGGCATGGTCCACAGAAAGTACATCAGATATCACCTCTTAACATCTATATTGAAGTTGAACCAACAAATGTCCAAGGTCTTCTATGAACTCAAGTGGAGATCCACTTCTAAGGCTCCATTATGATTGTTTCAAGTGTGCAAATCTCAGTAGAATCACACTAGGACATTTTGGAGATCCACTTCTAAGGCTAGCTATTTTTTTAACAGAAAATAAAGTTATATCTGAAACAATAAAACAAACAACAACAAAGCCCTTAGTCACAAACAAGTTGGGGCAGGCCCAAGAATTTATTTTAACCTAAATATGATTAGCCAAAGAACTGCCAGAGCAGTTTGTCCACATCAGCTTTGAAAATAAACACATCACACTGAGACCAAACTGAGTCTAGGTGTCCAGTGGAAAAAACATACTCCCTCCATCCGGAAATACTTGTCGGAGAAATGGATGTATCTAGACATATTTTAGTCCTAGATAAATCGATTTTTATCCAATTGTGCGACAAGTAATTCCGGACGGAGGGAGTACAATTGAACTCTAGCAAAGTGCCATACCCACAAGCAATTCAAAACCCATCTAATGCTGCCCTTATTTTAACTGCGCGACATAGTTCCAAAGTATAAGATAGAAAAACATGTCAGGGATTTCTGAAACAACACGCCAACAATTTCAGTAACATAACTGAAATTTCCCAAACATGCTCTCTTATTCATGTTCTTAAAAGTAGATGTCCAGCAGTATATTTGTGCCTGGACTGCAATGACATAAAAGTGTCCAATTCATTTTCTTAAAGGTCAACATGAATTGCGCCTGGATTATGAACCATACTGAATTTAATAAGCTGAACTTAGTGAGAGGACACAAGGAGTCTGGGACCATATGAGATTATAAGGGTTTGAGAATTACATATACGTATCATACAATATAGAGAATTTTGTTAAAACTTTAACATCATAACAGCAACAAATTAAGACTCGAGACAAATTATCTTTGGTAGAAACTGAGACAAACTGAAGACTCATAACAGTACCATCATTGAGCTGGCTAAACAGCTCTGAGTGCGTCTCTCTAAACAAGGAATTCTGTTGCTGCCCGTCCTCTCGGATCACCATTTGAGCCTCAGAATATTCACCCAAGACCTTGATGTGTGAAATGATGGAAATCAGTTTAGAAGGTAAGTTAAGCTACTATAATCTGATGAACATAGCCAATACAACGATCTAGAAACAATGTGAAACTTTTTGATGGCATACCTCCCCATACCTGCATCAATTGGAGAGACAACAATCTCTTGAGAAAACTCCAGTCGTGCCTGTAAGACGGAAGTTAATCCCAAGGACAAGAGTAGAAGTAATCCCACTATAGTAATTTTGTCCAAATGCCCCTGACCATATCTCTTGAAAACAACACGTGAACAGCTAAATCAACCTAAAGTTTGGTTCACCTAGAAGAATAAAACCACTAAAAGTAGCACTAAGGGGGTTACTTCTTTTCAAATGATAGCTATTAACCCAATGAAACACATTTCATCCAAAGAGAAAACACATCAGGAAGAAAACTGAATTACAAATTGCAGACCTGAACACAAATATGAAGCATGAAGTTGCTTGCGACATTCAAGAACCTCTAATTAAGATTTAAAGTATGTAAATTCATCAGGGATTGGAATCTAGGGGGCAATGGATCCAGTATTATACCAGAACTTCCCCGTCTCAGCTATAACTTCGATGATGGCTCTCATTTCCTCAGGAGTAACATTGACAACTCCTTCATCATCCCTATATAATGAAATACATTTTTCAAATGTTTAGAACCAAATAAAAAAAACTGGATTCAGCAAATTGTGTATTTAAATATTAACAAGTTGAAATATCAAAATGTCTAGCTATGTTACTGCAATTTTAAGTCAATGAGTTTAAGATAAGAGTATATGTATGTGTTGCAAGAAAAAATAATTCCATCTTACAGTCATAGCATGAATTTTGAAGGCCAAATATATCACTGAATAGTTAAATAAACTTAACCCGATGCAGATCGAGTGTGAGAACATGAAAGGGGAAGGTATGTACTTGCTTGTTCTGTTATCTTGTGTCCAAACAGATTTTTATTTCTATATTTGAAATGCACTGAATATGCATTAGTGTGAACCATCTATACTTGTATGGGTGAGTGCTCATATTTTCCTCACACATACAATCTGTCTTGATATAACATAAAAGTGAACACTCTCCCACCTCCCGTGTGAGTGAGGTGAGAGAAAATGCCTATATATGGTTCCTCGAAGAAAAGAAGATGCACTCATAAACATTTAATGCAATTTCTATGTTTGTTGAAATCAGAAGCAATATGGAATTACGAACTTGGTTCTATTCAAGCATATCACCAACTTGGCAACAAGCTGACAGCGATCACAATGAATATACAACATCACCAATACAGTATTGATATGGCATGGGAAATGACAGCGATCACAATGTAGTGATGTAATAGATCTAAATAAACTACAAATTCTAGGGAAATACAGGGTTGGATAAACATTTGAATGCAAACCATACAGAAAAGAAAGTGAGAATGACCCCAAAGAAAAGGCATAGCCATGGGGTGATGTGATAGTGCGAGTCTGCAAGAGAAAAGAAGTGATTGCTTGTTTAATGGACAGGAAAATGTGTGTCGCCACAATGGTTGTTGGATTCTTATTTCACCATTCTTTAACTTTACTTGCATTCAGGTTAGCTGGTATGCACAAGCATCTACCTGGCCTCGCTTCAAGCTCATACGAACAACCAATGCAGCAATAGCCACGCGTCACACATCCCTCAGTGATACCCAATTATTGTCCAGGTAACATGGGCATCTTTATCCTCTGTACTCTACATCTCTACCCAAGTACCCATGCATGCACATATAAGTTTCACTACCTAACAATCATTGGAAGCTTCTCGTGAAAAGGAAAAGGACAATAATTAAAGCTAGATCTACAGAACCACAGTGGCCACATAAATTTGAATGGATTACCCGTGCTTCCTGTCCTGGGTAGCCGCATCCTCGATAGGATGATCCGCGTCAGCAGCTGCTTCAGTCGTCACCATGGGTGCTGCCACGCTGTCAGCACGCTGGTCTGCATCTACATCTGCTTCAGTCATCACCATGGGCGCTGCCACGGCGTCAGCACGCTGGTCTGTGTCGACAGCCTCCTCTGGAACCACCACAGGCACTGTTGAGCCTTCAACACGCTGGTCCGCGTTGACAGCTGTCTCTGGCACCACCATAGGCACTGTCGAGCCCTCGATATGCTGGTCTGCGTTGACAGCTGCCTCTGGCACCACCATGGGCGCTGTTGAGCCCTCGACATGCTGGTCCGTGTTGACAGCCGCCTCTGGCACCACCATGGGCACCGTCGAGCGCTCGACATGCTGCTCTGCGTCAACAGCCGCCTCTGGCACCACCATGGGCACCGTCGAGCCCTCCACATGCTGACCTGCATGATCAGCCGCCTCCGGAGCCACCATGGGCACCGTCGAGTTCTCGGTCGCTGCACCCTCCATTCCCAACTCTTCCGGTAACTGCAGAATGGCAACAATTGTTAGACAAGAAATTCGGGTATTCACCACATCGTCCTGATTCCCTTAAACATCACTAATATTTCCACATCCTAGCTATCATAGGCAGTGACAGTCTCGTCATCCTCCCCGCATCTCCCATGGAAGCACCCCTTCCCCATCTCAAAATAAAGATTCATCTCAGCACTAACCGCCACATGCTAGCTCCCCTGCACCGCGCCCTCAACCCTAGCAAGCTCATGGCCACGACGTATCCGCGCCCGAACAGCATGTACCACCACCAATCACGCCCAAATCACGGAACGGACGACCGCATTGATGCAATGCTACGGCACCGAACCAGCACCCACGTAATATCCGGGACTCGAGCCTCCCCGTGCCCAATCAACAAACGCGGCAACAAGCACGCCCCCGATCCAAACCAGCAAAGGGAGGGCTCCGCGGAACCCGAAAGCCGGGAGAAGCGAGAGCCAAGGAGTGCGGGAAGGGGGGGGGGGGGGGGGGGCGGAGGGGCGCACCTAGTACCTCGCTTTCCTGCGGCGGAGTGGCGGAGTGGTGGCCGGCGGGGCGAGCTCCGTGCGGCGGCCTGAGGAGCGGCGAGTGGGAGGCCGGCTGCGCGAGGGGCCTGCCTGGCTGGCAACCTGGCTAGGGTGGATCAGGACGAGAGAAGGTTGGGTGCGGCGGCTTCAGGAATCAGGAATCAGGATCGAACTATTACAAAACAGTAATTAGCCACCTGCGGCTTTCCACAGCGATTTGACGTCTACAGCCGTCAGATTAGGCTTTTCAACGTCCCAGATACCGTGAGCATCCCCCCCGCACTGCGTAGCCTCCCGTCTTTAACAATCAAGTCCAATGTAATCGGGCTGCTACTCCTCAGACCAACCTGGCCGAGACTCCTTGGGCCACGCGGGCACGAAAGGGTGACTCTTTTATCGGGCTATTTCCATTTGTAGCTAATCGCGGAGTGATTAACAAAAACATGGGATGAACGAGGTTGCATGCAATCGTATGGAGCGAGGCAAATCAATTATGTTCGCTTAATCGACGCAGCACCAGTGCATGCCCGATTTAAGCCGGCCTACATTCCTATCTGTGAATGCGGTTAGCAGATACACGCGTTTAATTGCTTTCCGCAACTGACTCCAATTAAATACTTGCGATAAGAGCGGTTGGGACGGTGAGGTTGGTAGTGGCCGGCGTCGCCTCTGAGCCTGGTGGAGGTCGTCTTCACCGTCGGGAGGAGCAAGACGGGTCGCCTTGGGCGCAGCAGTGCACCGAAGAGCAGCACGGGACGGCTGGATCTGGCATTGTCCAACTCGGGCGGAGGAGGGCCTCAACCAGAGCAGGGAGTGGACCCGCACCAAATTAAGGAAACGAATCCCTACACAAGCCTCCCTAATACTCTCTCTTCTGTGTCTATATCGTTTCTTACTACTACTATCATTAAATATAATCTGTAGCTAGAATTGCCCAAGTACAATTCGTGTTTCAGTAGTGCCATGTTCTGAGCTTTCTAGAGATAGAAACAGAGTATGTTTTTTTATCTAAGAAACCATAAAGCCAAAACAGGAGCGAACATGATTCCAACTGTGCTTGTTCTATACCTCTGGACGTTGAACAATAGTAGAAGAACTAGGATTGGAACGATTGCAATAACATCTGCCGAAAAAGTCTTGTGGCTTTTGAAAGTAGGATTATATGAAAATATGGGTTGATATGTCGGCGCTGATCTAGTGACATGACATAATCAAACTGTTGCGATATTCATGAAGGGCATAAAAATGCCAAACCTGTATCAATTCCAGTAACTAGACAGAGACCATTGACAGCAGAAATAACTGAATACACACACAAAAAATAGGAGGGTCAGCAATAATGCATTCTCGAGATGAATAGAAATTTCAGAATCTCTGTTGGTAGAAGAAACAAGGACAAATGAGTGTTGACATGAAGCACCTCACATTGATGAAATGGGGATGGCATCTCCAATCGCCATGGAAGTACCCATCAGAGCCAAGAACGGTAGAGTGTTTTTAAAGAGTGGCTTCTTTTCTAGGCAGTTTTTGACAAACAGAACATGTTCAAGCTCAAGAGTAGGTAACTTAAGCCTAAAACTCTTCATCCACACGTTGTTGATTCTGTACAGGCTAACTTTTGCATACGTGCACATTAACGAACCATGAGATATGAGATGGTACAGTCGGCAAGACAAACCAATCTGGACAAGGGCATACACAACCGACAATCTACAAGCGTTATTTACCGAACCAGTTTTGGAGGAACCGCAGAACTAGGATAATCTTCGAGACCAAGCTAGCATTCTGTGTTAGTCGACATGCTATTGTTTTGATATATATTCCTAATGCCTCTCCTGTTGTAATTTTTATCTGTTTTGAGTTAGATTGGTTTGACACTCGATTTGTGTGTGGTAGGGAATTTTCCTTTGTACAAAGGTCGGTTCCATCTCCAACAATCTCCTCCGTGGCAACAAGACCAGTCAGTCTCTCCCACTCAAACTTGTTTGTTGGGAAACGCAGTATTTCAAAAAAAAAATCCTACGATCACGCAAGATCTATCTAGGAGATGTATAGCAACGAGTGGGAAAAGTATGTCCACGTACCCTCGTAGACCGAAAGCGAAGCGCGTTAACGCTTGCGTTGATGTAGTTGAACGTCTTGCGATCCAACCGATCAAATCTTGAGCGACGGCACCTCCGCGATCTGCACACACGCTCACTCGGTGGCGTCCTCGAACTCTAGATCCAGCTGAGGCCGAGGGAGAGTTTTGTCAACACGACGGCGTGGTGGACGCAGGGCTTGGCCTAAGCACTACGTCAATATGACCGAGGTGGAAATCCGTGGAGGAGGGCACCGCACACAGCTAAAATCAACTTGTGTGTATATGGGGTGCCCCCCTCCCCCATATATAAAGGAGTGGAGGAGGGGGAGGGCCGGCCTCATGGGGTGCGCCCCAAGGGGGGATTCCTACTCCTACTAGGAGTAGGTTTCCCCCCTTTCCTAGTCCAACTAGGAGGGGGAGGAAGGGGAAGAAGGAGAGAAGGAAAGGAGGGTCGGCCCCCCTCCCCAATTCGGATTGGGCTTGGGGGGGGGGGCACCACTTGGCCACCTCCTCCTCTCTCCCACCATGGCCCGTGAAGGCCCATTAACCCCCGGGGGGGGGGGGAGGTCTGGTAACCCCCCGGTACTCCGGAAAATGCCCGAACTCATCCGAAACCATTCCGGTGTCCAAACATAACCTTCCAATATATCAATCTTCATGTCTCGACCATTTATAGACTCCTCATCATGTCCGTGATCACATCCGGGACTCCGAACAAGCTTCGGTACATCAAATCACAAAACTCATAATACATATCATCATCGAACGTTAAGCGTGCGGACCCTACGGGTTCGAGAATTATGTAGACATGACCGAGACTCATCTCCGGTCTATAACCAATAGCGGAACCTGGATGCTCATATTGGTTCCTACATATTCTACGAAGATCTTTATCGGTCAAACCGCATAACAACATACGTTGTTCCCTTTGTCATCGGTATGTTACTTGCCCGAGATTCGATCATCGGTATCATTATACCTAGTTCAATCTCGTTATCGGCAAGTCTCTTTACTCGTTCTGTAGTGCATCATCCCGCAACTAACTCATTAGTTACACTGCTTGCAAGGCTTATAGTGATGTGCATTACCGAGAGGGCCCAGAGATACCTCTCCGACAATCGGAGTGACAAATCCTAATCTCGATCTATGCCAACTCAACAAACACAATCGGAGACACCTATAGAGCATCTTTATAATCACCCAGTTACGTTGTGACATTTGATAGCACACAAAGTGTTCCTCCAGTATTCAGGAGTTTCATAATATCATAGTCATAGGAACATGTATAAGTCATGAAGAAAGCAATAGCAATAAACTAAAAAATCATAGTGCTAAGCTAATGAATGGGTCTTGTCCATCACACATCATTCTCTAATGATGTGATCCCGTTCATCAAATGACAACACATGTCTATGGTTAGGAAACTTAACCATCTTTGATTAACGAGCTAGTCTAGTAGAGGCATACTAGGGACACTCTGTTTGTCTATGTATTCACACATGTACTAAGTTTCCGGTTAATACAATTCTAGCATGAATAATAAACATTTATCATGATATAAGGAAATATAAACAACAACTTTATTATTGCCTCTAGGGCATATTTCCTTCAGTCTCCCACTTGCACTAGAGTCAATAATCTAGTTCACATCGTCATGTGATTTCACACCAATAGTTCACATCTTTATGTGATTAGTTCACATCTCAATGTGACTAATACCCAAAGGGTTTACTAGAGTCAATAATCTAGTTCACATCGCTATGTGATTAACACCCAAAGAGTGATCATGTTTTGCTTGTGAGAGAAGTTTAGTCAACGGGTCTGCCACATTCAGAGCCGTATGTATTTTGCAAATTTTCTATGTCTACAATGCTCTACGCGGAGCTACCCTAGCTAATCGCTCCCACTTTCAATATGTATCTAGATCGAGACTTAGAGTCATCCAGATCGGTGTCAAA
Source organism: Aegilops longissima (assembly GCA_021605205.1). Classification (NCBI taxonomy): domain Eukaryota; kingdom Viridiplantae; phylum Streptophyta; class Magnoliopsida; order Poales; family Poaceae; genus Aegilops; species Aegilops longissima. Next base: position 245,170,265 of record CM038682.1, on the reverse strand, counting down.
GTTTGCATCGACGTAACTTTTTACGACGAACTCTTTGTCACCTCCATAACCGAGAAACATTTCCTTATTCCACTAAGGATAATTTTGACCATTGTTCAGTGATCCACTCCTGGATCACTATTGTACCCTCTTGCCAAACTCATGGTGAGGTACACAATAGGTCTAGTAGACAACATAGCATACTTTTATAGAACCTATGACTGAGGCATAGGGAATGACTTTTCATTCTCTTTATATTTTCTGCCGTGGTCGGGTTTTGAGTCTTTACTCAACTTCACACCTTGCAACACAGGCAAGAACTCCTTCTTTGACTGTTCCATTTTGAACTACTTCAAAAACTTGTCAAGGTATGTACTCATTGAAAAAAATATCAAGTGTCTTGATCTATCTCTATAGACCTTGATGCTCGATATGTAAGCAGCTTCACTGAGGTCTTTCTTTGAAAAACTCCTTTCAAACACTCCTTTATGCTTTCCAGAAAATTCTACATTATTTCCGATCAACAATATGTCATTCACATATACTTATCAGAAATGATGTAGTGCTCCCAATCACTTTCTTGTAAATACATGCTTCTCCAAAAATCTGTACAAAACTATATGTTTTGATCACACTATCAAAGCGTATATTCCAACTCCGAGAGGCTTGCACCAGTCCATAAATGGATCGCCGGAGCTTGCACACTTTGTTAGCACCTTTTGGATCGACAAAACCTTCTGGTTGCATCATATACAACTCTTCTTTAAGATATCCATTAAGGAATGCAGTTTTGACATCTATTTGCCAAATTTCATAATCATAAAATGTGGCAATTGCTAACATGATTCGGACAGACTTAAGCATCGCTACGGGTGAAAAGGTCTCATCGTAGTCAACTCCTTGAACTTGTCGAAAACCTTTCGCAACAAGTCGAGCTTTGTAGACAGTAATATTATCATCTGCGTCAGCCTTCTTCTTGAAGATCCATTTATTACCTATGGTTTGCCAATCATCGGGCAAGTCAACTGTAACACCCCGGATGTAACTTTCCATATTTGTAACTCCAACTCTTGCCATTTTCGGCACTGTGATATGATATTCCCTCCGTGGTTGGGTTTTTCTTCATTTTGCATTTTGTCCATGTCATGCTTTTCATATCATGTCATCATGTGCATCGCATTTGCATACGTGTTCGTCTCATGATTCCGAGCATTTTTCCCGTTGTCCGTTTTGCAATCCGGCACTCCTATGTCCCCCGGCGTCCCCTTTTACGTTTTTCCGTGAGCGGGTACTAAACCTTCTCGGAATGGACCGAGGTTTGTCAAGTGGCCTTGGTATACCACCGTAGACCACCGGTCAAGTTTCGGTCATTTGGAGCTCGTTTGGTACTCCAACAGTTAACCGCACTCTCAGAAGGCCTCTTTTAAGTTGCAGCCCAACACCCCTTCAAAATAGTCCAATAACCCATCTAAGTCACTTCCATGCTCTCCGTCGTTCGATCACGATCGTGTGGTAAAAACCGCACCTCATTTGGACTCTCCTAGCTCCCTCTATGCCTATATATACACCCCATTCCAAATCACGGTACAAACCCTAGTCTTCCCTACTCATACGACACGGACACGTCCGGTCCGCGCGAACGAACTGCCCGCCACCTTCGGCCTCTCAGCGCCCACGTGGCCCTCCTCCGCCCGCGCCAAGGCCACCGCCTTGCCCAGGCGGCCCGGGCCTGCCTGCACACACACAGCCACACCGCCAAGCCTCGCGCTGTCGTCCGGCCAACCGCCGACGCCGCCTCCGCCTCCGCCGCCGCCGCCGTCGCCGGTCGCCCGCCTCGCCGCCCGCTCCGCCACACTGCCCCCCAGCCGCCGGCTGCCACCGACCCCGACTCGGCCATCATGGCCTCCACCGCCGCCGCCTTGCCGCCCTGCCCGCCCGCGCCGCCGCCTCCTCCTCCGGCCGCCCCGACCAGGCTTCTCTTCCTTCCGGCGAGCAGCGCCGCCGCCGCCCTCGATCGCGTGCGGATCTGAGATCCAGCCCGTTGACTTCTCCCCTTAATTTTCGTCTAAGTTTTTATCTCGGTGATTAATTTGTGGCATTTTCAACGATCATAACTTTGCACCAGAGTCCGTTTACGTGCGTGTAATATGTCAAAATGTTCGTCTCGAAGAGTAGATCATTTCATCTCATTGCATCATTTTCATTTGAGCTCATATGGATGCCCGAAATGCTGTTAGAAGAAGGCTATGTGATGTTAGTTTCGTTTCTTAATGAACATGCACTTTTGTTATTTTTGCTATGATTGATGTGTGCACCCTATGAATTTGAGTCCTACATGTGTTTTGTAATATGCCATGCCATCTTTCCAGGGTGTATGCCATGTATTTTTGTGATCTCTGTGGTGACTAGCACAAGCATGCAAACTAGGCTTCCCGATGTTGCTGATTTCAGCCTGTTTTTTGATATTTTGATGCCATGTTAACTTGATGCTACCGAGAGATTCATGCATATTTTGAGATACTTCATTAAGGATGTTTTGAACATATGGTTATGCTATATCCATCCATGCCTTTGTTTGCAATTATGGAGTGCCATAGCTTGAGTCAATCGAGCTCTACTTTTGCTATAAAATGTTTCCTGGCAGATTGTTTACATGTTATTCAATTTTGCCAAGGTTGTTGTGGTTGATCCGCGTATGCTATGATGTTGTTCTTGCCATGTATATCTTCTATGCCATGTCTTCTTGATGTATGTATGCTTAGTTTATCATGTAAGGCTCTGTAGTGAGTGCTTTGAGCTCTTAAACATGCCTACTTGTTATCTGTTTTTGACATGCCATGTTGCTGAATCTGTTAACGAAACTTGTGATATTGACATGGGTGTTACTATATTTTCTGATCCTTTTTGGCTTATGGTCAGTAACGGACTTTTGTTCTATGCTTTGATTAGATTCATGCCATGCCATGTTTTGCTATTATAAGTTCCTGTAGCATGTTGTTTTCTTGCTCTGAACATTGCTACCTGATGCTGTTTTTGCCATGTTTAGTAATTTCACTAAGTCTGTGAAGTGATATGTTTTGCACTTTTGCCATGCTTGTTTGAACCTGTTGTGATGTGATTTAGCCGTAGCTCAGTGTTCATCTTTTTTCAAGCATCTTGAGTAGATCACTGCCATATACTTTGTTGGTACGTTTGGGTGCAGTAGCTTATTTTCTTGTTGCTTGCTAAGTGGTATAATGCTGTTAATGGCAGATTTGTGCCATTCTTGTTTTGCTTGTCATTTGCAAACCGTGCATCCGATTCCGGTGATCTTTATATCGATTTCAACCGAAATCATCTCATCTTTCCAGCGGCATACTTGGTTTGCCAAGTTGATGCCTGGTTCATCATTTTCCTTCCGGAGCGCGCATACGCATCACATCCCGCATATCATGCCATATATTGCATCATGTTGCTTGTGCATTGCACCGTGATTTATTGTGGTTCCTTTGTTTGTGTTCTTGCTTGGGTAGAGCCGGGAGACGAGTACGTGACCGAGGAACCTGTTGAGAACACTTATGAGGATCAAGCTTTCGACAACTCTGAGAACATTGCAGACAAGATGACCATACCCTCGAAATCACTTCTATCTTTGCTATGCTAGATGCTCGCTCTTTTTCTATGCCTATGCTACGATGCCTATCACTTGCTTATCTTGCCACCCATATTGCCATGTCAGCCCCTAACCATCCTTTCCTAGCAAACCGTTGTTTGGCTATGTTACCGCTTTGCTCAAATTTCTCTTATAGCGTTGCTAGTTGCGGTGAAGATGAAGTTTGTTCCTTATTGGAACATGGAGATGTTGTTCCTTGTTGGAACATGTTTACTTGTTGGGGATATCACAATATATCTGCTATAATTAATGCATCTATATACTTGGTAAAGGGTGGAAGGCTCGGCCTTATGCAGTGTTTTGTTCCACTCTTGCCACCCTAGTTTCCGTCATACCGGTGTTATGTTCCTTGATTTCACGTTCCTTACGGTTGGGTGATTTATGGGACCCCTTGACAGTTCGCTTTGAATAAGACTCCTCCAAAGAAGGCCCAACTTTGGTTTTACCATTTGCCACCTAAGCCTTTTTTCCCGGGTTTTCATGAGCCCGAGGGTCATCTTTATTTTAACCCCCCGGACCGGTGCTCCTTGAGTCTTGGCCCGAATCGAAATACTGCAGGGGCCACCACGGGAAACTCAAGGCTTGGTTTTACTCGTAGCTAGTCTCATCCGGATGTGCCACGAGAACGAGATATGTGCAACTCCTATCGGCATTTGTCGGCTGTCGGGCGGCTTTGCTGGTCTTGTTTTATTCTTGTCGAAATGTCTTGTAGTCCGGGATTCCGAGATTGATCGGGTCTTCCCAGAGAAGGAATATCCTTCGTTGACCGTGAGAGCTTATAATGGGCTAAGTTGGGACACCCTGCAGGTATTATCTTTCAAAGCCGTGCCACGGTTATGAGGCAGATGGGAATTTGTTAATGTCCGTTGTAGAAAACCGAAGTCGGCCTTAAATTAAAATACACATCAACGCGTGTGTAACGTGATGGTCTCTTCTCGGCGAGTCCGGGAAGTGAACACGGTGTTGGAGTTATGTCGGCGTAAGTAGTTCAGGATCACTTCTTGATCGCTACTAGTTTCACGACCGTGCTTTGCTCCTCTTCTCGCTCTCTTTTGCGAATGTAGCCACCATATATGCTAGTCGCTTGCGCAGCTCCACCTTACAACTCTGTCCTTCCTATAAGCTTAAATAGTCTTGATCTCGCGGGTGTGAGATTGCTGAGTCCCGTGACTCACAGATTCTACCAAAACAGTTGCAGGTGCCGACGATGCGGTCAGGTGGCGCAACCGAGCTCAAGTGGGAGTTCGACGAGGCGTGGTCGTTACTATGTGTCTTTTCCCGATGATCGATGAGTGGTGCCCGGTTGGGACGATCGGGATCTGTAGCATTTGGGGTATCTTCTTTTATTTTGGTTCCGTAGTCGGACCTTGAGTGTAATCTGAATGATGGATGTTTATTTATGTATTGTGTGAAGTGGCGACTGTAAGCCAACTATGTATCTCTTTCCCTTATTTATTACATGGGTTGTGTGAAGATTACCTCACTTGCGACATTGCTTTCAATGCGGTTATGCCTCTAAGTCGTGCTTCGACACGTGGGAGATATAGCCGCATCGAGGGCGTTACATCAACCAAAGTCCACACTTTGTCCTCATACATGGATCCCATCTCAGATTTCATGGCCTCAAGCCATTTCGTGGAATCTGGGCTCATCATCGCTTCCTCGTAGTTCATAGCTTCGTCATGGTCAAGTAACATGACTTCCAGAACAGGGTTACCGTACTACTCTAGTGCGGATCTTACTCTGGTTGACCTAAGAGGTTCGGTAGTAACTTGATCAAAAGTTTCCATGATCATCATCATTAGCTTCCTCCCTAATTGGTGTAGGAATCACTGGAACTGATTTCTGTGATGAACTACTTTCCAATAAGGGGGCAGGTACAATTACCTCATCAAGTTCTACTTTCCTCCTACTCACTTCTTTCGAGAGAAACTCCTTCTCTAGAAAGGATCCATTTTTAACAACAAAGATCTTGCCTCCGGATCTGTGATAGAAGGTGTACCCAACAGTTTCTTTTGGGTATCCTATGAAGACGCACTTCTCCGATTTGGGTTTGAGCTTATCAGGTTGAAACTTTTTCACATAAGCATTGCAAGCCCAAACTTTAAGGAACGACAGCTTAGGTTTCTTGCTAAACCACAGTTCATACGGTGTCGTCTCAACGGATTTTTAGATGGTGCCCTATTTAACGTGAATGCAGCTGTCTCTAATGCATAACCCCAAAACGATAGTGGTAATTCGGTAAGAGACATCATAGATTGCACCATATTTAATAAAGTACAGTTATGACATTTAGACACACCATTACGCTATGGTGTTCCAGGTGGCGTGAGTTGCGAAACTATTCCACATTATTTCAAATGAAGACCAAACTCGTAACTCATATATTCGTCTCTGTGATCAAATCGTAGAAACTTTATTTTCTTGTTACGATGATTTTCCACTTCACTCTGAAATGCTTTGAACTTTTCAAATGTTTCAGACTTATGTTTAATCAAGTAGATATACTCATATCTTCTTAAATCATTTGTGAAGGTTAGAAAATAATGATACCCGCTGCGAGCATCAACACTCATCGGACCGCATACATCAGTATGTATTATTTCCAATAAGTCAGTAGCTCGCTCCATTGTTCCGGAGAACTGAGTCTTAGTCATCTTGCCCATGAGGCATGGTTCACAAGCATCAAGTGATCCCAAAAGCCCATCAGCATGGAGTTTCTTCATGCGCTTTACAGCAATATGACCTAAATGGCAGTGCCACAATTAAGTTGCACTATCATTATTAACTTTGCATCTTTTGGCATCAATATTATGAATATGTGTATCATTACGATCGAGATTCAATAAACCATTTATTTTAAGTGTATGACCATAGAAGGTTTTATTCATGTAAACAGAACAACAATTATTCTTTGACTTAAATGAATAACCGTATTGCAATAAAGATGATCCAATCATATTCATGCTCAACGCAAACACCAAATAACATTTATTTTGGTCCAACACTAACCTCGAAGGTAGAGGGAGTGTGCGATGGTGATCTTATCAACCTTGGAATCATTTGCAACACACATCGTCACTTTGCCCATAACTAGTCTCTGTTCATTTTGTAACTCCTGTTTCAAGTTACTAATCATAGCAACTGAACCAGTATCAAATACCCAGGGGCTACTATGAATACTAGTAAAGTACACATCAATAACATGTATATCATATATACTTTTGTTCACTTTGCCATCCTTCTTATCCGCCAAGTATTTGGGGTAGTTCCGCTTCCAGTGACCATTTCCTTTGCAGGGAAGCACTCAGTTTCACGCTTGGGTCTAGCTTTGGGCTTCTTCATGGGAGTGGCAACTTGCTTGTCATTCTTCTTGAAGTTCGCTTTCTTTCCCTTGCCCTTTTACTTGAAACTAGTGGTCTTGTCAACCATGAACACTTGATGCTTTTCATGATTTCTACCTTCGCTGATTTTAGCATCACGAAGAGCTCGAGGAATCGTTTTCGTCATCTCTTGCATATTATAGTTCATCACAAAGTTCCAGTAACTTGGTGATAGTGACTAGAGAACTCTGTCAATCACTATCTTATCTGGAAGATTAACTCCCACTTGATTCAAGCGATTGTAGTACTCGGACATTCTGAGCACATGCTCACTAGTTGAGCTATTCTCCTCCATCTTGTAGGCAAAAATACTTGTCAGAGGTATCATACCTCTCGACTCGGGCATGAGTCTGAAATACCAATTTCAACTCTTGGAACATCTTATATGCTCCGTGGCGTTCAAAACATTTTTGAAGTCCCGGTTCTAAGCCGTAAAGCACGGCGCACTAAACTATTAAGTAGTTATCATACCGAGCTTGCCAAACGTTCATAGCGTCTGCATCTGCTCGTGCAAAAGGTCCGTCACCTAGCGGTGCATTAAGGACATATTTCTTCTGTGCAGCAATGAGGATAATCCTCAGATCACGGACCTAGTCTGCATCATTCCTACTATCATCTTTCAACATAGTTTTTCTCTAAGAACATATCAAAAATAAACGGGGAGCTACATCACGAGCTATTGATCTACAACATAGATATGCAAATACTATCAGGACTAAGTTCATGATAAATTTAAGTTCAATTAATCATATTACTTATGAACTCCCACTTAGATAGACATCCCTCTAGTCATCTAAATGATCACGTGATCCATATCAACTAAACCATGTCCGATCATCATGTGAGATGGATTAGCTTTCAATGGTGAACATCACTATGTTGATCATATCTACTATATGATTCACATTCGACCTTTCGGTCTCAGTGTTCCGAGGCCATATCTGCATATGATAGGCTCGTCAAGTTTAACCCGAGTATTCTGCATATGCAAAACTGGCTTGCACCCGTTGTATGTGAACGTAGAGCTTATCACACCCGATCATCAGGTGGTGTCTCAGCACGAAGAACTGTCGCAACGGTGCATACTCAGGGAGAACACTTATACCTTGAAATGTTTAGTAAGGGATCATCTCATAATGCTACCGTCGTACTAAGCAAAATAAGATGCATAAAAGTTAAACATCACATGCAATCAAAATATGTGACATGATATAGCCATCATCATCTTGTGCCTTTGATCTCCATCTCCAAAGTACCGTCATGATGTCCATCGTCACCGGCATGACACCATGATCTCTATCATCTTGATCTTTATCAATGTGTCATCACATGGTCGTCTCGCCAACTATTGCTTTTGCAACTATTGCTATCACATAGCGATAAGGTAAAGCAATTATATGGCACTTGCATCTTATGCAATAAAGAGACAACCATAAGGCTCCTGCCAGTTGCCGATAACTTCAACAAAACATGATCTCATACAACAATTTATATCTCATCATGTCTTGACCATATCACATCACAACATGCCCTACAAAAACAAGTTAGACGTCCTCTACTTTGTTGTTGCAAGTTTTACGTGGCTGCTATGGGCTTCTAGCAAGAACCGTTCTTACCTACGCATCACAACCACAACGATTTTCTATCAAGTGTGTTGTTTTAACCTTCAACAAGGACCGGGCGTAGTCACACTCGGTTCAACTAAAGTTGGAGAAACAGACACCCACTAGCCACATGTGTGCGAAGCACGGTAGTAGAACCAGTCTCATGAACGCGGTCATGTAATGTCGGCCTGGGCCGCTTCATCCAACAATACCGCCGAATCAAAGTATGACATGCTGGTAAGCAGTATGACTATTATCGCCCACAACTCATTGTGTTCTACTCGTGCATATAACATCTACGCATAGACCTGGCTCGGATGCCACTGTTGAGGAACGCAATATTTCAAAAAAATTCCTAGGATCACACAAGATCTATCTAGGAGATGCATAGCAACGAGCGGGGATAGTGTGTCCACGTACCCTCGTAGACCGAAAGCGGAAGCGTTAAGTAACGCGGTTGATGTAGTCAAACGTCTTCGCAGTCCAACCGATCAAGTACCGAACACACGACGCCTCTGTGATCTGCACACGTTCAGCTCAGTGACGTCCCTCGAACTCTAGATCCAGCTGAGGCCGAGGGAGAGTTTCGTCAGCACGACATCGTGGTGACGGTGATGATGAAGTTACCGACGCAGGGCTTCGCCTAAGCACTACAACAATGTGACCGAGGTGGAAATCTGTGGAGGGGGGCACCGCACACGGATAAAATCAACTTGTGTGTATATGGGGTGCCCCCCTCCCCCGTATATAAAGGAGTGGAGGAGAGGGAGGGCCGACCTCATGGGGTGCGCCCCAAGGGGGATTCCTACTCCTAGGAGTAGGTTTCCCCCCTTTCCTAGTCCAACTAGGAGGGGGAAGGAAGGGGAAGGAGAGAAGGAAAGGGGGGCCGGCCCCCTCCCCAATTCGTATTGGGCTTGGGGGGGTGAGGGAGTCTGGATTAAGGGGTCCTGGGGCGTCCGACCTGTTGGACATGGGCCGGACTGATGGTCCATGAAGATACAAGACCGAAGACTCTCTCCCGTGTCCGGATGGGACTCTCCTTGGCGTGGATGGCAAGCTTGGCGTTCGGATATGAAGATTCCTTTCTCTGTAACCAACTTCGTACAACCCTAGTCCCCTCCGGTGTCTATATAAACCAGGGGGTTTAGTCCGTAGAGGCAATCATAATCATACATGCTAGACTTTTAGGGTTTTAGCCATTACGATCTCGTGGTAGATCAACTCTTGTAATACTCATATTCATCAAGATAAATCAAGCAGGAAGTAGGGTATTACCTCCATAGAGAGGGCCCGAACCTGGGTAAACCGTGTCCCCTGTCTCCTGTTACCATCGATTTAGACGCATAGTTCGGGACCCCCTACCCGAGATCCGCCAGTTTTGACACCGACATTGGTGCTTTCATTGAGAGTTCCGCTGTGACTCCCCAGAAGGTTCGATGGCTCCGTCAATCACCTACAACAATGCTGCCCTGGAGGAGGTTTTCTTCCTCGGCCAGATCTTTGTGTTCGGCGGCTTCGCACTGCGCGCCAACTCGCTTGGCGATCGACAGCTACACCCTAGGTCACCAGATTAGTTTTGGAAATCTGAACTACGTCGTTGATATCCGGAGAGACTTGATCTTCCAAGGATTCACGCCCCCAACTTCCGCTCTGGCCTTAGATCCGGAGCATATGTCCAGGTCCGAAGACGGGCTTCCTGAGCTCGCCGGACTATCTGCGGCCACTAAGTCCATTGTGGGAGAGCCGGGGGAAGAGGTGTCGCGGGCAACCATCATGAAGCCAGACCCTTCTCCGGACACTAGCTCCGAATCCTCGGAGTCGGCATCGTGTGAGTTCGGCCAAGGAGTCTCCCTCTCGCCGTACTTTATGGGCTCTCTTCTCTCGGGCCAAACCTCGCCTATAAGCGAGGCTCTGGACTTAATGCGATCCCTTGTCATTACAGAGGAGCAATGTCCGAGCTATGCCCAGCCCGAACTAGGGGCTGAGAGCAGCGAACTTTGAAAGTGCATCTAGTGCCACCCCTAGTTGGTTTTGGAGTATTGACGATAAACTTGGCTGAGGGACTAATGTGTTTGTGAGAATTGCAGGATAACACAGGTAGTAGTCCCTCATTGATTCGGTTTTCCTACCAGAGATAACCCCTAAAAATGTGTGAAGACATTGAAGACAATGGTGGTCTGTGAAGATATTCACAATGAAGGTTATGACTCGAGAAGACATTCACGTGAAGACTATGGAGTGCGAAGACATAGTTGTTTCGTAGTTTCCTTTTCTTCTTTGTTGAGTCATAGGAACCACCGCCTTTGTTAAGTGGGGTCCAGTGAACAAAGTCGAGTGGTCAAGTGATGCTCAACTAAATCCTATGTCTTGAGCGAAGACAATGAGAGCAAATCTTATCCAGAGTGGATGAGTCGCTTTACTTGTAGCCCAAGTCAAGCTGCCGCGTGTGTTTGAAATCGACCGTTGGACACATGTCAGCCTCCTTAGTGACCCGGGTAATTTCGGACAAATCAGGTCAGGTTGCCTCCTCGCTATAAATAGCCCACCCCTACACCATAAATTGGTGGTCGCTTAGAGTTAGTGCACGACTTTTGTCGTTTGAGAGCAACCCACCTCCGAAGCATTTGAGAGAGATCCTTGCGAGGACAAAGCCCAAAACACCTGAGCCAAAGAGTGTTAGGCATCATGAAGTCTTTCTGTCGCATGATCTCAAGACTTATTACACTTGAGGACTGTGAATCCTCCAGCCGGTTAGGCGTCGCGTTCTGAGCATCCAAGAGTCATTGTGGATTGCCGGTGAACAAAGTCTGTGAAGGTTTGGAAGTCTAACTTGAAGAATTACTAGAGTGATTGGGCGAGGACTAAGAGTCCTTAGCTCAAGGGGAATAAGGTGAAGACGCAGTCTTCTGAGTTGAATCTCAACCTCTCTAACCAGACGTACAGTTGTCATAGCAACTGGAACCGGTCCAACAAATCCTTGTCCTCACCAAGCAACTGGTTCTATCTCCTCCCTCTCTTTACTTACAGTTTGTCTTCATGAAGTCATTGCCTGCTTGCATGATCTGATTGACTTCAGTGTGTGAAGACTGTTGTTGTTTGGCTTCATACTATCTTCCATCCTGATCCATACTACCTAGCTGCTAATAGTCTTCATGCTTTCGTTTCATTGCTTACTTGACCATGGCTTGTCTTGTGTAGTCTACCTTCATAAAAATCGCCTACTCACCCCCCTCTAGTCAATAACTAGCACTTTCAATTGGTATTAGAGCAAGGTGCTCCCTTGTTCTGTGTGATTCAGTTTAACCACCTGGAGTTTTAGCTATGTCGACTACAGGGATAATCAAAGTCTCCGCTGCGTGCCCTGCCTTCGTTGGCACTGATTACCCCTGCTGGAAGAATAAGATGTGTATGCATCTTGAAGCCATTGATGTCGACCTCTGGTATGTCGTCAGGAACGGCGTTCCCAAGGTCGGTGAAGGTGCCACTCCTGCTGATGTCAAGAACTTCATTCAACCGGATTCGACTGCCAAGAACATTTGTGGTCATCTGACCAAAGGACAGTATGGTTGTGTGAGTGCTCTGGAAACTTTGAAGCTAGTCTGGGACTGGCTTTCCAAGGTCTACAAAGGCGTCTCAACCCAGAGAGACTCAAGGATCAGTGTTCTTCGCAACCTCTTCAACCGCTTCAAGAGAAATGACAATGAGAATGTCCAGCTCACATTTGATTGCCTCACTGATATCACAAATGAGCTTCACGCACTCGGTGCCACTGAGATCACCAAGCATGAAATCATCAAGACACTTCTGAGATTGCTTGACAGCTCATTCGACACCTTGGCCCTGATGATTCAAGAACGCCCTGACTTCAAGACTCTCGATCCGTCTGACATACTCGAGAGGCTCAACACACATGAGTTCCATGTAACACCCTGGATGTAAACTTCCCCTTTTTGGGCAATATATCTATTTGACCTCATCCAATTCTTGTGGGTTCTTGTCATGCTTGGCCTCTTTGGTTTGGTTATGTTGGGTTTTTCTCTTTTCTTGTTTTGCCCCTTTTGCCATATTGCATTTGTGCCTTTTGTTCATCTTGCATTTCCCTTCTTGTCATGTGATTGTGGTGTTCTCTTGCATGTCATGTGGTTGTGGTGTTCTCTTGCATGTCATGTGGTTGCATGTGCCATTCCTATTGGCATTACCATCCCTCCTTCCCTCTACTTCTTTCTTTTCAAATGCCATATATTTCCCTCCTTCAATTAATGTTCATCTTCTCCTAAAAATCTTGCTTGTTACACTAAACCTCCACGCCAAATATCTCCTCATTTGAAGTTGTTATGGTCGGGTTCAAAAATGGCACAAGTTTGAAATATTTTCAAACTTGCATTATTTTTCTACCTTTAAAATGTCCATTTCAATTTATTTAAATTGTGGAGAATTCGAGAGTGTGGGAATATTTTCCTTTCACTAAAAATCTTTTCTATTCTTTGACTTTCTTTTCTCTTCCTTTTATTTTTAAAAGGAAAAGAAAAGAGAGAGCAGCAGCAGCGATGGCAGCCCAGCTAACCTCCCACACTGGCCCCGGCCTCTCGAGCCGGCCCGGCTTCCCTCACCAGCAGCCCGGGAGCAGGCGCGCCCCCCGCCTCCCTCCTCCTCCCTCGCGCAAGACCAAGCAGCTCCTCTTACCCCCGCTAGCTTCCGCCCACGTGGCATCGCCGGTCCCGCCTGGCAGCGACCGCCCGTTGCTTCTCACCCACCTTTCCCTCTCCTCTCGCAGCGCCATGGGGACCCCGAGCTCGGAGAGCACGAGCACGATCCCGTCGCCCTAGCCCCCTTCTTATCCCCCTCCGCGTCAAATCGAGCCCTAGGGTTTCCCCTCTCCCTCTCGCCGCCGCCGCCAGGTAAGCGGATCCCCAAGTTCGCCGCCCCGCTCGTTCCCGAGCGCATCTGGGAGCGTGGCCTCGTCGCCGGCGCGCTCTCCGGCCACCACGACCCGGCGGCCCGTGTCTACCTTCTTCCTCGTCGTCGACTACGTCCACGACGTCGACTACGGGGGCCCGTATCGCCAAGTTCATCGACGCCCTGTACCTGTCTTCCTCTCGGTCAGAGTTCCCGGCGATCTTCAGAGCTTGATCTCGTCGCCGTCAGCCCGTCTCCGTCGCTGATTCCGTGTCCTAGGGTAAGGAGGTATAAACCCCTTCCTCCCTGCTCCTTCTTGTCGCCGTTGGATCTCCGTAGAGTAGGCACCGTGTCGTGTCTTTGTCGCGCCCGGCGTGCTCCGGCGTGCTCGTAGGTTTTGGCTTCAGAGTCGTTTCGGCGCGCGTGTATGCAGCTAGCCCCGCTCGGGTTTGCCCTTTCTGTAGTCCGTGGAGTTCCCCTCGTGCGTGCCCTCGTGTCCAAGGATCAGGTCACCGTAGGCGCAGTTGCCTCGCCGGCATCGCCGCATCCCGTTTTCTGTTTTGGGTCCGGCCTGACCGTTTTGGTCAAGTCGCTTAGCGTCCTGGTTCCTACCAGATCCCCTACCCTAGCCGAGCTGGTCGACTCCCCGCTCTACCACCGCGCCGACACAGGTTGAACCCAGCGCGCCTCCCCTTTTTGTTTTCTCGTTTCGTTTTTCTCGGTCGCCTCCTCTGCAACAATAGAGATAAGGGCCGAGGCCCTTCCTCTATCGATCGCCGCGCTCCAGCCCAAGTGGTAATAGGAGGGTTTCCACCGGGAGACCGGGTTCAATCCCCACAGGGCTGTTTCTTCCCCTTTTAAAACCCATTTAACCTCGACCTCTATGACAAGGGTCCACCTGTCGACCTCAGTAGCCTCCCCATATGCATATTTTATTTCTTTCACCCACATTTCCTTTTCCATCTTTGTCTCATTTCTGTTTTAGGCAAGTCCAAATCTGGACATTTCCAAATCTGAAATTGCCAATTCATCAACTTCCATTTTAGGCAGGTTTTAACTTAATGATTTTGTGATGATTTTTCTACTGCAACCCTAACATATTATATATGTTTTTGGGGTAGAAAAATCCCACCAACTCAGTGGTGGCAATAGTTTTTGCATTTGGGCAAGTTTGTGATCATGTCTTTTGCATCATGGTTAGGTGTTGTCCTTCATGTGCATATTTAGTTGATTTGTGCTATGAGGTAGTTTTGTGCACATGCATGGCTTTGTTTCTTCATGCTGTTATGTAGGTTTCTCACCAATCTCGTTTGGCTTGCCATTTCCAAACCGTGCATCCGTTCCCGGTGATCTTTATATCGATTTCAACCGAAATCATCTCATCTTTCCAGTGGCATGCTTGGTTTGCCAAGTTGATGCCTGGTTCATCATTTTCCTTCCGGAGTGCACTTACGCTTTGCTTATCACATCATGCATTTCATGTCTTGTTGCATCATGTTGATTGTGCATTGCACCGTGATTTATTGTGGTTCCTTGTTTTGTTGTTGCTTTGGGTAGGCGGAGGCGAGTGCGTGAGCGAGGAACCTGTTGAGAACGTTCTCGAGGATCGGGCTTTCGACAACTCGAGAACATTGCGAGCAAGATGACCATACCCTCGAAATCACTTCTATCTTTGCTATGCTAGTTGCTCGCTCTTTTGCTATGCCTATGCTGCGATGCCTACCACTTGCTATATCATGCCACCCATATTGCCATGTCAGCTCTAACCATCCTTTCCTAGCAAACCGTTGATTGGCTATGTTACCGCTTTGCTCAGCCCTCTTATAGCGTTGCTAGTTGCAGGTGAAGCTGAAGTTTGTTCCTTGTTGGAACATGGATATGTTGTTCCTTATTGGAACATGTTTACTTGTTGGGGATATCACAATATATATACATCTGCTATGTTTAATACATCTATATACTTGGTAAAGGGTGGAAGGCTCGGCCTTATGCCTGGTGTTTTGTTCCACTCTTGCCACCCTAGTTCCCGTCATACCGGTGTTATGTTCCTTGTTTTTGCGTTCCTTACGGTTGGGTGATTTATGGGACCCCTTGACGATTCGCTTTGAATAAGACTCGTCCAAAGAAGGCCCAACTTTGGTTTTACCATTTGCCACCTAAGCCTTTTTCCCCGGGTTTCGCGAGCCGAGGGTCATCTTTATTTTAACCCCGGACGGTGCTCCTTGAGTCTTGGCCCGAACAGGCAGACTGCGGGGCCACCTCGGGGCAACTCGAGGGCTGGTTTTACTCGTGGTGACCTATCCGGTGTGCCACGAGAACGAGATATGTGCAGCTCCTATCGGGTTTGTCGGCACAGTCGGGTGGCTTCTTGGTCTTGTTTTATTCTTTGTCGAAATGTCTTGTAGTCCGGGATTCGAGATTGATCGGGTCTTCCGGTAGAAGAATAATCCTTCGTTGACCGTGAGAGCTTATAATGGGCTAAGTTGGGACACCCTGCGGGTAATATCTTTGAAAGCCGTGCCCGCGGTTATGAGGCGATGGGAATTTGTTAATGTCGGTTGTAGATAACACAAAGTTGACCTCAATAAAATACACATCAACGCGTGTGTTACCGTGATGGTCTCTTCTCGTGGTCAGGAAGTGAACACGTGTTGGAGTTATGTCGGCGTAAGTAGTTCAGGATCACTTCTTGATCAATACTAGTTTCACGACCGTGCTTTGCCTCTCTTCTCGCTCTCTTTTGCGAAGTAGCCACCATATATGCTGAGTAAACTTGCAGCTCCACTTTACTACTATGTCCTTCCTATTAGCTTAAATAGTCTTGATCTCGCGGGTGTGAGATTCTGAGTCCCGTGACTCACAGATACTTCAAACTCAGTTGCGAGTTCCGATGAGGCCGGTCAGGTGATTCCACCGAGCTCAAGTGGGAGTTCGACGAGGAACGTGGTCGTTACTATGTGTCGTTTCGGATGATCGATAGTGGTGCCCGGTTGGGGCGATTCGGGGATCTGTGTTAGCGGTTGGGGTATCTTCTTTTATTTTGGTTCCGTAGTCGGACCTTGAGTGTACTCGAATGATGTATGTTTAATTATGTCTTGTGTGGCGTGGCGATTGTAAGCCAACTATGTATCTTTCCCTTAATTATTACATGGGTTGTGTGAAGATTACCTCACTTGCGACATTGCTTTCAATGCGGTTATGCCTCTAAGTCGTGCCTCGACACGTGGGAGATATAGCCGCATCGAGGCGTTACAAGTTGGTAATCGAGCCTTCCCGACTTAGGAGCCCCTACTTGATTGTTTCTTGGCGTTGTTGAGTCTAGAATGGAAAATGTTTTGAGTCTTAGGATTATATATATCGAGAGTAGGATTCTTTTGCTTCCAGGTCCTTGACCTTACGGTGAGGTATCTGACGTAGAGTTTTGACTCTTCTCTCCTCAAATTTCACTAAAAATTTTTAGGATCACGTGGGTATCTTGGAATCGTTCCGATGGTTTTGTGGCGAGAACATTGTTCTTGGTGCCTCGACATTTAGGGGTTGTGGCGGTGTCCGGGAGTTGAGCTCCGGGTGTTGTCGTCACAATTTTATCGTTGCGATTCGGAATACCGAGTTTTGCCGACATCGAAATCTCTTTTGTGCGAGTTGTTGGTGAGATAACCACGATAGCCCGATCTTGTGGCGAGTCTTGGGAGTATTGCCATGACTTGTATAACGGATGTTTTTGAAGGTCGAGGTACCACGATTTCGAGGATTTCTTGGTTATGTGTTGACGGATGGATACAATTGGATCTAGGTATTGTTAGTTTGGGTGATATATTTTGTGTCCCTGTATCCCTAACACCAGATTGCATAACCGAAAGTTTGGGAGTTTATAGGTGGGAATTCTAGTAGCTTACGGGATATTCTTTCCGACGGATGTATGATTTGAGATTGGGGTTCAACGTCTAGTGGTCCGCCCATTCACGGTCGATTCTGATGGTCGCGAGGCGTCTTAAAGAATCCTTGGCTATGCTGATTCGGGGCGTCTTGTTAGTCATTCGTGACGTCCGCTATCGTCGTGTCCGTGTGGGCCCCACCACGAACACTTTGGCGAAATCTCTATCATGTGTTTGTTCGGCTCATTCTAGCAGCCAACCTTTTGTTTTCAGTTGTGATATTGGATTGTTTCTCGAGACGATGTTGTTTCCATATTCTTTATCTAAGTGGCTTCTCACCTTAATGGATGTGTGATGTTTAACTTTGGAATTCATTCGTTCATTCTTGTTGAATGTTTATTGTGAAGACTATATGTTGCAATTTCTATCCGTTGATTCTACTTATCAATTTGTCTATCAAAGGACTAACGGATGTCACCCTCTTGAGATGGCTCATGCCAGCGTCTGAATCCGGATCGCAATGATGGGGATCGATCGAATCCTCCACCTCCACCTCCACCTCCGCCTCCGAAGCGTGGCAAGCTATCATGGCAGCCACCAATGCCAATGCTCGAGATGATTTTGCAGCTCTTGCAAGAAGCGTACTCGAGGGCAAGGCAATCAAGGCAATCAAGGCAATCAAGGTCAAGGCAACAATCAGCCACACTTTGCTACTCTCGATCGGTTTCTCGCTAATCGGCGAAGTCTTTCGGTTTACGTGTTGAGGCAACAGACGCGACGATTGGTTAGTGGACATCTGCAAGCACTTTGGTGTAGCAATGTCGGACACGAGGACTTTGTCAAGTTTGCATCGTTTCAACTCAAGGATCAAGCTGCTGAGTGGTTCGACAATACAAAGATTCGAGAGGAGGTCGTGTCATTACAGGATGAGTTCGCCGTGATTTCGAGCTCATCACATTCGAAGAGTGTTGTTGAGAGCAAGCGTGAGGAGTTCCGCAATCTCAAGCAAGGCACCATGTATGTCTATCAATACAATATCCAGTTCGAAGCTTCGCTTTCGTTTTGCTAAGCAAGATGTACACGATGAAAGGAGTATGATCTATCGATTCGGAGGTGGTGCGAGAGAAGATCGCAATTACCTCTTGTCTTTGTTTGAGCGGATAAGTATGATGATTTCTACAACATGGCACTCAAGCAAGAAGCGGCACAGCTCAAATCGAGGCTTCTAAGAAGAGAATCGAGGATGCAGATTCAGTCCTCCTCGTCCTCTCAAGTGGCAGCCAAGCGGCGAAGTTTTATCTGCCCCTCCTCCGTTCCGTCGGCCTTACCAAGTGAGAAGAACTCAGGTGGCCGTGGATCTTCCCACCCACCCAACCCAAGCTATCGAACAAGTCTAATTCTCAAGCTCCAAGGTCAAGTGCTCCTTACCACCGTCCGCTCTCGAGGTCACTTGCAACAAGTGTCGTGAAGGGTCACTATCTGAACAAGTGCTTCAACCAGGCGTCTTCGCCTCCTCCTCTGTGAAATCTTCCAAAGCAATGCGGTGGTCAAGCATAATCCAAAGTATGCCAAGGTCAATATGATGAATGCAGCTCGAGCGGAGGATTCTTGAGATGTGCTAATGGGTAATCTTCTTGTTAATGATATTCTGCAAAAGTTCTTTTTGACACTTGGTGCATCGCATTGTTTCATGTCGAGACCGTTTTTGCCAAGCATGATTTCACTTGAATTTCTGGCTAAACCTCTAGCAATTGTTTCCCGGGCAAGCATATGAGTTCTAGTCTGGTGGTTCCCAATGTCGGTATCAAGATGGGCGATTATAGATTTCTTTCTAAACCAGTGGTTCTTGGTGACTCGGACATTGATCTTATTCTCGGAATGGGCTGGCTTTATCAGCACAAAGCTCAGCTTGATTGTGCTGCCAGGGAAATTCAATTGACTCACTCTTCTAATGATGTGATCATCTATGCCTCTCATGATGAAACTATTGGTTGTTTTCTCTCAATGAGAAGGGCGAATTGAATGCCATCTCTCGATTCGATCGTTTGTGAGTACCAAGATGTCTTTCGGAAGAGCTTCCGGGTATGCCTCCTCATCGGCCGATTGAGTTAGTCATCGATCTTGAGCACGGCATCAACCCGTTTGCAAGCGTCCATACAAGCTTGGACCTGATGAGCTGAGGAATTGAAGAAGCAGCTCGATGAACAAGAGCGTCTGGGTTTGATCGGACCGAGTTCATCTCCTTGGGGTTGTGGTGTTCTTTTGTCCGGAAGAAGGATGGCTCGGACCGACTTTGTGTCGATTACCGTCCATTGAATAAGAAGACAATCAAGAACAAGTATCCACTTCCCAACATCAATGAACTTTTCGAGCAACTCAAAGGTGCTACGGTGTTCTCTAAGCTTGACCTTCGTATGGGGTATCATCATTCGCATTCGTGAACAAGATATTCCCAAGACAACATTGAGAACAAGCTTTGGTTCTTATGAATATCCTGTCATGTCTTTCGGCCTCGTCAATGCTCCTCCGACTTTCTCTCGGATGATGAACTTCATATTCAATCCCTACACCAATGAATTCGTCTTGGTCTATCTTGATGATATCTGGGTCTTCTCCAAGAATAAGAAGGATCATGCCAAACATTTGCGATTGGTGCTAGACAAGCTCAGAGAGTACCAATTCTATGCTAAGTTCTCTAAATGTGAATTTTGGCTTGATGAAGTGCTTTATCTTGGTCATATCATCTCTGCCAAGGGCATCGCTGTTGATCCCGAGAAGGTGTCCGCAATTGTGAATTGGGAACCTCCTCGGAATGTCAAGCAGCTCCATGACTTTCTTGGTCTTGCAAGCTATTGCGAAGATTCGTTGAGAACTTCTCCAAGATTGCAAAGCCTCTTTCCAACCTCCTCGAAGCGGTGAAGTATATACGGTCTCCCGAGTGTGGCGTTGCTTTCAATACCCTCAAAGAGAAACTCGTCACAGCTCTGTTACGACTCCTCTGATGAATCCAAGCCATATGAAGTGTTACTGTGATGCTTCTCTTCAAGGTCTCGGTCTGTGTTAATGCAAGAGAAGAGAGTTGTGGCTTATACCTCTCGCCATTGAAGCCCAGCGAGAAGAACTACCCCACTCACGATCTTGAGTTGGCGGCGATTGTTCATGCATTGATTACGTGGAGACATCTCTTGTTGGGAAGGAAAGTGGACATTTTCACCGATCACAAGAGTCTCAAGTACATCTTCACTCAGCCTAACCTCAACCTCGAGCGGACTCGATGGGTGAAATGATTCAAGAGTACAACCCAAGTATTGAGTATACTCAAGGCAAAGCCAATGTCATTCTGAGACGCTTTGAGCAGGAAAGCTTCTTTACAGCAGTCTAATCCTCAAGCCCTTTCAGCGGATCTCTGTGAATCTTTCCATAAGCTGAATCTTCAAGTTGTTCCTCAAGGCTTTCTTGCCAACCTCATAGTCTCTCCTACTTTGGAAGATCAGATTCGTGAGGCTCAACTTCGGATACCATGGTGAAGAAAGTGAAGCGTGGTATCGACAAGGGCATTTCAAGTACAAGTGCTTCCATGTTGATGACAAAGACACTCTGTTCTTTGAGGACGGATTGTGGTTCCTAAGGGTGATCTGCGAAAAGTCATTATGAGCGAGGCTCACAATTCGCTTCTATCCATTCACCACGGAAGTACGAAGATGTACCATGACCTCAAGCAGTCATATTGGTGGACTCGAATGAAGCGAGAAATTGCTCAATTCGTGAATGAATGTGATGTCTGCGAGAAGAGTGAAAGCAGAACACCAAAGACCAGCTGGTCTCCTTCAACCTCTTGCTATTCTGAATGGAAGTTTGATCATATTGAAATGGACTTCGTCCGGCTTTCCAAAGTCCAAGCGTGGAAATGATGCTATCTTCGTTGTCATTGACAAGCTTACTAAAGTGGCTCATTTTCTTCCTATCAAAGAATCCATCACTGCAGCTCGGTTGGCGAGCTATACACCTCGAGATTGTATCTTTGCGGCATTCCTCAAGTGATCTCTTGGACCGTGGCAGCATCTTTACCTCCAAGTTAAGGATTCTTTTCGAAAGGCCATGGGCACCAACATTCGTTTCAGCACAGCTTTCCATCCTCAAACAAGTGGCCAAGTCGGCGAGTTAATCAAATTCTTGAAGATATGCTCGGGGCTTGTGTCATTTCCTTCGTATGAAGTGGGAATATTGTCTTCCATATGCGAGTTCTCTTACAACAACAGCTTCCAAGCGAGTTGGGCAAGGCCCCATTCGAAATTCTCTATGGCGAAAGTGCGTACTCCTCTCAATTAGTGCGAGACAGTGAGCGCCAACTTCTTGGCAATGACTTGATCACGATGGAAGAAATGTGCAAGGTCATTCGTGAGAATCTCAAAGCCGCGCAATCGCGCCGGAAAGAGCTATTATGATGATAAGCACCGTGATGTGACTTTTGAAATCGGAGACCATGTCTACCTCGCGTCTCTCAATGAAAGGTACTCGTCGCCCGGTATCAAAGGAAGCTTGCCCCTAGATCGTGGGTCCTTTCAAGATCATTGGGAAAAGAGGCGATCTCGCCTATTAACGAGCTTCCATCCAACTTTGCAAATGTGCACGATGTGTTTCACGTGTCACAGCTTAAGTGCTTCAAGACTCTGAGCGCACTATCAACTTGAAGAGATTGACCTTCA
Organism: Aegilops longissima; assembly: GCA_021605205.1. Taxonomy (NCBI): domain Eukaryota; kingdom Viridiplantae; phylum Streptophyta; class Magnoliopsida; order Poales; family Poaceae; genus Aegilops; species Aegilops longissima. The sequence goes on along the minus strand of CM038682.1, from coordinate 245,148,170 downwards.
AGAAGATCTCTCTTATCATGAGCACCCGTTGCTATTCTTGAAGAAACCGAGCGCAAGACTCGCAACAAGTCAATCAAATTCCTGAAAGTGAAGTGGTCACACCATTCCGACCGAGAAGCTACACGGGCGCGAGGATCACCTCCGTTCGAGTATCAGGAGTTCTTTCAGTCCTAGATCTCGGGACGAGATCCTCTTGTAGTGGTGGAGTGTTGTAACACCCTGGATGTAAACTTCCCCTTTTTGGGCAATATATCTATTTGACCTCATCCAATTCTTGTGGGTTCTTGTCATGCTTGGCCTCTTTGGTTTGGTTATGTTGGGTTTTTCTCTTTTCTTGTTTTGCCCCTTTTGCCATATTGCATTTGTGCCTTTTGTTCATCTTGCATTTCCCTTCTTGTCATGTGATTGTGGTGTTCTCTTGCATGTCATGTGGTTGTGGTGTTCTCTTGCATGTCATGTGGTTGCATGTGCCATTCCTATTGGCATTACCATCCCCTCCTTCCCTCTACTTCTTTCTTTTTCAAATGCCATATATTTCCCTCCTTCAATTAATGTTCATCTTCTCCTAAAAATCTTGCTTGTTACACTAAACCTCCACCGCCAATATCTCCTCATTTGAAGTTGTTATGGTCAGGTTCAAAAATGGCACAAGTTTGAAATATTTTCAAACTTGCATTATTTTTCTACCTTTAAAAATGTCCATTTCAATTTAATTAAATTGTGGAGAATTCCAGGAGTGTGGGAATATTTTCCTTTCACTAAAATCTTTTCTATTCTTTACACTTTCTTTTCTCTTCCTTTTATTTTTAAAAGGAAAAGAAAAGAGAGAGCAGCAGCGATGATGGCAGCCCAGCTAACCTCCCCACAGGCCCCGGCCTCTCGAGCCGGCCCGGCTTCCTCAACCCGCAGCCCGAGGAGCGGCGCCCAGCCGCTCGCTCCTCCTCCTGCCTCGCGCACCAGCTCCTCTTACCCCGCTAGCTTCCGCCCGTGGCATCGCCCGGTCCCGCCTGGCAGCGACCGCCTGTTGCTTCTCACCCACCTTTCCCTCTCCTCTCGCGGCGCCATGGGGACCCCGAGCTCGGAGAGCACGAGCACGATCCCGTCGCCTAGCCCCTTCTTATCCCCTCGCGTCAAATCGAGCCCTAGGGTTTCCCTCTCCCTCTCGCCGCCGCCCGAGTGGCGGATCCCCAAGTTCGCCGCCCGCTTTCGTTCCGGCGCATCAGGGCGTGGCCTCGTCGCCGGCGCGCTCTCCGGCCACCACGACCCGGCGGCCGTGTCTACCTTCTTCCTCGTCGTCGACTCGTCCCACGGCGTCGACTCTGAGGGCCCGTATCGCCAAGTTCATCGGCGCCTGCACCTGTCTTCCTCTCGGTCGAGTTCCGGCGATCTTGAGCTTGATCTCGTCGCCGTCGGCCGTCTCCGTCGCCGATTCCGTGTCCTAGGGTAAGGAGGTATAAACCCTTCCTCCTGCTCCTTCTTGTCGCCGTTGGATCTCCGTAGAGTAGGCACCGTGTCGTGTCTTTGTCGCGCCCGGCGTGCTCCGGCGTGCTCGTAGGTTTTGGCTTCAGAGTCGTTTGGTAGCGTGTGTATGCAGCTAGCCCGCTCGGTTTGCCCTTTCTGTAGTCCGTGGAGTTCCCCTCGTGCGTGCCCTCGTGTCCAAGGATCAGTCACCGTGAGCGCGGTTGCCTCGCCCGGCATCGCCGCGTCCGTTTTCTGTTTTGGGTCCGCCTGACCGTTTTGGTCAAGTATGCTGGCGTCTGGTTCCTACGGATCCCTACCCTAGCCGAGCTGGTCGACTCCCGCTCTACCACAGCGCGACACTGGTTCGAACCCGGCGCGCCCTCCCCCTTTGTTTTCTGGTTTCGTTTTTCTCGGTGCGCCTCCTCTGCAGCAACAAGCAGATAAGGGCCGAGGCCCTTCCTCTATCGATCGCCGCGCTCCAGCCCGGTGGTAGCGAGGAGGTTTCCACCGGGAGACCGGGTTGAATCCCCACAGGGCTGTTTTCTTCCCCTTTTAAAACCCATTTAACCTCGACCTCTATGACAGTGGGTCCACCCTGTCAGCCTCAGCGCCTCCCCATATGCATATTTTATTTCTTTCACCCCACATTTCCTTTTCCATCTTTGTCTCATTTCTGTTTTAGGCAAGTCCAAATCTGGACATTTCCAAATCTGGAAATTGCCAATTCTGTCAACTTCCATTTTAGGCAGGTTTTAACTTAATGATTTTGTGATGATTTTTCTACTGCAACCCTAACATATTATATATGTTTTTGGGGTAGAAAAATCCCACCAACTCAGTGGTGGCAATAGTTTTTGCATTTGGGCAAGTTTGTGATCATGTCTTTTGCATCATGGTTAGGTGTTGTCCTTCATGTGCATATTTAGTTGATTTGTGCTATGAGGTAGTTTTGTGCACATGCATGGCTTTGTTTCTTCATCTTTGTTATGTAGGTTTCTCACCAATCTCGTTTGGCTTGCCATTTCCAAACCGTGCATCCGTTCGGTGATCTTTATATCGATTTCAACCGAAATCATCTCATCTTTCCAGTGGCATGCTTGGTTTGCCAAGTTGATGCCTGGTTCATCATTTTCCTTCCGGAGTGCACTTACGCTTTGCTTATCACATCATGCATTTCATGTCTTGTTGCATCATGTTGATTGTGCATTGCACCGTGATTTATTGTGGTTCCTTGTTTTGTTGTTGCTTTGGGTAGAGCCGGGAGACGAGTACGTGAACGAGGAACCTGTTGAGAACGTTCTCGAGGATCAGGCTTTCGACAACTCTGAGAACATTGCAGGCAAGATGACCATACCCTCGAAATCACTTCTATCTTTGCTATGCTAGTTGCTCGCTCTTTTGCTATGCCTATGCTGCGATGCCTACCACTTGCTATATCATGCCACCCATATTGCCATGTCAGCTCTAACCATCCTTTCCTAGCAAACCGTTGATTGGCTATGTTACCGCTTTGCTCAGCCCTCTTATAGCGTTGCTAGTTGCAGGTGAAGCTGAAGTTTGTTCCTTGTTGGAACATGGATATGTTGTTCCTTATTGGAACATGTTTACTTGTTGGGGATATCACAATATATATACATCTGCTATGTTTAATACATCTATATACTTGGTAAAGGGTGGAAGGCTCGGCCTTATGCAGTGTTTTGTTCCTCTTGCCACCTAGTTCCCGTCATACCGGTGTTATGTTCCTTGTTTTGCGTTCCTTACGGTTGGGTGATTTATGGGACCCCTTGACAGTTCGCTTTGAATAAGACTCGTCGGCAAAGGCCCAACTTTGGTTTTACCATTTGCCACCTAAGCCTTTTCCCCGGGTTTTCGCGAGCCGAGGGTCATCTTTATTTTAACCCCGGACCAGTGCTCCTTGAGTCTTGGCCCGAACCGGCAGATCTGCGGGGCCACCTCGGGGCAACTCGAGGGCTGGTTTTACTCGTGGGCTGACCTATCCGGTGTGCCACGAGAACGAGATATGTGCAGCTCCTATCGGGATTTGTCGGCACAGTCGGGTGGCTTTGCTGGTCTTGTTTTATTCTTTGTCGAAATGTCTTGTAGTCCGGGATTCGAGATTGATCGGGTCTTCCGGTAGAAGGAATAATCCTTCGTTGACCGTGAGAGCTTATAATGGGCTAAGTTGGGACACCCTGCGGGTAATATCTTTCAAAGCCGTGCCCATGGTTATGAGGCAGATGGGAATTTGTTAATGTCGGTTGTAGATAACACAAAGTTGACCTCAATAAAATACACATCAACAAGTGTGTTACCGTGATGGTCTCTTCTCGTGGTCAGGGAAGTGAACACGATGTTGGAGTTATGTCGGCGTAAGTAGTTCAGGATCACTTCTTGATCAATACTAGTTTCACGACCGTGCTTTGCCTCTCTTCTCGCTCTCTTTTGCGAAGTAGCCACCATATATGCTAGTAAACTTGCTGCAGCTCCACTTTACTACTATGTCCTTCCTATTAGCTTAAATAGTCTTGATCTCGTGGTGTGAGATTGCTGAGTCCCGTGACTCACGGATACTTCAAACTCAGTTGCAGGTTCCGATGAGGCGGTCAGGTGATTCCACCGAGCTCAAGTGGGAGTTCGACGAGGCGTGGTCGTTACTATGTCGTCGCTTCGGATGATCGAGTGGTGCCCGGTTGGGACGATTCGGGATCTGTGTTAGCAGTTGGGGTATCTTCTTTTATTTTGGTTCCGTGGTCGGACCTTGAGTGTACTCTGAATGATGTATGTTTAATTATGTCTTGTGTGGCGTGGCGATTGTAAGCCAACTATGTATCTTTCCCTTAATTATTACATGGGTTGTGTGAAGATTACCTCACTTGCGACATTGCTTTCAATGCGGTTATGCCTCTAAGTCGTGCCTCGACACGTGGGAGATATAGCCGCATCGGGGGCGTTACATTCCAACAATCTGAGAAAAGAGATATCTATGGTCCCAACTATGGCCGAACTCGCGCTTTGAAGGCAAAGGTTGTATCCTCTTCTAAAGAAGAATCTGACAGCTGTTCTGAGGATCCTGAAGACATTGGAAAGGAGCTTGCTATGCTTGTGAATAAGTTTCAGAAGTTCACCAAGAAGAAAGGCTTCAGAAAGTCTTCAAGATCCAGCTCAAGAAATGATGAAGCTTCCACTCGTGATCACAAGAAGAGAACATGCCACAAGTGCAAGAAACCTGGTCACTACATCTCTGAGTGTCCACAGTGGGACAATGAGACCAAGAAGAAGAAGAAGAAGAGCAAGGAATATGGTTCTGATGACAAGAAGAAGAAGAAATCCTCAAAGTCTTCTTCCAAGTCTTCATCATACAAGAAGAGCTCATCTGGCAAGGCTCGTGTTTTTGTTGGCAAGAAGATGGATTCAGAGGAGGAGTCTGCTTCTAAGGAGGCAGAGGTGGAGTCTGAGGAGGAGTCCGACTCTGGTGTTGCAAGTCTGGCTCTAGCTACAGCCTACGTTGCCAAGTCCATCTTCAACACTGAAGACAATGGCTCCGTCACCAACGGTGATGCTAATGACAAGGACGACTCTGCTCCCACCTACTATTTCATGGAACGCGGTGCCAAGGTAAACTCACGCTATGCCTACTTTCAAACATCATGTGAAGATGACTCTGATTGTGAATCCAAACCTAGCTGCAAAACACTTGCTAAAATTGCAACTGAACAACAGAAAGCTATGGAACATATTCAAAAATTGCTAGACAAAAGCGATGACCTGTTGGACGCGGAAATGACCCGATTTCAGTCCTTAATTGTAGACATCAAAAGTCTTCATGTTAAATACGGGGAACTTGAAAGTCGTCATGAAACACTCTCAACAACTCATGAAAAGCTTTCGTACGATTATCTTCAAAGGAAGCAAGAACTTGAGAAATTAAGAGCGGCTCATGAAGATCTTCAAAAGGAGAACGAGTCACTTTGCACTCAACAGATCAGTCCCGCTCAGGAAGGATTTGAACCACCATGTCTAAAATGCCTTGAGCGTGATAATGCTACCTTTGTTGCTGAATGTTCTACTGCTGCTACTGTTGCAATATCTTCAACTGCTGATGTGGTAACTAACCCCTCTATTGAGGATGCCACTACTATTGCTAATGAGAATGCCAGGTTGATGACATTGCTTGAGACAGGAATGTACAAAAGTCTCAAAGGGCATCAGACACTATGCGATGTCCTTAAAAAGCAGATTCTGAACCGGAACCCTAGGAAAGAGGGTGTTGGGTTCAAGAGGAAAATGAATGTTGATGGTTCTTACTGGAAGCCTGAGCAGTACCCCAAAACCACATGGGTTGCTGCAAAGGGACCTTCAATGGATCCATCCACCTTATCTGGCTTCACTTGTGCTAACCCGATTATCATTGATGAATCCTTTGATGCAAACTATAAATTGTTTAAGAATCAGAATGGTGAAGTGTTTGCCAGGTATATTGGTACTAACTGCAAGAATGGACCACCTTTGAAGAGGATCTGGGTGCCCAAGAGTTGTCTTGAGAATCTTCAGGTGAACGTCATCATGACACCACCAGGGAAGAAGACAAACCCCAGACCAAAGGCTTCATATGGTCCAAAGGCTTCATATAGATAGAGGACTCACCAGAGTTCCTAATGCCAATGTTTTACAGGGAAATCATACTCAGACTTATGAATATGAGCGTGTTTCGTCAAACCGCTATGTTCATAAGACCAAGAACTATTCTGCCTATTCATATGAGTACTATTCACCTCCTGCAAGGCTATTTGCTAGGGCTCCAAAGCCGAAGTTCTCTGATGCTACACTTAGACTCATTGCTTCTAAGCCACCCCTGAAGATGTGGGTGGTTAAGAAAAATTAACTCTCTTTTGCAGGGAAAGGTCTCCAGCCAGAAATCAAAGGCGTTTGATGCTATTGCTGGGGACCTAAAACAGCTTGTGGGGCGCAAGATAAAATTCCCAAATGGTCTTACTATGTATTTTGTTCCGGATTCCTTGACAATCATCCTATCTGCCCTAACCAGGATCTGAACTTTCATAATCCCCTTGTTCGTCAAATGTTTATGCTTCACAATACCCTTGGTGAAGCCTATCCCCTAAGCACATCAGAGGGTATGACACCAAATGCTTCAGAATGGATTATGGATAGTGGATGCACTAACCACATGACTGGTGATCGAAGTCTTCTGATGGATTCAACCCTACGTCCATCTGACACATTTGTTGACACTGGTAAAAGCAAGGTATTGGGTCTAGGTAGAGTTGCAATCTCAAAGGATCAACACATGGATAAAGTGATGCTTGTTGAATCCCTTGGTTTCAACTTAATGTCTGTCTCAATGCTTTGTGACTTAAACATGATTGTGATATTTGGAAAATACTGTTGCCTTGTGCTAATGGAATCTGACAAATCTCTAGTGTTTGAAGGATATCGAAAGGACGATTTGTACATGGTAGATTTCTCAGCAGGACCACAATTGGCCGTATGTCTTCTAGCAAAGGCGTCAGAATGTTGGCTCTGGCATCGGAGGCTAGGACATGCTGGCATGAGGAACTTGTACACACTCGCGAAGAAGAAACACGTCGTAGGCATCAAGGGAATCAAGTTCAAGAAGGATAATCTATGTGGTGCCTGCGAAGCTGGAAAGATGACAAGGGACAAGCATCCCTCGAAGACAATCATGACTACATCTCAACCCTTCGAGCTGCTTCACATGGACTTATTTGGCCCTACTCACTACTCAACTCTCACTACCACTGCTTGCCTCTATGGCTTCGTCATTGTTGATAATTATTCAAGATACACATGGGTGCATATAATCCTTTACAAGAATGAAGTGCAGGATGTCTTTAGACGCTTCGCCAATCGTGCCATGACAAACTATGGCATCAAGATCAAGCACATCAGAAGTGAAAACGGCACAGAGTTCAAGAACACTGGCCTCGACACTTATCTTGATACATTGGGCATCACTCATGAGTTCTCTTCTCCATACACACCTCAGCATAATGGCATCATGGAGCGCAAGAACAGAACACTCATTGAGATGGCTTGGACGATGCTTGATGAGTACAAGACTCCAAGGAAGTTCTGGCCTAAAGCCATTGATACTGCATGCCATGTCATCAACCGTGTTTATCTTCACAAGCTTCTAAAGAAAACATCCTATGAGCTTCTAACTGGTAAGAAGCCAAACATCAGTTACTTCAGAGTATTTGGTGCTAGGTGTTGGATCAAGGATCCACATCACACTTCAAAATTTGCACCGAAAGCACATGAAGGTTTTATGCTTGGTTACAGAAAGGATTCACACTCCTAAATAGTCTTAAACCTCTTTCACTATAAAGTGGTTGAAACTGTGGATGTGTGGTTCGATGAGACTAACGGCTCGCAAAGAGAGCACATGCCAAATGTGCTAGATGAAGTCCCACCTAGTGAATCCATCAAGCTTATGGGAACTGAAGAAATCATACCTTCAGAGGCACAGGCTGAAGAGGAACTTATCATTTCTGCGCCTAATCAACCTGAAGACACTGCTCAGCCTGAAGCCAATGCTGAAGAAGAAGACAATGGTCAGCAAGGGCAAAATCTTCGTCCAATTCATCCTCGTGTTGCAAATGAAGTACATATTGAGAAGATAATTGATAGCATCAATGCACCTGGTCCACTCACTCGTTCAAGAGCAACTCAGCTAGCAAATTTCTGTGGCACTTTGCATTTGTCTCTATATCTGAACCCAAGAAAGTTGCTGAAGCCTTCATGGAACCTGAATGGATTCAAGCTATGAAAGAAGAGCTTCAACAGTTTGAGCTGAACAATGTGTGGGAATTAGTCAAGCGTCCTGATCCTCGCAAACACAATATCATTGGCACCAAATGGATCTATCGCAACAAACAAGATGAGCATGGTCAAGTTGTCAGAAACAAGGCTCATCTTGTTGCTCAAGGATACACTCAAGTTGAAGGCATTTACTTCTATGAAACATTTGCTCCGGTGGCTAGGCTTGAAGCCATTCGCATACTGCTAGCCTATGCCAACCATCACAACATTCTTCTGTATAAAATGGATGTGAAGAGTGACTTTCTCAATGGCAAGATTGAAGAAATGTATGTTGCACAACCACCTGGCTTTGAAGATCCAAAACATCCTGATATGGTATACAAGCTCAACAAGGCACTGTATGGCCTCAAACAAGCCCCTCGTGCTTGGTATGACACTCCCAAAGACTTCCTGAAGAGAAAAGGTTTCAAACCTGGTTCCCTGGATCCCACTCTCTTCACGAAGACATACGATGGTGAACTATTTGTGTGCCAGATCTATGTGGATGACATTATCTTCGGCTGCACTGACAAAAGATACAGTGATGAGTTTGGGCATATGATGCAAGAGCAATATCAGATGTCCATGATGGGTGAGCTTAAGTTCTTCCTTGCTCTTCAAATCCGTCTGCAGAGCAACTGCATCTTCATATCTCAAGAGAAATACCTCAAGGATTGCCTGAAGAAGTTTGGAATGCAAGACTGCAAAGGGTACACGACGCCAATGCCAACCAAAGGTCAATTGGGTCCCGGCGACAATGGTAAAGAGTTCGATCAAAAGGTATACCGCTCCATGATTGGTTCTTTACTCTATTTATGTGCATCTAGGCCAGATATCATGCTTAGCGTTTGCATGTGTGCGCGATTCTAAGCGGCACCAAAGGAATCACATCACTTAGCTATGAAGCGAATTCTTCGATATTTGGCTTACACCCCAACACTAGGATTATGGTATCCAAAGGGCTCAGAGTTTGATCTAGTTGGATTCTCAGATGCTGATTATGCTGGTGACAAGGTTGATCGCAAGTCGACATCAGGCACATGTCACTTTCTTGGACAATCTCTTGTCTGTTGGTCTTCAAAGAAGCGAGCTGTGTCTCTCTCCTTCTTTGAATCTGAATACATTCTTCTTGGATCTTCTTTGCGCTCAACTTCTATGGATAAAGCAAACTCTCAAGGACTATGTCATCCATCTGAAGTAGGTGCCACTCTACTGCGACAATAAAAGCGCCATCAAGATTGCCAACAACCAAGTTCAGCATTCGAAGACAAAGCACATTCAGATCCGTCATCACTTTCTCAGAGATCATGTCATGAAGGAAGATATTGATATCATTCACGTCAACATTGAAGAGCAATTGGTTGATATCTTCACAAAGTCCTTAGATGAGAAAAGGTTTTGCAAGTTGCGGTGTGAGCTAAATATCTTAGAATCCTCTAATGTCATTTGATTGGACACACATCCTAACGCTTTTGCATGTTGATGACTTAGATGTGCAACACACGAAGTAAAGTATATCTTCAATAAATGAAGACATACACTCTAAGTGTGAATACATTAACGCAGAATTTGACTTCGGAGCGCCACGATAATTGTGCGCCATGTCTGGGTCTAATACTTCCTATACGGTGGGTAACGCCACCACCAAACTCTTGTTTGAAGTGTTTTATTTGGCGTCACATTTGCATAATCTTCGCATTTGGTTTTGTCTTCAACATTGATTTGTCTTCACATTTATCTTCACAATGTTGATTTGGTATCACAGCGATATATACATATATTTGTGTTCTGTCCTCTACAACATTCACTTATAGCTATGACTTCATGTTTGAATCTTTTGATCTAAGTGAATGTGATCGGACCCTAACCCCCTCCATGCTTGTACCTCAGATTCTATCTATCCAAATCATATTCATTATATTGAAACTGTCGATTGTCTTCTCTGAGTCCTTGTCAGTAGAAAACACAAAGACAAAAATTGAATCTATTTTAATGCTATATCCTCATTGCCTAAAAACCGGAGAAGCCGGAATGACCGCCTGACAATCCAGGCGTGCGTGGGAACATAGAACAACTTTCAATGTGTTGCATGCATGCCACGTGTCCTTCAGATGTGAACCCCCAGGGGCACCTGCGTAATTATGTTGTGATGTCCCCTTCCTTATAAATACACAACTCACCATGGTCACAATCTCTTCTTCCACCTCGCCACCTCGCACAAACCCTAGCACCTCCGCTAGCTCGCGTCGACGCCGGAGACGAAGCGCTTAGCTGCCGTGACTTCTTCGACGCCGTCCTCACGCCGACCGCGGACCTCGTCCTCTCCGCCGCCGCCGTAGGTGTCTTCCGCCGCTAAGTTAGGGCGCGGGAGATTGAACTGCTCGGCCTCCCTCTTTGCCTCGTCTAGCAGTTCATCAAGGGTAATTAAAACTTACTTTTTACTGCCTTTTTGACCCGTCAGATCCATCCACTTCAACCAAAATTGGTTTCTAAACTTACAAATCTGGATCTATCTTGTTCTGCGTCTCATATCATGCTACGTATATTCACTTATGCTTCACAACCAGTTAGATTCCTCACTTGTACTTATTCATGGATTCGTACAAATATAGAACTAATTCTCATCAAATAAGTGAATGTCTTCGCACTATGAGGTCAATGTCTTCAAACTAATTTATCTTCAAAATCTTCTGAGAATGCATGTGACCTCTTCCCCTTCCCTCGCACCTCTAATGCTGTCACAGGTACATGTCCATGGGAGAATCCCTTGGTTCTCATAGTCTGCATTCATTTGCAGAGGTCTTACAGCGACACATCAACTCTCCTGAAGCCAGTTCCTGTCTGACGAGCAGACGGAAGCCATTCACAGTCTTGAAGCCTTTCAACTTGAATATAATGGCCATTGAGAAATCAGCTAGAAAGGGCGACATGCAGTGCCATGGGGATACAACCAAGGACTTGCCACCAGATCTCTTTGAAATGTACAAGACAGATCCTAAAGAGAATTACAATCAGTGCAAGACTCGAATCCAATGGATTCGAAGATATTGGGCAGAGGAATGGTTCAAGTATAGATTTGTCACTGCTGAATATGCTGAAAAGAACGCCATCAAGCGACCATGGGGAGATATTCTATACAGAAATCTTCAGCCCAAGTCCAAGTCCGAAGCCATTGCTCAAGGCTTCTACCCTTGCATGGTCCGTGGACCGCAGCCAGACAATGCCGACCCATCTTCTCTATTATGGTGTCGTGAAGACAATCTCTTCAAGCGCAATTTTGAGTTTGCAAAGGAGTCTGCGACTAAGAACAAGAAAGCATTTGGACTCGACTTCAACCCTGGTCCATCTGCTCCAAGGGCTGATGGCACCCGTGATGCCAATCCAAACGTCGTCGGCCCCTTCTATAACCTCGAAGGCCTCATCACTCACATAGCAGTACAGGGGGCCGCCGTGGATCACTCAACTGATGACGCAGATTCTGATGAAGCGCCAGCTCCACCTATGCCGTAGAAGCAGAAGAAATCAAAGGCTTCAAAGCCCTCTGCCGCACCAAAAGCTTCGCGTGTGAAGCCATTGGCAACTGCACCTTCTGAACTCAGTGTGCAATCTGAAGATCTTTCTTGTGTCTCCAAGAAGACGGAGAAGCCCATGAAGATTTCTGGGCATGAACTAACTCCAGCTGCCGTTCTGCGAAATGAAAATGAAGCCATTGTTCTGTCAAGCAACGAAGATCTTGGTGATGATGCCCTTGAGCTACTAATCAAGAGCAAGCAAGAGGCGTAGATCTTCAATGATCTGCCCCTCTTTGATGTGGATATTCTGAACAACTTCATCAATGAGTGGTTTGACAACCTGAGCCTCATCATTGATGATCTCCAGCTGCCAGTTGACATCAACGTCACCTTCCATGAAGCCATTGCTAATGAGCTGGCTCTGGCCCAGAAGATCGTCGAGCTGAAGAACAAAATTGATTATGAATAGGCTCAATTCAAGAAGAACATGGCCAAGCTCAGCGTGGCTGATGTTCAAAGCTTCAAGGAAACGCTGCGTGTGCTCAAAGAACAGTTTCACAAGAAACGTGAAGAAGCAAAAGGTTCAAGAGAGCGGATGAAATACTTTGCAGAGAAGTGTGTTCAAGTACACAATGAGGCAGAAAAGCACAAGGCTCTTGGGCGTCCAGGCATCGACCCCAAGATGGCTGCCAAACTGAAGAAGAAGCCTGCTGTGGCCCAAGCTGAAGCATCAACGCAGGAAGCACCTCAAATTGTATTCCCTGCCAGCATGACAGGCTCGAAGCCTAAGGTCGCCACAACAGCTTCAGAACTCAAGAAGACAAGGGCAGCTGAAGCCGAAGCCAAGAAGCGCAAGCACAAGAATGTTTCTAATGATGCTCCATCAAAGAAGAAACTGAAAAAGGCTTCAAAGAAAGAGCGTGTTGTGGCCTCTGGGCCTCTTGTTGTCGAGCCAATTTCTGTTGCTCGTCCTGCCTCTACAAACCAAGAGCGTCAACTTGTGATCCACGCACCTACTTTCATAGAGGCTCCTGAAAATGAAGAAGTACCAGCTGTTGACCCCATCACAGCTGAAGACATTAGTCGTGAAGACAATGTTGAAGATGATGAAGTCCTTCCTCAAATAGAGCACCAACTGGTATCATCGCCTGTTCTTACGAACAACGAACTCATCAGCATTGGTCGTCCTTTGACGCCTATTGCTCAGGATGATTCGTGGGTTGATCGCCCTCAACAAGACAACCCCATTGATGATGAGACACCCAGAACTCCACCACCTCAAGCCACCACTCCGGTGCTTGACGATGACAATTACATGGTGCAGACCACTCCATCACCACAGGCGTCGCCCGCTTTCCGCAGGCTTCACAAAGGACCTAGGCCACAGGTCACCATGTCGAGCATTCCAGAAGGGAAGTGCAAGAAAGCTCAGTAGCACGCTAAGTGTTCCCTGAAGCCACTCCCACTGCGAATGTCTCCGAGTCTGAAGCTAAAGCTGCTGAAGACATTCCGGCTGCATCAGCCGATGACAATCAAGAACCAAGACAAGAAGAAGAAAGAGTTGCCACACCCCTCTCACTCAAGAAGTCGTTCTCGAGGAGAATGTGACCGTGCCCAACCCTCCTATCATTGAAGACACGGAGGCTGAGAACACTGAGGCTGCCACCAACAATGATACTGAAGCCAATGACGTTGTCATGCCTGAAGACAATGTGGAGCCTGAAGCCAATGTTGTGCCTGAAGCTCAAGTGCAACTTGAAGCCCATGTAGATACTGATGCCACTGTTCCAGCCCCAAGGCCTCACACAATTGGGCAGGCCTATAATCATGGTGAACTTGTCATAGTTCGGTGGCCCATCATGGTGCCTCCCACTGCTCCCGGACCTCAATATGACTATCATGTGGAGTAGAGGCCACAAGTTCAGAAGCCAAAGCCCAGGCTACCAAGGCTTCCAGGTACTACAACTTCACCAGGATCCTTCAGTGTCAACAGCTTCAGAGCCCACAACACCTTCTTCGATAGCGCCAAGAATCCATACTCGAAGCCAAAGATCTCATCTGATCGCTTATGGAGCTATCAGCAGCGCAACTATTATTCATGTGTCTTATAAAATCAAGAGCGAATCTTTCCTCACATGCGTCTGGATTGTGAAGCCATTCTTTGATACTCGCCTGCACTGGAAGAAGCTTTGGGTGTGTCGGTGTCAAACCGCGGATCTCGAGTAGGGGTCCCAGGCTGGGCGTCTAGGCGGATGGTAACGGAGACAAGGGACACAATGTTTTACCCCTTGGGCCCTCTCGATGGAGGTAAAACCCTACTCCTGCTTGATTAATATTGATGATATGGGTAGTACAAGAGTTGATCTACCATGAGATCGGAGAGGCTAAACCCTAGAAGCTAGCCTACGGTATGATTGTTGTTGTTTCTTACGGACTAAACCCTCTGGTTTATATAGACACCGGAGGGGGCTAGGGTTACACAGAGTCGGTTACAAGGAAGGAGATCTACATATCCGTATTGCCAAGCTTGCCTTCCATGCCAAGGAGAGTCCCATCCGGACATGGGATGAAGTCTTCAATCTTGTATCTTCATAGTCCAACAGTCCGGCCAAAGGTTATAGTCCGGCTGTCCGGATACCCCCTAATCCAGGACTCCCTCAGTAGCCCCGGAACCAGGCTTCACTGACGATGAGTCCGGCGCGCAGATTGTCTTCGGCATTGCAAGGCGGGTTCCTCTCCAAATTCCGAGTACCTGTTAAATAGTGTCCGGCTTCTTGTAAATGATGCGCTCCTTGGCTTCCACGCCCAATAATGGCCACCTTCCACGTGTCAAGAAAATGTGAGGAGCCGGGGTGTTTTTACATTTACCCCCCTAGCTATGCAAATGAGCTGTCTATTAAAGGGACGAGGATTCAGATCCAAACCACACCATCCTCCCTTAGTGAGCATTCATCGGAACGCGCCCGAAAAAATCCATCCCAACATGGCCGGTCAGCGCAGCTCCTCCTCTCGTTCCCCCAGCCCCAAGCCCGGAGATTGGGAGAGGTGTTTCGTCCCGCACAGCCAATTAGTGAAGCTTCAAACCTAGGGATTTCTCCCCCAGCGTATATGGTCCCGGTTCGAGCCGGGCTCGCCACCTATAATGGCGGGGAGCAAGCGGAGAGCCTTCCCAACCCCTCTAAGGGAGAGGGTGTGTGCCTTGTCCCTTATTTGATAAGGGGACTCGGATTTCCAATCCATCCGTTTCTCCAAGGGCTCCTGGAGTTCTACGGCCTCCAGTTGCATAACCTTACCCCTGCCTCCATACTTCATATCGCTGGCTACCTAGCCCTTTGCGAGCTATTCTTGGGCTGCGAGGCTCATTTCGCACTGTGGAAGAAGTTGTTCTGCCTTGTGCCCCGTTCACAGAGGGGGTCAATATATCAGGTGGGCGGAGCCGAAGTATGGCGCATCGCCGAGACCGGATACCTATCCGGAACCCCGAAGAAGGCGTCCGAAGACTGGCCTTCAGAGTTGTTTTATATAGAAGACGTCCCTCTTCCGGATCCTATTCGGATCGGCCTTCCCGAGTTTGACAATGCTCCTTTGAAGAAGCGCCTGAGCTGGCGACCATGGAGCCCCTGGGAGGAAGATGACAGAGACGTTCTTTACCTGATGAGCCGGATAAAGGTATTGGCTCAATCAGGACTGACCATGGACGAAGTCATGGCAATATGCATTATGCGGGGGGTGCAGCCGCTTCAATATCGAGGCCACCCATGTGGGAGTTCAACGGGGAAGATGACGCCACCCGTTGTGGCCGCAAGGGGCCGGACTCGACCGCTGCTCTAGCAAAAATCTTGTCCGATTTGTACAAGGGAGAGGAAGAGGAATTCCTCCGTATCAAGCCACCGAATGGGTTTTCCATGTACAATACTCCGAGCTGGGTAGGGCGCCATTTTTTATGCCCATCCGTTCCATATTCCCATAGTTAAATATTTTATCTTACAAATTCATCGCAGGAACTGCGAAAGGCTGTAAGGGAGATCAACAGCCCACCCCCATAACCGGAGGATCCTGAGCGGTCCCTCGACCCGGCCTTAAAAGAGGATCCAGACATATCCGTGGAGCTAATCGACAGGGTATTTTACCAATTAAGCAGCAACGGTGCCTTGGTGGCCATCACGGCCGACTACCCTGGGCTACTCCCAGCCTCGCAGGTGAGTGAGGTTAAAGTCCCAACCTTAAAAAGGATTCGTCTTTGCGTACTTTGCTTACCGTATACCAATGACGTTTTATAGGGAAGGCCCTTGGGACGCCATGCCGAGCCCGCGGCGACCAGCCAACAAGGGGCTCCGAGGCCGAGCAGGCTAAAAAGGAACGCGGTCCGGACTGAGACGCCGACGCAGAGGTATGATGTGCCACCTCACTCCATGGTATCGTCTTTAAAGACATAATAACGCCCATGCTTTCTAGGAAAAAGAACGCTCGCCGGACTATATCTAGAGAGGTCACCAATCACGCCTCAACCAGTCGGGCTCCAGGGCCGGACACGGAAGCGGAAGCGAATACGAGGCGCACGCCGGATGCTCCTTCGACAAAGGATGCGGACAAAATATCCGCCACAAATTCCAAGGTGGAGAGCGCCATGAACCACAGGTGTCGCCGAGCCGTTCTCCATGATGCTTGTTTCTCCCAAGAGGCATTTGATGCCTTCAACTCATGAGACGCGTACCTCCGTGCTGCTCAAAATGGTCTAGCCAGAGCCACGAACCAGTATGTAAAGGATATACGGGTGAGAAAATTTGATGATTATATATAGCAGTAGCCCCTGAGACTTGAAACAGTTAGAATAACTGATTTAAGGATCATTTGTTATGCAGGTTCTTACAGAAAAGAATACCCAATTGTCACGTGAGCTTGAAGAGTGCAAAGCCCAACTTCAGGCTGCACTGGCCGCAGAAGAGGAGTCCAAAAAGACCCTGTCGGTGTCAAAACCGGCAGATCTCGGGTAGGGGGTCCCGAACTATGCGTCTAGGCGGATGGTAACAGGAGACAAGGGACACGATGTTTTTACCCAGGTTCGGGCCCTCTCGATGGAGGTAAAACCCTACTCCTGCTTGATTAATATTTATGATATGGGTAATACAAGAGTAGATCTACCACGAGATCAGAGAGGCTAAACCCTAGAAGCTAGCCTATGGTATGATTGTTGTTCGTCCTATGGACTAAAATCCTCCGGTTTATATAGGCACCGAATAGGGTTAGGGTTACACAGAGTCGGTTACAATGGTAGGAGATCTACATATCCGTATCGCCAAGCTTGCCTTCCACACCAAGGAAAGTCCCATCCGGACACGGGACGAAGTCTTCAATCTTGTATCTTCATAGTCCAGGAGTCCGGCCAAAGGTCATAGTTCGGCTATCCAGACACCCCCTAATCCGGGACTCCCTCAGTAGCCCCCGAACTAGGCTTCAATGACGACGAGTCCGGCGCGTAGATTGTCTTTGTTATTGCAAGGCGGGTTCTTCTCCAAATCCCGTTTCCCTGTTTGAATAGTGTCCGGCTTCTTGTAAACATCGCGCTCCTTGGCTTCCATGCCCAATAATGGCCATCTTCCACGTGTTGAATGAATGCGAAAAGCCAGGGTATTATTACATTTACCTCCCTAGCTGCGCAAATGAGCTGCCTATATAAGAGACGAGGATCTAGATCCACATCACACCACCTTCCCTTCACGAGCTTTCATCGGCGCATCTCGATGAAACCCATTCCATCATGGGCGGTCGGCGCGGCTCCTCCTCTCGCCCTCCTAGTCCTCAGCCGGAGATTGGGAGAGATGCTCCGTCCCGCACAATGAGTTAGTGACGCTCCAAACCAAGGGTTTCTTCCCCAGCCTTCATGGTTCGGTTCGAGCGGACTCGCCACCTATAAGAGGCGGAAAACAAGCGGAGAGCGTCCCAGTCCCTCCCGAGGAGGCGGGTATGCCTTGTCCCCTATTTGATAAGAGGGCTCGGATTTCCAATCCATCCGTTTCTCTGGGGCTCTGGAGTTCTATGGCCTCGGTTGCACAACCTTCTGCGTGCCTCCATTCTTCATATTGCGGGCTTCGTGGCCCTTTGCGAGCTATTTTTGGGCATCGAGGCTCATTTCACGCTGTGGAAGAGGCTGTTCGCCTCGTACCCGTTCTCGGGAGAATCGATATATCAAGTGGGCGGGCGAATTATGGCGCATCTTGGGACGGATATCTATCCGGAACCCGAAGAAGGCGTCCGAAGACTGGCCTTCGGAATGGTTTTATATAGAAGACGTCCCCTTGCCGGACCCTGTTCGGATCGGCCTCCCGGAGTTCAATAATGCTGCTTTGAAGAAACGCCTAAGCTGGCGTCCACGGAGCCCCCAGAGGGAGAATGACAGGGACGTCCTTTACGTGATGAGCCGAATAAGGTTGTTGGCTCACTCCGGACTGACCATGATCGGAGTCATGGCCATATGCATCATGTGGGGGTGCAGCCGCTTCAATATAGAGGCCATCCCATGTGGGATTTCAATGGGAAGATGACGCCACCGCTGCGGCCGTAAGGGCCGGGATCGGTCATTGTTACGGCGGAGGCCTTGTCGCATTATACAAGGGAGAAGAGGAGGATTCCTCGCGTCAATCCACGAGCGGATTTTCTATGTACGATCCTCCAAGCTGGGTAAGCGGACACTTCTTTATGCCCATCCGTTCCATATTCCCATAGTTAAGTACCTTATCTTGTGATTTTGGCGCAGGAATTGCGCCGGCCGTAAAGGATATAAACAGCCCACCTCCACAACACGAGGATCCGGACGGTCCTCGATCCAACCTCCCAAGAGGATCCGGACATATCTGTGGAGCTGATTGATGGGGTATTTTACCAACTGAGCATCGATAACGCCTTGGTTGCCATTACGGCCGATTACCCCGGAATATTTCCAGCCTCATAGGTAATTGAGACCGAAGTCCCAATACCTTAGAAATGATCCCTCCGTGCTTATCTTTGACCACCGTATATCAATGGCGTTCTTAAGGGGGAGCCCTTGGGGCGGAGGCCGAGCCTGCGGTGGCTAGCCAACAAGGGCAGCACGCTCAAAGAAAGCTAAAAAGAAGTGCGGTCGGACTGAAGCGCCGCGGCCTAACGGTATGGCGTGTCGCCTTATTCCCAGGTTTTATTCCGGAAGGCATGCTAACGCTCGTGCTCTTTTCAGGAAAAAGAGCGCTCGCCGGACTATATCCGGAGAGGTTGCCAATTGAGCCTCCGCCGGCCAGGCTTCAAAGCCAGGTCCAGAAGTGGAGGCGAACACAAAGCGTGCGTCGGACGCTCCTCCGACAGAGGATGCCGGCGGGCTATCTGCCACCAATTCCGAGGTGGAAAGTGCCATGAATCACATGCGTCGCCGGACTGTTCTTCGTGACGCATGTTTCTCCCAAGAGGCATTGGATGCCTTCAATTCGGGAGACGCGCACCTCCGTGCTGCTCAAAATGGTCTAGCCAGAGCCACGGAGCAGTATGTGAAAGACATAAGGGTGAGAAAATTTGATGGTTATATATACGGTAGCCCCGAGACTTAAAATAGTTAGAATAACTGATTTAAGGATCATTTATTGTCTTGAGATCTTACAGAAAAAGAATACCCAATTGTCCCAGAGCTTGAAGAGTGCAAAGCCCAACTTGAGGCTGCACAAGCCGCGACGGGGAAGCCAAGGAGACCCCTCTGGTAACATCGCTTTTAAAAGATAAGTATGTTATGAAGTCGGCGTGTGTATAGATCGACAATGACATTGCAGATGGCACCAGGTAGATCCGGACAAACAACAGCTCTTCGCGCCGATTAAAGGCGGCGAGCGTGCTTACGAGGGTGAGGCGGGAGAAAATAATCTCCAAGATGCCAACACCCAGCTGGGTGAGGAGCTAAAGGATGTTCGTGCCCAGTATGTCGACTCCGTTAAGGGGAATCGACAGCTTCGACGCGGCATTTTAGTAAGTGCTTAAACGAATCTTTGAGAAAAGAGTTCGGGAGGAAGTCGATTAACGAGTTATATGCAGTAGGTATGCTCACAAGCCGTCCTGCGGAGGAAATGCCAGTTCTCTGGGTGACCTTCTTCGAGCTGTTACAAGCTGCATGAGCGAGTTCGACGGTGATGAAAGGCGTCGCCAGAGCCTTGTGGCCATCTATCTCCCCGCCGAAGGCCTTGGGAGCTTGCGAGAAGGCTCCGAGGGCGGGCGGCGCTTCCTGTTATGGAAGATATCGGCCTGCCGTCAAGGTGCCAGGGAGGCCTGGTCAATGGTGAAGACGCGGTACACGAAGGCTGACCCAAACCACATGGCCGAGGTCGGACCTGTGGGGCCAGATGGGAAGGAGATCCCTGTGAGCTTAGTGTACGACCAGGTGGAATTGGCTGCAAAGTATTCCCAGCAGGACTGTAGACTAGACAACATGTTAGATGGTATTGAAGAGGAATACAATCAGTCAAATCGACTATGTAATTTAAATTGACATGTAAAATGCCTTCTAGCCGGATTGTAGATTGTTTGTCTTAGCGGACCTTTTCGCTTCAACCTCGAGACCCGATAGTCCGGAGTGTGTCCGAATACCCTCGCGGTTATATAAAAACCGGGGCATGCGTGGAGACCAAGCGTAGGGGTCATTAGTGCTTTATCAGACAAGTGCCCAACTAGTTATGTTATATTACATGGTTAGTAAGAAACATCTTCCAGGGATAATAGTTCCGTTAGGGGTTCCTTTCCCTGGGTGGCATGCCCTAAAGTGCATGTCCGGACTGCGGAAAAAGCAGAAAAACATCTGGAGGCGGATAAATAAATAGGTAAAAAATCTTCTTTTAGTTCACCGACCGAATATTCTCTTAAGAACACTAGCTTTCGGCTTCACCCAGTCTGAGGTACACATCCAGCTGACCCGGTAGTAACAATCACAGAGGTGCTCCCTTTACCACCTAGCCGAACAATCGGGAATGTAGGGGTAAGCACAGGAGCCAGGCAACCCAGCTTGGCCAAAACTTAAGTCATATTGATGCATATAATGGCGAATAAAAGGTACATGTGGAAGTGACACATGTATTGGGCATGAAGCCCTTATAATTAAGCTTCTGTGATAGAAGCCCCCAGGTACAATGAGCGCGGATAGCGTGTCAAGGGTGTGCGAACAATGCGCTAACGAGCCTGCCAAGGCTTGAATGAAAAAAGGAGGGAGAAGGAGAAAAATAGAAGACAGCTAAAATGTAAAATATGGACGAGAGGAAGGAGGCGAACTCGAATCCGGCGCTAGGCGTAGAATCTTCGGAGGCGTCTGCGTTCCATGGGTTTAGCTCGAGTCGGTTATCCGATGCATCGCGGCAGACAGTGCGCTCCGCCGTCAGGACTTGGTCGATGATAAAGGGACCTTCCCATTTGGGCTTTAGTTTGTCCTTTTTCTTGTCGCAGCGAGAACTAGCTCGCCAACATTGTAAGTTTTGGCCCGTGCTTCTGCTTTGATATCTTGAGCCTCTTTGTTGATAGAATCGGAGCGGGCTTTTGGTAAATCACGCTCCTCCTCCAAGGCGTCAAACTGTCCTGCCGATCGAGCTCGGCTTCTCTTTCTTCATACATGCACCGCCGAGTGAGTCATGAATTATGTCCCGGGCGTAACTGCCTCGTGCGTATACCATAAAGAATGGTGTAAATCCGGTCATGCGATTCGGAGTGGTCCGCATCCCCAGTCGGAGTCGAGCTCCTCTACCCAAAGGCGTGTTAGATTCCTTGAGGACCGCACTAATCTGGGTTTGATGCCGCTCATAATTAGACCATTTGCTCGCTCAACTTGACCGTTAGTTTGAGGGTGATAGACTGAGGCATAGTCTAGTTTAATGCCCATGTTTTTGCACCAGAGTTTGACCTCGTCGGCCGTAAAGTTCGTGCCGTTATCAGTGATGATGCTGTGCGGGACACCGTAACGGTGTACGACCCCTGATATGAAGTCTATCACCGGTCCGGATTCAGCTGTCTTGACATGCTTGGCCTATATACATTTGGTGAATTTATCCACCATGACCAGTAGGTATTTTTGTTTGTGGGTTCCCCCTTTAAGGGTCCGACCATGTCAAGCCCCCAGACCGCGAAGGGCCAGGTGCTGGGTATAGTTTTGAGGGCGGTAGGTGGCATGTGGCTCTGATTAGCAAAGAGCTGGCGTCCGACGCATCGTTGGACTAAGTCCTGAGCATCTGCCCGGGCCGTCGGCCAATAAAATCTTGTATGGAAGGCCTTGCCTACAAGGGCCCGGGCTGCGGCGTGGTGCCGGCCGAGTCCGGCATGTATTTCAGCCAGAAGATTCCGCCCTTCTTCTTGGAGATACACCTTTGAAGGACTCGGTTGTGCTTTTCTTATAAAGCTCTCCTCATGGACTTTGTAGGCTTTAGATCGCGCACTATGCAGCGGGCCTCGTTTTGGTCCTCGGGGAGTTCTGCTGCTGGTTAGGTAGGCTAGGAATGGTTCTTTCCACGGAGCAATGACTGCCATTATTACGTGGGCTGAGGATGTTATTTCGGTGGTAGAACCACCAACTGTGTCAGAATGTTCGGTGTGGGGCAGTGCGGTTGGGTCCGGATTGTTATTTCCGGACTCTCCCTCCCATAATACGGATGGCTTGAACAGCCTCTCTAGGAAGATATTGGGGGGGACAGCATCGCGCTTTGCGCCGATGCATGCCAACACGTCTGCTGCCTGGTTGTTGTCCCGGGCTATATGGTGAAATTCGAGCCCCTCAAACCGAGCTGACATTTTTCGGATCCTTGGCATCAAAGTCTCCATTTATTTGTGATATCGCGAGGTTCGAATCACCGCGCACCTCTAGGCGTTGAATGCCCATGGAGACTGCCATCCGGAGACCATGTAGAAGGGCCTCGTATTTGGCTGCGTTGTTGGAGTCCGTATACATTATCTGGAGTACGTATTGAACTGTATCTCCGGTTGGGGACGTCGAGCGAGCGCCAAATTTCTAGGCCAGCCAACATTTTGGAGCCGTCGAAGTGCATTATCCGGTTGGAATATCGCCCGTACTCTTTAGGGAGTTCGGCTTGGTCCATTCGGCACGAAGTCGGCAAAACTTGCGACTTAATAGCTCTCGTGGCTTATAGGTTATGTCGAGCGGGAGGAGCTCAATGGCCCATTTGGCAATCTAGCCCGTCGCGTCGCGGTTGTTTATAATGTCATTAAGGGTACTTCGGAGGCTACTGTTATTGAACACTCTTGAAAGTAGTGTCGCAGCTTCCGGGATGCCATAAACACCGCGTACGCTATCTTTTGATCATGTGGGTACCGTGACTTGCATGGAGTTAGGACAGTGGACACGTAGTAAACTGGTTTTTGAAGAGGGAACTTGTGTCCGTCCGTTTCTCGTTCGACAACGAGCACCACGCTTACAACTTGATGAGTTGTCGCGATGTATAATAGCATTGGTTCGCCCATGTTGGGTGCAGCTAGGACCGGGTTTGTTGCCAATGTGGCTTTTATTTCTTCGAGTCCGGCCGTGGCGGCATCCGTCCACTCGAAGTGTTCGGTGCGTCGGAGGAGGCGATAAAGGGTAATGCCTTTTCTCCCAAACGGGAGATAAAGCGGCTTAGAGCCTCCACGCACCCAGTCAATTTTTGTATTTGTTTGAGGTCTTTTGGGATATCCAATTGTGACAGAGCTCGGATCTTGGCTGGGTTTGCTTCAATTCCTGTACCGGATACAATGAAGCCCAAGAGCTCTCCGGCTGGTATGCCGAAAACGCATTTTTCCGGGTTGAGCTTAATGTCATATGTTCGGAGATTATCGAATGTGAGCCTCAAGTCGTCTACTAGAGTTTTGACGTGCTTGCTTTTGACGACCACATCGTCTACGTATGCCTCCACTGATTTGCCAATCTGTTTTGCCAGACATGTCTGAATCATGCGCTGATATGTTGCGTCGACATTTTTGAGCCTGAAGGGCATTGTGTTGAAGCAGAATGGGCCGTATGGAGTGATGAATGCCGTTGCGGCTTGGTCAGGCTCTGCCATCTTAATTTGGTGGTAGCCGGAGTATGCGTCGAGGAAACACAATGAATCGTGTCCTGCGGTAGTGTCGATGATTTGATCGATGCGAGGGAGGGGGAAGGGATCCTTTGGGCAAGCCTTGTTGAGGTCTTTGAAATCGACGCATAGGCGCCAGGATTTGTCCTTCTTTGGTACCATGACCAGGTTTGCTAGCCAGTCCGGATGTTTTATATCTCTGATGAATCCGGCCTCCAATAGTTTGGCTAGCTCCTCTCCCATGGCTTTGTCTCTTTGGTTGGAGAAACGCCAAGAGCTGTTTGATAGCTTGAATCCTTTTAGGATGTTTAGGCTGTGCTTTCGGCCAGCCGGCGTGGGATTCCTGGCATGTCCGAAGGGTGCCAGGAAAAAATGTCCCAATTTTCGCGTAGGAATTCTCTTAGTGCGGCATCTACATCAGGATTTAATTGTGCCCCGATGGAGGCCGTCTTAGTAGGGTCCGTTGGATGGACTTGGAATTTGACTATTTCGTCCGCTGGTTTGAAGGAAGTGGATTTGGATCTCTTATCGAGTATCACATCGTCCCTATTCACCGTGGAGCGCGGCGCAGTGAGTTCCTCGGCCGCTAGGGCTTCAGATAGTGCCTCAAGGGCCGTCTGGCTGTCTTATTTTGGTAGGAGTGCTATGTCCGGTCCCTAGCAAGAGTAATGATTCCGTTGGGCCCGGGCATTTTGAGCTTCATGTACCCATAATGGGGTATAGCTTGAAAAATTGTGAATGCCTCTCGCCCTAATAGAGCATGGTATCCGCTGCTGAGCAGGGCCACTTGGAATGTGACTTCCTCGGACCTGTAATTATCCGGCGTGCGAACACCACATCGAAAGTGATTTTTCTGTCTGCGTGCTTCCCGTGAGGGATTATTCCTCTAAAGGTTGTGCTGCTCCGCTCAATGCGGCTCCAGTCTATCTCCATTTTTCGGAGGGTTTCCTCGTGAATGAGGTTCAATCCGCTGCCACAGTCCATGAGTACCTTGGTAAGGCGAAAGTCGTCCACTATCGGACTAAGGACCAATGCGGCTGGTGCTCGGGTTGTTCAGAATTTAGGTTCGTCACTGGCATTAAAGGTAATAGCCGTGTCACTCCATGGGTTTATTGTTGCTACTTGGTAGACTTCGGCGAGGCTACGGAGTGTTCGTTTCCGCATATTATTTGATGCGAAAGTATCGAAGACTGTTAGTACCGTACTGGTATCCTTGGGTAGGTGCTCTAGAGCTAGAAGCTCTTCGCCACTTTTGGCCACCTGCCGTAGTATCCAATATGCTCTAAGGCTATGAGTTGGAGTGGCGCCCTCTGTATTATGAATTTTACAGGTCCATTGAGCCATCCCTCGGTATGGTTCCATGCCCTATAGAGGTTTTTGCTTTTGGTATTTAACCCGGTGCTTGGCGATGATGCACCCTTTATTTGAATTGGGGTTGTATTCAAGGCTGGATTGTCCCAAAATCTTGATTCAGTTTTCCAAGCGCTTTCCATCGCACAGTACTTTTGTACTATGGTCGCCAAGTTGGCAGCGTGTAATGTCACGGCGACTTATAGCGTTTAGGATCCCATTATGCGTGCAATTGTTGCTGAATAATGAGATTGCGTCCTCCTCGCGGCGATCCTTTATCCTGTCCATAACCGGGAGAATCGGCCCGATAATGGTGTCTTGTTTCATGGGGCTCTTGCGAATTTGAGATAGGTCGCTTATGTTTGGGTGGGCGGGTGGAATTAAATCGGAACCGCGCCCAATCTGAAACTTAGGGCGAGGAGCTTCGAACTTGGAAGCTTGGATTCTTGGATGTTGTCCAATGAATCTAGCCGTTGCTGACTTTAGGTTCGGGGCTTGAGTGGCGTCCTCTCCTCATGGGAATCCGGCATGGAGGGATTGGGAATCCGGACGTGGCTAGTCCTTAAGATAGAAGAAGGGTCGCCGTATTGTTCCTCCACCACAGCAACATGGTGGGTAACCTCGGGAGAGTTAATCTCTCTCAGATCGGGTTTAAGCCCAATCTGACCATATTCTGTAGCGACTCCCAGGGCGGCGATGTGATCCAAGAGCTCGTTTGAGGAAGAGAGCTCCATCGGATCTAACTGCTCGGCGAGCTCGAGTTAACGTGAAGATTGCTTTCGATGACCCTAGAAGTCATCGTCGGTAGCAATGGCGAACAGCGGTCATAAGAAAACCGCCTAGCCGGAGAGTTTGCCCGATAGCCAAAGCTTCTTTAGCAACAGTCCCGTCTTTAAAAGGCGGGATGAGGCATCCTTCTGGACGGCGACGACGAGGAACTCTCAATGAAAGCACCAATGTTGGTGTCAAAACGGCGGATCTCGGGTAGGGGTCCCGAACTGTATGTCTAAGCGGATGGTAACGAGAGACAAGGGACACGATGTTTTTACCAGGTTGGGCCCTCTCGATGGAGGTAAAACCCTACTCCTGCTTGATTAATATTGATGATATGGGTAATACAAGAGTAGATCTACCACGAGATCGGAGAGGCTAAACCCTAGAAGCTAGCCTATGGTATGATTGTTGTTAGTCCTATGGACTAAAACCCTCCGGTTTATATAGGCACCGAATAGGGTTAGGGTTACAGTAGTCGGTTACAATGGTAGGAGATCTACATATCCGTATCGCCAAGCTTGCCTTCCACCCCAAGGAAAGTCCCATCCGGACACGGGATGAAGTCTTCAATCTTGTATCTTCATAGTCCAGGAGTCCGGCCAAAGGTCATAGTTCGGCTATCCGGACACCCCCTAATCTGGGACTCCCTCAGACCCCCTCTGGTAATACCTATTTCAAATGATAGATACCGTATAGAGTGCAGCATATGTGCAAATCTGACAACAAATATTGCAGATGACGCCGGAGGAAAATCCGGATGAGCAACATCTCCTACGCCGGCTAAAGGCTGGCGAGAGCTTGCTTACGAGAGTTAGGCAGGAGAAAAATAATCTCCAGGATGCCAACAACCAGCCGAGCGTGGAACTAAAGGATGTTCGTGCCCAACTGTCGGACTCAGTGAAGGAGAATCAGCGGCTTCGACGCGACATTTTCAGTAAGTGCTTGAACAAACTTTTAAGAAGAGTTCGGCGAAGAAGCCGACTAACAAAATTATGTTTGTAGGTATGCTAACGGGTCGTCCCGTGGATGAAATGCCCGGGTCTGTGGGTGATCTTCTACCCAAGCTCTCACAACTGCACGAACGAGCTCGACAGGTGATGCATGGCATTGCCCAGGCCTTATGGCCATCCGTCTCCCTGCCCGAAGGCCAGCTTGCGGAGAAGCTTAAGGGAGCGCGGCGGCCCTTCTGATTATGGAAGATATCGGCCTGCCGTCAAGGTGCCAGGGAAGCCTGGGCCATGGTGAAGACGCGGTATACCAAGGCTGACCCAAACCACATGGCCGAGGTCGGACCTGTGTGGCCAGATGGGAAGGAGATCCCCGTTAGCTTAGTGTATGGGCAAGTAGAATGGGCCGCAAAGTATTCCCAACAGGATCTTAGGCTAGACAGCCTGTTTGATGGTATAGAAGAGGAATTTAGTCAGTCAAATTGACTATGTAATTAAAGTGACATGTATAATGCCTTCTAGCCGGATTGTAGATCATTTGTCATGGCGGACCTTTTCGCTTCAACCTCTGGACCCGATAGTCCGGAGTGTATCCGAATACCCTCTCGGTTATGTAAGAACCGGGGCATGTGTGGAAACCAGGCGTATGGGTCATTAGTGCTTGAACAGACAAGTGCCCAACTAGTTATGTTATATTACATGGTTAGTAAGAAACATCTTCCAGGGAGAATAGTTCCGTTAGGGGTTCCTTTCCCTGGGTACGCATGCCCTAAAGTGCATGTCCGGACTGCGGAAAGAGTCGCAGGAAAAAGCATCTGGGGGCACATATGAAAAATAAATAAGTAAAAAATCATCTTTTGTTCACCGACCGAATATTCCCTTAAGAATGCAAGCTTTCGGCTTCACCCAGTCTGAGGTACACATCCGGCTGACCCAGCAGTAGCAATCGCAGAGGTGCTCCCCTTATGCCCTAGCCGAATTAACGGGAACGTAGGGCATAAATACAAGAACCAGGCAACCCAGCTTGGCCAAAACTTAAGTCATATCGATGCATATAATGGCGAAGAAAAGGTACATGCGGAAGCATGAAACATGTGCTGGGCATGAAGCCCGGATAGATAAGTACGCTTCTGTGAAAGAAGCCCCCAGGTATAACGAGTGCGGCTAGCGCGTCGATGGTGTGCAGGCAAGGCACAAATTAGCCTTTGAAGGCATCGGGAAAAATAAAAGAAGAAGGAGGGAAATAAAGGATAGATAATGTATATGCAAAAATGGACAGAGGAAGGAGACGAACATAGAGTCCGGCGATAGGCGTAGAATCTTCGGAGCCTGGCTGCGTTCCATGGGTTCGGCTCAAGTCGATTATCCGATGCATCCCGCAGACGGTACGCTCCGCCGGGCAGAACTTGGTCAATGATGAAGGGACCCTCCCATTTGGGCTCGAGCTTGGTCTTTTTCTTCTCCGGCAGGCGTAGAACTAGTTCGCCAACGTTATAAGTTTTGGCCCGTACTTCTCTGCTTTGGTATCTTCGAGCCTGTTGCTGATAGAATGCGGAACGGGCTTTTGCCATGTCGCGCTCCTCCTCTAGGGTGTCCAGATTGTCCTGCCGATCGAGCTCGGCTTCTCTTTCTTCGTACATGCGCACTCGAGGTGAGTCATGAATTATGTCACAGGGCAGAACCGCCTCTGCGCCGTACACCATAAAAAAGCGTGTGTATCCGGTAGTACGATTCGGCGTGGTCCGCAGCCCCCAGAGTACGGAGTCGAGCTCCTCTACCCAGTGCGTGTTGGATTCCTTTAGGGACCGCACTAATCTAGGTTTGATGCCACTCATGATAAGGCCATTTGCTCGCTCAACTTGACCGTTAGTTTGTGGGTGATAGACAGAAGAGTAATCGAGCTTAATGCCCATGTTTTTGCACCAGAGTTTTACCTCGTCGGCAGTGAAGTTCGTGCCGTTATCCGTGATGATGCTGTGGGGGACGCCATAACGGTGTACGACCCCGGATATGAAGTCTATCACCGGTCCGGATTCGACCGTTTTAACAGGTTTGGCTTCTATCCATTTGGTGAATTTATCCACCATGACCAGCAAGTATTTTTTCTTATGGGTTCCTCCTTTAAGGGGTCCAACCATGTCAAGCCTCCAGACCGCAAAGGGCCAGGTAATGGGGATTGTGTGGAGGGAGGTGGGTGGCATATGGCTTTGGTTTGCAAAGAGCTGACAACCGACGCAACGTTCGACCAAGTCCTGTGCATCTGCCCGGGCCGTTGGCCTATAAAAACCTGTACGGAAGGCCTTGCTTACTAATGCCCGGGCTGCGGCATGGTGGCCGCCGAGTCCGGCATGGATTTCTGCCAAAAGCTTCCACCCCTCCTCTTCGGAGATGCACCTTTGAAGGACTCCGGTGGTGCTTTTCTTATAAAGCTCTCCCTCGTGGACCCTATAGGCTTTAGATCGCCGCACTATGCAGCGTGCCTCATTTTGGTCCTCGGGGAGTTTCTGCCTAGTTAAGTAGGCCAGGAATGGTTCTGTCCACGGGGCGATGATGGCCATTATTACGTGGGCTGAAGGTGTTATTTCAGTGGCAGAGCCTCTGATGATGTCAAAGTGTTCGGTATCGGGCGTTGTGGCCAGGTCCGGACTATTGTTGCCGGTGTCTCCTTCCCATACCACGGATGGCTTAAACATCCTTTCCAAGAAGATGTTTGGGGGGACCGCATCGCGTTTTGCGCCGATGCGTGCGAGGACGTCTGCCGCCTGGTTGTTTTCCCGGGCCACATGATGGAATTCGAGCCCCTCGAACCGAGCTGACATCTTAAGGACGGCGTTATGATAGGCCGCCATTTTCGGATCCTTGGCATCAAAGTCTCCATTTATTTGGGATATTGCGAGGTTCGAATCCCCCCGCACCTCCAGGCATTGAATGCCCATGGATACTGCCATCCAGAGACCATGTAAAAGGGCCTCGTATTCAGCTGCGTTGTTGGAGTTTGTATACATTATCTGGAGTACGTACTGGACTGTATCTCCGGTTGGGGACGTCAGAACGACGCCAGCCCCCAGACCAGCCAGCATTTTGGAGCCGTCAAAGTGCATGATCCAATTGGAATATACGCCATACTCTTTAGGGAGTTCGGCTTTCGTCCATTCGGCGACGAAGTCAGCCAATACTTGCGACTTAATGGCTCGCCGCGGCTTGTATGTTATGTCGAACGGGAGGAGCTCAATGGCCCATTTGGCAATCCGGACCGTGGCGTCGCGGTTGTTTATAATATCATTAAGTGGCACTTCCGAGGCTACTGTTATTGAACACTCTTGAAAGTAGTGTTGCAGCTTCCTGGATGCCATGAATACCGCGTATGCTATCTTTTGATAATGCGGGTACCGTGACTTGCATGGAGTAAGGACAGTGGATACATAATAGACCGGCTTTTGAGGGGGGAATTTATGTCCGTCCGTTTCTCGTTCGACAACGAGCACTGTGCTTACAACTTGATGAGTTGCCGCAATGTATAACAGCATTGGTTCGCCAATGTTTGGTGCGGCCAGGATTGGGTTGGTTGCCAGTATGGCTTTTATTTCTTCCAATCTGGCTGTGGCGGGATCCGTCCACTCAAAGTGTTCGGTGCGCTGTAGGAGGCGATAAAGGGGTAATGCCTTTTCTCCCAGGCGGGGGATAAAGCGGCTTAGAGCCGCCACACATCCGGTTAATTTCTGGATTTGTTTGAGGTCCGTTGGGATATCCAACTGTGACATAGCTCGGACCTTGGCCAGATTTGCTTCAATTCCTCTGCTGGATACAATGAAGCCCAGGAGCTTTCTGGCTGGCACACCGAAAACACATTTTTCCGGGTTGAGCTTGATGTCGTATGTTCGGAGGTTGTTGAATGTGAGCCTCAAGTCATCTATTAGAGAGTCGACGTGTTTGGTTTTGATGACCACATCATCTACGTATGCCTCCACTATTTTGCCGATCTGGTTCACCAGACATGTCTGAATCATGCGCTGATATGTTGCGCCAACGTTTTTGAGCCCAAAAGGCATTGTGTTGAAGCAGAAGGGGCCGTATGGTGTGATGAATGCCGTTGCGGCTTGGTCGGGCTCCGCCATCTTAATTTGGTGGTAGCCGGAGTATGCGTCGAGGAAACACAATGAGTCGTGTCCTGCGGTAGCATCGATAATTTGATCGATGCGGGGGAGGGGAAAGGGATCCTTTGGGCAAGCCTTGTTGAGGTCTTTGAAATCGATGCACAGGCGCCAGGATTTGTCCTTCTTTGGTACCATCAACAGGTTTGCTAGCCAGTCCGGGTGTTTTATTTCTCTAATGAATCCGGCCTCCAATAACTTGGCTAGCTCCTCTCCCATAGCTTGTTTCTTAGGTTCAGAGAAACACCGAAGAGCCTGCTTGACCGGCTTGAATCCCTTTAGGATATTGAGGCTATGCTCGGCCAGCCTGCGTGGGATTCTGGCATATCGAGGATGCCAGGCAAAATGTCGATTCTCGCGCAGAACTCTCGTGGTCTGGCGTCTACAACGGGGTTTAACTGTGCCCCGATGGAGGCTGTTTTTGTAGGGTCCGTTGGATGGACTTGGAATTTGACTATTTCATCCGCTGGCTTAAAGGAGGTGGACTTGGATCTCTTATCGAGTATCACATCGTCCCTGTCCACCGTGGAGCGCAGTCAGTTCCTCGGCCGCAAGGGCTTCGGATAAGGCCTCGAGGGCCAGTGCAGCTGTCTTGTTTTCGGCGCGGAGTGTTGTGTCCGGATCACTATCGAGAGTGATGATTCCGTTGGGCCCGGGCATTTTGAGCTTCATATACCCGTAATGGGGTATGGCTTGGAAGATCGTGAACACCTCCCGCCCTAAAAGGGCGTGGTATCCGCCTTGAGCGGAGCCACTTGGAGCGTAATCTCTTCGGACTGTAATTC
This sequence comes from Aegilops longissima, assembly GCA_021605205.1. Taxonomy (NCBI): domain Eukaryota; kingdom Viridiplantae; phylum Streptophyta; class Magnoliopsida; order Poales; family Poaceae; genus Aegilops; species Aegilops longissima. The sequence goes on along the minus strand of CM038682.1, from coordinate 245,116,297 downwards.
TCCGTGTGCGAACACCACATCTAGTGTGATTTTTCTGTATAGCGCTTCCGGTAGGGATTATTCCTCTAAAGGTTGTCTTTGCTTCGCAATCTTGGTTCCATCTATTTCCATTTTTTGAAGGGTTTCCTCATAGATGAGGTTTAATCCGCTGCCGCAGTCCATGAGCACCTTCTTTGGCAAAGCCGTCCACAATTGGATGAGGACCAATCGGCTGGTGCTCGGGCTGTTAAATAATTTAGGTTAAATCCTTGACATTGAAAGTAATAGCCGTGTCATTCCATGGATTTATTGTTGCCACGTGGTAGATTTCAGCGAGGCTGCGGAGTGTTCGCTTTCGCCTATTATTTGATGCGAAGGTCTAAAAAACTGTTAATACCGTATTGTTATTTCTGGGATGGTGCTTTGTGGCTTCTGGGATGAGAAGATCCTCGCCACTTTTGGCTACCTGCCGGAGTATCCAACATGCTCTAAGGCTATGTGTTGGTATGGCACCCTCCGTACTATGAATTTTGCAGGGTCCATTGAGCCATCCCTCCAGTACGGTTCCATGCCCTGTAGAGGGTTTTTGCTTTTTGGTAGTTAACCCGGGTGTCTTGTGATAATGCACCCTTTTATTTCGGACTGGGTTCGTGGTTAGGGCCGGATTGTCCCAAAATTTTATTTCGGTTTTCCAGGCACTTTCCATCGCACATTACTTTCGTACTATGGAAGCCAAGTCGGCAAAGCGTGTAATTTCACGGCGACTTATGGCGTTATGGATTCCCTTGTCCGTGCAATTATTGCAGAAGAATGAGATTGCATCTTCCTCCCGATAGTCCTTAACCTTGTTCATTACAAGGAGGAATCTGGCCCAATAATGATGTACTGTTTCCTGGGGCTCTTGCTTGATGTGGGAAAGATCGCTTATGTTTGGGTGGGTGGAATTGAATCTAAAACCTCACCCGATCTGGGACCCAGGGGCCGAGGAGTTTCCAATCTTGGAAGTTCGGGTTCTGGGATGTTGCCTGATAAGTCTGGCCCGCTGCCTTACTCTAGGTTCAGGGCTTGGGTGGTGTCCTCCCGTCAACGGGTATCCGGCTCAGAGAGCTCAGGAATCCGGACATAGTTAGTCCTCAAGATAGAGGAAAATTCGCCGCATTGTTCCTCCACCACCGCAATATGATGGGTGACCGGTGGAGAGTTAATCTCCCTTTGATTGGGTTTGAGCCCAATCCGATCATAGTCCATAGCGACTCCCAAGGCGGCGATGTGATCCAAGAGTTTGTTTAGGGAAGAGAGCTCCACCGGATCCATCTACTCGACAAGTTCCAAGTTGACGTGGAGGCCGTTTTCGATGACCCGAGAAGTCATCGTCGGTGCAGCGGCCGAACATGCGGTCATGACGAAACCGCCTAGCCGGAGAGTTTGGCCGACAGCCAAAGCTCCCCCAGCAGTAATGCCGTGTTTAAAGACGAGACGAGACATCCTTCCTTATTGACGGCACAGTGGAACTCTCAATGAAAGCACCAATGTCAGTGTCAAAACCGGCGGATCTCGGGTAGGGGGTCCCGAACTGTGCGTCTAGGCGGATGGTAACAGGAGACAAGGGACATGATGTTTTTACCCCGGTTCGGGCCCTCTCGATGGACATAAAACCCTACTCTTGCTTGATTAATATTGACGATATGGATAGTACAAGAGTTGATCTACCACGAGATCGGAGAGGCTAAACCCTAGAAGCTAGCGTATGGTATGATTGTTGTTGTGTCTTACGGACTAAACCCTCCGGTTTATATAGACACCGGAGGGGGCTAGGGTTACACAGAGTCGATTACAAAGAAGGAGATCTACATATCCGTATTGCCAAGCTTGCCTTCCACGCCAAGGAGAGTCCCATCCGGACACGGGACGAAGTCTTGAATCTTGTATCTTCATAGTCCAACAGTCCGGCCAAAGGTTATAGTCCGGCTGTCCGGATACTCCCTAATCCAAGACTCCCTCAGACTGTTTCAGAGAAGTTGGTCTTCTGCCATTCATCACAGACAAAGAGCACTGGAATGAAGAGCTCCTGCTGCAATTCTACGCCACACTTCACATTCGTGGCTACAACAGGGATCCGAAGACATGGGTCCTTGAGTGGATGTCAGGCGATGTGCACCATGAAGACAAAGCTCAAGACATTATTGAGCTTACTTCCCTGCCCACTCCAGGTGAACTCTATGAGCTTGGTTGTCAGCTACAGCAAAATGAACTGCAGAGTATCTTCCAGCGGCCTGAACCAAATATGAGTCAGATGCTTAGCATGATGAAGCCATTGCCTCAAGATGCTGATTATCCCAAGCAATTCTTCGTCAAGGACCTTGAGTACCTGCCCCGCACAATCTATCATATTCTGAGGTGTACTCTTTGGCCCATCAAGGGATACTCAGCTGAAGCCAAACTTGAAGGAGCCATGAAGACTTTGGTGTTCTATATTCTCAATGGCATCAGATTCAATTCCCAGGATTTCATCATCAGACAGAGGATAGACACCATGACTGACTTCTTGTGCCCTTACATCAGAAACATGATAGACACCATGACTGGCTAAAGCGTCAGATGCAGAGCCTCTTGGTGTACGTTAATCGCATTCGCAATCTTGCCACCAAGAACGCATTCGTAGCACATGAAGCCTGTCGGCGGTCTTGGAAGAGTGTTACATTGCGATGCTCTGAAGACGATCTTCGCGAAGATGGCTTCACAGAGCGCTTCAAATTTGACTCCACGCCTCCCCAGAATGCCGTCTTGCGTCGGACTCCTTCCGTAGAAGACTCTGAGTATTCATCTTTGGCTGCAACTGTTGTTGCGAGAGTCGTCGATGAAGAAGACGATGCCACTTCACCAACCATGACTTCATGGCATCTCGACACTGCACCAGGCCCCTCTGCACCACCGAACTCCAACGCCGACCCTGCACCTTCATCTACTCCTGATGGGAACGGGTAGATGCTCTATGTCTTCAAACCTTTTTGGTCCTTACTGACAAAAGGGGGAGAAGCATATGAGTTGATAGTCTTCAAGCGGGTCCATATGGGTGGTTGCTATTTTTTTGCCAAGTGGTTACAACTCTCATTTTTGATACATTTGGTTCTTTGGGTTGTAACACTTAAACTTGATGGTCGTCTGCTATGTTTTCTGCTACTCTGTGATGCGATGATAAATTCCGCATGAAGTCATTCCGCAGACGTCCATTTTTCATTATGCATGTCATTATCTTTGTTATATCCTTATACGCATGATGAATTGTCTTCATGAGTTGAAGAGGATCACCACAAGTAAAACCTGCCATGTGCATTTGCATTCAAGAGCAAACTACTTATATGCACATCTTCAGGGGGAGTGAGGGAGTCCCGGACTAGGGGGTGTCCGGATAGCCGGACTATCGTCACGGCCGGACTCCAAGACTATGAAGATACAAGATTAAAGACTTCGTCCGTGTCCGGATGTGACTTTCCTTGGCGTGGAAGGCAAGCTTGGCGTCTGGATATGTAGATCTCCTACCATTGTAACCGACTACGTGTAACCCTAACCTATCCGGTGTCTATATAAACCGGAGGGTTTTAGTCCGTGGGGCGAACAACAATCATACCATAGGTTAGCTTCTAGGGTTTAGCCTCCTTGATCTCGTGGTAGATCTACTCTTGTACTACTCATATCATCAATATTAATCAAGCGGGGTATGGTATTACCTCCATCGAGAGGGCCCGAACACTGGGTAAAAACATCGTGTCCCTTGTCTCCTGTTACCATCCGCCTAGGCGCACAGTTCGGGACCCCCTACCGAGATCCTCCGGTTTTGACACCGACATTGGTGCTTTCATTGAGAGTTCCTGCGTAGCCGTTACCGATAGGCCTGATGGCTCCTTGATCATCAACAACGGCGCGTCCAGGTGAGACTTTTCTCCCGGACAGATCTTCTTATTCGGCGGCTTTGCTGCGGGCCAACTTCGCAGCCATCTGGAAGCGGTCGAAGCTCGCCCCAGCCATTAGGTCAGATTTGGAAGTTTGAACTATCGGCCGATATCCGCGGAGACTTGATCTTGACGGATTCGAGCCGCAATAAGCGTGCCGCCTTGTCTCGATGGGCATGATCTAGCTCTGCAGCCGAACAATGCCCTTGAGGCTGCACCATATCCGCTCGACCCTAATCCGGGCGGATTCCCCGATCGAGGGAGTGGTTGGACACCGCCTCGGGGCTACGATCTCTATGGTGATTGAGCGAACTCCATCCCTGTCGCTGCGAAGACCTCGACTCCAAGGTGCGGACTCCTCTCGGACTCCGAACCCCGGCCCCTGCTAATCGAATCCGATTGGGCGCCCGTTATGGAGTTCACGCGCGGACATCTTTCATTTTCGCCCTTTGGCGATATTCGAATTCACTAAAGTCTCTCTCTTTATCCGGAGAGCCTGGCGGATTGCGGACGGAAGGTTGGGATGCGGACGACGAAGAAATTCAACGCCCACCCACCACCCACTTTGTAGCCACTGCCGATGATCTAACCGACATGCTAGACTACGACTCAAGACATCGGCGGTATGGGCGGCGATGCGGAGGCGACCAAGACCAGCGCCTCTGAAGTCTTGGAAGGCCACCTCGTCATATGACATATATATGGTGGACATCCCAAAAGATGGGAGCAGCGATGGAACAATGGAGGATGACCCTCCAAGAAACAGCGAAGCGCCGACATCAGCGGCGCGCTCTAAATCCACCACAATAAAAGCGGTGATTCCGCACGGAGATAATAACACCCGAACAATGCCGAAGAGAACCCTCGGCAGGACTCGGCGCGGGAGGAGGGAGAAGCAAGCCCGCACGACGGTCGGCGGAAAAGAGAGGTTGAGGGCGATAATTATCGCCTCCCTCCGAAGATGAGGCAAGCCTCGATGACAACGAGTTTGTCGTGCACGAGGATCCCGCCAACAGGAGGCGTTTCAAGCGCAGGCTTATAGCCACGACAAGCAGCCTCAAGAAAAAGCAGCAACAACTTAGAGCTGATCAAGACACGCTGGTGACGGATGGATGAAGTCCTTGCAGCGAAGAGTATGAACTCGAACGCCCTTCCAAAAGCTACCCCAAATGCAGGCCGTTGCCTCGACTAGAGGAGGAAGCACCCAAGTCACTAGCGCACGACATGGCAGACCGGCCACCCGTGGCCGCGATAGAGAGGCCTCTAGACCCTCCGTTCAAGCCACACCCCGACGCCGTTCAAAAAGTAACAGGGCATGGGAAAACGCGCCGGACTTGCAAGATATATTGGAGGATAAGGCAAAACATACAAGATCAATCTACGGATCGCGTGGGCGCCCCTCGACACATGATGATAACCGTCACGCCGGATATAGAAACTCCGGCAGGGCCGAACACAATAGACAAAGCTCATTTGAGCTGCGTCGTGATATAATATCTGAGGCGCCAAGACACCCACTATGCTTCACGGATGAAGTAATGGATCATCAAATCCACGAGGGCTTGAAACCCGTAAACATCGAATCATACGATGGTACCACAGATCCTGCGGTCTGGATCGAGGATTATCTCCTCCATATCCACATGGCCCGTGGTGATGATCTACATGCCATCAAATACCTCCCACTCAAGCTTAAAGGACCAGCTCGACATTGGCTCAATAGCTTGCCAACAGAATCAATTGGTTGTTGGGAGGACCTGGAAGCTGCATTCCTTGATAACTTCCAGGGCACATATGTGTTACCACCAGACGCCGATGACCTTAGCCACATAATTCAGCAGCCACAAGAATCGGCCAGACAATTCTGGACTCGGTTCCTAACAAATAAAAATCAAATCGTTGATCGTCCGGGATCACAGAGGCCCTTGCAGCCTTCAAACATAACATCTGCGACGAGTGGCTTGCCCGGCACCTAGGACAGAAAAGCGAAATCTATGGCAGCCCTCACAACCCTCATCACTCGCTTTTGTGCGGGAGAGGACAGCTGGCTAGCTCGAAGCAACAACTTGGCCAAACATCCCGATAGTCCGGATACCAAGGACAGCAATGGCGGTTCGCGTCGCAATAAGAACAAAGCGCCGCATCAACGGCGATATCATCGAGATCTGACCGTCAATGCGGATTCAGAGGCTCTAAACCGGTCGTGGAAGAAGCCATTCAAAAGAAATACCAAGGGCCCGTCCAACTTGGACCGAATACTCGATCGCTTGCGGATACATGGCACCCCGAAAAACCAGCCAATCACACCAACAGGGGACTGTTGGGTGTTCAAGCAAGCGAGCAAGTTAAGTGCGAACTCAATGACAAGGGGCTGCATAGCGATGACGAGGAAGAGCCCGGCCGCCGAACAATAAAGGACGAAGGTTTTCCTACACAAGTGCGGACGGTGAACATGATATATGCAACCCACATACCCAAAAGGGAGCGAGCGTGCACTAAGGGACGTATATGCGATGGAGCGATCGCCCAGTTCAACCCATGGTCTTCCTGCCCGATCACCTTGATCGAAGGACCACCCCACTAGCATCCGTCACGGCGGCTTCGCCGCATTGGTTCTTGACCCAATTATCGACAGATTTCACCTCACCAGAGTCACGATGGGCGGCGCAGCAGCCTGAACACCTTTATCAGGATATAGTGCGCAAAATGGGCATTGACCCCTCAAGGATTAAACCTACAAAGACGACCTTTAAAGGCGTCATACCGGGTGTAGAGGCCAGTTGTACGGGCTCAGTTACACTCGAAGTGGACTTCGGATCCCGGATAACTTTCGAAGCAAAGAGTTAATCTTGACATCGTCCCATTCATGCGGCTATCATGCACTTGCTCGGACGAATCGCATTTGCAAAGTTCAATGCGGTGCCACACTACGCATACCTCAAGCTCAAGATGCCAGGCCCTCGAGGAGTAATCACGGTCAATGGAAACACCAAACGCTCTCTCCAAACGGAGGAGCACACAGCGGCCCTCGCGGCGGAGGTACAAAGCAGCCTCTCACAACAATTCTTGAGTCCGGCCACTAAGCGTCCGGACATTGTCAAGCGCGCCCGGTGTAACCTACAACAAAGACCACCTGGCACGATTCAAGCACGAGTAGCAATCCGGCTCCAACCCTAGCCCTCGCGAAATTGCGAAGCTAGTATTACGCGTACATAATTACGCTCTGGAGATACCATGGGCATATGGGGAGGGGCAAGACAACAGCACGCCAAGAATGCGGCTCGACCGCACCAGGGGCTCCCGTTTGTGTCATTTCTTTTTTTTCTTTTTCCTCTTTTCTTCCTTTTTTTTTTACTTTCAGGACTCCGTCTTTGAGAAGTCCTGTCCGGCACTTGAATCGCCGAACTCACGATGCAACAGCCAGGGAAGCGGAAAGCCACGTCGAGTGTTCAGGTGGTCTCCATTACGAGCATTATACCTGTTTTACATACCATCCTGCAGCTTACCCCTGGAGGGGGACATGTTAGATAGTCCAATCCCTTGCTTATCACACTATTTGTATCGTTCTGCTCCCATTGCAGTACCTTTTTGAATAAACAATACATAGCTTTCGCTTATTATTGCTCTACTTCCTTTATATATACATATGTTCATTTCACGACATGTTGCAACCGTACACTTTGGTACGGCCAATACACCGAGGGCTTAAGTATCCCAAAATTATGGTGTGATAAGTCCGAACACTTTCACAAGTCGGCACCCGAACTTATAGCATTATATGAATTGGCTCTGAATCATGTCTTGGGTCAATAGTTGGGTTTGCCCGGCTCCGTGTTTTGGTACCTTACGTTCCGCTATATCGGCTAAGGTAGCACCGGAGAACCATCTGCGATTGTGCCCCGCTTATCTTTGGGTCGAGCACCTCGATGGAAAAGCTAAAACAGACCATCATGATAAGGCGAGCGATCGCTGTTCGAGAGGTTTTATCGGGTTCCTAAAGACTTATGCGCTTAGAGAGAGGAACCGAATTGTCCGGCCAAAGGCGTGGATAGCGCCCGAACTCGGTCTTCGAATACTAGGGGCTTCGCCGAAATTTAAAATTATAGAATTCTATGGCTAAGTGAGAGTGCTCAAGCATTGTAAGTCCGGTTGCCTTGTTCGTTGTGTTGAGCGCCTCCCTAGACGGACCCAAGAATGGGAACAAGAGTGCTCAAGTTTATGCCGAACACCCCAGCACTCGTGGCATGGGGGCTGAAGCCAACGACTTGCCATCTCTCAAATTTGATAAACGGCCGCACAAAAGGTAATATTTTAAACTAACAAGCGTTGCTTAGCGCATATGAACAAGTTTTCAGCGTATAGGATAACAAATGCGAGTTTATTCAAAAATTACATCTCTGGAGCACTCATCCGCTATTCGGCGGGCACCCTTCAGGAGGCCCTCATAGTACATCTCGGGCGTGCGATGCTCATGGCCCTTCGGTGGCCCGTCCGTCACAAGCTTCTCCGCATCCAGCTTGCCCCGGTGCACTTTAGCACGGGCAAGGGCCCAACGGACCCCTTCAATGCAGACGGAGCGCTTGACGACTTCAATCCGTGGACAGGCGTCCACCAGCCGCTGCACCAAGCCGAAGTAGCTCCCAGGCATGGCCTCCAATGGCCACAGCCGCGCTATAAGGCCCTTCATGGCCTGTTCGGTGACATTGTGGAGCTCGACCAGCTGCTTCAGCTGGTCGCTCGAGGCACCGGATGTCCGCCTCGACATATTGAGACCGAACACCTTCTCCGTGGAGCTCCCTCCTGGGCGCAATAGAATGCGGCGACATCGGGCGCACTCTGAGGCAAATCTGCGAGTGCTCTGGAGAGCTCGAATCCGGGTAAGTAATAGGTAATTGACTTTTACATTCTTGCTTTGCATAAAGAATGCCTTACCCGCCGCTATCTTATTTAGTGCTTCAATTTCTTGGAGGGCTTTTTGGGCCTCGGCCTTAGCAGCTTTGGCACTCTAAAGAGCCGAGGCAAGCTCGAACTCTCGGGTCTTCGAGTCACGCTCCAAACCCTCGTGTTTTTTCACGAGAATCTGGAGCTCTTGCCGCACCTCCGCCAGCTGCGCCTCCCCCTTCTCTTGATCGGTGCGTTCCGTAGCCGCTTTGTTTTCGGCCACAGACACCGCTTCCTTCAGGGTCTCCACCTCGTTCGTGGCCCCTGTAGTACCCAAGTTATTCCTGTTATTTTTTGCAACCAAAACCTTCTCTATAAGGTACTTCTTTAATAAGGTATTACTTACCTTCCTTGTCCTCGAGCTGCTTCTTGGCTTGTCCGAGCTTGTTCTCGGACCGCTCAAGGTTCTGCTTCAATGCATTGACCCCGCAGCTGCGGGCAGAGGTCAAGAAGCAGCAGCCTGCATTCCCATATTGACATACTTATGTTAGACTCCTGCGTATATCTTTTCAGATCCTTAGTCCGGCTTTTCTTTCCGAACACCAAACTAAGCATCGGGGCTACTGTCTATGCGGTAATATTTTTACATATTCTAAACTTACCTCAAAGCTTTGTTAGAAGGCTGGTGCAGGCTTGGTCGATCTGCTCTTGGCGGATGAACTGTCCGGATCACCGCACTCATAACAAAGGCGGTGTTCTCCTCGATGGAAGCGCTGTTAAGCGCCTCAGAGCTATCCGGTGCCTCGGTTGGGCGGAGGACACCAGCATCTTACCCTTCTTGCGAAGGATTCACTGGCGGACTTTGGAACCCTGATGGTTCCGGCATGGAGTCCGGACGAGGGTCGGGCTTAGAGCCCTGGGGTCTTGCCTCACAGCACTGAGTCCGGAGGTTGCCTTGTGGCACCTCGGCGCTACCTCCTCTTGACCAAGCCCCTTGGGGCCCCACCGCGCCGTCATCCGCAGTGTGAGGCGAGGAGGCGGTCGGAAGCGAAGTACTCTCCATTTCCGACGAGCCTGTGGACCCGCTCGATGAATCGGCGAACTCGCCCTTAGGCGGGCTGCACGGTTGTTCGACATTAGAGAACACTCTGCAATAATAAAAAGCCATGGGTATCCGGACACTTACGATCTCGCCAGGGGCTTGGCCCTTGTAGGACAATCCTCCTCGTCGTCGTCGGCGTTGGTGGAGAAGTCCGGAGGAAGGTTCTTCCTTCTTGGACCCTCCGGCCTCCCGGTTGGGGCGGCCTTCCTTTTCTTCTCCTCCCCACTGGGGAGGAGCTTCTTCTTCCTCCTCGTCTTGGAGAAGATTACGCTTCAGAATCGACAAAGACTGGCGTCGGGAGCTCCTTGAGTTCCGTGGCCTCCTTCTTAGCCTTCTTCTCGGCACCACGTCGGCGCGGAGCCAGCAGCCCCCAATCAGGCGTCCTCCGGATCTTCCGGCAAAGGCAGACAGTTTAATCTGTCCGGGCGTCTTCACCAATCTGTCAAAGATTAGGGAGTTTTAGATCCCGTAGAGTCAATCTATGAAAAAAGAGTCCGTAAAGGGTAAAATAACTTACCTCGCCGGCTTGATGTCTGCGAATGTATCCGCGATCTTTGGTAGCGGATCTTTGAACCAGCGCCCTTGAGCAGCACCTTCCAGCGCGTCTTCGTGCGTAGTGTCGAAGAGCGGCTCAAGGTTGGTCTTGTGTGCGGATCGAACTCCGACAAATTGAAGGCCCGTTGTTGGCATGGGAGAATCTGGCGGATGAGCATCACCTGGATTACGTCAACAAGCCTAAGATTCTTGGCCACCAGGTTTCGGACGCATGTTTGAAGTCCGGATGTCTCGTCCGAATTCCCCCACGTCAGGCCCGTCTCTTTCCATGACGAGAGCCGTGTGGGGAAGCCATATCTGAATTCGGGGGCCACCACCCATTCGGTGTTGCGGGGCTCGGTGATGTAGAACCACCCCGATTGCCACCCCTTTATTGTCTCCACGAAGGCGCCTTCGAGCCATGGGACTTTAGCCATCTTGCCAACCATGGCGCCTCCGCACTCCGCAGCGGCTGCCCACTACCTTCGGCTGGCGTTGAAGATCTTCAGCCATAAGCGAAGTGGGGCTGGATCTGAAGGAAGGCCTCGCACCTGACGATAAGCGCCGAGACGTTGAGGATGAAATTCGGGGCCAGGTCATGGAAGTCCAGGCCGTAGTAGAACATGAGCCCCCGGACAAATGGGTGAAGAGGAAAACCTAGTCCGCGGAGGAAGTGGGGGAGAAACACCACCCTCTCATGGGGCCCAGGGGTCGGAATAAGCTGCCCCTCGTCGGGAAGCCTGTGCGCGATGTTGCCGGACAAGTATCCGACCTCCCGCAGTCTTGCGATGTGCCCCTCCGTGATGGAGGAGGACATCCACCTGCCTCCCGCTCCTGACATGGTCGGAGAAAGGTTGAGGTGGGATGTGCGGACTTGGGTGCTGGAGCTCGAGTGCGTGGAAATGGATAAGCAAAGGAGGAAGATGGCGTAGGTGAAAAGGTGGATTCTTATCCCCTTATATGGACGGACGAAGCTATACATCTCCCACCAGCCTGGTAAAACTCGCTTATTTCCCAAGCGCCGTAATCAATGGCGCGGATGGGTTACCCACGTCCGTATTGATGAGAATCCTGGAATAAGGGGGCACGATCTATGCTTTGATAAGACGTGCCAAGGAAACCGCCTCGCTAAACACGCTGAGGTGGAACAATAAAAAACGATTCATATAAAGGCCTGGCCGTGGTGTGATGTCACGCTGCGGAATGCGTCAGCAGATCTGTGCAAAAGTTATTCTCTCTATGGTGTTATGTGGAACTTGTTTTGCAGAGCCGGACACTATCCTTGTGTTCAAAATCTTCTATGAAGTATTCGGAGGAGGAGCCCGCCTCGCAATGCCCAAGACAATCAACGTGCCGGACTCATCGTCATTGAAGCCTGGTTCGAGGGCTCTTGAGGAGTCCGGACTAGGGGTGTCGGATAGCGGACTATCGTCACGGCGGACTCCAAGACTATGAAGATACAAGATTGAAGACTTCGTCCGTGTCCGGATGGGACTTTCCTTGGCATGGAAGGCAAGCTTGGCGATACGGATATGTAGATCTCCTATCATTGTAACTGAATCTGTGTAACCCTAACCTATCCGGTGTCTATATAAACCGGAGGATTTTAGTCCGTAGGACGAACAACAATCATACCATAGGCTAGCTTCTAGGGTTTAGCCTCCTTGATCTCGTGGTAGATCTACTCTTGTACTACCCATATCATCAATATTAATCAAGCAGGTAGGGTATTACCTCCATCGAGAGGGCCCGAACACAGGTAAAAACATCGTGTCCCTTGTCTCCTGTTACCATCCGCCTAGACGAACAGTTCGGGACCCCCTACCCGAGATCCGCCGGTTTTGACACCGACAGGGAGCCTTTTGCTACTTATGAAGACAATGCCTTAAATCCTTAAACTTTCACATACTTTTATCCCCGTTGAAAACTTCAACCAGTTTGTCATCAATCACCAAAAAGGGGGAGATTGTAAGTGCATCTAGTGCCACCCCTAGTTGGTTTTGGAGTATTGATGACAAACTTGGCTGAGGGACTAATGTGTTTGTGAGAATTGCAGGATAACACAGGTAGTAGTCCCTCATTGATTCGGTTTTCCTACTAGAGATAACCCCTAAAAATGTGTGAAGACATTGAAGACAATGGTGGTCCGTGAAGATATTCACAACGAAGGTTATGACTCGAGAAGACATTCACGTGAAGACTATGGAGTGCGAAGACATAGTTGTTTCATAGTTTCCTTTTCTTCTTTGTTGAGTCATAGGAACCACCACACTGTTAAGTGGGGTCCAAGTGAACAAAGTCAGAGTGACTGAAGTGATGCTCAACCAAATCCTATGTCTTCGAGCGAAGACAATGAGAGCAAATCTTATCCAGAGCTGGATGAGTCAGCTTTACTTGTAGCCCAAGTCAAGCTGCCGCGTGTGTTTGAAATCTGACCGTTGGACACGCGTCAGTTCCTTAGTGAGCCAAGTTCATTTCGGACAAATCAGGTCAAGTTTCCTCCTGGCTATAAATAGCCCACCGCCTACACCATAAATTGGTGGCTGCTCAGAGTTAGTGCACGGCTTTTGTTGTTTGAGAGCAACCCACCTCCGAAGCATTTGAGAGAGAGATCCTTGCGAGGACAAAGCCCAAAACACCCAAAGCCAAAGAGTGTTAGGCATCACTGAAGTCTTTCTGTCCGCGTGATCTGAAGACTTATTATACTTGAGGACTGTGAATCCTCCAGCCGGTTAGGCGTCACATTCTGAGCATCCAAGAGTCATTGTGGATTGCCGGTGAACAAAGTCTGTGAAGGTTTGAAAGTCTACCTTGAAGACTTACCAGAGTGATTGGGCGAGGACTAAGTGTCCTTAGCTCAAGGGGAATAAGGTGAAGATGCGGTCTTCTGAGTTGAATCTCAGCCTCCCTAACCAGACGTACAGTTGTCACAGCAACTGGAACTGGTGCAACAAATCCTTGTCCTCACCAAGCAACTGGTTCTATGTCCTCCCTCAGTTTACTTACAATTTGTCTTCATGAAGTCATTGCCTGCTTGCATGATCTGATTGACTTCGGTGTGTGAAGACTGTTGTTGTTTGGCTTCATACTATCTTCCATCCTGATCCATACTACCTAGCTGCTAATAGTCTTCGTGCTTTCGCTTCATTGCTTACTTGACTATGGCTTGTCTAATGTAGTCTACTCTCCGCTGCATATTGATACGTCCATTTTGCATCATGCTTTTATATCGATATTTATTGCTTTATGGGCTGTTATTTCACTTTATGTCACAATACTGATGGCTATTCTCTCTTATTTTACAAGGTTTACATAAGGAGGGAGAATGCCGGCAGCTGGAATTCTGGGCTGGAAAAGGAGCAAATTTGGAGGCCTATTCTGTGCAACACCAAAAGTCCTGAAAATCCACGGAATATCTTAAAATAAATAATAAAAAATCCTCGCCAAAGATGAAGGCCAGGGGGCCCACACCCTGTCCACGAGGGTGGGGGGCGCGCCCCCGTGGGCCCCCTGGTGGCTCTCCGATGACCATCTTCTCCTATATGAAGTCTTTCATCAAGAAAAAAACCAGAATCAACCTTTCGGGACGAGACTCTGCCGCCACGAGGCGGAACCTTGGCGGAATCAATCTAGGGCTCCGGCAGAGCTATTCTGCCGGGGATACTTCCCTCCGGGAGGGGGAAATCATCGCCATCGTCGTCACCAACGCTCCTCTCATCGGGAGAGGGCAATCTCCATCAACATCTTCACCAGCACCATCTTATCTCCAAACCCTAGTTCATCTCTTGTATCCAATTCTTGTCTCCAAGTCCGGGATTGGTACTAGTAGGTTGCTAGTAGTGTTGATTACTCCTTGCAGTTGATGCTAGTTGGTTTATTTGGTGGAAGATCATATGTTCAGATCCTTTATGCATATTATTACCCCTCTGATTATGAACATGAATATGCTTTGTGAGTAGTTACGTTTGTTCCTGAGGACACGAGAGAAGTCTTGCTATTAGTAGTCATGTGAATTTGGTATTCGTTCGATATTTTGATGAGATGTATGTTGTCTAGCCTCTAGTGGTGTTATGTGAACATTGACTACATAACACTTCACCATTATTTTGGCCTAGAGGAAGGCATTGGGAAGTAATAAGTAGATGATGGGTTGCTAGAGTGACAGAAGCTTAAACCCTAGTTTATGCGTTGCTTCGTAAGGGGCTGATTTGGATCCATATGTTTCATGCTATGGTTAGGCTTACCTTAATACTTTTGTTGTAGTTGCGGATGCTTGCAATAGAGGTTAATCATAAGTGGGATGCTTATTCAAGTAAGAACAGCACCCAAGCACCGGTCCACCCACATATTAAATTATCAAAGTACCGAACGCGAATCATATGAACATGATGAAAACTAGCTTGACGATATTCCCATGTGTCCTCGGGAGCGCTTTTCCTTATATAAGAGTTTGTCCAGGCTTGTCCTTTGCTACAAAAAGGATTGGGCCACCTTGCTGCACTTTATTTACTTTTGTTACTTGTTGCTCGTTACAAATTATCTTATCACAAAACTATCTGTTACCACTTATTTCAGTACTTGCAGAGAATACCTTGCTGAAAACCGCTTATCATTTCCTTCTGCTCCTCGTTGGGTTCGACACTCTTACTTATCGAAAGGACTATGATAGATCCCCTATACTTGTGGGTCATCAAGACTCTTTTCTGGCGCCGTTGTCGGGGAGTGAAGCGCCTTTGGTAGGTGGAATTTGGTAAGGAAAAATTTATATAGTGTGCTGAAATTTACTGTCACTTGTTACTATGGAAAGTAATCCTCTGAGGGGCTTATTCGGGGTATCTTCAACCCGTCCAGTAGAGCAAAGAGTTGCTCCTCAACCTACTGAACCTATTGAAAATGAAACTCCTTTTGAATTTCCTTCGGGTATGATGGAAAAATTGCTAGCTAATCCTTTTACAGGAGATGGAACGAAGCATCCTGATGAGCACTTAATACATGTGGATGAAGTTTGTGGATTATTTAAGCTTGTAGGTATACCCGATGATGTTGCTAAGAAGAAGGTCTTCCCTTTATCTTTGAAGGGAGACACATTGACATGGTATAGGCTATGTGATGATACGAGATCATGGAACTATATATGATTGAAATTGGAATTTCATCAAAAGTATTACCCTATGCATCTTGTTCATCGTGATCGCAATTATATATATAATTTTTGGCCTCGTGAAGGAGAAAGCATCGTTCAAGCTTGGGGGAGGCTTAAATCAATGTTATATTCATGCCCCAATCATGAGCTTCCAAGAGAAACAATTATTCAAAATTTCTATGCTCGGCTTTTTGAAAACAATCAAACCATGCTCGATACTTCTTGTGCTGGCTCTTTTATGATGAAGACTATTGAATTTAAATGGGACTTGTTGAATAGAGTTAAACGCAACTCTGAAGATTGGGACCTCGATGAAGGTAAGGAGTCAGGTATGAAACCTAAGTTTGATTGTGTTAAATCTTTTATGGATACCGATATTTTCCGTAAGTTCAGCACTAAATATGGACTTGACTCTGAGATAGTTGCTTATTTTTGTGAATATTTTGCTACGTATGTTGATCTCCCTAAGGAGAAGTGGTTTAAATATCATCCTCCCATAGAAGTAAAAGTAGCTGCACCTATTAAAGTTGAAGAAAAGACTGTCACTTATAATGATCCTATTGTTCCTACTGCCTATGTTGAGAAACCACCTTTCCCTGTTAGAATAAAGGATCATGCTAAAGCTTCAACTGTGGTTCGTAAAAGTAATATTAGAACTTATACACCTCCTGAGCAAGTTAAAGTAGAACCTAATGTTGCTATTGTTAAAGATCTCTTGTCTGATAATATTGATGGGCATGTCATTCAGTTCAAAGGTGAAACTGCTAGAATTGCTAAACCTTGTGCTAATGATAAACATAGACCTGTGGTAGGCGTGCCTGTTATTTCTGTTAAAATACGAGATCATTGTTATCATGGCTTATGTGATATGGGTGCTAGTGCTAGTGTTATACCAGATACTTTATATGAAGAAATTAAGCATGAAATTGCACCTGCTGAGTTAGAGGGTATTGATGTCACAATTAAGCTTGCCAATAGAGATACTATTTCACCAATTAGGATTGTTAGAGATGTTGAAGTCTTGTGTGGGAAAACTAAATATCCCGCTGATTTTCTTGTTCTTGGTTCCCCACAAGATAGCTTTTGTCCCATTATATTTGGTAGACCCTTCTTGAATACTGTTAATGCTAAGATAGATTGCGAAAAGAATGTTGTTACTATTGGCTTGGATGATATGATTCATGAGTTTAATTTCTCTACATTTAGTAAACAACATCGTGAAGAAGAATTGCCTAGTAAGGATGAAATTATTGGTCTTGCTTCTATTGCCGTACCTCCTAGTAATCCTTTAGAACATTATTTGCTAGACCATGAAAATGATATGTTCATGAATGAAAGAAGGGAAATAGATGAAGTACTCTTTAAACAGGAACCTATTCTGAAACACAATTTGCCTGTTGAAATCTTAGGGGATCCCCCTCCACCCAAGGGTGATCCCATGTTTGAGCTTAAACCGTTGCCTGATAATCTTAAATATGCTTATCTTGATGAAAATAAGATATATCCTGTTATTATTAGTGCTAAACTTTCAGAGCATGAAGAAGAAAGATTATTGAAAACTCTGAAGAAGCACCATGCCGCTATTGGATATACTCTTGATGATCTTAAGGGCATTAGTCCCACTCTATGTCAACATAAAATAAATTTGGAAGCAGATGCCAAACCAGTTCATGATCCTCAACGATGTTTGAATCCTAAAATGAAAGAAGTGGTGAGAAAAGAAATACTCAAGCTTCTGGAGGCAGGTATAATTTATCCCGTTGCTGATAGTCAGTGGGTAAGTCCTGTCCATTGTGTCCCTAAGAAGGGAGGTATTACTGTCGTTCCTAATGATAAAGATGAATTGATTCCACAAAGAATTATTACAGGTTATAGGATGGTAATTGATTTCCGCAAATTAAATAAGGCCACTAAGAAAGGTCATTACCCCTTACCTTTTATTGATCAAATGCTAGAAAAATTATGCAAACATACACATTATTGCTTCCTAGATGGTTATTCTGGTTTCTCTCAAATACCTATGTCGGCTAAAGATCAATCAAAGACTACTTTTACATGCCCTTTTGGTACTTTTGCTTATAGACGTATGCCTTTTGGTTTATGTAATTCATCTGCTAGCTTTCAAAGATGCATGATGGCTATATTCTCTGACTTTTGTGAAAAGATTTGTGAGGTTTTCATGGACGACTTTTCCATTTATGGTTCCTCTTTTGATGATTGCTTGAGCAATCTTGATCGAGTTTTGCAGAGATGTGAAGAAACTAATCTTGTCTTGAATTGGGAAAAGTGCCACTTTATGGTTAATGAAGGTATTGTCTTGGGGCACAAAGTTTCTGAAAGAGGTATTGAAGTTGATAAAGCCAAGGTTGATGCTATTGAAAAGATGCCATGTCCCAAGGACATCAAAGGTATACGAAGTTTCCTTGGTTAGGCCGGATTTTATAGGAGGTTCATTAAGGACTTCTCAAAAATCTCTCGGCCTCTGACTAATTTATTACAAAAAGATATACCATTTATCTTTGATGATGATTGTGTAGAAGCATTTGAAATACTTAAGAAAGCATTAGTCTCTGCACCTGTTGTTCAGCCACCTGATTGGAATTTACCCTTTGAAATTATGTGTGATGCCAGTGATTATGCTGTAGGTGCTGTTCTAGGGCAAAGAGTTGATAAGAAATTAAATGTTATTCATTATGCTAGTAAAACTCTAGACAATGCTCAAAGAAATTATGCCACTACTGAAAAGGAACTTTTAGCAGTTGTATTTGCATGTGATAAGTTCATACCTTATATTGTTGATTCTAAAGTAACTATTCACACTGATCATGCTGCTATTAAATATCTTATGGAAAAGAAATATGCTAAACCTAGACTTATTAGATGGGTTCTCTTGCTACAAGAATTTGATTTGCATATCGTTGATAGAAAGGGATCTGAGAACCCCGTTGCAGACAACTTGTATAGGCTAGAAAATGTTCTTGATGACCCACTACCTACTGATGATAGCTTCCCTGATGAGCAAGTAAATTTTATAAGTACTTCTCGTAGTACTCCATGGTATGCTGATTATGCTAATTATATTGTTGCTAAGTTTATACCACCTAGTTTCACATACCAGCAAAATAAAAAGTTCTTCTATGATTTGAGGCATTACTTTTGGGATGACCCACATCTTTATAAAGAAGGAGTAGACGGTGTTACTAGACGTTGTGTACCTGAGCATGAACAGGAACAGATCCTACGCAAGTGTCATTCCGAGGCTTATGGAGGACACCAAGCTGGAGATAGAACTGCACATAAGGTATTGCAATCCGGTTTTAATTGGCCTACTCTCTTTTAGGATGCCCGTAAGTTTGTCTTATCTTGTGATGAATGTCAAAGAATTGGTAATATTAGTAGACGTCAAGAAATGCCTATGAATTATTCACTTGTTATTGAACCATTTGATGTTTGGGGCTTTGATTATATGGGACCCTTTCCTGCCTCTAATGGATACACACATATTTTAGTTGCTGTTGACTACATTACTAAGTGGGTAGAAGCTATTCCAACTAGTAGTGCTGATCATAACACTTCTATTAAAATGCTTAAAGAAGTTATTTTTCCGAGGTTTGGAGTCCCTAGATATTTAATGACTGATGGTGGTTCACATTTTATTCATGGTGCTTTTCGTAAAATGCTTGCTAAGTATGATGTTAATCATAGAATTGCATCTCCTTATCACCCACAGTCTAGTGGCCAAGTAGAACTAAGCAACAGAGAGCTCAAATTAATTTTTCAAAAGACTGTTAATAGGTCTAGAAAGAATTGGTCCAAGAAACTTGATGATGCATTGTGGGCCTATAGAACTGCATATAAAAATCCTATGGGGATGTCTCCATAAAAAATGGTATATGGAAAAGCATGTCACTTACCTCTCGAACTAGAACATAAGGCATATTGGCCTACTAAAGAGCTCAACTATGATTTCAAACTTGCCGGTGAGAAGAGGTTATTTGATATTAGCTCACTTGATGAATGGAGAACCCAAGCTTATGAAAATGCCAAGTTGTTTAAAGAAAAAGCTAAAAGATGGCATGACAAAAGGATACAGAAGCGTGACTTTAATGTAGGTGATTATGTATTGCTATACAACTCTTGTTTAAGATTTTTTGCAGGAAAACTTCTCTCTAAATGGGAAGGCCCCTATGTCATCGAGGAGGTCTATCGTTCCGGTGCCATAAAGATCAACAACTTCCAAGGTACAAATCCGAAGGTGGTAAACGGTCAAAGAATTAAACATTATATCTCAGGTAATCCCATAAATGTTGAAACCAATATTATTGAAACCGTAACCCCGGAGGAATACATAAGGGACACTTTCGGATCGCTTTAGACTCAAAAGGAATAGGTATGTGGTACGGTAAGTAAACCGACTCCAAAACAATTTTTAAGGCAATATTTCTCCGTTTTGTAATATTTAGAAAAATAGAAAAATAAGTGGCAGTCCGGGAAGGACACGAGGGCCCCACGAGGGTGGTGGGCGCGCCCCCTACCTCGTGAGCACCTCGTGTGCCCTCCGCACTCCGTTTTCTTGCACATTACGTATTTTGGTCGGTAAAAATTCATTATATATTCTCCCGAAGGTTTTGACTCCCGTATCACGCAAATATCCTCTGTTTTTGTTTCGAGCTGTGCTACTGCAGATTAGATCAACATGTCGTCTCAAGATTCAGAGGAGGGTTGCCCAGTTTCTTACCAGCCTTTAGATAAGAACATATTCAAGGACACCTATCCATATATATGGTACCCCGATGAGGAAGATGAAGATGAAGCAGTTCCCCCTCGTTTCAAGCAAGAAAGCAAAGAGACATTATGCAAAAGGATAATAAAGCTTGAGATCGAGAATGATGAGTTGAGATTGATAATTTCACCCTCAGACACAAGTTGGAGAAAGAGAAGGGCAAGCCTGCATCACCAACAACACCTCCACCTTCTTCACCAACAAAGGGGATATAATCACAGGGGTATGGGCACTCCCCTTGGCAACTGCCAAGCTTGGGGGAGGTGCCCCGGTATCGTATCACAATCACAACTCCCATCTTTACCTTTTTTCTTAGTTCGATCCTATTAGTAGTATCTTGATCTAGTAAAATAAAGTTTATGGCATGATCTAGTTTTGATTTTTGCTTTTTGATCTTTCTATGTAATCGAGTCCGTGAGCTATATATAATAAAGATTAGTGTTGAGTCAAGGGCTTGATTATTTTGCCATGATCTTGGGTGAATAAAAGAGAAGAAGAAAAAGAATAAAAAGAAACAAAGAATTCATATTGATCTTATTGAAAGTAATGGCTTCACATAGAAAGAGTATGATGATTAAAAGTTGTTGGGAGTTGGCAGACATAGCTTTGGTCATCGTTGTAATTAATAGGAAATAATAAGGAAAGAGAGGTTTCACATATAGATATATTATCATTGACATCTTTTATGATTGGGAGCACCCATTAAAATATGACATGCTAAAGAGTTGATGTTGGACAAGGAAGACAACATAATGAGTTATGTTTTTTTATATCTGAGATAAAGTATGTTGTCATGGATCCTCTAACATGTTGAGCTTGCCTTCCCCCCTCATGCTAGCCAAATTCTCAGCACCAAGTAGAGATACTACTTGTGCTTCCAAATAACCTTAAACCAGTTTTGCCATGAGAGTCCACCATATCTACCTATGGATTGAGTAAGATCCTTCAAGTAAGTTGTCATCGGTGCAAAGCAATAAAAATTGCTCTAAATATGTGTGATTGATTGGTGTGGGAGAAATAAGCTTTATACGATCTTTTCATGTGGAAGTAATAAAAGCGACGGACTGCATAATAAAGGTTCATATCACAAGGGGCAATATAAAGTGACGTTCTTTCGCATTGAGATTTTGTGCATCCAACCATAAAGGCGCATGGCAACCTCTGCTTCCCTCTGCGAAGGGCCTATGCTTTATTATTATCTTCTAACTTATGCAAGTGTCACGGTGATCTTCACCTTTCCTTTTTCATTTTATCCTTTGGCAAGCCCAGCATGTTGGAAAGAACATGATATATATATCTAATTGGATGTAGGAGAGCATGAGTTATTATTGTTGACATTACCCTTGAGGTAAAAGGTTGTGGGGCAAAACTATAAGCCCCTATCTTTCACTGTGTCCGGTTAAAACTCCGTAACCACAAGTATTGCGTGAGTGTTAGGAATTATGAAGGACTAGATGATAGTTGAGTATGTGGACTTGCTTTTAAGCTCTGACATAGACTCTTTCTGATGTTATTGTAAATTGCAATTGCTTCAATGACTAAGATTATAGTTTGCTGGTGCTCAATAAGGTTTCTGATTCATACTTTTGCGTTGTGAATAGATCATCACTTGAATATAAGTAATCATATGAAAAAATCTATATATGTTGCGGTTATGAGAATAATCATGATGCCTTCATGTCCTTATTTTATTTTTATCAACGCCTCTACCTCTAAACATGAGGACATATTTATTGTTATCGGCTTTTCGCTTGAGGACAAGCGAGGTCTAAGCTTGGGGGAGTTGATACGTCCATTTTGCATCATGCTTTTATATCGATATTTATTGCTTTATGGGCTGTTATTTCACTTTATGTCACAATACTTATGGCTATTCTCTCTTATTTTACAAGGTTTACATAAGGAGAGAGAATGCCGGCAGCTGGAATTCTGGGCTAGAAAAGGAGCAAATATTGGAGGCCTATTCTGCGCAACTCCAAAAGTCCTGAAACTCCATGGAATATCTTAAAATAAATATTAAAAAATCCTCTCCAAAGATGAAGGCCAGGGGGCCACACCCTGTCCACGAGGGTGGGGGGCGCCCCCCCTAGGGCGCGCCCCTACCTCGTGGGCCCCCTGGTGGCTCTCCGATGACCATCTTCTCCTATATGAAGTCTTTCGTCAAGAGAAAAACCAGAAGCAACCTTTCGGGACGAGACTCCGCCAGCACGAGGCGGAACCTTGGCAGAACCAATCTAGGGCTCTGGCAGAGCTGTTCTGCCGGGGATACTTCCCTCCGGGAGGGGGAAATCATCGCGATCGTCATCACCAACGCTCCTCTCATCGGGAGAGGGCAATCTCCATCAACATCTTCACCAGCACCATCTTATCTACAAACCCTAGTTCATCTCTTGTATCCAATTCTTGTCTCCAAGTCCGGGATTGGTACTAGTAGGTTTCTAGTAGTGTTGATTACTCCTTGTAGTTGATGCTAGTTGGTTTATTTGGTGGAAGATCATACGTTCAGATCCTTTATGCATATTATTACCACTCTGATTATGAACATGAATATGCTTTGTGAGTAGTTACGTTTGTTCCTGAGGACACGGGAGAAGTCTTGCTATTAGTAGTCATGTGAATTTGGTATTCGTTCGATATTTTGATGAGATGTATGTTGTCTAGCCTCTAGTGGTGTTATGTGAACGTCGACTACATAACACTTCACCATTATTTGGGCCTAGAGGAAGGCATTGAGAAGTAATAAGTAGATGATGGGTTGCTAGAGTGACAAGAGCTTAAACCCTAGTTTATGCGTTGCTTCGTAAGGGGCTGATTTGGATCCATATGTTTCATGCTATGGTTAGGTTTACCTTAATACTTTTGTTGTAGTTGCGGATGCTTGCAATAGAGGTTAATCATAAGTGGGATGCTTGTTCAAGTAAGAACAACATCCAAGCACCGGTCCACACACATATCAAATTATCAAAGTACCAAACGCGAATCATATGAACGTGATGAGAACTAGCTTGACGATATTTCCATGTGTCCTCGGGAGCGCTTTTCCTTATATAAGAGTTTTTCCAGGCTTGTCCTTTGCTACAAAAAGGATTGGGCCACCTTGCTGCACTTTATTTACTTTTGTTACTTGTTGCTCGTTACAAATTATCTTATCACAAAACTATCTGTTACCACTTATTTCAGTACTTGCAGAGAATACCTTGCTGAAAACCGCTTATCATTTCCTTCTGCTCCTCGTTGGGTTCGACACTCTTACTTATCGAAAGGACTATGATAGATCCCCTATACTTGTGGGTCATCACATATCAATAGGTTCATTTCTATTGTTTGTCTTCAAAGCCCCCGTATTTTGAAGACTTTCATAAAAATTGCCTATTCACCCCCCCTCTAGTCGATAACTAGCTGTTTCTAATTTTACGTCCCACCCACCACCCACTTTATAGCCACTGTCGAGGACTTAACCGACATGCTCGATTACGGCTTCGAAGACATCGACGGGATGGACGACGATGCCGGAGAAGAGCAGGCCCAGAACCCGCCGTTTACCGGATGCTGGACGGCCACCTCTTCGTACGACGTGTACATGGTGGATACACCCAAAGAGAATAGCGGTGATGGCAAAGAAGATGCAGTGGAGGATAAATCTCCTGAGATACAGCCAAAGCACCGACTTAGCGGCGCCGCTCTAAGTCATGCCGCAGAAAAGACAACAATACCAGCACAGGAGAAAACAATACTCTGGACGATGCCGAAGACAAAGAAGACCCCGTTGAGCCAACTTCTGAACAGGACGAACAGGAAGATGGGCAAGTTAGCCCTGATGAACATGCCATAAACAATGACTCGGACGGCAGTAATTATCTCCCACTCTCCAAGGATGAGGTGAGCCTTGGTGACGAATACTTCATCATACCTAAGGAACCTCTTGAGCAGGAGCGCTTTAAGCGCCGGCTTATAGCCACTACAAGGAGCCTGAAACAAAAGCAGTAGCAGCTTCAAGCTGATCAAGATCTGCTCAACGATAGATGGACTAATTTCCTCGCAGCCGAGGAATATGGCCTCGAGCGCCCAACCAAAATGTACCGGAAGTGCAAATTACTACCTCAATTTGATGACGAGGCACTTAAGCCCGTACTATCAGCGCATAATGCGGTCGATCGACCACCACATGGCCAGGATAAAGAGACAACTCAAGCCGAACACCAGCCCATACTACCTCGCCGTAAAGGCAGAGATAAAACAACTCGGGGATACACATATGACCTGCGGCAGGACCTGGACATTAGAGCAGGACAGACCGGATCGATCTACGGATCACGGGGGCATCCCCCGACACGCGACGACGGCTATCTAGTCGGACATGACAAGCATAATCACGCCCGGGCCGAAAACCACAGACGGACTCCATCCGAGCTACGTCGTGACATGGCCCGATATAGAGGCGCCGCACACCCCCTTTGCTTCACTGACGAAGTAATGAAGCACGAATTCCCAGAAGGATTTAAACCCATTAAAATCGAATCATATGATGGGACAATAGACCCCACGGTATGGATCAAAGATTTCCTTCTCCATATTCATATGGCCCACGGTGACGATCTTCACACCATCAAATACCTCCCACTAAAACTCAAGGGACCAGCTCGGCACTGGTTGAACAGCCTGCCTGAAAATTCCATTGGCAGCTGGGAGGACCTGGAAGACGCCTTCCGCGATAACTTCCAAGGTACATACGTCCGACCTCCGGATGCCGATGACCTAAGTCACATAGTCCAATAGCCCGGAGAGTTAGCCAGGAAGCTCTGGACTAGGTTCTTCATTAAAAAGAATCAAATTGTCGATTGTCCGGACGCCGAAGCCCTCGCGGCCTTTAAGCATAGCGTCCGGGATGAGTGGCTCGCCCACCACCTCGGTCAAGAAAAACCAAAATCCATGGCAGCCCTTACCACTCTGATGACCTACTTTTGCGCGGGAGAAGACAACTGGCTCGCTCGTAGAAGCAACATCACCAGTGATCCGGTCACCCCCGAAGTTCGAGACGGCAACGGCAAGCCACGACGCAATAAACACAAGTGTCGAAACAATACTGAAGGAACACAAGACATGGCGGTCAAGTCGGATTCAGCGGCTCCAAACCCGGTCAACGGAAAAAGCCATTCAAGGCAAACAGAGATGGACCATCCAATTTAGACAAGATACTGGATCGGCCCTGCCAGATTCATGGCACCCTCGATAAACCGGCCAATCATACCAACAGAAGCTGTTGGGTATTTAAATAACAAGACGACAAGCTTAATGCTGAACACAAGAGGAAGGGGTCGCCCAGCAACAACGACGACGATGAGACTCGCCAACCGAACACCGGGGGTCAGATGCAATTTCCCCCCAAAGTAAAAACAGTAAACATGGTGTATGTGACGCACATCCCTACAGGGGAGCGCAAGTGCGCACTACGGGACGCCTACGCCATAGAGTCGGTCGCCCCAAAATTTAACCAATGGGCGGCCTGCCTGATCACTTTTATCACAAGGACCACCCAGCCAGTATCCGCCACGAAGGTTCAGCAGCTCTGGTCCTTGACCCAATTATCGATGGGTTCCATCTCACGAAAGTCCTTATAAACGGCAGCAGCAGCCTTAATCTACTCTCCCAAGACATTGTCCGCAAGATGGGCATTGATCCTTCAAGAATCAAGCCGACCACAACTACCTTCAAGGGAGCAGTGCCCAGCATAGAAGCTCACTGCACGGGCTCAATTACATTGGAAGTCGTTTTCGGCTCACGGAACAACTTTTGAAGCGAAGGCTTGAACTTCGATATCGTCCCGTTCCGCAATAGCTACCATGCGCTGCTCGGGCGTACCACTTTTGCTCGTTTTAATGCGGTCCCACACTATGTGTAACATCCCAAATTTTCAATTTGGAATGTTATACATTAGGTCATCATGCATACCATATTTTTCTCGCATTATTTTTCCGATCCTAGAAATTTCACGCAACTCAAGGACCCTCGGAGAGAGTTGGAAGTTTCATAGTTTTCATATTTGGGATTTCTCAAATTTTGAAAATAGGATCAATGGATTATTTAATTATCTTCATAAAGTTTTCCTATAAAAAATATTTTGAGAGGGAATAATATGACTTTCCCAAGCAATTAGGAAAAATGAAGATATTATAAATAAACCAAATTTGGTTTTGGAAGATTTATTTTGCTTAGGCAAAATGAGCATTTAAAAATTTTATGCATGTTTGCTGTTTTAAAGTTCATTTTGTTCGACTCATTTTAGGAGTCGGGGAAAATTTGTTTTATTTAAATCCGAGTTCGTTTGGTATTTTTTTTAATTCGTTTTGGTCTAATTTTATTTTTAAAAAAAAAAAATTTCGCGCCCCCCCTGGACCGAGGCCCAGCCGGCCCAAGCCAGCCAGGCCCCAGGCCCAGCGCCCCCTCGGCCCACCTCCTCCTCCTCCCTCGCCTTGGCCGCCCGCTTCGGTGTCCCGCCGCCGGCCTGCCTCCCGCCCGAGTCCCTTGGGACCCGGCTCCCCTGCCCCCTCCCAAGGAACCGCCGCCCTCCCCTTTATAACCCCGGACCCCCCTCTCTCACCCCAACCCCGGAGCCGCCCGGCCTTGAACCCCGCCGCCCCCGTGGGCCTTGCCGCGCCGCCCCCTCGCCCAGCCGCCGCCGCCCCTCGGCCGGACCCCGCCGCCCTCGCCCCGGACCCGCCGCCCTCTCCCGAGCCCGGAGAGCCCGCCGGCGACCGCCGGAGGTAGCCACCGCCGCCCGCCGCCCGATCCGGTTTTTCCCCTCGAACCGATCCGGTTTATTTTAAAAAAAATGTTCGGTTTTTTTTTAAAAAAAAAACCTAGATTGGTTTTATTTTTTTCGGTTTCTTATTTAATGAACGTTCACGAACCGTGCGTTTCAATGAACAGCGTTCGTTGGATTCGATTCGTTATGAACATTCGCTATTTAACTGTTCGTCGTTTTCTTTTAATCGGATTTAATCCGTTATTTTTCTGATTTGATTTCCGATCCGATTTTCAAAACTGTTTTATTTCACGCTCGTTTATCGGAATCAGGTGATTCAAGCGCCTGGAGTTTCGTAATGAAACCGCCGTTCCGACTACCCTACTTTCACGGAGTTTTGCTACTGTGAAATTTTGACCTAATTTCAGATTACTAAACCGAGTCGTTCTCTCTCGAGTTTCGACTTTCGGAGTTTATTTTGATTCGATTCTTTTGCAACCAGGGTTAAGTAAGTTGAACTTTCGGTTAGATCTTTTATTCGAGATTTCCTGTGCATTAGATGAGTACTTATTGTATGCTTGTTGTTTGTCTGCGTTAGATCACCCGGAGTGCGCCGCTTGTTACTTCGAATCTCTAGGACTCGCGGATCATCAGCAAGGCAAGTAACACTTTGATCATACCTTTTCTACTACCCAGTTTTTATGCATTAGATCTATTCCTCAAACACTTGCATGTTTAGGATCTAATTAAATTGTGGGTTTGGGAAGTAGATTGAGGTAGTACCTATTACCTGTTTTACTTATGAAACCTTGGGAGTTACTTCTACGTTGCTTGTTCATGCCATGCTATGCTAGTAGACGTGGATTGGGTGAGTGTATATCCATGACAGATGTGAGATTGTTAATTAATGGTTCATCTAAGGTGGCAACCTAAATACACATCTGGGTGGATTGAGGCACTGGTTTCCATCGAGGACTTGCTGTATTTCTTGGACCGCCACCGGGCTCTAAGGGATCATAAGATTATTCAAGCTGGAAACTTCCGTGTGCAGCCACAAGCCAATTATGGGCTCTGGCGTAGTTGACTAAGTCGTGCGAACTCTTACGAGTAGGCTAGCTGATGTAGGGGATGTAGGTTGGTACGTTCTACCCACATGTAAGGTGCTAAGCGCTTCGAAAGACTATGTCTCGGTCATCCGTTTCTCAAACACCATGTAGTCACGAGAACCAAGCGGAGGCGATCGAGTCTTGTGGGGAAAAGTCATAAACCTCTGCAGAGTGTATAAACTAATCATGATTAGCCGTGTCCCGGTTATGGACAATTTGAGTATCCTGTAATTGAATATCATGTGAATCTCAACATGTTACTTCTAATAAAAGTTATTGGGTTTTGATGAGTACTTTTAATTGGGATTGAGGATCTTGTCAACCATTCTCAATGTTTAACAACCACCATGATAGTTAAAAAATTATTCCTTTGATGTAGGGAAAAATCAGCTTTATGCAAATGTAACAGTAGAGCCTTACCACCAGCCATATATGCATGTAGTGTAGGCTTATTCATTCATTGCTCTTATGTGTTACATTGCGGCATATTCCATGTCTTGACCCATTTTCGGGCTGCAACTTTTCACGTTATGCGAGACTTTTCGAACGACAGTAAGGTGTTAGGTCGTGGTTCTATACTCGATGATGCCGTTGGAGTTGATGGACTCGCTTATCTTCCAAGCCTTCCGCTGTTATTATTAGATGGCCTTAAGCCATATTTTTGTATTCAGTTCCCTTGTGGACAACGATGTAATAAGTGTGTGATTGCTACTCGCAATAAATCCTTGAAATCTTGTGTGGTGTCGACATTCTTGATCCGAGGATGACATCGAGCACGTAGATGGATCCATTCGGGTCTGGTCGCTACACTATGCCTGTCTAAAGCTTAAGATGCCCGGTCCACGTGGTGTCATCACGGTAAACGGCAATATGGAACGCTCCCTCCGTATAGAGGAGCATACTATGGCTACTGCAGCCGAAGCACAGAGCAACCTCATCAAGCCGTGTATCTCATCGGCTATCAAGCCGCCGGTCTCTATTAAATATGACCAATCAATCTCAGAGCTGGATTAGCAGTTCAGCCCCCGTCGTTCACCTCATATAGCCGCGAAGTTTGTACCGCGCATACATAATTATGCACTTAAAATACCCTAGTCATCGGCGGAGGCACAATACAGACAGGCCTAAAATGCGGTTCGCACTCCCATAGCCTTTTTCCTTTTTCTAACTATTTTTTATCTTTTACCACAGGTGGCTCAAAGGCTGGTCATGTTACGGACTCTTTCAGAGTTCGGCTTCGTATACTTATCCAAAGGCTTCCTGTTAAGGAGTCCTTTCACCGAGGCAAGGCAGCGGACGTGCGACAGGAGGTCCAAATGATTTTTTAGACCGCACTCTTTCTTTCCAACCTGTAAAGTGCCTTTTTCCTCAGCCTTCGGCCCCCAACATGCTAAATAGCCCAGGTAGTGGCGTTATAATCTGCAAGATCACGTTCGACGTGTCAATCAGATTCCAGTGAACATAGTCCGTATTCAGTATTTCCTTTTTCTAAGAACTTAATTTTGCTTCTTTGGTTGTTTCACGCATGCACCTCGACACAAATTGCCAGGGGCTCGATATAGCAACATATGAGTTGCCGACAAGTCCGAATAGCTTTATAGCACACTTCGGCGTCACGAGTTTGGCCTTATAAGCATTAGCTCCGAATCATGTCTTTGGTCAATAGTTGGGTTGCCCGGCTCCTGTGCTTGCTACCTTACGTTCCGTCCTATCGGCTAAGGTAGTAAAAGGAGAACTACTGCGATTGCATTTCCGGTTCATCTGTTCAAGTGCCTCAGTAGTGAAAGCCAAAAACTGACTGTCATGATGCGGTGAGAGTTGGTCAACCACTTGATGACTTATCAGAACCTTCCGCGATTCCTTCTGTATTACACGAAGGACTATTCTTTTGGTCACCTATGTAACACACCATATTCGGATAACCGCGTACATACCAGGGGCTGTATCATAGACCCACCGTTAAACTCCTATGGCTAAGTGAAAGTGTTAAAGCCCTATAGTCCGATTGCCTAGTTCGCTACATTGACACCTCCTTCACGGACCAAGACGTTGGGTCAAGAGTGATCAAGTGCTTTTCCGAACACCCATGTATTATATGCGAGGGGGCCGAAGCCGACGACTAGTAAACTTTCAGATTATACAAAAAATAGCCGCACAGGAAGAACCAAAACTTTCATGCAAAAGTATAGAAAACATAGCCTTCATATATCATAATATTGTTTTTACAATTTTGGTACATTCACTCGAATATTATATCCTTCGATCAATGACCCTCTATCAAGCGGGCACCCTCTAGGACATCTTCAAAATAATGCTCCAGCGTGTGATGGTCCTTGCCCCCAGGTGGGCTCTTTACTGCAATATCGGTGGCCTTCATCTTCGCCCAGTACGTCTTGACGCGGGCAAGGGCCATCCGTGCACCTTCAATGCACGTTGACCACTTAACAACGTCGATATGCGGCACCACATCAACTAATTGATGTACCAAACCAAAATAACTATTTGGAACTGGCTCAGTCGGCCACAGTCGGACCACGACGTTCTTCATGGCAGATCCAGATATCTTGTGGAGCTCGTCCCATTGGGCCATCTGTTCGTTCAGCAACAACGGACGCTTTGGCATGCTGAATTGCGACCAGAAAAGCTTCCTCATTGCATGTCCTTCTTGCGCTTGGTAAAACTGCACCGCATCGGAGACACTCTTCGGCAAATCCAAGAATACGTCTGGAGAACTCCACATTTGATTAGGCGGGGCATACTTCGGATCACCGAATTTAGTCTGTAATAAGAAAGGCTTACCAGCCGCTATCTCCCAAGCTTGCCGGATCTCCTCCCGAGCCGCTCTAGATTCGGACCGTGCTTCTCTCGCCTCTTGTAAGGCCTTGTCGAGATCGGCCGTTTTGGCTTTGTTATCCTTCTCAAGGAATTTGCATCGAACAGTGGCATCCTTTAGCTCGCGCGCCATGGTAGATATTATCTCCTCGCACTGGCGCCGGGCAGCCTGTTCGGCCTTTAACTTAGCAGCTGCCTTCTCGGCAGCCAAACTACTCATCCTGGCTTGCTCCTTGGCCCGGGCGAGCTCAGCCCGAAGGGTCTCAACCGCGGCAGCACTATCTGCAATTAAGCATATCTTAGTATATAATTCTCAACTTCGTGCTCATATTATATACATACATATACTGACTGCCCCAAAGCATACCTTGTGCCTCGTCGAGCCGCCTGTTAATAAGCGTGATGTCGTCATCCGCCACATCAAGTTTCTGCTTCGGGTCTGCAACTTCGGTAGCTTGGGCAGTCGCCATGAATGTAACAACCTGTGTTCAAACTAATCAGATTATTTCCTGGGCATATCTTTTTTGATCCTCTGATCGCCTCCCTTTGGATGCCAACCAGAGTCTCAGGGGCTACTATCTATACACAGGTGCATTTTGCACGTAGCGTGCGATTGAAGATATTTCATTGCATACCTCGAAGCCTCTTAGCAGGATCGTGAAGGCTTCATTTAATCCAATTCTTGCAGACAGAATCCTCTCAACTACCGTACCCATTAAGGTACGATGTTCCTCTGAGACGGACGCATGTTGCAACATGTCCATCAATGTATCCGGCGCCTCCGGATTCCTGGAAGCGGCTGCGGGAGTACGGACTCCCTTTGAGGGGACATGTTTACTCAACCCTAGAGTCATCTCCGGCTGTAAACCGGATAGTCCGGGGCCTTTATTGTTGGTCCCTGTAGGGGCCGCACACCTCGGACCCTGGGTGACCGAAGTTTCACCTTCGGGCATTGTCTTCATTGTCCCCCGCATCACTTGTTGATCGGGAGAGATCCTCCGGGACGACACCTCAAAGTTGTCCGCCTTATTGGGCGAGGAGGCCTGTGGAGGCGTCTCGCTTTCCATCATCTCCGGAAGCAGATCCCCTGAGGAGGAGGACTGTTGAGGAAGATTGCGCGCCGGACTGCAAATATATATATTAGATGTTACCCTTGTAATCTGAAAGGAACGGGATGTGTTTAGGACACCCTTGTTCACTTACGGTTCGGCTCAGGAACTGCGGGACGACGTCGTCTTCAGAACCCGAACTGCTTGAAAGGGACATCTTCCCTCGCTTGGGGGCCTTTACCTCCAAATCCTTGGAGGCGCTCCTTTTCTTCCCATGGGGAGATGGGATGTCAGCTTCTCCTTCTCTTTCGTCTTCAGAAGAGGGAGTTCCAATCTCCCCGGACATAGTGTCCGGTGTACCTTCAGAGTGGAGGCCACTTTTGGCCTTCTTGCTCTCCTCCTTTTCCTCCTTCGCCGGCACTTGACACGGCGCCGGAGCCAGCATCCTTGTTAACACGGGATCAGCTGAGTCTTCTGGAAGAGGGGCCGAACACCTAATTCATTCCGCCTTCTTTATCCAGCCCTGTTCGAAGATTGTTTTCTCTGTATATTATTACGGGATATTTAACCAAGCTATGTTCGGGAGTCAAGTGCTTACCGAGGTATCCGGATGGTTGCAGTCGAGGCCGATGTCTTCGGTTGTATCCGACCACTGTTTTCGTGTCCCGAAGAATTGCTTCCACATTCATCTGTGCGTCATGCCGAAGAAGTGCTGAAGGGTCCGTGGTCCTTCCGGATTGAACTCCCACATGCGGAGGGGCCGTCGCTGGCACGGGAGGACCCGACGGACTAGCATTACCTGGATTATATTAATAAGATAGGTGTCCTTTTTGAGGAGGCTCCGGGTGCGGCTTTGTAGCGTCTGCACTTCATCAATTGATCCCCAGTCTAACCCCTTATTAATTCATGATGCGAGCCGTAGTGGAGGGCCAGATCGAAACGCAGGTTAGCTGCCCACTTGGTACCACGGGGTTCAATGATGTAAAACCACTCCCGCTGCCATAGGTTGGAAGTTTCCGTGAAAGAACCTTTTGGCAAAGGTGTATTGGTGAGCTTGCTCACCGAAGCACCGCCACACTCCGCTTGCTTCCCCTCTATTACCTTCGGCTTCACATTAAAGGTCTTGAGCCATAAGCCGAAGTGTGGGGGAGTGCGGAGAAAGGCCTCGCACATGATGATGAATGCTGAGATGTGAAGAACGGAGTCCGGATCTAGATCGTAAAAATCTAGCCCGTAATAGAACATGAGTCCGCGAACGAAGGGATGGAGAGAAAACCCTAGCCCCTGGAGGAAGTGGGAGATGAATACGACCCTCTCACCGGATCTGGGAGTAGGAATAACCTGCCCTTTAGCAGGGAGCCTGTGGAGGATTTCCGCGGTCAGGTATCTTGCCGCCCGGAGCTTCGCGATATCCTCCTCTGTGACGGAGGAGGCCACCCACCGGCCTTGAGAGCTGGGTTCGGACATGGCTGAGAGGCACGAAACAATTAAGTTGAAACCTGGGTGCTGGAACTAGAGGTTGGAAAGGTTGAGGAAGAGGTAGCAGTAGAGGAGAAAGACGGGTCCGCGCCCCTTTATAAAGGCGATGAATATCAAACGTCTCCTCATAGGCCTTAAAGCCTGCCTATTTTCAAGGGATCATGCCAACAGAACGGTTGGGTTACCCACACCTGTATTGATGAGAATCCCACAATAAGGGGATACGATCTCTGCTTTGACAAGGCGTGCCAATAAAACCGCATCTCGAAATATGGAGCGGGAGGCTAAAAACGGTTCGAAATAATGACCAGGCAGGGACGTGATGTCACGCTACGAAAGTTGTCAGCAGATTGGACTCGTGAAATATTATGCTCTCTACAGTTATGTGTGGTACTTGTTTTGCAGAGCCGGACACATTCGAAGGACACTTTGGAGTAATCGGAGGAGGAACCCGCCTTGCAATGCCGAAGACAATCTGAGCGCCGGACACCTCGTCATTGAAGCCTGGTTCAGGGGCTACTGAGGGAGTCCTGGATTAAGGGGTCCTCGGGCGTTCGACCTGTTGGACATGGGCCGGACTGATGGGCCGTGAAGATACAAGACCAAAGACTCTCTCCCGTGTCCGGATGAGACTCTCCTTGGCGTGGATTGCAAGCTTGGTGTCTGTATATGAAGATTCCTTTCTATGTAACCGACTTCGTACAACCCTAGTCCCCTCCGGTGTCTATATAAACCGGGGGGTTTAGCCCGTGAGGCAATCATAATCATACAGGCTAGACTTTTAGGGTTTTAGCCATTACGATTTCTTGGTAGATCAACTCCTGTAATACTCATATTCATCAAGATCAATCAAGCAGGAAGTAGGGTATTACCTCCATAGAGAGGGCCCGAACCTGGGTAAACATCGTGTCCCCTGTCTCATGTTACCATCGACCTTAGACGCTCAGTTCGGGACCCCCTACCTGAGATCCACCGGTTTTGACACCGACACGCTCCCCACCACTTGGCCGCCTCCTCCTCTCTTCCACCATGGCCCATGAAGGCCCATTAAGGTACTCCGGAAAATGCCAGAACTCAACCGAAACCATTCTGGTGTCCAAACATAACCTTCCAATATATCAATCTTTATGTCTCGACCATATAGAGACTCCTCGTCATGTCCGTGATCACATCCAGGACTCCGAACAACCTTCGGTACATCAAATCAAAAAACTCATAATACATATCGTCATCGAACGTTAAGCGTGCGGACCCTACGGGTTCGAGAACTATGTAGACATGACCGAGACTCATCTCTGGTCAATAACCAATAGCAGAACCTGGATGCTCATATTGGTTCCTACATATTCTACGAAGATCTTTATCGGTCAACCCGCATAACAACATACGTTGTTCCCTTTGTCATCGGTATGTTACTTGCCCGAGATTCGATCGTCGGTATCATCATACCTAGTTCAATCTTGTTACCGGCAAGTCTCTTTACTCATTCCATAGTGCATCATCCCACAACTAACTTATTAGTTACATTGCTTGCAAGGCTTATAGTGATGTGCATTACCGAGAGGGCCCAGAGATACCTCTCCGACAATCGGAGTGACAAATCCTAATCTCGATCTATGCCAACTCAACAAACACCATCGGAGACACCTGTAGAGCATCTTTATAGTCACCCAGTTATGTTGTGACGTTTGATAGCACACAAAGTGTTCCACCGGTATTCGGGAGTTGCATAATCTCATAGTCATAGGAACATGTATAAGTCATGCAGAAAGCAATAGCAATAAACTAAACGATCATAGTGCTAAGCTAACGAATGGGTCTTGTCCATCACATCATTCTCTAATGATGTGACCCCGTTAATCAAATGACAACACATGTCTATGGTTGGGAAACTTAACCATCTTTGATTAACGAGCTAGTCTAGTAGAGGCATACTAGGGACACTCTGTTTGTCTATGTATTCACACATGTACTAAGTTTCTAGTTAATATAATTCTAGCATGAATAATAAACATTTATCTTGATATAAGGAAATATAAATAACAACTTTGTTATTGCCTCTAGGGCATATTTCGTTCAAAACTCCTTTCTTACTCAATTACTATCGACAAACATGCGTCAGATACGATAGATCATTGGCGTTTCCCCCAATCCCTTCTTTTATTGGAAGCGCCAGATAGTGTGTTATTTTTTCTTTGTTTTGTGCTCTTTAGTGTTCTGCAAAGAATAAACAAATAATATACCATATACTATGCCCAACTGCAATTCCACATCTCTCTCCCCTCTCACACATGTTAGTTTAGTACGAATTTTGTAGTTTTTATAAATCTCAGCTAATTATTTTGTAGAATCACAACTTATGTCATTTTCAGGTTCATTCTCAGGTTATTCGTTCCCTGGAAGTACCATTCCATTGTGAATTTTATGTGCTCATTCTTTTACCTGAGTGATACAATTTTATGTTCGACAATTTTGTTCTTACCCTACTGCATGGAGAGTTCTACTGGTATTATCCTTGAAATTCAAGATAAATATATGGTGCCTATAGCCCTACTACATGCTTGCTAACAAATATTTGGTTGAAATACAACACCTTATATATAGCGGAATAACCATACTTTCACATATACGATTGTATAGGAGTATGGCATTTTGGAGACCGAGCTCATGGAGGCCTTTATTTTAAAAAATTCAAAATTCAACATTTTTGATTTCAAAAAATTCTAAAAAATACACATGTATGCAAGGGTGTAATGTGTATGTGTGGAAAGTTTCAGGATGAAATACCTTGAACTACGAGCTAGACACAAAAACACAAAATCATGGACTTTAAGGATGAACCGTACATATTCTAAAAAGCCTCAGATTTATCTTCTTGTGTAGCTCTCATTTTAATGTATTTTGGCCTGAAAATTTGCACACATGTTCATTATGTATCTAGGTTTATGCATAATTTTTTTCAGAATTTTTGGAAATGAAAAAGTTTGAATTTTGAAGTTTTTAAATTAAGTCCTCCATGGAGCTTGGTCTCCGTTTGGCATTTTTTATTGTATAACATATAATTAAATAATGTGCTTCATGGTTATGGGGATACTCTACAATATTATTGTTTTCAGTTGAGAATATAGTTCTCATGTATGCTCCTTGCAGGGGTGTACAATTCTGATGAAAAACAAGGGCACTGAATTGTTTCTGTTGGCGATGCATTCTTCTAATTACACAAATATGGAGGTACTCTACAATATATGATATTTTCTTACTTTTAATACCATTCAAACGTTCAAATAGGTATATTTATATTTATTATCATAAGTTTTACTATTTATCATTCCATAAATCCTCCTACACACTACTACAAATTCCCGCAGCAACACGCGGCATATCATCTAGTTATAACAACACCATCGTAAATTGCTGCGTATGCCACTGGTACGGCAATAAAAAGGCAGCATTGCCTAGCCAACATGCACTGCTCGAGCTCCAACTAATTCTGACTAAACCGAGATCACAATCACATCTTGCGAGTTTGAATCGTGATGGGTTTTGGTGCCAAATGCCATGAGAAATTTCAAAGACATGCTTAAATACTTTATGCCCAAATGTTGTCAAAATGATGGCATTATTCTCATAGTTTACAAACTGCATACATTCATAGGACTGTAGGAGTGGCGCACCTAAAACGTAAAGGGGTGGCTGGAGCTGCCGAAACCCCTACAAGAATGGTTCTGAACTGGCTCCTTTCATTGGTATCCACTCTTTGCTGTCACCAATCAATAGAAATCATGCACACTGTTGATGCAAGATCCTTGAGGCAATTACATGTTCGCCACGGATACTGTACACTATGTATGTAAAAGAGTAGAACCTGGTAAATTTACGCCCTGTCTAGTCAGAAGTTGGTTGATGATATTATAACTACACAACTTTTGAATGTCACACACTTTTTTTAGAATCACCGGGGGGAGTTCCCCCACCTGAATATATCATTCAAAGAGTCATAGCAAGCTATGGAACAGAGTTACATGGGCACATTACAATGTGCAGAGACGAATAGCCGCCAAGAGGAGACGACCTCCTTGTCACAAGGTTTGGAGAGCCTGTGTGACCAAATGTCCAATTCTGATATGATTAATCTAACAGAGATAGATGAGCATCTATCTATGGCCCTAAATGCCATATCGTTCCTAGCATCCAAGATCTTCCAGAGGATCGTTAGTAGCACGAACGTCCAGCCGCGAGCAGGAATAGTCTAGGGAAGCGAAGCGTCCCAAAGGTCATCGATGGAGCCAGATATGTCTATGATTCCCAACCGCTGTGTCATGGGAAACCACGACCACCTATGGGACCAGAGGGCCCCTTGCTGGTTCGATAGGGGGACGTCGCGTTGCACAAAGAGCAGGCGAGCGTGGGGCAGCAAGGCACAGATCACACAGGTAATTTTACCCAGGTCCGGGCCGCTGTGAGGCGTAAAATCCTCACTACAAAAAAGACACATCCATGACATTTTGGGCCGAACGAAATTTTTTTATGTCATACATATGACACTTCTATGACGATAATTGTGACAAAACCCGGTATCATCATAGATGTGGTGGGCTCCTACTTCTATGACAAAAAATCATGACAGAAAATGGACTTTTCGTCCTAGGCGGGCCGGAGACGCAGCTGCATGACATTCTTTGGGCCGTCCATGACGGAAAAAACCGTGGTAGAAGCGAGGGCGAGGAAAATTTTGGGAAGTTCCCGGTTACGGTGGGAGGTAGCGATGCACGTTTCTCTCGTACACATATGCGCATGTGTGCGAGGCATTGGTTCTAACTGAACCCGAGTGAGGCGTTGGGTTCTAATCGAACCGAGCGATTACCTTTGCGGCTATCGTTCTGAACCCAGCGATCGATCGATGTCATTAATCGAACCCGATCGGCGATTCGCCGCTCTCGCTGCTAATCAAGCCGATCGATGCTGCCTATGGATGAACAGTGAGCATTGCTGGGGGGTTTGGATGAACAGTTCCCGGTGGGGTGGACCTCTGGATGAACAGGACCCCGATCGATCGAGCCGGTTGGGGCTGGATTCTGAGGACCCGTGGAGGGCTGGATGAACAGGACCACCCGTGGAGGGTAGGATGAGCGATGAGCGGTGGAGGGCTGGATGAGCGGTAGCCCGTGGAGGGTGGTTGAGCAGGGAGCTCATGGAGAGGGCTGGTTGAGCGATGGCCGGTGGAGTAAGCGCGCGGTGGAGGCTGGATGAGCGGAGCCCGTGGATGAGCGATCGCGGTGGAGGCTGGAGGAGGTCGACGGTGGATGAGCGATGGCTCGTGGAGGCTGGTGGGGTCGGCGGTGGAGATGAACGGTATCCGTGGAGTCCGTTTTGCGATCGCCACACCCCTCCCGATGAACAGGACCCCCGTTTTGACCGTAGGAGGTCCGTTTCGTCCGTTTTGCGGTACGCCACACCCCTCCCGATCAACAGGACCCCCGTTTCAACCGTAGGAGGTCCGTTCCTCCGTTTTGCGGTATGCCACACCCCTCCCGATCAACAGGACTCCCGTTTCGACCGTAGGAGGTCCGTTTCCTCCGTTCTGCGATAAGACAGGCCTCGTTTCCATCGCCTGTTCCGTCCAAGCCCTCCCTATGAACACGACCACGCATTCCGTTCCGACCCAGCCGGTTGTCTCCCACGCGTTCCGTTGCCTCCCGATGAACACGGAGCATTCCGTTGCCTCCCCATGAACACGACGCATTCAGTTGCCTCCCCATGAACACGACGACGATGCTGTTTCTCCGTTCCGACCTAGCCATGTCAACGAGCCCTGCGCCCGTGCGTGTCTTGCGAGTAGGCGTTGAGACCCGCCCATATGTACACATCGTGGCCGTATTTTCTTTCTTGCACCCTGGCCGCCTCTACTACGACACGTGCGCGCCTCTACATCCACCAGTATATATGTACGTACATGTTTGCGACCAGAATGACAACACTACGTACACTTCGACCAGGTGGGTCCCGACTGTCAAGCACTTCCTTGCGTGCGAAGATGTAGCTGGTGGGTCCCAGCAGTCAGGGGGGCGAATCGTTTCTTTTTTTGCCCGGACGCACTTCCTTGCGTGCGAAGGTGTAGCTGGTGGGTCCCAACAATCAGGGGGGAAACGTTTTTTTTCGTGAAATAAGGTGGCCCGTCCGGTGGGTCCCCGCTGTCAGGTGGAGGAATAATTATTTTGCACGTAATAAGGAGGCACTTCCTTGCTGCGGTCGTGGACCTAGATGTCAGCCTCTCCACGTACAGTCCACGTCCGATGGAAGTCGTTCCTTGACCACGCTGACCACGCCGCGTCGAGGCCTAGGAAGGGGACGACGGGAAGCCGGGGAAGACGCGGTAGTGGAAGCCCGCACGAAGAGGAGTACGAAGGTTCACTGGTTCGGCTGCGGTGTGAGGCTGCCGTCGCCGCAGGGCCTGGCCAGCGGTGGGAATAGTAGGGGGCGGTGAGACCTCCGCGGCAGCACAGCCGGCCACGAGAGGCAGGAGCATGCGGCACGACCAACGCTGCTTTGGCCGGTTGGAGCAAGAAGACCAAAGGTTGAAAAGCACAACGGCCGTTGGATGGACATCGTACGATCACTGGAGCTAGAATCATTCATATTGACTAAAGTTGACAAAGACCCCCATCCCAGTCAACTTAGTAGGCCCACAAGTCAGTCTCCCACCATGGTGGGTCCCAGCTAGCAGGGGGAGTATTCATTTTTTGTGCGTAATAAGGAGGCACTTCCGATGGGTCCGAGCTGACAGCGGGGGGAATGTTTTTTCGCAAAATACGCTGGCCCGTCCGGTGGGTCCCAGCAGTCAAGGGGGAAACATTTTTTTACAAAATAAGGTCGCCCGTCCGGTGGGTCCCTGCTGTCAGGTGGAGGAATAATTATTTTGCACGTAATAAGGAGGCACTTCCTTGCGGCCGCTGGACCAGGTATCGACCTCTCCACGTCTGATACTCTTCCGATGGAAGTCGGTCATTGACCACATTGACCATGCAGCGCCGAGAGCACCAGGCGGTGGTGCGGACGACAGCGAGGCCTAGGAAGGGACAACGCAGAGCCGGGAAGATGCAGCGGTGGAAGCCAGCGAAGAGAAGTCTGAGGTTCACCGGTTCGGCTGCGGTGTGAGGCTGCCGTCGCCA
This sequence comes from Aegilops longissima, assembly GCA_021605205.1. Classification (NCBI taxonomy): domain Eukaryota; kingdom Viridiplantae; phylum Streptophyta; class Magnoliopsida; order Poales; family Poaceae; genus Aegilops; species Aegilops longissima. Next base: position 245,075,548 of record CM038682.1, on the reverse strand, counting down.
CGAGAATAACATGGGGTGTGGTGAGTGGAGGGATGGCCTGGCCAGCGGTGGGAGTAGTATGGGGCGGTGAGGCCTCCAGCGGCGCACAGACGCCACAGGAGGCGGGAGCGAGCGACACGACCGGCGCTGCTTTGGGCGGCTGGACCAAGAAGACCAGAGGTTGAAGAAGCACTACGGCCGTTGGATGGACATCGTCGTCACCACTTGAAGCTAGAATCGTTTATATTGACTAAGTTGACAAAGCCCTTGGTGCGCTCCAACTTAGTAGGCCTGGTCAGCCTCCGAAGCAGTCGCCCGGATGTCGGGGAGGAATCATTTTTGGGTGGCGAACCTAAGAATATCCGAGATTGAAGAAGAAGCACGACATCTGTTGGATAGACATCCAACGGCCACTGCTGCTAGAACCGTGTGTTGACTATAATAAGTAGGCAAAGCCTTGCATACGTGTCAACTTATTTTTTTAGGGGAAGCGTCACTTAGTAGGCCCACAAGTGTGTGGCAGAGAACTTATAGCCCATTTGCGTTTTGTAAGAATGTACATCCCATTTTTGAATTCTAATGGAATTTACAACAGCCCATTTACAGTTTGTTAAAAGTACAGGCCATTTTCTAGCTAGGATAATGATCAATAATTTCAACCAACCGTTGAAGACAGAATTCAATAAAATTTCCCACATTTTGATGGGCTCCGAAATATTTTTATCCCGAAATTTCTAGTTAGATTAAATATAAATTTGTATTACGTAAAAATCCAACAAAACATTGCGCGCACAACAATGAAAATTTAAGATTTTCAAAATCCATAAATAATATTTTATAAACTAATTTCGTGTTTGGTGCATTTTTTATAATTCTTGCCCAGTTTTTACAATTACATCCCATTTATTATTTTTAAAGCCCATTTTCCTGTTAAGCCTAATGCATCCCTCCTAGGAAAGATTTGCAGCCAGTGAGCGGAGAATAACAAGTTGACCTTGCACAGGTATTCCTCAAAAATACGTATAGCTGGGCTAGCCATTTTCATCATGAAAAATTAGTATCTGGGCTGGATATCGGCACAGGCTGGGCAGGCCACAACCCGCCAGATTAATACCCTGCTCTCCTCTGAACAACAACGAAATCATCGCCAAGAAAAACTCTGCAGTGCTCACGCCTCAAAAACACAAATACTGCTCGAGCTGATTGGTCCTAGCTGTCGGCCGCACCTTGTGCAATTCTCTCGTTTATATTGACTACATAGGTTGACAATGGTGTGGGACCGTGATGTCAGGAAACCAGGAGAAAGCAAAAAAAGAATATTTGTACATAATAAGGAGGCACTTGAGGACGTACGGCTACGGCCCTAGTGGGTCCCTAGTGTCATCCAGTCAAAATAAAGTCATCTCCTGAATCCTCATGTTCATTGACGATGTTAACAATGCTCGGCGCCACGGCGAGCGCAACAACTTGAAGGACAACGGAGAGGGCCTCGCGGGCCCTACAAATGGTCGATCTGGCGCCGCTGCTCATTCAGAAGCCAGGATCATCGGACACCTATGAGCACCTTGAGAAACCGAGGCGGCATGAAGCGGTAAGGCGGCGCTTGGGAGCTCTGGTTTATTTAAAACCTGTATTAACATACAAGTGTAATTTACTCGTCATCGGAAACAACGCATAAAATACAGGCGTAATGAAACCGAGGGTCCGAGGTCTGTAAGTAAAACCGGCGGGTTACGTGTGTAATTTGAGAGACCATTGTATATTTTATGAGCACTGCTATATGGACGACATTACCAAACGATACATGCACGACGTGCATATCATGCCATCCATGGGCAAGGCTGAAACAACAGCTAATGGCTGGATTAGCAATCGTCCGAGTGTCGTTCAACATTTTTATCGTGTGTCAAGTACTTCTGATATTTTACTAGTCGAAATCGACCAACCAAGCGCCTTCGCCCGAGACCATCTGCTTTAATTTACAAGTGTCAGTTTTACAAGCGATTTTGGTTGGAAAACAACGATCCAATCACGGCCTAATATCATGAGTTGGTCGGAAGATCATATGGTTTCACGTGTAACCTACCCGACTTGTCGTATAGGCTATGAATGAAACATCAGACAATGAACTTCTTAAGCACGGAAACAATAGAAGAGGATGATCTTCTTAACAAGCAAACCACTGGCATTAGATCGACATGCAAAACAATACGAAGCATTATTCTCAGGAGGCACGGTGAACAGCTCGTGATGCCGCATGCCACAACATTCCAAGCTCAACTTTGCAATCAAACACAAGGCCTGGCATTACATAGACAATATTCAGAACAAACTCTTAACACAGGAATATCTCAGCAGAGTAACTATTTACTTCTAAACTGAACACAGGAATAGGAAAAAACACTCGACGCTGCTCACAGCAAGGGCGTCCCACTCAAAAATATCAAATGCATGTCTTCTGGCTAACATTAATTAGCAAATTTTGACAAGGTTTTCCAGTTCCAATATATTAAACTAACATCTTCTTGCTAACATCAATGATTAAACTTTGACAAGCTTTTCCCATTCAAAATATGTAATGCCTATGATCATGGAGTCCTGTCGCTTCTTGCTAACATCAATGATTCAACTTTGACAAGCTTTTCCCATTCAAAATATGTAATGCCTATAATCGTGGAGTCCTGTCACTTCTTGTACTTGTTTGGGCACTTTTTGCCCAAGGCACTCCACGTGTTGTTAAATTGCCAATGGTCTCTGCAGACTAGTCATGTCACCGGTGTCTAATATTTATGGCACCGACTAAAGCAATGGAGGGATTCGGTGCCAAACTAAGAAAATTTGAAATTGGCACCTCTTTTGGCCTACATAGTGGAAGGCCTAATACTCTGTAAAGCTTCTCGGTCATTCATACGTAATGTAGCACAAACAAAGTGATCGCTTCTTTACGCAAAGTGGAGCGACCAAGCTGGACCCGATAATGCAGCGGTTTGCCTTGGACACATTGGCTCCTTTTGTGCGATTGAACTAAAATCGAAGTCGGAACAAAACCGAGCTTTAATTTTGATATCCTGTAAGCAACAAAAGGTATAAGGAAACAATTCTTGATAAATAATGGTTGATGACTTGTACTCCCGGAAGAAAAACATCTCTTGATCTACGTTATCTTAATGGGAAACAAAGCGGAGAGTAGCAATTCTCAATCGGTGTGATTCATTCATATTAAGCGAGACATTATCTTAACAATGCCTTGTTTCAACATGTATAAAGAACGAAAAAGCAGAAAAGTATCATTCCTAAAACAATGCGACTGATTCATTTTAACAGAGACATTATCTTAACAATACCTTGGTTAAACATGTAGAAAGAACTACAAAGAAGGATATTACCATTTGTAAAACACTGTAAGTCTGTAACTGATATATAATAACAGAGACATTATCTGAACAATACATTTCTTAAACATGTACCCCGTCCGATCCCTAACAGAAATGCTATTCCTGCCGATCCCTAACAAGTGTTTGCAGTTTTGAACTAAGATTCAGTAGTTAATTCCGAGGAAGGTCGATACTGACCATTCAAGACCAAGATTTGAAATAACTCGTGAGGAAGATCTCAAAGAGATCTCAACACATATATGGAAATCCGGTCTCATTTTGTGCAGTTCCACCAAAATTAAGCGAAGCAAAATGTCGCAATAGCAACAAGTTGAATAGATATCCCTGTTTTAACAGAGGCAAAAAAGGAATCAATTACTGGCCAATAAAGTAGGATGAAACATGCGGCCACAAAAATGGTAATCCCGCCAATCCCTAACAAGTGCTGCAGTTTTGAACTAAGATTCAATAGTTAATTAATTCTGAGAGTGGCATTGCTTAATTTTACCAGCGTCATTAGATTAACGAAAAGCATAAACAGTTCCAGGGGAGAGTGGGCGCAACAATAGTATGTGCTTCCATCTACTTATAAAGGGGTGATGCAGAGTTTGTTGTAACAAAGCAACAAGCATCATGTGCAGGTTGGTCCCATTTTGTTCACTACTTAATGGGAAAAGACAGCAATACAATAGCTTCAATTCAACATTTATTTAAAAACAGTACCAATACAAGTAGCACAACATCTCAAAGCACCTTTGCACAATCATGTGGATGAAGGCACATCTTGACCTTTCATGAGATGACAAGATAAAATCTGAATCTGCCAACACGAATAGGAAATCCAATCTCGTTTTGTGCGGTTGCCTTTGAAATCAAGCAAAGTGTTTATGAAAAAGCAAAATGTCATAATAGCAACAAGTTGAATAGATATCCTGTTTAAGCAGAGGCAAAAAGGAATCAATTCTTGGCTAATAAAGGAGGATGAAACATGCGGCCACAAAAATGGTAATCCGCCAATCCCTAACAAGTGTTCTTGTTTTGAAAAAAGATTCATGAGTTAATTAAGAGTGGCATCAATTCTTGGCTTATAAAGGGGTGATGCTGAATTTGTTGTAACAAAGCAACAAGCATCATGTGCAGGTTGGTCCCATTTTGTTCACTACTTAATGGGAAAAGATAGCAATACAATAGCTTCAATTCATCATTTATTTAAAACAGTACCAATACAAGTAGCACAACATCTCAAAGCACCTTTGCACAATCATGTGGATGAAGGCTTGTCTTGACCTTTCATGGGGCGACCAACATAAAATACTGAATCTAACAACACGAATAGGAAATCCAATCAAGTTTTGTGCGGTTGCCTTTGAAATCAAGCAAAGTTGCGGTGTGACATTTAAGTTTTCTATAGCAACAAGTTGAATAGATATCCCTGTTTTAAGAGGCAAAAAAGAAAACAATTACTGGCCAATAAAGGAGGATGAAAATGAAACATGCGGCCACAAAAAGAAGCATCTACCTTTTCTTGATGGAAAACAAAGTATATGACAGTAGCATTTCTAAAACGGTTGCATTGATTCATATTAACAGAGAAATTCTCTTAAAACAGATCAGTAGTTAATTCTGAGAATGGCATCAATTACTGGCTTATAAAGGGGGTGATGCTGAATTTGTTGTAACAAAGCAACAAGCATCATGTGCAGGTTGGTCCCATTTTGTTCACTACTTAATGGGAAAAGACAGCAATACAATAGCTTCAATTCAACATTTATTTAAAACAGTACCAAAACAAGTAGCACAACATTTCAAAGCACACTGCACATCATGTGGTTGAGACCAAGATTTGAAACAACTCGCTACAAAGACTGGAAACAAATCTCGATCTCCTTTTGTGCAGTTCCACAAAAATTAAGCAAAGTCACCGGTGTGACATTCAAGTTGAACTGCACAAAACACTCTTAAAACATAAGTGTTTCGAGTAGCAAAGCAAAATGTCACAATAGCAAAAAGTTGAATCAATACCCCTGTTTTAACAGAGGCAAAAAAGGAAACAATTACTTGCCGATAAAGGAGGATGAAACAAACGGTGATAGAAAGAAGCATCTAACTTATCTTGGATGGAAAACAAAGTAGGACAGTAGCATTTCTAAAACGGTTGCATTGATTCATATTAACAAAGACATTCTCTTGAAACAACATTTGTTAAAAAATGTAATTTACTTTTAACAGTGGCATTGCTTCAATTTTCCGGCGGCATTCTTAGATTAACAACAGCAAAATAGCTGTATGGGACATGTCAGCACCATGTGCGTCCACACGTATAAATGGGTGATGCAGAGTATGTAGCCAAGCAGCATATATGCGCCGGTCCCATACTTGTTCTCTTTGAACCTTCTTTCTATGTGAGGGCAGCAAATCTAGTCGTGCACAAACTACCCGACCCCCCAGTTTGTTTCCCTTTTCAACAAAGAGATCGGTTCCTTACAGATGTGTGTACTGGGTTACCCCCCTTTTCCCTTTTCGACCTACAAAGCGGCTGGATAGCAGTCTATACTACTTTCGCCCTCCTTTCCTCATTGAACCACGTCCTAGATTCTTGCTCCAGCCCACCGCACCCTTCTTTCCTCTTTGAACCAAGACCTAGATTCACTACAGATCGAAAAAGATCCACATGCAGCTAGAAAGCAGCGGTTTCAAAGAAACTTATACCTTAGGGTCGTCGAGATGTGGCAAGGCGTGCGGCGGGAGGCCGGATCTGCCCACACTACGAACGACAGTGAGGAAGAAGGGGTCGGTGGCCCTCCCGCACAGGCGCTGGGTGAAAGAGAACATCGCAGCCGATAGTGGATTGCCTCCCTCTTGAAGGCTATAGAGTGAACGCTGCACCTCCTCCCTTCCGGTGCGACGGGATAAGGGCGCCTCCTTCACCACCTGTGAGGGGAGAGAGAGACAAGAGGCCAGCGGAGTCTTGTTTAGATCTAGTGAAGAGAGGGTGAGAGGCTGTGAATATAGCAAACCCTAGCAAATGAGCAGCTGAGCCTCCAGCGTGTAACATATATGTAGTCTTGGCGGTGTGGAGAGTGCAAACCCTAGCGAACAAGCGCTGAGGCTCCAGCTTATATATATATATATATATATATATACTCTGTAGTACTGGTGAGCTCGGTGCCTTCACTTTTTGCTTTTGGCTGTATGGCAGTGAGCCAGCCACATTTGGGCCCACATGTCATAAATCCAAAGCAGTGCACTAAATCAATGAAGCTGCGTCCATATAGAACTCTCGTGTATCGACTAATATATAGTGGAGTGTTTTTCTTATTCTCTCCATAACAATCGTTTTAAATTGTGTAAGTACGAAACGAAACTCTTTATTTAATGTACATTGAAGAAAACTAGTACTACTTCCGATGAACTAACGATCCACGCCCACGCGTCCTCGTCACACTTCCTGTCCTTCACGTGTGGTACACTACCCTCCCTTAAGTGAATAACCACACATGCGCCAAATTATCGGAAATGTTTGAGAGCGTGTACAAATAAATAAATTTAATTTCAATTATCGGAAAGGTTTGAGACTATTACAAAGTTTGGCTTCAGTCAAATCTAATATGCAGAGTAAATAAAAAATGGAGGGCTACTACGTCCATCCGGGTTTTTAGTCCACACCATTTTTTAAATCAAAGTTAATAGCTGGACAAATAAAATTACAGGGGAGCTGGAGACAAAGTTGTGAGAAGGCTTAGAAATCAATACAAAACTTATGCTCTTAGTACCAACGTCGATCCTTCTTTGAGGAAACATTTGGTTCATAGCCAATTGTGTGATAAAATTGCACCAACGTGAAAGACGACTGCGTCTCCAACGCAACCAAGGTGAACTGACGAAGGATATCATCTTTGTCGTAACAAGCAAAGAGCACGGATGGAAGACAGCTTGTTTTTCGTCGAAAATCGACCAGCTTCACCAGCCGACACAACCATGAGGCGCAACCATGAGCATCGATAGGTCATCGTGGTGATGCATCATCCATTTGGCATCAAGTTTGGCTGAGGCACCTATGAAGTTCGACAAATCCTCACTGTGGTCTATTTCTTCTTAGTAATCAAGCTCGAGGAAGGAAGAACCACGTGGCAGAGGACAGTGAGGCGGAACAACAATGGCCATCCAATTTTGTGCAGTTCCACTGAAATTGAGGAAGACATGCCCGGGTATGGAGACACGCATCGCTGTTTCCAAAAATATAAAAAAGGGTTAGCAACGACATCTCAATTGTCAATAAGAATTAATGAAAAGTACACCAACAAACAGAAGCATCATAATTATCTTGATGGGAACTAAACTAGGATACCCGAGAAAAAAAAGTATTTCTTCATTTAACCAGTGATAGTACTACCACCATATGGACAATGACCGCACAACCACCATGTACTTTTTGTCGAAACAACATGTATACCTCCACCGAGGCATAAATCAGGACAACTTTTCGAGTGGCATTTCCTCTATAATAGTAGTACTAGTAGGTGATGTTGGACCAGCCGACGAACCCTAGCTACTATGCATGGGGAGCTGGGGAGTAGTCGCATAGAAGAAAACCCGCACGCAGCGACCTGGGGAGCTGGACCAGTACAAGAAGTTATACCTCAGGTGGGCAAGATGTCGTTTAGGCGGGCGGGCGGGATCTGCCCACACCCGACAGCAGCGAACAAGGGCGCAGAGGATCTTCGTCCGCGCCAGCACCGGCTCCGAGAGGACGGTGCACATCGGCTTCCTCCGTCGCCGACGGCGACAATGTCAACGCTGCACCTCCTCACCTCCCGCAGCGGACGGGATTCAGCCGGATCTGTGACCACCGGTGAGGAGAGAGATAGAGTGGACATTGTCATCTTGTTTTGATATGGAGAGGGTGAGAGAGCGAGACGTGAGAAACTCTATCAAACAAGAGGCTATAATGGAGTAAAAAAATCTCCCCATAGCAGTGGTTTTAAATAGAATCTGCGTTCCGGAAAAAAAGCAACGAAACTGGCGGACAATTTTTTAAGGGTCTGTCTAGGACACATCTAGACGTGACATAGTTATGTCACATCCAAGTTGATGTCCACTCTGTTTGTGGTCTATTTTTTCCCTAGTTTTTTTGTTTCTTGTTGCTACATTATATACTTGTGGGAGCTTAGATGTGATATCCTTAAATAACATCTAGATGTGAATTAGACAAACTGATTTTCTAACGTACCAAGAAAGAAAACTCGATCAAAAACACACCCCCGCTTCCAGGTCGCGAGAGTCGTCGCGCACACACACATAGACATAGACATGCATATCCGTGTTTACGTAAAATTCCATTTCCATCTCCATCTCCAATCATATTTGTCCAACTAGCACATTATTTACGTTGTTAATTGTATACGCAGCAATAGTAACGTACAACATCTCTTGTTTGCGCACATCTGGACCGTTGCCACGGCCGGTCCTGACCAACCCGAATCCTCTTCATCACCCGCGCGTGCTTCCCACCCGAAACGGTCAGTGCCGCATTCATGCCCGGCCAGAGCCGACGCGACCTCTCACTGGCGCCGGCATTGAAGCGGTGCGCCAGCCGAGAGAGCGTCGCCCGCGCCGCTTCCGGGTGCACGCGACTGCTCCACGTTCAAAGGTTGCAATAGCCGGCTACAACATGCATGTAAAAAGTTCTTGGGAGTCCGTGCTACAGCTAGCAGTTCTCCCCCAACTCGCCAATCTCTTCCAGTAGTGCTAGTACTCCATGGCGTGATCCATCGACAAGCATGCGAGAAAGTTATCGTATACTCAGTTTGCGGTGAGTGGCATGCCGAGCGACCGTGTGGGGTCGAGCCGTGGAGGAGGGTGAGACACGAACACGACAGATGTGATTTAAACGTTGATTTTGCTCGATGGCGGGATCCAACGAAACGAAACGTTGGTTTCTCTCCGTTTCCATTTTTTCTCTGGAAAACGGAAACTTTTCCACTCCATTTTCATTCCTATTCCAAGGTTGCCCCATTACAACATTCCATCAAATACAAGGGAAAACTAACATGCATGCTGATGCATCTCAATGATTCACAGATCATAGCCAATATTTACTTCACAACTAAAGAAAAAAGTTGTGAGGCGTGTCTGAAAGAAAAACTACTGATGGGGTCACTCGACTTAAACCCTAAACCCTAAACATGATTTAATTTCCTGGCGGTAGAACTGTCGAAGGAAAGGCAGTTTGCACCCTCGGATCATATGATGCTTTTGCGGTTCCACTAAAATCGATCTGAGCATCCCTGATGGCAAAGATATTGAAGAAGTGTGATTAGAATAATAGTACTGGCACTAGTTCATGAGACATAAACTCATCACAAGTAGAAGCCGGTAGAAGTAGAGAAATGTAGGACCTTGAGAAGAGGTGTCTAGAGGGGGGGTGATTAGACACTAAGTACCAAAGTTGCAGTTTTTAAGTTTCTTTAAAGTTTGAGTGGAGTTTAGGCACAAGTTTAACATTCACAACATATAGAAAGCAAGCATGCAAGGAGTATATGAGCAGCGGAAAATAAAGCATGCAACTTGCAAGAATGTAAAGGGAAAGGATTGGAGGATTCAAACGCAATTGGAGACACAGATGTTTTTGGCATGGTTCCGATAGGTGGTTCTATCGTACATCCACGTTGATGGAGACTTCAACCCACGAAGGGCAACGGCTGCGCGAGTCCACGGAGGGCTCCACCCACGAAGGGTCCACGAAGAAGCAACCTTGTCTATCCCACCATGGCCGTCGCCCACGAAGGACTTGCCTCACTAGCGGTAGATCTTCATGAAGTAGGAGATCTCCTTGCCCTTACAAACTCCTTGGTTCAACTCCACAATCTTGTCGGAGGCTCCCAAGTGACACCTAGCCAATCTAGGAGACACCACTCTCCAAGAAGTAACAAATGGTGCGTTGATGATGAACACCTTGCTCTTGTGCTTCAAATGATAGTCTCCCCAACACTCAACTTTCTCTCATAGGATTTGGATCTGGTGGAAAGAAGATGTGAGTGGAAAGCAACTTGGGGAAGGCTAGAGATCAAGATTAATATGGTAGGAATGGAATATCTTGGCCTCAACACATGAGTAGGTAGTTCTCTCTCAGAAATAGGATGCTGGAAGTGTAGATTCGTTCTGATGGCTCTCTCCACGAAAGAAGAGGAGGTGGAGGGGTATATATAGCCTCCACACAAAATCTAACCGTTACACACAATTTACCAAACTCGGTGGGACCGAATCATTAAACTCGGTCAGAACGATTTAGCAAATAATGTGACCGTTAGGGTTTTCGGTGGGACTGGAATGCAACTTGTAAGTGCATCTAGTGCCCCTTATTGATTTTGGTGTATTGAAGACTTATAGGTTAAGAAACTAATGTGTTTATGAGTGTACACAGGTCTATAAGTCTGTGAGGAGTTTGATATTCTGAAAGGAAAGTCGACCCTAAAAATGAAGTTCTTGATTGAAGACTTTGATATTCGAAGACTTTACGAAGACTTTGAAAGTGAAGAAATTGGTGTGACCTTGAAGACTTGGTATTCATTTGAGGAACATGAAGCGTGAAGACTTTTGTTTTCGTAGTTCCGTTTTATCTTTCTTGAGTCATAGGAAACACCGTCTTTGTTAAAGGGGTCGAGGAAATACTAAGGAAAAATTTCCATGTGATGCTCAACTCAAAATCCTACACCTACCAAACCCTTGAGTGAAGCCTTTTGGAAATCTCATACAGCTCGATCAATTTCTTGATGTGAGAGCGAAGTTCTTACAGTCATTGAGAATTTATTCGGCCGAGGAGTTAAAATTCGCCAGTCTTGGATTGCCTACGATGAGAACATGATAGCCCGAGGAATTTGAGATTCAAATTTCCGACCGTTCTTGTCTTGCGCCACCTGTCCCAAAATATCTTATCGACCTAACGGTCATATCATTGAAGGGCATTTATGTCCTACCATGTCGGGCTGCTCCCTAGGCTATAAATAGCCGCCCCTACAACCACTAGCTGGTTGGCTGCTCGAGAGAAACTTGACACTTGTCATTTGAGAGCAACCCATCCTCAAGGGACTTTGGCGAAAATCATCGAGTGAGGAAAACCCAAAACCCAAACCCCTACAAACCCAAAGTGATTGAGCATCACTGAAGAGATTGATCCTGCGTGGATCCGGCGCTTGTTACCTTTGAAGACTGTGCTTCTTCAGACGGTTAGGCGTCATGGTCTAGAAACATCAAGAGGAATTGTGGATCGCCGAGTGACCAAGTCTGTGAAGGTTTGGAAGTCGCTGAAGACTTACCACAGTGATTGGACGAGTCTGTGACCTTAGTTCAAGGAGAATCTGTGAGGACTTGGTGTCTGAGCTGCGTGCTCAGCGGCCCGGGTGTCCGGGACTGTGTGTCCTCGAGTTTAAATACTCAGCCGCTCCAACCAGACGTACAAGCGAGACAGCAGTTGGAACTGGTCTACAAATCATTGTCTTCACCAAACTTACTGGTTCTATTTCCTCAACCCTTTCATTTCCTCATTCTTGTGTTAAGTGTTTGTTCATATCTGTGTTTGAAGACTTTGGTGAAGACTTTCTCAATTTCCTCGGTTCAATTTCTTGATCTGTTTGTCTTCATCTTGTGCTATCCTGTGTTTACGCTTTACATACTCTTTGATTGTCTTCATTTCATCATGATGACCATGCCGCATTCTCTTATGCTTACTTACGAGTACTTATTCCGCTGCAAGTAGTTCTTCGCTAAGGAATTTCCTCACCGGCAAATTCCTCAGTGAAGAATTCATAAAAATCGCCTATTCACTCCCCTCTAGTCGATATAACGCACTTTCACAACTCGGTGGGACCGATTCGGTTAGGGTTAGGGCATAACGTAATCTCGGTAAGACCGATTACACAAACTCGGTGGGACCAATTTTGGTAATAAGCTTTCCAGAGAGTTGGTCAGGCAAACTCGGTTTGATCAATTATCAAACTCGGTGGGACCGATTTTGATAATAAGTTAACCAGAGAGTTTGCATTGTAATCTCGGTAGTACCGATTGCTCAAAATCGGTGAGACCGATTTTGATAATGGACATACACAGAGAGATTACAATCCCATCTTGGTGAGACCGAGATCCCTATCGATGAGACCGATTTGCTTAGGGTTTGTGGCAGTGGCTAAGACACCCAAACTTCGGTGGCGCGGATAGAAAGAATCGGTGGGGCGAGTTTGACTTTAGGTTTAGGACATATGTGTGGAAGTGGGAAAGTAGTTGAGGGTATTTGGAGCATATCACTAAGCACTTTGAAGCAAGAGGCTCATTAAGCAACACCTCATCCCTCCTTGATAGTATTGGCTTTTCCTATAGACTCAATGTGATCTTGGATCACTAAAATGTAAAATGAAGAGTCTTGAGCTTGAAGCTTGAGCCAATCCTTTGTCCTTAGCATCTTGAAGGAGTTCCCACATCCTTTAGTCCATGCCACTCCATTGTTGAACTTATCTGAAACATACTAGATAAAAGTGTTAGTCCAACAAGAGATATGTTGTCATTAATTACCAAAACCACCTAGGGAGCACTTGTGCTTTCAAGAAAGATCGACATGGAGATGGAGCTACGACAGTGGAGCAAGCCGGCTCCAAAAGGAAGATGGACTACCTGGGACGTCAGGCTGTAGCTAGAAGGGCGGTTGGGACGCGGCATCGGCCCATACCGCGGTGACCCTCGATTGGGACGCACCGACTATGGGTTTTCTCCCTCGCTGATGTCGACCGCGTCTACGCAGAACATTGTTCCCTTCCACCAGCTGCGGGATCAGGCCCGTTGTTCTATGCTTGTGAAGAGAGCAACCTAAGCAAGTAGGCATGTAGCTCAGGCTCCTGCTAATGTATATATAGTGGTTTTCCTTTTCTCTCCATATCAACCATTTTATATTGCGTACGTGTCATTCAAGACTGAAATGATGGTTGCTTCTTCCGACTAACTTATTGTGTGATTTGACTGCTCCTTAGTGTCCCCTAGACATACTCCCCCTACGTGTATGCAACAGTCACACGTACACATGGACGCAAAAACGCGCGCGACGCCCTAATGCATGCATGTCCGAGCACACGATGGAACACACAGTCACGCTCAAGTGCTCAACCTACGTGCATGCACACACATACTCAGTCAGGGTGAGCTAGTGACCGTATGAACACCGGAAAATATAAATATTGAGCGCAATGAGTGTATTATGAAGTCCACTGACCGTATTTCTACAAATATACAGTGATAGACAGTGTATTTATCTCGTTTGAAATTAAGCCATATTAATCAGAGAGGAGGCAGTATGGACTAGCATTACTTTGCTGTGTCCCTTCAACTTGCCGAACGAGGAGAAGGTTGCAGGACGGGAGAAGCTTGCGCGCGGTGGCTCGCAGGACAAGGAGAAACTTTTGACTAAGGTTGGTCATAGTGGGGAGTAACATATACTAGTATCATGCATATGATACTAGTTTATGATACTACATCCATAGTGCATAGTATCATAAAGTAGTATCATAGGTTGTCTCATTTATTGCCATGCATGACACATAGTAGCATAACATTTATTATGTTACGGTATCTACCTATGTTACTCTGACCCTCTCTCTCTTCTTTAATTTCCTGCCACGTAAGCATGTTTGCGAATCCCAAGTATATGATACTAGTTATGTTACCCCCACTATGGACAGCCTAATGCAAGCTCTCCCTCGCTCAGGAGGTGGACGTGCAACAGTTAATTTGGTGTCAGATTGCCAGAAGCATACACTATACTACTAGTGCTATTATTGTTCGACTTCCCGAACAGCCAAGCGCAAAGTTTACTAGTACTACAACTATAGTCCATAAAGGTACGTACTATACTAGTACTAGGAACCGGATGGAGGAGCGTATGCACTCTTATTATAATTTTTAAATGTGATAAAGCAATCTTCAACACATTTGGTTCTCTTCGAGGGTTCTCGCATGTGATAATGGAAGTTGATTGCATGGAACACTCGCCACAATTCTCGCTTAATTTTGGCTCATATTCTGTTACAAATAGTAGCGCTCGATAATATTTCCTCTTTTTTGTTATTCAGCATGTAAACAGGTCAGCAAACCTTGCGGCGATCTTCGTCTGAACCGTGCTTGCTGCACTTTGAATGTGGCGAGAGCTGGCTTGATGAAACACCTCGCTTCCTACTTCTTTTTTGCGGGTACCTCGCTTCCTAGTGACCAGTGTCTTGGCTGATCCTCCTAAGAATGCTTATATATGAATAAAGCTCTCTCATTTACCCGCAAAAAGATTAAGCCATATTAACCGGAAAGTAGGGAGTATGGACTAGCACTACTTTTGGTGTGTCCCATCAACTTCATGAGCGAGGAGAAGCTTGCGGGACAAGGTGAAGCTCGCTTCGCTGACTAATGCAACCGACCCTCGGTGGACATGCATCGATCCATTCGGTGTCAGTTATCGAGGAATACCTTGTAGTACCCAACATGCGGAGTACCATCATTGTTCGACTTCACGAAGAGGCGAAGAGCCAAGCGCAGTAGTACGTGTACTTGGTTTTGCACCTTCATACTACTCCTCCCTCCGTCACAGTTTACAGGGTGCGCTTCATTATGATCCATTTCTCTCATTGCATTTCCACCACCAGAGAGACTTTAGACGTGTTTGGTTTAATGCTCAATTAATTAGGGCGTGGTAAATCGCAATCAAGTCCACAATTTTCTCTCCATGTACTGTACTACTACGGAGTGGAGTAAGTGCATGCATGTGTGTACCGGGGTGGAAGCACTTGCATGCATGTGTGTACGCATTATTCCCTCTAGTAATAGGCGCGTGCTATAACTACCGATGCTATTTTTCAGGCCGATCGCTAGTCGCCTTGGTCCGACAGATTTTTTCTTTTTTTCGAAGCGCTGTATAAGCGATGACGGATGGAGTAGTATGGCGGATTCAAAGAAGAGCGTATTGATGGTTGCTTCTTGAGCAACTTACGATTAGGAAAGGTGGGGCTTATGATTTGACTGCTCATTACTCACTATTAATGCAGCATAGCGACGAGGCTAAGTCTCCCATGCGGTTGTGCACTACCCCTCTGTTCTTAAATATACTCCGGAGTATTTGTCTTTCTAGAGATTTCAACGAGTGACTACTCAAATATTTGTCTTTTTAGAGATTTCAAATGGACTGGCACATACGAATGTATATAGACATATTTTAGAGTGTAGATTCACTCATTTTGCTCCGTATGTAGTCACTTGTTGAAATCTCTGGAAAGACGAATAGAATATTTAGGAACGGAGGGAGTACACATATGAAGCAAAATGAGTGAATCTACACTATAAAATATGCCCGTTTGAAATTTGTAAAAGACAAATATTTAGGAGCGAAGGAGTATAATTTTGTGCATGGCACATGGACCCGGATGATGAAGAGGCTTACGGCAATGCTATCAAGCTTCCATCATTTGTTTACATAATTGACGTACTATACAAATAATTTTCCAGCGACATGAAATTGTACAATGGTGTGAGCTTTCAGCTTTTGTTTCATGTGTCTTGCCATCGATGCTCTTTGAAACAATAAAAACTAACTTCCTTGCTAATGCATGTCAATTATTAGCAGATCGAGCTAATAATTAAATCACAACTGAAGACAAAGTTGTGAGAAGGTGTTAAATTAAAATTGATCCATGCTTTCATTGGCAGCAACGTCCCCCAGCTCTGTCTAAATCAACAAGGCATGTTGGGAAAAAAGTAGCTATGCGGAGCATGCAACATTCCGATCATTTTGTGCAGTTCCACTAAAATAGAGCTGGCGTCCCTGTTCCAAAGATATCAAGTGTGATTACGATAATAGAGGACTGCTGATGAAACAATAAACACACAAATAGAAGCGGTCACCTTTGCGGTCTCTCTTAAGACTAACTAGTTGGAGAAGATTAGGCTCGGAGTTGGATGAGGAGGATAGAGCAAAACCAATCTCCCTTTGTGCGATCGCCTTTGAAATGTAGAGAGCGTTGCCCGTGTGAAATTTTAGTACAACTGCACAAAACACTCTTAAGAAAAAAGTGATTTGTGCAGTTCACCAAAAGGTCATAATAGCAATGAGGTGAAATGGATAGCCCTGTTTGCAAAAAAGAGGTAGAAAGGAAACAATTCTGGCCAATAACAGTTGATGACACATGCGACGACAAAAAAGAAGCATATTCCTTGTCCAAAGGGAAGATAACAACACGGTTGTGTTTGACTAAAACGGTGTGAGGACGAGAATGCAATATGGAAAGTACGCCGGACGAGCTACGTTTTGGGCAAAGAACTATGGAAGATCCACATGCGGCGGCGTGGGAAGACATGCAGTGGAGAAGGCCGGAGGGGATACCTGGAGGTCGTCGGGGATGTAACTAGGTGAGCGGCGGCGGGCGAAATCTGCGAGCAGGTGGCATAGGCCCTGCCGCGCCGGAGCTTGGTCAGAGAGAACGACGTGTACCGCAGATCGGGACGTGCTGCCTCGGCACCGTCGAACGGAGAAACGATGCACTTCCTCCCTTTCCCCCGGCGGACGGGATGCGGCGGATCAGTGACCAACAGTGAGAGAGAGAGGCCACCGCCTCCCTTTCCCCGGCGGACGGGATGCGGCGGATCGATGACCAGCGGTGAGAGAGAGGCCACCGCCTCCCTTTCCCCGGCGGACGGGATGCGGCGGATCGATGACCAACGGTGAGAGAGAGAGAGAGGCCACCGCAGCCTTGTGTGAGATACTCTAAAGAGTGACAAACCAGGCAGGCAAGCTCCATTGTATATAGTGAGCGGACTACCTTTTTCTCCATAAAAATCATTTTATATTACGTATGCGTGCCATTGGCGCTATAACTTTATTTAAAAATAGCAGCGACAGCGCATCAAGTCGAACTTTGTTTAGGTGCAGCGTGGTACACGACCTCCCTAGGTAAACAACCGCTCTGAGCGTTCAAATTAGCACATGGGCTGCCATTTAAGTAAAGAAATGAGCTCCACCGTGTACCCGTCTTGGTGTGGCTGGGCACGAAGCGTGAAGTATGCGTGCAGTGCACCTATTCTCTTCTTGTATCGTACACCACCTACGTGGGGTTGTGTGAGAGAGATACAAACCTAGAGAGATATAGTGTGTGGGTTCTTGAGAGTTTTTTTTTGTGTGTGTGTGTGGGGGGGGTCAATCCAAAAATGTAACATATGCAATGTGTGTGAAATAGAGTCCTGGATAAATAGAGCCCTTTGTAAGAGAAAGGAGAGACATAACTTGTGAGGTACGTCGATCGATGGGGGAGGGGGTAGTTAAATTCGATCTAGGTATATGTCGCGAGATCGATCGGTATACATGCATGTGTGTGTTAGAATCAAATGAGGGACGAGGAGAAGGATAGAGAGAGAGAGGGATGCATGTAGGAGGTGGTACGAGAGGCATACTATATCGAGGGGGAGGAGTGTGCGAGTACGAGAACGATGAAAAGAGTGGTGGGAGTGAGGCATGGGCGGTGACAAGAGAAGAGGGGAAGCTTGTGTTTGTGCTAGGCACACCTGGATAGAGAGGCATATCGATCGATGTGTGCCGTAAAGAAGGAGCTGGGGGGCCTACACACACCATGGGTGAACGACCTAAAGTGAAAAGACGAATTTGTGCGATGGAGCTAGAGAATGTTGAGGGAGGGTGAGAGGGATGCGGGCGTGTGCATGCACAAGAGAAAGTTAGCGCTAGCTACAAAGATAAGAGGGTTGTGTGGGTGTAAACGATGAATAGAGATCATATATACTTCATTATAAAAAGCAAATTCGGATATTTGAAGAATTTATCATAGTGTTTCAAACCGACGCATGTCTGAATATATATAACGGTGATACACATGGTGTGGTTATGAACATGGTATACTACATTTAATATATTTTATCTCTACTCTTATAAAAAACGAAGTTGTTGATGATGGTGTGCCTGCCATCCTGCATTATAGGCCGTCTGATTTATATCTGGCGGATAGCAAGGAAACTATGATGGTTGAAGTTGGCAACAATCATGATTGTAGATTCTTATTGAAATAGAGAAATATTCAAATTTAGTTCGAATTGCAGCGGTAGTATAGACATTTGGAATGCACTAAAATGTTGGTATGAGTAGGTTACATGCATTATACAGCAAGCGAAAAAATTTAATCGGACATAACATGGATTCATACTCCCTCCTTCCATCTATATAGGGCGTAATGAGATTTTTAAGACCGCCTTTGACTATTGACAAGATTAATAGTACATGACATGCACAATGTGAAAATTATATCATTGAAAGAACCTTTCACAGGCGAATTTAACGGTGTGCTTTGTGTAAGTTGCATGTCATATATCATTGCTCTAATATTTGGTCAAAGTTAGCATCAAAAACGCATTAGGCATTATATAGATGGAAGGAAGGAGTAACTGAATAACATTTGTATAGTAAAACGGGGCAAGACTCTCTCTTTGTGTGGTGTGAATACTTTTATTTTTTGTTTTCTTTTTGGTTGAGGAAGTGCGAATTGATTTGAGTGCATACAAGTACAATATTACTACGTCTTGTTATATCCGAAAATTCAGATATCGTGCTCCCAAAACTGGCGCCTTCACAACCCGCGCTTGCTATCCCGAAATTACAACGCGAAAACTCCCTCCACCTGCCAAATCCCGACCGCAAAATCCCCTTCTAACCACAGGCGAAAGGGCCGCTAGTTCAAATCGGTGGGGGTACTTTTGTAACACACCTACATTTTGGACAAGCGCGTTCCTAAGTCATGCTTCACCCCCTCCCATCCCTTTTTAGCCATTAAAATCCTAGGCCGCCATAACCTCTCCGCTCCAGCCCGAAACCCCACCCTCCTCCGTCCGCCACATCACGCTGCCCAGCGAGTCTCTTCCCGACGATGTCGTCCACATAACAGCTCGGCGTCCCTCGTCCACCTCCCGGATGAGGATCCGTCGTCCATCTCGCCGTCCCGCTGGTTCAGCCGCCCCGTCCTCCACCTCGAAGGAGCTGCTCCGACGATCGCCTCGTCTATCGCGGCTGCTCCATCCCCACAGCGCCGCCTTAACCTACTCCACCGGAACCGCAGCATCCTCACCGACTCCTCGGACGAAGCCGAGGCCTACTCGGTGCCACCAAAGAGGTTGTACACTCATCGCATCACACCTTCTCCTTAACTCGACTTCCCGGCGCTGACGGTGCTCCATCTCGCACCCCCATGGAGCGGCTACCTTGAAGCCGGCGCCGCGGGTGACATCTCCATGGTGGCTCTCCCCCAGTGCGAGGCCCCTTCGGCGGCAGCGTCCATACCAGCCGGATCTGCTGCTGCTGCTCCGGCTCTCGCTCGCTCACTCACCAAGCTGCTGCTGCTGCTCTCCCCCTCGCTTGTCTTCTTTGCTCTGCTCGATTAAGCCACACTTGATCATTGAATCGACTTTTGGGTCATCGATTTTCAGGGGTTGGGGGGCTCGCGGAGTTAAGGAAGAACCACCCTTGGCGGGGGCGGGGCTCATGGGAGAGGTACCCACTATCTATCTTAGGGTTCGGGGTGGGGGCGGGGCCTAGAGGCTGGCAGGCGGCGGTGGCGAGTTGTTTTGGGGCGGCGGCCTGGGGGCAGCGGTGGTGGTGGCGGCTCGAGGTTGAAGATGAACTGAGGCCCTCCTAAACTACATGTCAAGTGCCTCTCTGCTACCCTTGCGTTCGAGTTTAACAGTAGCATTCAGATTCCACAATAAATTTTAGTTTACTTGATTAAGTTCGAGTCAACAGTTTTTACCTCATCTGTTGTAGTCGGTGGTTTTTGGTGATGTTAATTTTACATACATTTTACATCATCTATTGGAGATGCTATTAGAATCCCACTTGAGATTGACGATGTACATCTTGTCTTGCTTCAGCCTTGGCGTCTTCTGGCTCACGGAGCTGCTCCAACGACGAGCGATCCATCTGTGAGCGGTGCCCTCGACGCATCTCTGAGTTCCTCAGATCTTCCTCCACACCTCCGGCAGCCACCTCTGCCTCAAGCGCTTGCGACCAACCCAATGATCTTTGAGGTTAAACACGAATCTGACAAAGAGGTTGTACACTTGTTGCATCAGTTATTACTATACATTCACGTCGATCCATTAGGGCTATTTTGGTTCAACAGAAAAACATCGATCCACTAGTTGTTACCATCACTCTGAATTTCTGCATGCTCTCCTTACACAATCTCACCATATTTTTTCGTATGCATGTCAGATATTGTACACAGTCATGCTCAACATGTAGAGAAAAAGAGAAGAGTTTTGCGCCGCAATACAATGTCATGCAGACATCGCTCCATGGTGGGTTCAGTGGCAAACCCTCCCCACCCCTCTCAGTTGTAATCGAGAGGAAGATATCTGTTACGAGGCGGATTGAGGCCGCCGTGACCACTCCTATTTACCCCCAAGGTGTTTGCTCTACCTTGGCATGATGATGTTAGTCATATCATGCATATGTTGCCTTCAGTGCCTACTTTTGACATCATATATGTCATCTGCTTGGTTTAGACATGTTCTATAATGCCACTGTTTAGTTTCTATATCATATATGGGAATTATGCAGTCTCATGTCTTTTAGCCAGCCATAATATATGTGAAATGTGCAATGCCATCTGTTTAACCAGGCATCATATATTTGAATGATATCTTGCCCATCCTTTTCTTCATTACATTTCCATTTGCCGACAATGTTTGTACATTAAACTACTCTTCTGTGAATCAGCCATTTGGGTGGGAGATGGAAAAATCTGGAGTGAAAACAAGGCCTTGAGCAGACAATGCTACAGTCAAGCAGATCTCTTGTTGGGTCCCGATAGCTCCTCGGAGATGGATTAGAGACAAATGACCAGTCCTATTCCCCAGAGGTGTATGCTCTAACTTGCACGGTTATCTGCTCATATCATGCATCACGGTGTCTTGCATTGCATAGTTTAGACATCATATACACAATATTCAACACCATGTTCTTAGTTTAGACATCATATCAAATGCCCTCTGTTTAGCATATAAATCACATATGTGAATTAAATGATGCGATCCTGATTACTTAGATAACATGTAGGTGAATTATGTCATGCGATCATGTTTAGTTATTCATCATATCTTTGAATTATGTTATGCTATGCTATCCATTTTAGATAGACATCATATATGTGAAATTATGTCATGTTATCCGTTTTAATTAAACAATATACATGTCAACTATTTCATGCCCTCTTTTTCCACACTATCTATTGCATCATCTCTCATACAATGTACATACATTCAACTATGTTTCTGTTTATTAGCCATTTGAATTGGGCGAGTGATGCGATATCTAGCGGACTAAAAACACGGTATTCAAATAAAAGCAGTGCTACCTCTTGGTGGAGATAGCACCCGGTTGTACATGCACAAGAACCAGCCCTACCACACATAACCCAAACTCTCAGATTGTACCCCTACTATGATGGACGGAGAACCAACTTCACCCAATCTAACCCCAACCCCACCGATAGTAACCCGAGTTCCTGTTGACACAAGCACCATCTCCACCATAGAGCTCCCAAACAAGAGCAGTTAGTAAGGCAGCTCCGGTGCCCAATGGGCGATACTATCACGGCGAACCCCAACTCCACCGGTTAATGCGCCTATTCACTGTGGAGGAAGCACAACTAGCTAGTCGTAGTTTAGCATCTATTGCATTTGATGTTGTTAAATCGTATGCGTATCTTCCCATCTTGGAAATATTATCTTGAAGATGAAGGAAAATGCCGATTCTGGTGTTTGTCCGGGAGTTATGTGTAAGTAATGTTATTCATGGCAATTACTTTGCTTCGTCCCATACATCCTACCTCCATGATGGTTATAATACAACAAATTTTCCCATTTTTCTCTATTGAGAAGGACCGTTTTGGAAACTTCGGGATGAGGTAACCTGTACTAATACCTCTGCTGTCTTCAAGAATGCTTGGTGGCGATATGGAATTACACAAGAAAAGCGTACTTCACCGGCAAAGAAACTCATCAAATTCCCTTACGTTCTCTGAGACACATTCTTTGGGCGATGGTAGGGAGCATTTGTTACTATCTTGGTCCCGAACAAAGAATGTGGTAAGGTCTATGAGCTCATTTTCTATTTTTAAGTATTATATTCTTGCGTCTTACTGTACTCTGTTCATGTAGAACAAGTGCCTAAACCTGAAGAACAACTGTTCTAATTTAAGATTCCATTGCTACCATAGGACATAGATATAGGTTTGCTTGATGCTTTTATTATGTACTAGTACTTGGCAATAGAAGACTTGGTAGTTTAATCCTGTCCACCTTACTAATGAACTGGTTCACCGAAATGAGTTTCATATACTAGTACATACTAAACTTGTTATGTATGCCTTGTTTCTTCTTTTAGAATCTTGTGAGAATATTGGGGAAGAGTGCCTTATTAAGCAGCGGTAAAGGAAGTAATGCAGACAAGGTTAGGATAGTGACACATCCTGTCTTGGTTTAGTGTTGGAGTTCTTGGCCACTACCGCTTGCACAAGCTATTCAAACTCACTTTATGCGAATCAGTTCGGTTTCTTGAGTCTCAACTACAAGCTGAAAGGCGTCGATCAGCTATCTTTGTGACAAGAAGCGGAAGGACTGCGGAAGTCCTGGAGCATTCAGATGCATACTTTACGGTGCAACGACAAGCGTTGGAGGATTTTAGCGTAAGCAGGACAAAGCTAATCAGCTTGCTAAGCTTATTGCCGACATGGTGGATACCGGGATAAAGTTTCTTGAGCTCTTAAAGTTGTTTGATTATGCTCTTGTTTTGCTGCTACGTTTATTTGCACTGGTGGCCAATTTTGACGACCAGTGTATATGATATGCTGCTTTGTTCCCTATATTTGCACTGGTGGCGAACTTTGATGCCTAGTGGATGTAATATGTGTAATAGCCGTGATAGCCTAGCGTTAGTTGCTTGCTTATTTATTTCCTTGTTTTCTTGTTTATTTGTTTGCTTGTAGTCATTGCAGTTCTTTTTCTGCGGTTAGCTAGTGGCTGTAATAACCTATTTTTTAAAACTAGGCCACAATAACCATGGGCTAATATTTACTGTAGTGACACTGGGCCTCCTACGGGCCGTAGAAACAGTGGGCCTTCTACGGGCCATAGAAATAGTAGGCCTTCTACGGGCCGTAGAAACAATGGGCCTGCTACGGGTTGTATCATCAATGGGCCTTATACGGGCCGTATGATCGATTGGCCAAACATGGGCCAATAACATGCCGCATTATGGCCGTAAACGGGCTAGAGTTGGAATCGTCCATTCATGGGCCGACCGTAACGGGCCATCGTTAATATGCCGTGTTGATGACATTATGAAAGCGCCCAACGATAACGGACCACAAGCGGGCCGATTGTAACCACGGGCTGAATTTGGCCCTAAGCGAAAATAGCGATGTGGGCCGTAAGTAAGCGAATCTTTGAAATGAGCCCAAGAATAAATGGGCTCGAGAAGGCGAAAGATAACATGGGCTGGAAAGCATTAGCGGAATAACGGGCGTTAATGGGTATAAAGTGATACACGTTCATTACGGGCGGTTTCACCACGGCCGTTAATGGGTGTAAAGTGATACCTTTGTTCATTACGGGCGATTTCTCCACGGGCCGTTAATAGGCCAAGAGTTACATAGGGCCTCATATGGGCGAAAGACGTCATGGGCCATACATGGGCGAAGTGAAACGGGTTGGAATCATATTTGATGGCCCAGATAGCGCTCTTGGGCCTAATCGGATAGGGCGTAGGGCCTTGGGTTAGCGGGCTGTAAATGGGCTATATGCGAACATGTCGTTAACGAAGTTTCCATGGGCGGCCCGCCACCTTTTGACCAAGTCAAGCGGGCGGCCTTTTCACGAAATGGGCCTCTGTTGGGCGTGCCACGTGTCGACGTATCATAGGCGCCTATCGACCCTCGACAAGGTCGACACGTGTTTCGTCCGGCTAATAAAATTTTACACGTGGAAATTTCCCATTGGTGGGGCATTAACAGGTTATCGGATCAAAACCCGACCCGATATCTTAACGGCATTCCGTTACGGTGGATGCCGCGTGTCGGTCACCCTTGGCGAAAGCACTTACGTGACGCGATTTATCGTCATGGAAGTGGACACTTCGTGATGATAATTTTGGTAATGTCATGGAATACTTCTCTGACGGCACAAGTATGACTATCTTGATTACATCATAAATTTGTAATGGATGTACATGCATGACAAAAAGCGCGACCTACTTTGACAAACACGTATCATCACGGAAGTGTATTTTTTTGTAGTGCCTACTCCTGCTTTCGTTAATCAAAGATGGTTAAAGTTTCCTAACCATAGACATGTGTTCTCATTTGATGAGCAGGATCACATCATTAGGAGAATGATGTGATGGACAAGACCCGTCTGTTAGCTTAGCATATTGATTGTTCAGTTATCTTTGCTATTGGTTTCTTCATGTCACATACATATTCCTTTGACTATGAGATTATGCAAATCCCGAATACGGAGGAATACCTTGTGTGCTATCAAGCGTCACAACATAATTGGGTGATTATAAAGATGCTCTATAGGTATCTCTCGAAGGTGTTTGTTGGGTTGGCATAGATCGAGATTAGGATTTG